>CM069860.1:108845901-110073401 GCA_036172795.1 Pelodytes ibericus
TACACACACACACACACATCCAGTCAGTCACGTGTATATACACACACACACACACACACACATCCAGTCACGTGTATACACACACACACACACACATCCAGTCAGTCACGTGTATACACACACACACACACACACACACATCCAGTCAGTCACGTGTATACACACACACACACACACACACATCCAGTCAGTCACGTGTATACACACACACACACACACATCCAGTCAGTCACGTGTATACACACACACACACACACACACATCCAGTCAGTCACGTGTATACACACACACACACACACACACATCCAGTCAGTCACGTGTATACACACACACACACACACATCCAGTCAGTCACGTGTATACACACACACACACACACACACACATCCAGTCAGTCACGTGTATACACAAGGCAGCAGGTTTTTGTTTTTGCAGGGAGGGGTGGCTCCGTTACAGTTCATTGGCACAGAGCAGCTTCCCTTCCAGTCCTGCTGAGCACACCTGGTGCTTGGCACTATGGATTGGTGCGCGAGGGGGCGGAGCAGGAAATCTGTGTAGCCGGTGACCACACTCTTCTCCCTCACGCACCACTGGATTAAACAAAGAAAAACATCCCAGTGGTGAAGTCACCATGCAGGGCTTAATTTACCCGGGTGCCAGGTCTGATTACCTGGTTGCCCTGCCACACTGTTTGTCGAGCCTTGCATTACACCAACACAGACATCACATTTCAAATACACAGACATTAATACTTATTTGGCCCCCCTTTCGCAGCTTTAACAACTTCCACTCTTCTGTAAAGGCTTAAGATTTTGGAGTGTTTCTGTGGGAATGTTTGCCCATTTATCCATTACAGCATTTATGAGGTCAGGTACTGATGGACGAGAAGGCCTGGCTCACAATCTCCACTCTAGTTCATGCCAAAGGTGTGTTCAATGTGTTCCTGGTCAGGGCTCTGTGCGGGCCAGTCATGTTCTTCCACATCAAACTCATCCAACCATTTCATTTTGGACCTTGCTTTGTGCACTGGGCACAGTCATGCTGGAATTGAAAAGGGCCTTCCCCAAACTGGTCCCACAAAGTTGGAAGCATAGCATTTTTCAAAATGTCTTGGTATGCTGAAGCATTAGGATTACCCTTCACTGGAAGTAAGGGGCCTAGCCCAACTTCTGAAAGCAGCCTCATTCTATTCCAGTATGTCTGGGAGTCATGGCTTCTAAAATCAATGATGCTGCCTAGGTCTTTTCATTGTTTTACATATATTAATCATTTTATGGCCCTTCATAAATGACTTGGCTGGCTTCTGAATTGGTCTGTTTTGGCTTCTAAGGTCTTCAAATATTTGTGAAGCTCTGTCCTAGTATGTTAGTGAAATGATATGTACTTTCTTTTAAAGAGCCTGTTTTAAGCTCAATTGTTGAGTAAATACTAACTAGTTGTTCTCTATCAGTTTAATAAAATGTATAGTTCTCTCGCAAGAGCTGTGAGAGAAAATCCCTATGGTGCGTGCTACTTCACCCTGGGAGTGGGACCATCGTAAAAATATAGCTTTTGCTTCGCAAGTTTTTTTGTAGCTCGCAATGCTTTGAGTGAACATATGCCGGCAACTTTCTGGTCATTGCTGATTTGTATGCGTGTTTCAGTCCCTTCTCCTACCCCCTGATGATTCTTTGTTTATTACCATGCGGGCATTCTCAAACTGAGAACTTGAAATATGAAAAATGTATTTATTTTTTAAAAAGGTTTATTTTATAGTTTCTTTACAAAGTTGGTTTAAGCTTCACTGTACACAGTTATTAAATAAAATATAATACATTTCTGGAAAACAGAGCCTCCGAGTCTAAACAAATACCATAACCAATATATGAGAATCACTTTTTTCAGGCCATTTCACACCTTTCCTGAAACCTCTGTCCTGTTTCTTTTTAATTTAGGCTGAACTAACCGGCATCAAATGGCGTCGATACAACTTTCAGGGCCATGGCGACTGCAGCCCAATCATCTCTGCTCCAGCCCAGGATGACCCCATACTTCTGAGCTTCATCCGCTGCTTGCAGGCTAATCTGCTCTGTGTGTGGAGACGTGAAGTCAAGCCAGACCGCAAAGAACTGTGGGTCTTCTGGTGGGGGGATGAGCCTAACCTCTGTGATGTCATACACCACGAGCTTTTTAGTAAGTAAAGATTATTTTCTCATGTTTCATATTAGATTTAAACTCGTACATTGTTTGGCGTAGCCTTTTAACAGACAGGTGAAGACCTTCAGTTTACTACTGGCAGAGTAACGCATGGTGGAAATGGGCATCTGAAAATCTTAACATAATTGTAGAAAATATATATAATATAGTCATAATGTGATGGTTAAATGCTATTAACAACAATGTGCTGTAGACCCAAAACACTGAAATGGTCTGAAATTTTGTACAGGTGTGAAAGCGGCCTTTTGTCCTTTTTGTATTGTCACTAGTAATATGTCGGCCAACATCAATTGTTTTTATATTTATAGGTATGTGAATCTCATTTTATTATCACTGAGTGATGCTTGCACACTGGTCTTTCATTGTTTAGTTTGTTTGTAGCGTATTGCACCTTTTCTGTGTGTCTTGTTGGTGGATAAGCATCTGTAAATTGTTTGAAAGGATGAATTAAAATGTTTGCTTTTCCTTATAGTTACTAGTGTACCTGCTAATATTTATTAATACCAAATGAAGTCTAGTCTTGTTTACTTATCACTAGAATATACAGTCCCCAGGCAGAAAAAATTATTTGCGATGGGCATAAGATATTTTCTTGCAGGGTTTAACGAATTGGTCATTTTTCTATAGAAATTGTTTTTAAGTATATGCAAAAAATTAAAATCTTTTGGAAGTCTCATTAAAGTGAACCTATCATCAAAAAAAATGTGTGCATGTAACATTTCAAGTAGGTAAAACACTAGCATAAATCTATATTAGGGTGGCTACTGAATCCATCAACATGCTGTGTGAAGTGGATGCATGTGCATTTGTCCACCGCCAAATGGTGATGTGTGTGTGTTCCACAGTGCATAGTGTATGGATAGCTATGGCTCATTTTTAACGATGCTTGTAATGTCTCTAGTTTTTTCTTTTACGTTGTCTTGGCCCATTCAGTAGTGTGGTGGAATAAGCTATCCCTTTGGAAATGGGTTTCAAGTGACAGAGATGTGTGGGAAGTGGTCTATATGTTGTCTAGGAGTGTTGTGTTTTTTTTTCTCTTATTAATTTATAGCACAGGGTTGGTTATAAACTGTGACTACACTCTGTGTGGCTGCTGTGACAGTTACATAATTGCTAGTACATTTAAAGGCAAATCATAATGTATTTATTCCTACCCTTTCCTCTTGGCTTCCAGGGGACTATCATTCCATCTCCTGGCACTGCCGCACACATTCTGGAATGTCTTTTTACTAAACTGCGGTCTCATTTCCTACATGACACAGTGTCTTGCATGCTACTGCCAAGATTGCTCACCCTTGGCTGGGATTTATGGAGGTTCCCTGGAAGTTTCCTACCCAGTGCTGGTGACATGCCATCGTTATTGATACAATCTTTAGAGCTAAAGGGAACCTCACAAAGACATTTGTATTCTTTATGAAATTGAATGGGACACGCCCAAATACCAATGTTTATTAAAACTAGCATTTTAAAATGCACTAATCATATTTTCATTTTTTATATATTTTTGCAAAATGAAGGTCCCTGTTGGTGTAATTAAGTGTCCCAGTATGTTTGTCCGTATAGTACAGGGTTGTCCAACTTTTTCTTCAGTGGGCCACTTCACCAGAATAGTATGTGTGCGTGGGCCACATTCATTTTTCTTTGAGAGAAAATGATATGATATATATATTGTGTGTGTGTGTGTGTGTGTATTGTGTGAGTGTATCACAGACTCAAGCAGCAATAAAACTCAGACACACACCCCCTGATACGTAAACATTGTGTTTGTGTGTAATATATATATATATATATATATATATATATATATATATATATATATATATAAAATATATAATATATAATTTATAATTTATTTTACCTGAGCACTGTAAGTCTTTGACAGGTTAGTAGCCCTGACTAATAGAATCGAAAAATTAATGTGTTGCTAATGCCTTGTACTCAAGCAGTTAACTTTTTTGTAACTTCAGTTTCGTTTTTTTGGCATCATCTTTGCCTTGTTCACAGACATACAAATATATGTATATTTTTCTTTACACTTTCTTTATGAGCAGATGGATCAAATCAAGATCTGAATTAAAATATTAATCTGTGCTCAACCCAGATACTCAATTTATTTAATTTGCTAAAATTGGTATAATAGTTCCCCGTTATGTTGGATGCATTCAATAAAAGGTCTAAGATGTCTGGTAGAAACTTTGGTGCCTGAACACAATTACTGCAGTTTCAAAATTAACGTGTAGTTATATTTCTGTGGTTTCTGAAGTTCTTGTCGGTAATACAGTTCTGTTTTCAATTAGATAGATATTTTCTTGAGACACAGAAAAAGAAAATTGCCAACAATAAGATTACTTCCTGACTGATGAGCCTCCTGCATCAAAGCTTATTAGAAAACCCTAAAGAAAATCACATTAGTACTGTACTAAATAGGTAAACAGACTGCCATGCAGCAGTGTATTCCTTTGCTTGTGTCGCTGCTATGCAGCCCATCATGTATAATTGAAACACTGCCATAAAGTCATTCCAGCAGTGTGAATCTTTTATAAGGCACCTGTTCTTAGTGGAGGCACTTATGACATTCCTCCTTCCCTAGCCAGCCTTTAATAATACATAGCCTCCCCCTCCATTTTATCGTACAGTATATATTAAACATTGAGATTTGTGGTGTCTGTGTGCAGCAGTATGCAATTGTTAATTTCTAAATTCACATTGTAACTATCTTTTCCACTTACGTTAAACATTTCATTTCATGTGATTCCGGTTAGGCTACTCGTTGCCTGATTATTTACATTTCCTTATTGTAATAATAAATGAGATTATGTTAAAGCAAAACCTGTATGTGTTGTGTACTACAGATTACATAACACCTACTGGATGGTGCTATTCCCGTCCCTAGTTTTTGTGACCAAGCCTTAACTGGGAGGAGAAGAGACAGCAGCAGCTATTTTATCATTATTTCTGTCCCCCCCTTTCCCCCAAAACTCTACTGAGACATCAAATAATGTCTTTCACCCAGATCTTGTATGAACAAGATATCTCCCTCATTGGAATGCTACATCCCAGACTGGCTCACTAACCATCCCCAAGGTGCCACAAAGAAGGTCATATGTATATATGAAAACACTGCATTATGCTCTTAATGATTCCATTACACAGAGGCAGCTTAGAGGACAAATACTGTGTGTAGTGGTTAGCCGAAAGAAAGCGACATTCCTTTCCCAGCCGGAGGGATTGTCATCTCTAAAGGGATAAAACAGCTTTAACTCATCAACTTGTTATAACCTTAATTTTTATCAGATTGTCCTTTTCATAAAGATCCAGGATTTAGATTGTAAGGTCTGCATTGCATGTTCATTCTGTTGTCCAGGTAAAGACACGTTTAAAATGGATGTTTGATTATTCTCTTATAAGTCTGAAGATAACGGAGATTGTAAGCTTTTAGATGAGATGTCTTTGTTCCTTTTGTCTTAATGCGAATGAATAAAGGAAATATAGGTACAAATAGAAATGTGCATTTACATAGACACTGATCAGGATGCACTGTGCATGACAGTCTGCTGCAGCTTCTAAGATAAAATAGGGCAGGGGTCTGGAGCATGTGGATGGGTTTATCCTAAGGGAATACAGCAAGCTCAGATGATGGAAGTGTTTACGACGGCAGCTATGACAGATTTGGTGTGGCAGCAAAAAAAATATCAGCAATTTACCTCCAGTGCCCATGCAATAGTTTTTTTGTAGAATAGTCAGTCATAAAAACATCCTATTGTGGGTTTCATTTGTTAAGTTCTATTTCACTGACTGACATAATGAAAATACTTTTAAGACTATGGAATGCACTGTAGACATGATTATTCTTACAATTTTGGAATTGTCTCACATTGTCTCATTTAATACTTAAAACCTGATAATTTAATCACTGATGTATGCTCTGTACAGCCTTCTTTTGGTCACTGTTCCACAATTTCCTTTTTCTTCTTTAAACCAGTGTTTTTAATGTTATGTGTTTTTTTTTTTTTTTTATTTATTTAAAGTATTGCTTTACAAACACCCATTCCTGGGGAGTCATGACTACTGCTAGTACTGAATATTTTCTAATTAAAACACCAAAAAAAATTAGCCATTTATGTACATGTGGTGAAGTTGGTTGCGGTACAATTTCTATCCATTTAAATTATACTGATCGCAGTGATTGTGCATATATAATTCTTTGGTTGCACCCTCTTTTCTGCAAGGTTATTCCATGTGTTCACTACCCTTTCAGTGAATCTGAAGTCACATCTTGACCCATGCCAACATGCTGTCAAAACCTTGCATATCAAATTGGTGATGGTGGTGCGTTGCTGTATTTTGTATTTTCCCCTCCCCCTTTAATAAATGTTTCAGTTTCTAAGTCTTGATTCCATATTTTCTATGATAAAACCACCCATACGAATCTCACTTACGCATGTTTACTCTTTAACAGGTTTTTACAAAACAAGGCTAAACACAAGAATGATTGCAAAACATTTTATTGTGATTTTCCTTTTTGAAATAGGAGCACATAATAAAAGTAAATGTCTATTTTACATTCTCTGATCAACTATGAGGAACAATATAAAATAACTGTTCATTCTGATAAAATAGGATGAAAATTAGCAGCAGTTTGTGTGATTAGCATCAGGGGGTGTTTTTAACTATTCTGATATGAACAGATTTAAACCTGTAAAATAATTGCACATAGCCTGTTATTTTATGGTCGCAATAAAAAATTGTTACCGCAGTTTTTGACATGTACATATGCGCATTAATAAAAAACAAGCCTATAACCAAATTAATTAACATTGCCTTTAAAACATCTTCAGTCCACGTAATTTTGTGCCAGTGACATATTTAATTTACGTTTGTGTTGGTGCCCCTTTTTAAGTACACAATTAGATATTGTAGGCAATATGCCTTTAACAAAAAGTCATTGTGCTGATGAAGACAGTAGGTTGATGAAGGATAATGTGCTTAGTCACCTAGGGTGCCTTCCCCCACCACATGGTCCGGTCACATAACTGAACCCACTTAACCCTTCAGTATAAGCAGGGGCTGTATGTAACCTGTTGAAAACCAATGTGTTACAGTCCCCTCTGACACTAAACATTTCTCTTGCCTAGTATTGTGTTCATTTAAAAATATTTAATCAAGCTTGGAGGAAAGATGTAACAGTGGAGTTATGCTAGAAACATTTAAATACATAAAGGGAATCAGCACAGTAGAGGAAGAGAGTATATTTAAAATAAGAAAAACTACCACAACAAGAGGACATAGTCTTAAATTAGAGGGGCAAGGATTTAAAAGTAATACCAAGAAGTGTTACTTTACTGAGAGGGTAGTGGATGTATGGAATAGCCTTCCAGTGGAAATGGTAGAGATAACACAGTGAAGCAGTTTAAGCATGCACGGGATAAGCACTAGGCTATCCTAGACATAAGGTAGGGCCAGGGACTAATAAAAGTATTTAGAAAATTGGGGAGACTAGATGGGCCAATTGGTTATCTGCTGACACTTTCTATGTTTAAGTTAATTTCTATATTTTGTGACCCCCATATTGGATTACATTTAAATGAGAATATACAAGGAGGGAGAAATTGTGAGCCCACAATTGCGAGATCAAAGAGGTTAAGTTTACCTCTGAGATGTCACTTGCCTTTTAAGTCTGTTATTATCCATTCTGTTTCATGCATAGTTTCTCTGCCTGTAAGTATAGCCGTGCACGTAGAGAAACCTGTACTCGGCAACCTCCTGTTTAAAAGCATTTGCGGTGGACAATGGAAGGTCCAGCCTCATCGTATTCTTGCTTGCTAATCCACATCTGCTGGAAAGTTGAAAGAGAAGCCAGGATGGAGCCTCCAATCCAGACAGAGTACTTGCGCTCAGGTGGGGCAATGATCTTGATCTTCATGGTACTTGGGGCCAGGGCAGTGATTTCCTTCTGCATCCGGTCAGCAATACCTGGGTACATGGTGGTACCACCCGACAGAACATTGTTGGCATAGAGATCCTTGCGAATGTCAATGTCACACTTCATGATGCTGTTGTAGGTGGTTTCATGGATGCCAGCAGACTCCATTCCAATGAAGGAAGGCTGGAAGAGGGTCTCGGGGCAGCGGAAACGCTCGTTACCAATGGTGATTACTTGACCATCAGGCAGCTCATAACTCTTCTCCAGGGATGAGGAAGAGGCAGCAGTGGCCATTTCATTTTCAAAGTCCAGAGCAACATAGCACAATTTCTCTTTGATATCACGCACAATTTCTCTCTCTGCTGTTGTGACAAAGGAGTACCCACGCTCTGTCAGGATCTTCATAAGGTAGTCAGTTAGGTCACGACCTGCCAGATCCAGACGCATAATGGCATGGGGCAAGGCATAACCTTCGTAAATGGGAACGTTGTGTGTGACACCATCTCCAGAATCTAGCACAATACCAGTTGTACGACCTGAGGCATAGAGGGAGAGAACAGCCTGGATGGCAACATACATTGCAGGGACGTTAAAGGTCTCAAACATGATCTGTGTCATTTTCTCCCGGTTAGCTTTTGGGTTTAAGGGGGCTTCTGTGAGCAAGGTTGGGTGCTCTTCAGGGGCAACACGCAGCTCGTTGTAGAAGGTATGGTGCCAAATTTTCTCCATGTCATCCCAGTTGGTGATGATGCCATGTTCAATGGGGTACTTCAGGGTAAGGATACCCCTCTTGCTCTGGGCTTCATCTCCTACATATGAGTCCTTCTGACCCATACCAACCATGACACCTTGATGACGGGGTCGGCCCACAATTGAGGGGAACACTGCTCTAGGAGCATCATCTCCTGCAAATCCAGCCTTCACCAGACCTGAGCCATTGTCACAGACCAGAGCGGTGGTCTCTTCGTCGTCACACATGGTTTATTGCAGGAGGTAGGGGACTTTCAAATTGAGTGGACAGGCAGGTGTGCTGTATGCTGCTGCTACAAGTTTTGTCTGTGTGTACTGAAGCTTTATATATTCGTTACAAATCTCTCCCCCCCCCCCCCCCCCCCCCGCACCCATTTCCTAGTTTAGGAATGCTTTGCCATGCAAGAGGTGTTGCCCATATTTAGCCAGTGAAAGCCAGCCCATGTCCCCTACTCCTGGATTCCTGTCGTACATGGACAGGGGGTGGGGAAAGGGAGTGTCTTGTCTTGGTGCCCTGTCTCTCCATAAAAGGCTAGTTGTCCCCATGACCACACAGTCCCTAGTGCCTTGATGTTAGTGAGTGACAGTGACATATTCCTGGAGGACAACTGGAGGGGGATAGTCTGCAGCCTTATGTGAACACACACACACTTTTGGAAACTTGCTTTGGAGACTCTGTACCCATTCATGGGCAATACTTTTCCAAGTGAGATAAGGAATTGAATCAGTGTGGTAATTTGAATGTATTGCTCACCTGCCAAAGCAGAGTTCATAATGAAGAGACACACTTTAGGAAACATGCTTGAGACCTCATGGCCATTCATGGGCAAAATTCTTTCAACACGGATAAGTTGAATGAGTGTGATCATTTTTAATATATAACAAATTCATTAAAGAAAAGTTAATAAACAAATTCAAATGATTTACAACCTTGATAATGAACTTACACTCAGTTCTACAGCATTTTCTTTATTATTATTTAACTCATTCACTTCTTGATATTGGCAGTGCATTGCTAATACTGTTAACTGCATATAGATTGTTTCTGTATTGACTGATGCATTAAGGAGATGGTAACTGACTAAAGAAAAATAATTTCTTCTGTGTAAAAAAAAAAAAAAAAAAAAAAGGTTGGGCTGCTATTTTTTTTCTTTGTGAATTGACAAAAAAATAAGGTCTAACTAATTAAAATATCACATACAAAAACAGACTGGGTTATATAAAATCTGTAACATTCACTGGCCTCTAAAATGGCGTTTTGTTTGAGAACATTTCAGGAAGTCTCTTATTTAGATATCTGCTGCTATCTTGTATTACAGTGGACAGATATGCAACATTTTGTTTTTAATTTTATTCATATGGCACAATTGATAAAACATTTCCTAATGGGTACTAAAACTGAGTTTGACCAATGCCTTGTTCACCAGACTTGTACACGGATTATTTTTTTTTTATAGCTATTAAACAGTACAGGTGCTGTCTATCTGTAATTCTTCGGAAATGGTAATCTTTTGTGTTTTAGCTGTGTTGTAGCATGTGAACCATCATTCACTCCAGAGTCATAGATGAATTTAAATTACCTGTGTCCATTGGTTCTGGCAAGCATTTGTCATGAGCATATCATTTACATGGATCCTTTTATACATGTTAATTCTGTATTTCAAGTCACATTACATAAAACCAACAAAATGACTAGGGGGATTGCAAATGATTCATATTATTTTTCTTCCCCTTTAAAATACCTGATATTGGTGTATCAAAATTCCCTGATTAATGTTAATAATAACACACTACAGGACAGTACCCACGTTCATACAATTAAAAATATAATAATCTGGAAGCAAAGCTGCAGTAGTACTGTACATCTTTAGCCTTGAACAGTTTAACTACATTAGATTTTGTAGAAGAAAAAAAACCCTATAGCAAGCAACATGTTAAAGGACCTATGTCTCCCTATCAGGGAAGTGACAGAAATAGGATGGAATTCATGAGGAGTAGGCGGGCGCCACATGATCAAGCCAAGGAGGAATTCCTAAAAAAGACAATATAAGGCTTTGCTTTTAGGCCAGCTGTCCTGACGCCTGCCTGTCCCACTCCCAACCCACAACCTCAAATCTCATCATTTATTTTCTATTTTTCAGATTCACATTATTTTGATCCATAAAAATATTATACAAAAAACATTATATCTCCCAGACTGTGCTGCTGAACTTTGATTTATGCATTCCCTATTATTACTTACATTTCCATTTAGGAGTCTCTTTTATAAGATCATAGAATCTGACTACAGATTTTAAAGGATTATCTCACAGACCTTGAGTTCCCAACCTGTAAAAACCAGTGATTGTGATAGAATATTTTGAACCAGTAGTTTAGTGTCCCAATGGGATACTTGTATACAATATTAATAACTAGCCTCTATATGATTACCACCTACTACTGTTATTTTCCGTAGATTCTTTTCTTTATTCACTTTGAATGCAAATTAAGTAGGCGTGTAAATCTTTTCTGTTCTTTTATACATCGGTACCAAGCATTTTGACATTAGATTGCAGCTCTTTGTTTTTGGGCAATTGTGTTTTTTTTTTAAATTTTTTTTATTTTTGAAGGTAGGAGCAGTCTAATAGATAACTTCCATTACATTTTCTTTACCCCTCCCCCCAAGTTTAATTTTTGTTGGTTGTAATTTTTTTCTTTTCTAGTGAATTGCAAAATGTTCTAGTTTGGCCGCTACATGAACGCATGTGTTTTTCAGTTATTTGGATGGAACTTTTCCTGCAAACCCCACATACTTCTTTTGTAGCAATAGAAAGCACAGCCTGCATGACACTAGGGAGGTTAGCACTGACACATTTTTCAACACATGGTAGAAATACATGATCTCTTTATTGGGGAAAGTACAAACTCAAACACACACACACAGGAGCTATTGCATTTTTTAAATTTTATTTTATAGAAGGGTCAGATCACCGTTGGTTTATCTTTATTTTTGTGTAAGGGTCCTCACACTTCCCTGTTAGTTATCAGCTATCTCCCGTTCTTACTAGCCACACTACCAATTTGAAGACCCTATTCTAGGACAGTTTGTTTGTTTTCCATTCCAGATTTTGAGATTTCAACCCTATATTTTTAAACATTTTCATATTGTTTTAATTATGTATACCCTGCTTGTATGACTGGTTTTATTTACGATGATGTTTACAACCAATGTATCCATCTTCATCACTCTGTATAAGCTGTTTTATCTTTGAATAAAAGATTCAGAAACTAAAAAAGAAAGAAAGCCCAGTCTGTATGTTGATTAGACCAGTGTTGGCTTTTTCTTTAATACGGAGGGCTGTGTTCTATGCAGATGATTAGGTTGGTAGGCCTGGCATCATATATTTTCATATGGTTAATACAAATGAACATGGCTTTTTAGCCAGATAAAAATCCTTGAGGAATACATTTTGCCTTTGGGGCTAACTACATCAAAGCACTAGACCAGGGCTTGTCACATTTCATTTAGTTTTAGGAGCCAGCAAAAAAATCTAGGCGCCAGCAACCGCACATACACACAGTCACGCACACACATATGCTCGCAGACTCTCACAAGCTCAGTTCCACTTACATATAAAGAAAATCACAGACCCACTTACATACACAAAAAAAAAAATCACACAGTCACATTGACATTTACAGTTCCACTAACATACACAGAAAACCAGTCACAGCAACAGTTCCACTAACATACCCAAAAAATTACAGACAGTCACAGTCAGTTCCACTTACAACACAGACAATCACACAGACAGAAACACAGTCAAAAAAAGGCATATACATAGACAGATACACACATTGACATACAGACCGTGACAAGTCAACACATTTTTAATTTTTGTTTAAAAAAAATGTAAGAAAAAAATAAATCATTGATTAATCATTGAAAAAAGTTTACATTATTCACATATGGCCTAAAAAATTCTCCTGAATACTTACTTTAAAGTGCCTTATGAAGCACAGACCAGTTTGTCCCTCACTTTAGACCTTCAATTAAAATAAATTCTCAGATCTTTGTTGTCGTTCTTTCCCTTTGCCAAATTTAGTAAAAGGCAGAGAGCTTTCTTTGAATGACCATTTGGCAACCCGCCAAGCTTCTGATTACTTTGCCAGTCCTGGTTTTGCAGCCTTTGGTATGTTGGTTCTTGTCTTCAGCATGTCTGCCCTTTTTGTACAAAACAGACTATAGCCTTTACTCGGTCACAGAAGAAAAAGTAAAGACACAATCGTTAGTGACCAGCTTATTTTGATTGGGAAGCACTGCCAACCATCCTATAATAGAAATTAGAATATTTTTATTTGTACTGGGAAAGCAGTGTATTCCCTTCAGACTTAATCTGTGCTCTGTGCACAGATAGTGTTGTACTTTGACACGCAAATAGTGCTGCCATATACATTTTTATATACTGTAGCCTGGGGCTTGCCAAAAAAGTTTGTAGTATTTAGGAGCCAGACAGACAAATTCCAGAGCCAGGCTGGTTATTTTTTAGAAGACTTCCAAAACAGTATAAGCCAGCAGTAAGGATTTTTAGAAGCCATGACTTCCTGACTCCTGGGATTGTCAAGCCCTGCAGTAGCCATCCATGATTATTATTTTAAATGTAAAGCAGATTTTGAATCTGTGTATAGTGGAAGATAAATATAAGTTGTTATCTGACATTTTGTTATGTTTTTGTGCTCTTTCTGCTGCAGGGGCCATAATTGTA
Organism: Pelodytes ibericus; assembly: GCA_036172795.1. Lineage (NCBI taxonomy): Eukaryota > Metazoa > Chordata > Amphibia > Anura > Pelodytidae > Pelodytes > Pelodytes ibericus. The sequence continues at coordinate 108,859,516 of CM069860.1, forward strand.
ACGTGGTCACTGTGCTGAAATATGTTACTGAACTAAAACCTGTGCAGTTTTCTGCATTTCACAAATGAGATATGCTTTGGCACCTCTTATCTGTGTCTACAAACAACGCATCCCTCTGCGATGTCTAGATTCAGTAAAAGAGAAACGGCAGCTTGAAAAGTATTCATGCCTGGCTTGTCAGTGATCTTTGCCACAAACTACTGTGTTTCTCTGTCCTAACAATATAATGTGTTGCTGTCATGGAAGCACTAGAACACAGCTTTTTTTTGTGGCCGGACACCTTTTATGTGAAGATGCCGGCACTGATAAGTGTATGCGATCGACGGTCACGAACACTGCGCAGGCGGTGTTACTGTAATGCCTTGATGTCGAGACATTAAGCGTCACTGAAATAAACTGCACAGGACCCCTGCGATCGCTACATGGATTGTTTGTGGACGTCATATTGGAGCAAAAATGTTTTATTCTACCAAAGTGTACTATAGTACCATTTTGATCTTAATCATGAGATAGCTATATTAGCCCTCTCATTAAGTCTAGATGTAATCAGTATTTTTATCTCCCGAATCTGTTCACCCATAACCAAGTTTGTTTTACATTTTATCAAACTATCTTTTTTGGCCAAAGATGTATATTTATATATACATCCAAATAGGTCTTATCTGGTATTGATGAGCCGTTGTAATCTGTAGAATTACTGGTGTGTGATCTGACCACAGGAATCTTAGTATTGCGGATGCCTTGCTATATTTAATATCTGAAGCTTTTAGGAGAAAAGGCTATTCTCGAATATGATCTATCATATATCTATCATTGGATCAATTATTTTCTCGCCAAAAGTTTTTAATTTTATTTTTTATTTAGCCGTGTCGCCAAAGATCACCATACCCTTACAATACATTCTATTGTTAATTTTATTTTTTTTTAATTTTTTTTTAATGTTGAGAGCAAATTATTTAGTCCTTTAGATTAGTGAGCTATTAAATTGATTATGGGTCTTATTTGTTCTACTGAAAGGCCATATCTGGTCCAGTTGTCTCTGCTTTGACATCAGTGGTTCATAGAGGCAGTAACTTACCCTGCCCAAACAACTTTTAATCAGACAGAAGTCCACTTTCGTCTTTTATAATGGAGTTCTGTCCTTGAAGAGCATCTTTGAAAACATTTGGCTTTTTACACATGTTTGGTGTCTGTTGCTGAACACACCTCCAGCGGGGGAAGAGGAGTTTCTCATATTCCCAATGAACTACAGAGCTATTTGCTTGACCGACTGTCTGCTCCCATGGAGCTGTGTTCTGTGAATAAAGGTGAAATGATTATTAAACGGTGCACAAATGGAATACCATTCAAAACCGTTGTAATCATGCAAAGTGACCTTCTGCCTCATTCAAGCTGATTTTGGTGTTTAGCCCTCTCTAAAACCTCATACTTTCAGACTTTATTTGACCTCCTCTTGCTATTTTTGTCAATTGTTTTTTCAGACATGAGTCAGAAAGTCGATTAATCAGTTTTATTAATATAAATAATTTTGCTTTCTCTGTAAGGGCTGGAAACATTCAAAGGGGAACGACCATTTGTATTATAGTTAATTATGCAATAGAAAGTTCTACAAAGTACCGCCAAAAGGTGAAGTAATGTAAGCTGCTGCAGAAATCTTGTTTACGATCACAGTCTGGAGAAACTACCTCGTGTTTCCATGAACTGCAAGAACTGCAAACCTGTTATTACTTTTCGCAAATGCTAAGTGCATTTAAACTGGTCCATGCAGGTCTGGGCAAATCCATGATCCTTGAAATCAATCGTCTGAATGGATCCTAGCTGTTTGGATAATTTCTACCCCGTACATGAGCTATGCTATAATTCTTCTAAAAATCACTAGTGATAATAAAAACAGAGTGGTTCCTCTGCAGTATGCTTAATTAACCCCTTCGTGCGTGTAGGACGTTCTATGCCGTCCTAAATTACAGGTGCCTAGACGCCTGTAGAACAGCAAAGAATGTCTTGACTTTAGCGCTGAGTTGTCCCTTCTGTCAGATGAGGCCACCTTGAATGCAAAGATGCTGTCCCTTAAGGACCAAAGCACCATCAGATGGAAAGGGGTTAATGTTTATTACTTCTGAAAGTGCATATGCCAGGAAAAACAGGTTTATGAGTAACAATGTAATCCCCACTTAGCCAGCCTGACTTCTTCTCATTTAGATGCTACCTAATATTTATTTGTATACATTTTGGACATTGTATCTCTTCTGGTTTCAATGAATTATGGCAATCATGCAGAAAAGTTAATAAATGAGCCCATCGCAGTCGCATGTAAATGCAATTGCCTGATAACTAAAATTTGATTCATGTTGCCACCTATGTAAAAACAAGAAACCCTTGAATAAAGTCAAGCTTATTTTAAATTGAAGGATCTGGTTCGGGTTGGATGAATAATAATAATTTGGTTCCTAGGGTACCAAGCTGAAAAAAAAACAAAAAACCATACTGTTTGGTACCGTCACAGTTTTTGCAATCAGTCCCTTAGACCAGGGCTTGACAAATTTATCTGAGTTTTAGGAGCCAGCTAAAAAATCTAGGAGCCAGACAACGGCACATAAACACAAACACACGCAGTCACATAGTCTGTCACATATACATACAGAATAAAGGATCCTTTATTCTGATTTGGAGGACTAGGGTGAAAGTCCTCTCCTTGCACCCTCCACTTCTGAACGCAAAACACCCCCCCACCCAAACATCCAGTCACACATACATACACACAAACACATCCAGTCAGACACATACATACACACAAACACATCCAGTCAGACACATATATACATACACACAAACACATCCAGTCAGACACATATATACATACACACAAACACATCCAGTCAGACACATATATACATACACACAAACACATCCAGTCAGAAACATATATACACTCACAAACACATCCAGTCAGACACATACATACACACAAACACATCCAGTCAGACACATACATACTCATAAACACATCCAGTCAGACACATACATACACATAAACACATCCAGTCAGACACATACATACACACAAACACATCCAGTCAGACACATACATACATACATACATACATACACACACACACACATCCAGTCAGACACATACATACACACACAAAACACATCCAGTCACACACACACATACATACACACACAAAACACATCCAGTCACACACATATACACACAAACACATCCAGGCACACACATATATACACACAAACACATCCAGGCACACACATATATACACACACAAACACATCCACGCAGACATACACAAGACAGCAGGTTTTTTTTTTTTTGGTTGCGTTTTTTTTAAAAGGAAAAAAAAAAAAAGTTCACCTATCAGTGTCCCCCCTCCCTGCGATTACACCTCAATGCAGAGAGGGGGGGGGGGGGGGGGGGGGGCGCGGTTTCCATTGCAGCCCGGTGTACCGGTGGCTCAGAGCAGCTTCCCTGCTATGCTCCCCAGTGATCAGTGCTAGAACGCGGTGCGCGAGGGGGCGGAGCAGGAAGTCTGTGCAGCCGGTGCACTCACTCTGCTCCCTCGCGCACCGCTGCTGAAATAGAAAAAAAAAAAAAAAAAAAACCCGATCCCATTGCCGAGGGCACCACGCAGGGCTCACGATACCTGGGCGCCAGGTCTGATTTCCTGGTCGCCATGGCGACCTGGCGCCCGGGGTTTGTCGAGCCCTGCCTTAGACAGTCTGACAGTCTCTGAATGGATGATGTCAGAGAATCACAAAGAAAGTGCTGCATTACTTTTCTCATGAAAAACATAGCGCACAGCTTAAATACAGGAAGTAAATAATCAATTACCTCACTGATGTCTAAAATAAACAAGGTCTACTGCCCCTTTAAAAATGTATGTAAATGAAATCCTAAACATTGTTTTTATCGTCCATGTAAAGGATAAAAATGTATTGCCAATGGGGTATTCATTGTGTTTGCACAATTGCAAGCAAATGCCTAAGTTAGGAGAAAAATGTGTTTTAAATGTATGTGGAGTCTCCTATTTACGACATCACCTGTGGCCTGGTATGCAAATTAGCTGCTTTTCCGTAATTGTTTATTCACATGGATACACACACACACACACACATAATACACATACTCTGATACACCAGAATACACAAGCACACGCTGAATCGCACTCGCCTATGCGCGGGCTGACGTGCACATTCCTACATACAGACAGAGATGCTGACACATGATATACTTCTAGCAGAGAGGTCCATCACTGCAGTGAGGGCAGGGCAGCTTCCTCGCCTTTCTCCTTTAGATTTTGGTGTTGTGCAAAAAATGGCAGGCACCACACATGTTCAAGCAGCTCGGCAAAGTTTGAGATAGCAAGAACTACATTTCACATGCAATGCAAACGAACGGGCACCAATACACAGAACTACACTTTTCTTGATGCTTCCCGCCTCCAACAGTATGCAATCTGTTTAAACACCTTACATTCACTATACAACTAAACCCACTGTATTAGGGGTATAAACAGGTTGCATACTGTTGTAGACAGGAGGAATCAAGAAAAGTGTAGTTCTGTGTATTGGTGACCGCTCATTTGAATTGTGTCATACTGAGATCATTGATTTGAGTGACCGCACGCATGCACAGTTCATTCTATGGCACTTCCTACATGTTTATGCAATGCAGAATGCCAGCATTTGAAGCATGGTGGCGCTTGTGACAATTACGGAACCATAGAGCAGCCTCTCCCCAAGGTGTATCGTCTTGAAGGGCAACGTTACTGAGACTGGGGTTAAGTCAGTGACTATATCTCCCCCAGGATGCTGGTCTCAGTAGAGGGACTTTGCAAAGTGAGACTGAAGGGGCAGTAGCTGGTAGCACACTGTGACCAAAGCCAGGGCAGTCCTCTACCCATTGGAGAGGGAGGCAGGTATCGACCCCTCTGTCTCCAAAGGCAGCCTTTACAAAGGCTGCCAAGTAATAAGCCCAATGCTGACAGATCTGAACACTCTGGCGCAAGAATGGACACACACCAGTATAGGAATGGAACAGGAATGATCATTTATTTGAAAACAGCACAGATATTTATACACAAGCAAATGTGACACGACTCATTTAAAACAGGTAATTAGATAAGTAGAATATAACATAATCACACCTTTAAATACAAACAGTTAATGAACACAACATAACAGTAGGACATACAATGGGGAAATCCTGCCTCACACCTTTCAGGATACAAAGGTGTCCAGTTCAGAGACCTCCAGAGTACACTCAGATACAAAAGGACACTGAATGACTTTCGTAAAGACAATGGGGAATTTGACATAATGACAAGAATACATTTAACACATATTAACACACATATGTTAACTGGATGTTTAACGTATTGCAACAGTAACATAATAACATTCTATAACACCTCCTGAGAGACTGGAGTGTGAAAGACAGAAGACAATCTCAACCTGTGGAACACAATGGCTTAGCTGACATATTCCGTGAACTAGTCCTGCGCACCCTGTGTTAGAAGTCCAGTTGTACTGAAGACAGGGTGCCACTGGTGTCCCCAAAGTGTGTACCCCCATAACTATCACACACACAGAGAGGGTCCATAGTCCAGGGCTCGACAAACCCCGGTCGCCAGGTCGCCATGGCGACCTGGAAATGGAGCCTGGCGCCCGGGTGCCGCTAGCCTAATGTTCCCCTTGCCGCTGCCATCCATTTTTTGCAGCGCGAGGGGTGAAGTCTGTGCGGAGTCTTGCACAGACAGCAAGCTCCGCCCCCTCGCGCAACGCGTGCGTGAGTGTTCAGCCGAAAGAGTAATGAGGATCGGCTGCAGCACGAATGTTCCCCCTCCCCAGCAATGAGGTAAGGCAGCAGGGAGGGGAAACATTCGTGCCGCAGCCGATCTTCATGGCTCTTTCGGCTAAGTGCTGGGTTGTCACGTGTGAGGTGTATATGTGAAGTGGGGGGGAGGGATGTATATGTGAAGTGTGGGGGGGAGATGTAAATGTGAAGGGGGGAGGTGTATATGTGAAGGGGGGTATATATGTGTGAAGTGTGGGGGGAGGTGTATATGTGAAGGGGGTATATATGTGAAGTGTGGGGGGGAGGTGTATATGTGAAGGGGGGTATATATGTGTGAAGTGTGGGGGGGAGGTGTATATGTGAAGGGGGGTATATATGTGAAGTTTGGGGGGGAGGTGTATATGTGAAGGGGGGTATATATGTGGGAAGTTTGGGGGGAGGTGTATATGTGAAGGGGGGTATATATGTGTGAAGTGTGGGGGAGGTGTATATGTGAAGGGGGGTATAAGTGTGTGTGTGTGTGTGTGTGTATATATGAAGTGGGTTGGTGTGTGTGAGGCGTATATGTGAAGTGTGGGGGGAGGTGTATATGTGAAGGGGGGTATATATGTGTGAAGTTTGGGGGGGAGGTGTATATGTGAAGGGGGGTATATATGTGTGAAGTTTGGGGGGGAGGTGTATATGTGAAGGGGGGTATATATGTGTGAAGTGTGGGGGGCGAGGTGTATATGTGAAGGGGGGCTATAAGTGTGTGTGTGTGTGTGTGTATATGTGAAGTGGGTTGGTGTGTGTGGGGTTTATTTGTGACGTGGGTTGGTGTGTGTGTGTGGGGGGTGTATATGTGACGTGGGTTGGTGTGTGGGGGGTGTATGTGACGTGGGTTGGTGTGTGGGGGGTGTTTATGTGGGGTGTATATGTGACATGGGTTGGTGTGTGGGGGGTGTATATGTGGGGTGTATATGTGACATGGGTTGGTGTGTGGGGGGTGTATATGTGACGTGGGTTGGTGTGTGGGGGGTGTATATGTGACGTGGGTTGGTGTGTGTGGGGTGTATATGTGCCATGGGTTGGTGTGTGGGGGGTGTATATGTGGGGTGTATATGTGACATGGGTTGGTGTGTGTGGGGTGTATATGTGCCATGGGTTGGTGTGTGGGGGGTGTATATGTGGGGTGTATATGTGACATGGGTTGGTGTGTGGGGGGTGTATATGTGACGTGGGTTGGTGTGTGTGGGGTGTATATGTGCCATGGGTTGGTGTGTGGGGGGTGTATATGTGGGGTGTATATGTGACATGGGTTGGTGTGTGGGGGGTGTTTATGTGACGTGGGTTGGTGTGTGTGGGGTGTATATGTAGGGTGTATATGTGACATGGGTTAGTGTGTGGGGGGTGTATATGTGACGTGGGTTTGTGTGTGGGGGGTGTATATGTGACATGGGTTGGTGTGTGGGGGGTGTATATGTGACGTCGGTTGGTGTGTGTGGGGTGTATATGTGGGGTGTATATGTGACATGGGGTGTATATGTGACGTGGGTTTGTGTGTGGGGGGTGTATATGTGACGTGGGTTGGTGTGTGTGGGGTGTATATGTGATGTGGGTTGGTGTGTGTGTGTTTATGAATTGCGTGTATGTTTGTGTGATTGTCTGGCTCCTAAAAATTTTGGCTGGCTCCTAGAATCAAATTAAATTTGTCAAGCCCTGCCATAGTCTATTAGGAGAGGCGCGCCATTACTTCTCTCCAAGTACCCCAGTTACTGAGGGTTCCATCTCAGGGGTCACTGAGCCTCCCTGCCTTCCTCCATCCTCTTCTAGCACTGCAGCAGCGCCTGTAAGGAACTCCCTTAACTCCTCACAGGCATTTACCACTGCAGCAGTTTGTTCTGCTGAGCAGATGGGACAGGAAGTGGGGGACGGTTGAACCTGCCCAGCTCTCTTCTGTTTATCAATACAACAGCAGGATCACTCTGTTTTAAAGCAGGGTTAAATTCGATGAATATTTTTTTTTAAATGATATTTTTAAAATTTTTTATTTATACATCAAATTTATTTTAATGAAATGATTTTGGAGGAATAATTAACGATATATTATAGTACAAAGGTTATTCAGCGGGAAATAAAGCTTAGTTATGTAGCATGCGGCTTCATATTCATGCCATATTTACATTTTTGGTAAACTAATTCAATTAATCCAAGTTATCAAAACTAAGAACATGCATGTTTTCATAGCCAAAATGGTATAAAGTAAACAATGTTCAGGAAAAGACTTTAATCCCATTTGTTTTATATATATTTTTAATTTTTCTGCTGTTATTAAAAGCAATACTGTATTGTTGTTTTTGTTTGTTTGTGTTATAGTCCTCTTATTTGCCAGTTAAATGTCATAAAATTACTTGCATGAGATACTATGTTGTGTATGGTTAATTTCAGAAGCATTTGAAAACTGCATTCCTCAGCAGTAACTTCTATGGATAGCCAAGGTGTATGGTCACGGAGTCTATCTAATCTTATCACGTGAAGTCCTTCCTTGCTCTCTGTGGGGATATTTTCAAGTGTCATTCCTAAAACCATTGCTGTTTTCAATCAATGCAGGGCACTTGGCAGACTAATAATATCATATGGATTATATTATCACCTATGCGCTGATGATACCCAAATCCCCCCCACCTCTTTTCCTCTGTTATCTTGTGTCAGTGATTCTCTGTGTGCTATAGCTTGCTGGATGTGTCACAGATGGCCATACTTAGAACTCTGTTTAGTGAAAATATAGTTTGCATTGTATCTGAAATCTTCTTTGAAGTATCGTCACTTTTCAAGCACTCATTGTTTTCACATTACTTCAGGGCTACACTCATTTTTAATGTGTGTCTTAATATGGACAGACCACCATGTAAATGGCTTGGTCCACATGGGCACTCAAATGCCTTTTCAATTGTCCCAATTGAAACCCATTTACCACTGTCTGTCTACGGAGTAGTGTAGTATATCTGCACATGCACAATTTCATTCTTAGTATTGCTTACAATAATCTAAACCACTTGTAAGGGTTGTGCTTAAATAAGAATTGGTTTCATTTTTTTTTTTACATGGTTCTGTGTTATCTTTGTTGAAATATCATTTTGCTGTTAGTGGAGTATTTTTTTCTATTTTTATTAAATATATAAATACCCAAACTAAATTGATGGATGGAGCAGTTAATAAGTATCATATTCTGGGAGGGAAAAATGGTTGTGTTAGTGTTGATTGTGTGTTAAACAAATTTATTGTATTGTTGAGAACACCCAGAAAGGTGTGTGTTGTGTATGTGCATGTAATAATATAGATAATGTATATTCTCCCTTTCATTTTCACTTTTGCATTAAAGGAGTGTTTTGTTAATAGCTAGATTTACATATGTTCCGAATATATAACCTGTGACTTGTGTACATAAGACACAAGAGATTATTATAATGTTTGTTCTACAGTATGATTACAAAGTGCTACAATGAATGCATAATAGCTCAGTCAGTACACAGTTACACTAAAACTGGTGCATACACCTTAAGGTATTTATTAAAAAAGTGTATTGGTTATTACACCTAAAAAAGTATTTAGTGTGTCGTTTCACAGCTGTTTAACGCTTTCTACTAAATGCAGCCTTTTTTGTTATGTTGTCAGGCTACAATAAACTTGTTTTGTATATGCATGTTTTTTTTTTTTTGAATTGCAATTGCATGTGGAAAAGTCCTGAAACCCTGGTAAACTATTCCCTGATTTCAAACTGACCAAATTATTTGCAGTAATTACTTGCATCATATTAGGAATACTGATACTTTGACATGCTCTTGGGATGCAAGTGTTTATATTGTGTAATTTTAACATGAGCTGGCAGACACTAACGCCACCTTTTGCTTAATGACTTTTATTGACTACAAAAGGACAATAGCTCCTTTCTACTGCTGAAATATGCAAAGTGCAATGTGCAGACTCCTATGAAGCATTCAAAGGCTCTACACCAATGTTGTAAAGCTAAGTATAAAATCAGAAGGAATGGTGCATACGAAGTTTTAAAGTCCCTTAAACTATTCCACTATTGCCAGTGTATATATTAGGGATCTATTTATTTCAAGTGTTTATTACTGTACGGCTGTGCTGTGCCGTCCTGTCAAGTTTTGTTGGAGTTTAGGAATAAAAGCAACAGTGGATAGTATACATATATTTAACATAAAGAGCCAATGGGGGATGGGAACGGTGTTTGAGTACTGCAAGGGAGGGGTGGAGAGGGTAAGCTCTTGTACTTAAGAAAAAAGCAAAGATGGAGAAATATCAAAGGAATGAGGAGAGAGAAAGAGGGAGGTGGGGGCGGGTGCGACAGAAAAAATGCAGATGTCCCAGGGGATGGGAGGGCAGGACACAGTAATAAATTATATGCAGAGTCTGCTGAATTAAATCCAGACCAGCTTCAGTGTGCTTTCAGTATGTAGAAAGAAATCCCATATCTGAATGAGAGGACCTACCAGTCAGCACTTAGCTGTGCATTGAACCTCACACAAGCATGAGATCGATCTATCTATATATTTCTCTCAGAATTTCAGTGTTTTAGTTTTGAAAATCCACATTCCTAACTTATTCCCTGATTAGGTTTACGAACCATAATCACTAGACATTTGCAGCTGGCGGTGCCCAAATAGTCATCTATACTTTCAGTTTTTCTTAATTTTCATTTTTTCTGTTCCGTTGCTTAGGTTTTTAAATATACGTGAATTATAGACTTCACAAAAGTTGCGTAGTTCATTCCCTTTAATAATCTGCAATGCACACGGTGTATATGTGAAGGCGCAATTGCCATGCCTGTCCTGCCTTATCCCTCCTGTAACATAAATACAGTAATAAAGTAGTAATAAACTCAGATTTTATTGAAACCAATGGAAGTGAAGTGCTCATTAGTGTATCCAGGAACACCACCCGTTCTTCAGTTGCCTTTGCTGTGGCAATACTTAAGGGGTTAAACAAATTCCTTGCACAGAGGGATGTTTGTGTTGTCTGCATGCATGTAAATGGCACTGACATCTGTGCCCACAAGTGGTTGCCCATGTGTTGTAGGTTACTTGGAACTCCCCATCACCTGCTCTGTCCCTATTTCCTGGACAACATACCATTGTTCATATCCTGCAGGAGGCTGCTTCTTTCACCAACACAATTCCCTCTACATTCCCATTGAAATTATTTTGACAAAAGACTGCCCAAATGATTATATGATCCTGAATTATGTTCTTAGCTACTGTGGCCCATGCCCTATATAGGTTGATTAATTTGTAACCCCCAGATTTATAGAGCAGAGAGACCTAAAAAAAAAGGAAAAATTTCCATTTTAGTCTGATACTTATATTATTTCTAATTTTCTATTCAAGTACAAGTGGTTTCTGAATGGCTTGTATCTCTCCTCGCCATAAAAACCACACTATGTATGGGGACTACACATCAACATTTTAGGTAGTCTGCAAGGTAATGTTGTTTTACTGAAAAAAGTCTGAGCTTCATATGGTGTAGTGCATAGCATTAATTGCCAAAATTGGAAACAGCTTGAAGGACCCGGCCAACTGAAACAACTTTGCAGCTGTAGGAACAATGTGCAGCTAACAAACTATCCCTTTACATTTTAGCTTTATTTTAAACCTTTACCAAGATTAATAGTTTTATATGTGTTTTCAAATGGAAAAAAAGGAACTCTTTTCAACATGTAAAAGTAAGAATTGTATAATCATTTAGAAAATGTTTTACTCATAAGCTTTTGCTAGTTTTCTGAAATGCCATGCATTTACAATACAGAGTTACACAATTAAACTTGAATATAGAAAAGGAAAATGAAGTGAAAACTAAATATTAATTGGTACCTGTGAGGCCTGGCAATATGGTGTCTACCTGCAGCAAACCATAAGAGCTTATTACATATTTGCAATAGAGTACAAGGATAAAGGATCCTTAATGATGCAGTGATTTATTCATGTAGCTATACCATCCCCAATAATGATGTACAACCTTACAGGATGTAAACAACACTACCACAACAAAGTCTATTGTCCAATATACTTTAAAGCCACACATACAAAAATCTTGATTATGCTAATCTGAATAATTCTGCCCCAATAGCATGTAATTTCATAATCTTGTTTGCATCATTTTATATGTTCTTGTTAAAGATTTGCGTGCTATAGAATCTGTATAAAAGTTTAAGTATGTGTGGGCTAAGTGTATGTATGTATGTATGTATGTAAGTAAGTGAGTGTGTGTGTGTGTGTGTGTGTGTGTGTATATATATATAAAAGTGTAAGTATGTGTGGGCTAAATGTATAAGTGTGTGTGTGTGGTGGGGGGGGGGGGGGTGTAAGTATGTGAATGTATATAATTATATAAAACATGAATGCGGCCTACGCACACATACATTTCTATCGAAGTGGCCCTTTGCAGACACCCCTGGTCTATGTATATGTCTTTTTGACTCTGTTTCTCTCTGTATTTACCTGTGGTTTTCTGTGTATGTAAGTGGAACTGTGTGTGTGAGTCGATGAGCGTATGTCTGTACGTGATTGTGTTTATGTGCGGTTGTCTGGCTCCTAGATTTTTTTTTTGCTGACTCCTAAAACAAAATGAAAGTTGTCAAGCCCTGAATTAAGTACATATACCACCCAAATTTCTAGAAATGTGTAATGCTTTTTTTTTTTTTTTTTTTTTACTTTTTTATGCATTCTGTAAGTAGCAGGACACTCTACAAAGATGGGCGTAGAAATGGATCCATCTGCCTGCTCACCCACCTCCAAATGTCACACTTATATGCTGAAGGTGCCAACCTAAACATTGTGGGATGTCAAACTCATGACTTGAGAGCAATATATAGATTCAAAGTTTTCTTACTTAAGATTTTGTGGATAACAAGTCCATTTAGAATCCTACTGCTATGAGGTTTCTTAAGAAATGACAAAGGATCTATAAAACCAAGGATAAGAAGTCTACACATAGGCCAAGCAGAAATTTGAGCTACTGTAGAAACTATTTTGCCATAGTTACTAACGTACACTTTTAGTTTGTGTCTGATCAGGCTGCAAAAGATTGTGTATGGGATTGTGCAAAATCATGGTGAATAACTGCAAAAAAGTGTACATTTTTCTGGTGATAAAGGTGCATACTAAGTTGTAGTTTTGAAGGGTTAACTATGGGACTTTGCTTAGTAAAGATCACACCCTCCCACTTTGTACTGGTCTCTTCAGCAGGTGAAAGATTTTGTAAACATTTTATATGTATTCACTCATGTAAGATATCTTCATGATCCAGCTACAATTTGGGGCATCCTGTGTTTTATGCCTTCATTCTCCTTTTATCTGAATCTTCCAGAAGTTGGTCCTCATCCTACTTTCTGGATGTTTTTCTCTCTCTCTCTTTTGCTGTCTTTCTCTTCTGCTCACTGTTTTTGTTTCTTTTAATTATATTTTGTCTGTTTTAAAATATTCTTATTTCACTGCCTTATTTATTCACTTCTCTTTGCTACTACTTACTACAGTGTACATATTCCTCACATTTACACTCATATTCAATCATGAAAAACAAGCCATCTAAGACTAACCAATGATTATTTATTTTTTGTGAACATGTTATACATGAAATGTACATTTGGGATACATGGCATACACATGGTTACAGTTAATTGCCCCTCCCACCATACTTAATAGAACAAACATGGCCCAGCTTGTATGTATGCACTTTATAAATAAATGTTTAGGCATAGAAACTCATTGATGAAAGATTACAAAAAAAACAACTTAATGAGCACACACTACTTGTGTAACACTATCAGGGGCTGGATATATTGGGGTCAGATGAGTCAGAACTTCATTCATCTGACCCATGAACCTAAACATCATGTCCACCCCTAATTGAGCTAAACAAGCAAAGAAGGCTCAATAAGGTACTTTATTTGTATTCTTTTATTTAAAATGCCTATACTTTAATTTTGCAATTAAACATAAATGATTTTAAAGGAAAAAAAGTCGAAAAAAATGTAAGAATATTTTAATATGGTAAATACACGTGCAAGCTGTATATATTAAAAGCCACATAAAAACATGTTACTTCAAGTATGAAGGGCTAATATAAGCTTGTGAGTGGCCTTTTATAACTGATTTCCAAAGTGCCTGCACTATGTTCAGTGCTTTGTTTTCCCCCTATACTCCACTGCCTTCAACCACAAAGCTTTTTAAAAAAGGTTTTTACTTGGCATCTATGGCTAGCAACTGTATAGCTTATGAGTAAATTGTAAATGTAATAACTGACTCTTGTCGCCTCTGAATCCTAAATGCACTGACTGGCTTGTTACACATAGGTACTCTCCACATGCTCAGTCTTCCCTGAATAATTTGCTTGACAGAATGTGATCAATAAAAAAAATGTTATGTAAATGAGTTAACAGAAGTAAGTTTGTATATGCCCACATCAGAAAGCCAAACTAGCAGACTTGAAGTATAGCTGAACTTGAGAATGTTTCTAACTCTGCTACTTTGGCCTTATGTTTGCAACTCTGTCTTTCATGAATAAAAGCCATAGTCTTCAGTCACGTCAAAGTATTCTCATTTAGACAGACTCTTAAGGCCTAATCTTAAAGTCTGATTTATATACTGATGTTTCAGCTAATTCAAATGACATAATTTTCTATAATTTAAATGTTTGTTGTTGTGGGTATTCATGTGCGTATGTATTCTAAATCTAACTTGATGGACAGACACCTTCATTTTTATTGCTGCTAGCTTAAGTGTTTGCAATATTTTATGATATTACGACTGTTCCTCTTCACTGCTTCCCAAACTAATTAAAAATCAGGAATGCTCTGAAAAATATGATTGGCTCTTACAGCCTACACGGATTTGTTAAGCCCTGTAGCATTTTAGTTTCGTGAACTGGCATGGCTTCACCCTGGATTTCTCAGTCGTGAGACCCCAGACTGTTCACATAGTACATTGGTCAGTATTTATATGGATTATTTTTAGTGATGTAACAGCGAGGATAAACCATATTTGTGTGTGCTTGTTGGTTTGTAGTGCAGCTTTTAACTCATCAGATTTTCTGTAGATGGTGGCAATTCTGTATTTTTACTTTTATTTTTTCAAATAACCTTTTGCGCCTCTTCTTTCGCTCACCACTTTTTTTTTGTCTCCCAGACCCTTCCTTCAGATGCACCATCTTCTTCCGTTTCAGTCACCTCCTGCATCCCTTCACTTCTCACTGTGTTTGCTAATGATGAGTCTAGGCACAGAGTCAAATCTCCCATTAGCATCTCCCCGCTCTGTTGTGGATCTAACATGTGCTGCTGTAGCTTCTCACCAATTGGTTGGAAACATTGCAGAGCTGTGGGCTTTGTATCATTGCCACTTTAAAGGACAACTAAACTTTTTTTTTTAACCTCCTTGTTTCCTTGGAGGAAGCAAGGGTTAAAAATACAGCTTGTCTTTTCCCAAGTAACTACAATTAAGTGCCTGGTAGGCACAAAGCGTGCCAGGTGACCCTATTGCTCCGATGTGTATCTTTTGCACTGAGGTATGCAATATTTTTTTTTTTTTTTTAATTGAAAAAAGCATTTTTTTCCCCCCTTCAATAAAAGTTTATGATGTTAAACTGTTCATTCCTGTGCTAACAGACACGCTTTGTTCTTCCCTTCCCCCAAGTACACCTGACATGTATGAGATACACACATTTTTATTCTGGGCTACTATTTAAGTAGTTCCCAACCTATTAAACTAAAATCATTTCTGATATAGCTGTTTTACTAATCTGACAGGTTATTCTAAATATAAAATCTAGATCTCATTGCAAATATTAATAATTATGTGTATGTATGTATATATGTCTCTCTGTCTGTGTGTGTGTGTGTGTGTGTGTCTCTCTCTCTCTAAAATTTTCTATTTAATAATGTGTGTGTGTCCTGCTCCGTGGTCCTGGCACTGTAGATTCTTTATGATATCAAGTCCCCTGAGTGCTCCTTTCTCCAAATATACATACATAACTAACATACACACACATATGCATATATACACACACATACACACTTTTTTTTATACTATATATCTTTATTTGTATTTATTAATGCTACAATTAGCTTATTTTTGTCTTTTTTTGGGTTGTGTTTTCATTCATCTGGAAAGAAGAAAAAAATGTTCTGTAGTTTTCCTGATGCCAGAAGTCGGAGCAATGCCAAGGGAAGGAGGGGCATGTTATGTGTAATGTTTTCTTTGCAGCTGCTGACATGGTCTCACTGCAGTATGTTAACACTTGCAGTCTAGTCATTGGGCTTTAGATTTTATTCTGCACATGTGTATTTTTGCCAATCTATTTGTACTCTTGTTCAATATATTGATGATCACACTAAAAATTGAATCTTTTACCATCCTTTGATTCACTTTTAGGTCCTGTCATTATTGCGATTACCAGATGCATTCATATTTGTATTATGTATGTTGACCTGTTCAGTGTGCGACATATCTCTATATCCAGATATTTGCATCGTTTATCGGACCAGCACTGTAGTTTATTAATTAAATCCCAAGTGCTCCCTTGTCTCCTGCTGTGCTGCTCCTAAATCAACAAAGCGGCTGGCGTGTACTCTCGGATTAAAGTTAGCTGGAGAACTTAGGTGGTTTGAATGTTAAGTAAATGGGGTTAGATAGCTTTCAATTAAACTTGGCAATAGCAGAATTCTTACTGAAGTCAGGGTGTTTTACGCAGTGCTTACGTCAGCAATGATCAGACATCACCAAGGGCAAAGGTAAAAGGCATTCTGCCCATTTTGGAAAGGAATTGTTAGTGATAAATGCGTACGTAACCGAAGTTCAACACTAAATGAATTGAAAGCTTCTGTGAGTTTGTCATTTCAATAAGACCATAACTCAGGTTCAACAAATCTAGTTTAAGCTTCTCAATTGTTTTGAAGTTAGTAGGCCTCTACTGTGGAATAGTGTACTTTCTGTGAGTTACTCCACTCATTAGTCACAAATTGGCCAGTAATTTTGGGGGTAGTTTAAAATGTGGGACTTCCCCAGGGTGAATAGTACATCTGCTACTGGTTATAAGTTATGTGGCATTTAAACTGCAGGCATGACGTGGTGATGGGTATTGTTATCCATAGTAGACATGAAAATATAAATAAGATTCTAAATGTGTATGCTTTCAGTTGCTAATTATGGCTATAGCAAGAACATGCTAAAAATGTATGTAAGATAATGTTACATAATGTAAATTATTTCTTCGAAAAGAGGGATTGAACCTTAGAAATAAAATGTATCCAATAAAAGGCTTCCCCTAATGCTTAGCTTTTAACATGATCTAATGTGCTGGAGCAAACCACTTGCCTGTAAGTCTTCAGCATGTTCTGTGCTCTTTCTTTGACCAGAGCCAACATCTTGTGACCCACTTAATTGTTTGAGTATTCACATTCACTCCTTCTCCACTGTCATTCTTCCTAACTCTTCAGATTGGCAATAGTTGTTCACCTTACTATTTGCAAATGTTTTCCTCCCTACCATCTTACATGATAGACACATTGACACACTGCCAGTAGTCACAACTGGTGGGGATTTCTCCCAGGTCTGAATGGCAGTTTACAGAAGCACCAGTCAAAGATTATACAAATAAAGGAGGATTGGTCTTTAATATATAAAAAAGCTTATTAGTTAAAAAAAAAAAAAAAAAAAATTCTTCTAAGAAGTGCATTTATTCTCTTTAAAATAATTATCAGCCAAATATTGCATGACCACAAAATGAATGAACTTTTGGAACACTAAAATAACTGTCAAAGTAGGATATCAATTTGGGTAGTCCGCTATCTCTTGGTATATTAACTGTGATTCTCTTTTGAAGTGGTTTCCTCTAGCTTTTCTCTCTCTAGTTTATCCCTCCTCTCATGTTACCAAATGTAATCTGTCTGTGATGTACTTTAAATTGCTGTTAGAATTGACGTATGCAGACATTCATTATAAAACTCTTCACAAAGTATTACACATGTTAGATTTACCTTCTGCCTGTCATGTTACAACTCCATGTACAATTATTGCTATATACAGTTTTGCAATATATTTTTTATATACAGTGTGACCAGTCATCTCATGAGTATAGCTTTATAATGTTTATAAGGGAACCAAAGCTTTTTGATAACCAGATTAACGTAAGTGGTATGTTTTTAATATGTATATTTGGTATCTTTGTGACAAGCGAACAGATCAAGCAGACTTTGACCTGTGTTTTTGTATTTTCAGTGGCGGAAGAAGGACTATGGGAGAATGGACTGTCATATGAGTGTCGAACATTGCTCTTCAAGGCCATCCACAACCTGCTAGAAAGGTAAAAAGGGTGCTGGGCAAATTTAAATCTGCATTAAATCGCATGTAGGAGCTCAAATTGCAAAAGGAACTGAGGTTTATTAGCCAAGTGCCAAACTAACATATATTGACATAAACCTTTTGCTTTATTATATTTAACATGTTCATGATCTGATTTATGTGGATGATGGTGATGGACATATTAACACTTACATGCATCTGAGTTTTAGCAGTTGTTCATATTGTTCAAGCAGTAAGTAATGCTACCAGTTCAGTTACTTTTGATATATTTTCGTCCCCTCTTACTCTCGTTTTAGGGGTACGGCGAGAAAGAAACTGTTACAGTTAGGGTTGCCACCTTTTCTTCAAAAAATAAAAAAATACCAGCCTTGGTACTGTCTCCATAGACTTAACATTGGTCTGATGCCAGTTTTTTACCTGCCTGCCGGTAAAATAACGGCCAGGTGGCAACCCTAGTTACAGTTCTGTAGTGGGGTTATAGCCAGGTTCAAATTAACTTATGGGAGAGAGTGCAGTGATCAGAGAGAAAGTATCTTTGTGACGTATCTCATCATGGATGTTTCCTTAGGTGTCTGCTGGATAAAAGTTTTGTGCGAATCGGAAAATGGTTTGTTAAGCCCTGTGAGAAGGAGGAGAAATCTGTAGCAAAAAGGTAACAAATCATGTGCCTATATGCTTGTCTTTTCTGCTCTCTGGTTTCTCTGACCCACCTGTCTATCTCTGCTGCTCTGTTTATATCTCACGGCAACATTGTTTCTCTTCTGTTTCTCGTGCATCTTTGAGCATTAATCAAGTAATGTCTCATTGATATTACACAGAGAAGTCCGCTGTGTGATCTTCTCTGTGTCCTGCTTGCCGATAAGGAGGCATACAACGAGTTCTGAAATATATATAATATATATAACTTATGTGACTAGAAAGGATTCGTTCCTTTGCTATAAAAATATTCCAGTCCCAAAATATAAGGCAAGTGCCCTCTGCATGAGGGACTCTGCAATCAATATGTTTCAGCCATCATCGGCCTCATCCAGTATACATGCTGCATGAGGCGGCCTGGCATGCAATCCAGTGTACATGCTGCATGAGGCGGCCTCGAATGCAATCCAGTATACATGCTGCATGAGGCGGCCTGGAATGCAATCCAGTATACATGCTGCATGAGGCGGCCTGGCTTGCTGTTGCGTAAGTTTTGTGCTTGGTCAGACTCCTCAACTCAACAGCAGGGCTTGGAAAAATGTGTGGATTTTAAGAGCCCGACAGACCAAATCAGGAACCAGCTTGATTATTTTTAGGAGCCAGGGAAATACAGACTATTCTCTGTAACGATCTAAGGGTGTAGGGATCTAATGATGCAAGGTTGTTAACAGTAAGGTTTTAAGGAACTATGCTTTTCTGGCTTCTGGGATTTGTTCCTGGATCTATAGCTCTCTGACTTGTGCATTGTTGCACAAGAGTAATAATATAATTTAATTTTTTAAATGGGGTACCTAAAGTTCTTTTTAGCATGTGTGCTTGGACTTCACTTAATCGTAAACTAATAATAAAAAAGATTAGTAACCAACTTCATGGAACTCATTTTATCAACCTTGGAAGACATTCTTCTTTTCCCCACACCTTTTTTCTTCATTGATTAGTGAAAACACTGCACTGTCTAACCAAATGCAGAGAAACTCTACATTCTTTTCAACATCCTGGTCAGTGTTTGTTTTTAGTAGAGTTGTTCTTGGTGCAAGAGAGTTTACACACTTGACTGCTTTCTGTGTTATGAGCGGCTTGCCAGTCTGTGGATCCACACGCGTATTAGGCAGCTTGCTTTGTCTGTGTTTGTGGTATTTGAGGTCAGTTCATGTCCTGTAATTCAGCAAGTCTGTCTCTGGGTTCTATATGTGGTGGTTCAGTTATTTTGTGTGTGTGTGTGTGTGTGTGTATATATATATACATATATATATATACACACACACACACACAGATGTGTTCTAATGTGATTATTGTGTCCAACTCACTGCTGTGCATATGTATGCCTTTCCATTGTGTCTAGCTTAAAGTCTGATGTGGAATTTATACTTGTCGTTGGCTCAATAAATTTCCCGTGCATAGTGAAGCCAGCATTGTCCTTACCCTTCCTCTGATCATCAGACTGGTCTAGAAATAGGATCATGTTCTCATTTTGGAGACTGCTACTTTTTTTTCTCCCCTTCTCTCCCTCCCTTCCCTCAATCCTCCTTCCCTCTCCAGCCTTGTAATTATGCACAGGCTGACATGAAGACATTAGCTGTGTTGCCATGGCAACCTGGTTTAAGTCGACTAGTTCCTGGCATGATGTCATTAGGACAGCTTTACCCCTCCCATCCATATCCTTACATGCAGAGAGCGAGTCTGATTATTCCAGTCAATCTTACCCCCTCCTTTACAGCCCCGCATCATGTTCTTATGTATGCCCTTGCTGTAAAGAGGCGTTCTCTCTGAAGCTATATCAACCCATTTTGAACAAGGGTTATTGCTACAACAGTTTAAAACGGCAATAATTTTAGTGTAGGATCTCTTGATCTATAGCAACTGTTGTGACCAGAGTGTAAAAGGACAGACATTTACAAATATAAGTATAGATATTTATCTGTATTATTTTACTTGCTCATTAGGGACTTCAGTTGTGCGCAAAGCAGTTTCCATGCAAAACATTTTGCACAATTGTTTAGAAAGATATTGACAAATATCCAAGTTTATAAAGTAATGTAACACCTAGCCAACAAGAAACCTATCTTATGATTGATGAAATACATTAGGATTATATTTCATTTATTAAATAATGTCAAATAACTACTTTGAGTTGGAGAAAAAGAAATGGATTAAATCCAAATTAAAGCTTACACTTAAAATAAACCCGCATTTTCCCCCCAAAATTTTCAATACCCTTTTCCCTGTGGATTTATCCGTCCTCTGTAAAATCTACAACATCTCTCGGGAGCCAATCAGAGGGCTTCTGTGGGGATGGATCAAGATGCCCAGTGCGCTTGTATAAAATGTCATCATTGCATACATGTGCGTTAGCAGTCCAGATTCATCTATTAGCAGAGGTATGAAGACTCACTGCGCAGAGTGTGTCAGTCTCTGGTGGAATTGCTGGGCACACTTGTACAGCTCTATGCTCTTACTCTACAATAAAGTCCAGAGGGTGGAACATGCTATTATTATAGAACAGGGCTTGACAGATTTTATTTTGTTTTAGGAGCCAGACAACCGCGCATGCACATAAACACGCAAAAATAAATAGTCATGTACACACAAACGCTCCCAGACTGTCACACACACAGTTCGACTTATATACACAGAAAATCACAGACAGATAGTAACAGAGACAGTTCCACTTACATACACAGAAAATCTCAGTCACATAGAGACAGTTCCACTTAGGTACACAGAAAATCACAGACAATCACATTGACAGAAACAGACAGTCAAAAAAAAAACATATAGATAGACAGATAGACACATTGACATACAGACCGTGACTAGTCAGCTGTTTTTTATTTCTTAAGAAAAAAATAAAAGGTGTGTGTTTCAAAGTGTCCTCATCCCTGCTGCTTTGCTTGATTGCAGGGGAGGGGATCACTTCCATTTCATCTTGGTCTGCCAGACACAGACCATCGTTCTATCCCATCCTATTGAGTTCTGGGTTGTCACGTGACACAGATGTCATGTGATACCCGGCACTCAGACTTTGAAGCACGATGTGCGAGGGGGTGGAGCTGGCAGTGTGTGCAAAATGACATATACTGCCCCCTCGTACTGCGCACAAGAACAAAAAACAAACCCATGGCCCCCAGAGGTTAGGGGACGCCAAGTAGAGGATGCCAGTATCTGGGCACCAGGTCTAAATTTCCTGGTCACCATGGCGACCTGGCGTCCGGGGTTTGTTGAGCCCTGTTAAAGAACATGCAAATTGCAACACGCTCCATCTTACTGAGTTAAAAAAAAGAGATGTAACAAGGGACAAATGAGTGTGTCCGATATCACATGTAAAAATTTATGTTTTTGGAAGATTAATAATGTTTAAGCAAAATGTCCAACTGTATTTTTCTGCCCACAGTGAGAACCTATCCTGCTCCTTCACCTTTTTCCTCCATGGGGAGAGCAATGTTTGCACGAGTGTGGAGATTGCTCAGCACCAGCCAGTATATCTAATTAACCAGCAGCATCTCCACCTGGCACAGACCTCGCACACACCATGCCAAGGTAAGCATTGCAGCACTTGTGAATCTCTGCTACTTTTTATGCTGTCAAAGTTAAAAGTACCATAGTGAGACATGCCAAACTGACAAGCTGTAAGCAAGAACTGTTTAATGCAGGAATTTTTATATCATGGGACACAGTACTATTAACCAGTGAAATACATGCAGCTGTAGACTAAACCTTGATAGCATTATTAAGACATACATTACTAGACTCCTTCAATATGTCCACACGTTTTGGTGTCTACTGATTTAACCATTCATACAAGAGACTTCTTTATTTCTCTACAGTGATCCTAAGCCCATATGGGTTGAGTGGTACACTAACAGGCCACGCTTACAAGATCTCTGATCCCACTACTCGTAAGCTGCTGGAGGAATGGCGCCCCTTCTACCCCACTGTACTGTGTGCCAAGAAGGAGCAGCCAGGCAATGATGAACTTCTGCATGATGACGATTTCCCGGCTGCGGTGGAAGTGATCGTGGGTAAGTGCTTTAATTTACACCCACACCCCCATCTAGCCTATATATACACCCCCATATATATATATATACACCCCCATATATATACACCCCCACACACACATATAAATACCATGTTAACTGTCAGTAGAAGCCTGGGGAGAGCGCAGAATTATGAAAACAGTACTTTAAACAGGGATCTCAGAGGGGCGTCTTTTTTTCAGATAACCTGTTCCCAGTGCTCCTTTTTAAAGCCCGCCCCCCCGCCCCCAGAATCAGTCTGTGCCGTGCAGTGCTTTATGTCTGAAATAATTCACTAAAAAATGGATTGCCATTCCTCTGACCACTTAGTTTCAAGTGACTTGTGTACTTTACTATTTATAAATTAGTTGGGTAAATCTGGTTTTGCATGACAGTCAATAACAGGAACCTTTAAAACTTTTCATGTGTACTTCAACCCCCTTCCTACACAACATCT
Organism: Pelodytes ibericus; assembly: GCA_036172795.1. NCBI lineage: Eukaryota > Metazoa > Chordata > Amphibia > Anura > Pelodytidae > Pelodytes > Pelodytes ibericus. The sequence goes on from CM069860.1 coordinate 108,882,850, forward strand.
GACTTTGTACACCAAACATCCCATAGTTTTATACCAAAAGATCAGTTGTCCCTATGTGAAGTGTGCATGTCTATAGAGCAGGCTTTATGCAATGGTTTCTGTTGTTCACAGGTGGAGTTCGGATGGTGTATCCCTCTCCGTTCGTTCTTATTGCCCAGAGTGACCTGCCTCTCCCTCAAAGTGCTGGGAGCACAGGACACAGTAGCAATGGCTCCAATCAAAACACAGCAGTTGCTAAAGACCCCAGTCCATGCAGGATGCCCCTCACGCCACCCACCTCACCAGATCAGACCGCTCCAGGTAAGTGATTCTGATGTCTGCCTGGAACTTTTTGCAGTCAGAGAAGCCATATGCTGCTTATCTGAACACCTCTGGAAATCATTTGCAAATGTTTGTTTTGCTTCTGAACCTAGTTATTCTTTTAGAAGAACTGTATCTTTATTTACATTAAGTAAGATATAGATGATTCTTTATGCTTTACAATCCTTCCACCAACAGTCTGTGTGAAAGGTATATTTTAACTAGCTACCTCTCCATAGCTGTGTTAATGTTACCTTGGGTGCTGAAGGAGTGCGCACATCTGCATTAATTTAAATAAAATGGATTCAGTCATTTTCCAGCGAACGTGTCAGAAGCCTATCTAGGAATAGACATCAGATTTTCACATAATGCAAAGAAAAAATATACTAGTATTAGACCTGTGATCCAGATAATTCTAGTATACCATTACTAGTTTGGTTCAGTATTAGAAATAATTGGAATTCTCCTCATTAAAATACTTTGTACATCATTGAAGTACTGTATGTAGCGCATTGTGCGGCTTGATAATTGGCCATAATGATTGAGCATGCTATGAATGAGACAGCTTTATAAGGTTTTGCAATAAATATTGGGTACATATTCTGTTAGAATTATTAATGCCTCATATTTGTAACTTTGCACGTTTTAATGGTGTTATGAGAAAAGAGCTGTTCTGCAGCAAAATTCCAACAATCCATTTGCTTCAATGGTGACTGCGTCACATTTAGTACATTGTCCTTGAGGATGCTAGTTTTACATAACCCTTAGTGCAGGGTTCACCTAATCCCGGCATCCAGGGAGCAATGGCGGTGAACATTTCTTTCGCAGGCTCCTAACTTTTTTGATTGTTTCACATATAACTCTATGTAAAAAACATTTTCTGGCTCCTAAAAAAAATAACTAAGCTTGCTCCTGAATTGTTGCTTTTAGAGTCTATACATTTTGTCAAGCCCTGCCTTAGTGTGATTATTGTATGGCCTTTAATTAGTCTTCAGTCGAACACCATTCAGAAGTGATTCCCATTCTTCTGAAAGTCCAACACTGACTTCCTGGCTGCCATATTGCGGAGATGGTTTTCTGGACCTTTCAGCGCTGATTGGTCTGTGACAGAGATAATCGTCTCCTCCTCTATTATTGACTGTGTAAAATGCAATTGCAAAAACAAGGGGTGAAAATCTTTTAAATGGTGTACCGATTGTGCACATTACACTTGAAATTAGACCAAAACCGCCTTCTGCCTCATTTAAAAAAAATGTTTTTTGTGAAAAAATTGTTCCCTTTTAAGGGACATAAATAACTTATTTCTTTTTCTAATAATAAAGTTTCCATAATGCAATAGCGGCAGCCATAGTTAGATATTGCCCACAAAAAAACAGGACTGTTTTTGCTAAAGAGGCGTCTGTTTGCAGATTGAGAATGGTGTATAAAATGCTAGCTCCTTCCATATGCAGACTGGGACTGGAGTGGGGAAAGCATGAACTTTATCCATTAAAAATACAGATATGAATAAAAATCCAATGTTAGTTAATCTTTGCAGTTGTTTTTAATTGTTTATTTATTCTTTCCTTTCTTCTTTTCTAATAAGTAAATATGAAGCCTTTTATTTTCTTGGTATCATTTCACTGGAATAAAAAAAATGTTTCTGTGCAACTTCTCAGTTGTTTTTCAAACATAATGAAACTGAAAGTAAGGAACTATACAGAACATGGAGGTTATACACCCTCTGCTGGTCACTGCCGGAATGTGCAGTATAAATCATTGTGGTACTATCTGGAATAGTAGACGTTTTACATGTGTTATGCATTCTCAAACAAAAGCAAAGAGTAGATTAATATATGGGATGGATTATGTTGTGTAATATTATCTTTTGGCAAATGTGCAAGATTTCAAGAAGCACCAAGAAGAGACTGCTACCGTTTAACTTTTTATTTGTCGAATAGTAGTTCCTTACAAGCTTGCAATTTATGAAGATGTATGCCCATATTTTTTCAGGCGTAAAGGACAACTAAACAGTTTTTTAACCTTAGCTTCCTTGAAATGGTCCTTCCTTGAAGGAAGCAAGTGTTAATTGTCTTGAGTAAACCCATTGTGTATCTTAATAAATACATGTGGATTTACTCTCTGCTGGGGCTCACAGCTGAGACACAGCAGTTCCTGGTTGTCGCGCACTGACACAGCCAATCATCCTCCTCCGTCTGATAGAGGTGTGCAGAATGCGAGGGTCTCTTGCTGCTGGCGCAAATTGAGATCCCTGTTTTTGCATGGGATCAGCAGGGAGGACCTAGTTATGGTCACCCTGCTGATCAAATGCAAAAACGAGGGTCACTCTGTCTGCGCTAGCAGAGAGCCAGTCACCGACCAGAGGACTGTCTGCTTTCTATGGATGCATGACAGCTGCTGCTCAGAGGATAAACTGGCGTGTCTACCAAAAGCACAGTTTATCCTCACACTATCGACAACTAACCTTTCACTTGTGCTTATATAGTAGACGTATTAGAAGCACAAGTGAAAAGTAAAGTTTTAGATCCCAGTGTATCACGATATGTTTTTTTTTTGTTTCAAAGTAGCAAGAGAGCTTCTTAGCTCTTTGTATTTTTTAAAGGGGCTCTTATCACCTACACTTTTTTTTAACATTGTGAATATAGAGAATATCAACGATGAGCAATTATCCGTACAGTGTGTTAGCAGAGTTGCATGCAAATTCATCGGTTAAGAAAATGTGTTTTAAATATGTCCCTAGTGCAGGGCTTGAGAAATGTTTGTTGACCTTAGGAGCCAAACAGACCAATTCTGTAGCCAGCCTACTAAAACCAGCGAGGTTTCTATCTATGTAAAAAAATGAAAAGTTAGGACCCAGCAGCAAGAATTTTTAGGCTCCCTTGATCCTGGAATTTGTCAAACCTGGCATCCCCTTATGGCTTGTTTTGCAAATTACACATTTCCCATTAAAAGTTAGTTTATTTGCATATCAGCTACATGTGAATACACAAGTAGGAGTTGTTTTCTCTTCATCCATGTGCTTGTAATTCTGCTAAGATATTTTTTTAAATTTTTCTCTACTTTCACAATATGAATATTTACATGATTGAGTCCTCTTAATGCTGACATCCACACATGTATTGGTTGCTCATTCTGCATTATTGCTCAATATACTGTTAGGTTGTTAACAGTTGATGTAAAGTTATTATTGGGAACTTCACATCAAACACCTATCCTTCTGCTAACGGCATATTGCACTAGCTCACAAACTTATCTTAACACAGGTGATGGAAGGGGAGCATCAGCAAGCTCCAATAGCCTATCAGCAGGTGAGAACCTCTCTCACCCAATGTACAGTCCCAAACGTGGGGGAAGAAGCGATCAGAAGCTGCATGGTCACATTGCACAGAGAACATGGAGGGAGTGCATCATGAACAGAAGCCAGCCAAAGTAAGACATTCGTGTTAAGGGGTTAAAGTTTTACTATATTTAAAATGCTTTTTGCTGCCTGTTATTAGATTTGACTTGATCTCTAATGCTCCAAGAATGCTAATTGTACAACAGTTGGGGAAGATCTTCTTTTTGCAAAATGTTTAATTCATTCTCCTTCAGAGGTGACAGAAGAGATAATCTCAGTTGGAATATCAGCCTTGCTATAGCTGGGTTCATTTATTCCAAATTTTCTATTCTCCAGTTATGATTTATGATCTCAGCAGTTTGTGCTTTCCTGATGATGGCTTGAATTGCAGACTTTTAAAAAAACATTTTTTTATAAAGCAGTTAGCGTTGGACATTGGTTTTCAAAGCTAGTACTCTGTGTTAGAAGCATAGATGTCAGTTAGTTTGATATTATGAATATCCCAAATTATGTGGATTTAAATATAAAAATAGATTTTCAAATACTGGCACTTTATTTTAAATAGGTCTTGTATTAACTATAAACAAGAATTACTAAAGCTGAATGATAGTGACCTTCCTGACAATAATTCCGCAAGCGCACTACATACCTGTACCAAGCATGCTATAAGAATTAGGAATGAATACCTTCTGAAGAGAAATTAGGATATCCCACTCACCAGCTTTAATAATAGCAGGAGGCTGATTGGCGTTCCCACAGCAGACAATATGAAGCAGTACTCTGACCAGCCAACTCTTTTATCAAAATAATGTTAGGCAGATTTGTAATCCAAAATAGTTTTCTCCTATCACCCCGTGACTTTATGGTTAAACAATTGATAATGCTCTGTTAGAATTGTATAAAGGGGCACAATATTGCCACCACAATATTATTCTAAAGTACTCACTGAACTCCTTCTGTTTGCTCATTTATTGCAATTATTCTATGTGGTTAGTTCAGTAGGGATTACCGTATTTTTCAGTGTATAAGATGCCTCCATGAATAAGATGAGCCCTATTTTTTGAGCCCAATATTCAGTAATTTAGAAGAAATACACACACACTTACACACTGCTACTAACATACACATACACACACTGACACTCACACACAATTATTAATTATAACCCTAATTGTAACCCTAACCCTAAATCTAGGGTTAGCTTATTCCCTTTTTTCCCTTCTAACTGTAATTCTGCTGACTGCCTCTAGGGACAGTCAAGTGACAGTTTCAGAGCGACGGAAAATATATATATATATTTTTTAGCACTTCCATCGCTCTCTGCTGGGCACCCTGTATTTGAGGAGCCCTGGGGGGCAGGAAAGGGTGTTGCATGATGCCTCGATCAAGGCATCATTGCAACACCTTTAACGCATAGGAAGTGACAGTTGATCACTGCCTATGCGAGTTTAAACATTCGCGGTTATAATATGTGTGGCGGGAGGGACGGGGGTGCCGAAGGCACTCTCGGAGGCTGGTTCAAATTCGAAGCAGCCTCTAAGAGTAACTTCCAGAATGTAGCGTTGCGCCAAGCAGGGCAACGCTACATTAAAACGCTACATTTAGTGTATAAGACGACCCCCAATTTTAAACTTACAAAATTGGAGAAAAAATATAATCTTATACACTGAAAAAAAACAGTAATTACGTATTGTACCTTTAGCATCAAGAAAGGAGGATTATGTATCAAACCACTTTCATTCACAAAACAGGATGGGCAGTGAGTGGCTTAAAGAGGGTCATGGGTAAATACGTACATAATCCAGACATTGGTGGGACATGCAGTAAACCAGAATTCCTACCAACTGCTACGGTCTGAATGAATACTCTGGTTATGTTACTGGATGCCAACCTTCTGCTCTATTCTGCCCTCATTTGCTGACTCCTTTCTTAAGCATGGGACAGGATAATCTGAAACCACCCTGCCACATAGATCATTTGTGTCTGGCTATATGTGTGTATATCGAGTGCTTACTATAAAAGACTCATGACTGTGGCAATATAAACTTCACTGGTTTATGGTGTTGATGACCAGTTCTATTCATGGTCCTACATTTCATACATTGTGCAGATTACTATAGCTGGCTTTACTTCTACATAGCTGTTCTACATAAAAAAGGGGAGATATAATATTTCTGAATATCCCTTATAAACGCAAGCAATACATAAATAATAGTCAAAAAAGGCGCACCTATTTTTATAACCGTTTAATAGAGCAATGAAAATATTTCATGATTGTGTTCCCATGTCGTACCCATGTCGTGAACAGGTTAAAATATATATATGGCTATAATCCTCAAACCTCACATAATTGAAATTAATTCATTTTTGTGATACGCATTGCATGTCTGTGAAAGGTGTACTCCAGCACTGGTTCCCAATCCAGTCCTCAAGGACCACCAAACAGTCCAGGATTTGGGTATAACCCAGTTGTGTCTAAAGTGTTTTCTGTCTGTGAATGTTCTGATTTGTTGTAATAAAAGTCACGTTTTAAATGGATTCTGGAGCATGTCCATTTTGCAGTCAATTGTCAATAAAGTCAATGTGTTTTAAAGGTTTCATCAAGCTTGGTGCATTGTAAAAAAATATAATTTACTTCCATTTGATGCAGGTTGACTGCTCCAAACCAGCAAGATGAGGAGACACCAACCAGCAAAACACCTTGGGAGTTTGTAGATCCTTCTCAGAAAGTAAACTGCTCCTGCTCCAGGTAAAGAAGGGGGTAGAATAGTGAGCTGCCATTATCTAGGCACATGATATATATCAGTGTGGGAGCATAGACTAGAACAACCTTCTCTCTACACAGGCCTTATGATACAGAAAAAAGAATGGCTATGAGGGCTAACCTTAAAACGACATATGCCATTCATAATGCTGACTGAGCATGATTGCATTTGTTGTTCCCAGAAATCCAAGGTGTCGGTTAACTTTGGCACTGCCCTATAACAAAAATGTATTCTGTCTGCCCTGTGAGGGATGCAATCTATTGCATGGGGTGACAGCTGTTCTGTATGTTACTACAGCTTGAGTATCCCTTACATAATGCCGGGGACTGGCAGCATTTCGGCAGCACCAGTTATATAAATGAGCTACATTACCTAAATTCAATGTGACCAATATGCTCACGTTGTATTTAGGTAGTGTAACTCATTTACAGACATGGAGCTGGTGATCTTAACGGCACGGTTGCTGCACGGTAGTCCCTCACTTCCACCACAGCTCTCTGGGAACTACATTTCCCATGAACGCTGACTCCAAATGTATGTATTTATGTAGGAGGGTGAACCAAAGGAGCTTCACAAACGGGGCATCAGGTAAGTATTCCTTATCCGAAATGACCCATGTAAAAAAAATTGTGGGGGATTTTGGATCTTCGGTTAAGGGACATTCAACCTGTAATGGGCTACAGATTAACACACAACTTGCTTAGTGCAGCACACCTCCTGCACCAACTGGGCAGAAATCATAATAATTTCAATAGATTAGTTTTACGTGCAAGGCTCACTATAAATAGCATGGTATATAATTATATAATTACAGTGCACAGTATGCTTTCACAGGAATACAAAACTAGCATCAGCCAGCATGTAAGATATTCTTTCACCTCTGGTGCCTCTGCCCAGTCTGTAAAGCTGTAAGTACCAGTCTCTGAAATAGGTGTGCTAACTTTAAGTAAGTAGTAAGTAGTTTTATCTTGGTTTTGGCCACAAATATTGCAACAACTCTTATGCAGCTGAAACGTCATCTGATTTCATTTTACTATTCACCACAAGTGAAACAGATCTTTTAACAGCTACGTTAACAAGATTTTAGTTGTTTAAAAACAAACGTTATATTTTATCTATTTACTGCTCTTTTGCTTGTTATAAAAATGAAGCCATGAACTCCAATGTTTTCCAATGAACAGAGAATATACAAAAAATATATAATCCATACCTCAAGGTATGAGAAGCTGTTTTGTTCTTCTCAAATCTTTTAAAATGTTAATTTAAAAATGATACAAAATAATGTGTGATTATTATTCATGCATACACACAATTGAGGAAAATACAGTATTACAGTGATGTTTATTTGGCCGGTGTTCTGACAAATTACTTGGGAGTTGTGATCCTCCTGCTGTATTATGCAGCAGGGGGATCACAACTATCAAGATGAGGCAGCCCTCACCAGGGTGCTTACCTCTCTGTTGGCTCCTTATGTCCCCCCCCGCCCCGTGTTACTTACCAGCGTTTTGGTTGAATCCAGCCACGGACACAGCGCATTCCCACACGGCTTGATAGCCGCGCGCATGCGCTGTGTACCGCCGCTGTCCGATCATCTGGTAAGAAGGGGTGTGCGTGGGGCGTGATGTGGGTTGCGCAGCTCGCGCATGCGCGGTGGACAGAAAGTTACAGCTGAGTTATCAGCTGTAACTTTATGCGCATGCGCAGTGAGCAAATTCTCCTGCGATTGCGCAGGAGAATTTGCTCCAGTAATTCGTCAGAACACCGGCAATGGGGTTGGATGTAAATACTTACATTTATAGTGAATCCCAACATTTTGTAGTATCAAATTATTTCTTTAATAACTGTTGCTATGATCCCACTTGTCTTTTCTTACTCTAATCTGTGTAGATTTTATCGTGTGTCACTCTAGTGACCTTAATCTGATTGTCTCCCTTGTATACTGTAGAGGTAAACACAGTCAAGGATTTTAAGAATGCGTGGGATAGACACAAGGCTATCCTAGCTATAAGACCGGGAACGGGGGACTAATAAAAGTACTCAAAAAAAAAAAAAAATTGGGCAGACTAGATGGACCGTATGGTTTTTATCTGCCGACACATTCTATGTTTCTATACTAATCACATGTATTTCTTTCCTTTATTTTACCTAGACACAAGCTGTCCAAGCAGCGTGGTGCTTCTGGTGCCAGTCGCCCTCCGTCGGTTTCCCAGCCGGGTGTTGGAGGAACACCTTCATCCAACAGCACTTCCCTTCCACCTCCAGCTTCTTCCAAGCACAAGCCCAGTGAACGACAGGAAAAAGCAGAGAAGCTTCAAAAGAAGGCCACCACTCCATTCCACCACCGCCCGTCACCTACACAGAGTGAGCAGTGCCTGACACAAGAACAAATGTTACCTGTGCAACCCACAGACTCACCACATTCCCCTGCTTCTCCGATGCCCCCCACGCTTAGTCCTCAGCCACCCCATCATGAAAATGAAATTCCTGATTCAGGTGTTGGGCCATGCTCCACTCCGTACCCTAATGGGTTAGAAATGCAGCCACTTGATGACAGGACGATGATGGTGGCAGGCATGAGTTTGCCCATGATGGCAGAGCTGAGTGAAACTAGCCTGTACTGTTCTGGGCTGCCCCAAAATCAGCAAACAGGGGATAGTTGGCAGGGCTACCATCTGCCAGCTTCAGGCAACCAAGACTTTGTTCCGCCAGAGATACATGGAGAATGGTATGAAAGCAAGCAGGAGCTAGGAGCGGAGAGTACTGCACTGAAAAGGTGAGATTTTTTGGTCTTATGATATGTAGAGTATTTCCTTCTGCAGCTGTGTCAATATAGGGAGCGCTGATCTATATATTGTTTGAACTGTTTAATTGTTTCTTGTTGTATTTGAGTTCACCTACCTCCTTTTCATTGGATCAGCGGACATTAAATACATTATATATATATTTTTTTATAAAAATTCCAACAAAGGCTAAGCTTTAACTCAATCCTACAGCTGTAACATTGTTAAGCAAGAGGGTATAATCTTTTTATTAACCACTTTGTGCATACAAACATTCTAGGCTGTCCAAAAATAAATGGCGCAATTAACCATGAGGACTGCATAGAACGTCAGCTCATCGCACCCTCCGCGGATCACTGCAGCAGGATCCCCCCAGGCAGATGAATGGCCCCAGTCTAACAGGATAATTGTAACTGATGCTCAAAGTTAGCGCCGGTTACATTTAGCCAAGCCACGCTGGGCCTGACCTTCCAGTCTCTCAAGCCTTGCTCAAGGGGTCTTAAAAATATCTAATCTTAAAGGCAGCTCTAATCTCTTCTGGGCACTGGGACTCATACCACCAAAACAAAGCAGGAGAAAGTAATAATTTCATAAAAAGCAGAATTAAAAAGGCTTCCATAAACATATGTGGGTTATGCTGTTAGGTACCAACGTATACACTTATATTAGTGGCACCAAACAGTTAGTTCCTCCAGCAGAACTCTCGAAGATGGCCCTGTACAGGACCGTCCGTACGGTCAAAAAAGGATGCCAAAATGCGGGTATATACTAGTGGAGAAACTGAAAATCCGAACAGCAGTTGGTGACTTCCATGTTGCGTGATGACGTCACACATATTGGAGGTGGGGCACGATTAGTTTCTCTTACCTTCTTTGCTTTATCAAGTGCATATTTTGGAACCTAATGGTATAACCCACATATGTTTATGTTAGTCTTTTTAATTCTGCTATTTAAATTATTACTTTTTCACAATGAAGTTCTCTTTCTCCTGCTTTGTTTTGTTGGTATGAGTCCCAGTGCCCAGAAGAGATTAGAGCTGCCTGTCCAGAAGTTTCCTTTAGCATTTGATATGGTGAAGACCCGTTGAGCAAGACTTGCTCAAACCCACGTGAGAGTAATTTATCACTTGGATGATGCTCACCAATATAGTAAACAGAAAACACTGTATATTTGCCTATTTTTGTTTTGCATATGCAGAGTATCCACTATCAAGATATAAATAGAAGTATCAGCTTCTGAAAAACCATGTGGTTATTGCCCCTCACCTTCTAAAATACTAAGTGGTTATTGCCCCTCACCTTCTAAAAAACCAAATGGTTATTGAGCCTCACTTTCTAAAAAACCAAGTGGTTATTTCGCCTCATATTTCTGGCTTCTTTTATTTGCACGTTAAGGGTTTATCAGTAAGTCATCAGGAAAACAAGTTAGTCATTTTCCATATTCGAGTGTGCATCCATCTAAAATAATTGATCTGTGCCACTAAATATGGATATGCTTATGGACTTTACATACCGTATTTTTCGCTCCATAAGACGCATCTGACCATAAGACGCACCTAGCTTTTAGAGGAAGAAAACCACTCAATATTCCAGGATTGATCCATTTAATATGCCTGGATTTTCCCACTCAATATGCCAGAATTTAGCCATTAAATATGCCAGGATTGCCCCTCAATATGGCAGAATTTAATATGCCAGGATTTAGCCACTCAATATGCCAGGATTTAGCCACTCAATATGCCAGGATGTTGCCCCTCAATATGGCAGGATTTAATATGGCAGGATTTAGCCCCACAATATGCCAGGATTTTGCCACTCAAAATGCCAGGATTTGCTCATTTTTTGCCCCCCGAATTTAAACCTGGCGCCATTTTCTTCAGCGCAGCACGCAACAAATGTGCGCTGGATCCACAGATTGCCAGCTCTGTCCCCTTATACACTGCACTTTAGAGACACAGTGTCAAATAACATCCTAATGCTCAGCAGGATAACCAGTGAAGATAGACTGTGCCTGTGTGAGTGGCATAGACCAGACTGCAGCAGGAATGCACCCTTACCCTGCAATGGCTAAAGGAGCAGGGAGTGTCTGAAAAAAGAAAATCCCCAAAACGACTGACTTCTGCACGCCTGTCTTACATAAATTCAGCAACCATACAACGTATTATCTCAACATTAATTATTTTTAAAATTTGTAAATTATTTTAAAAGCACCTAGCTTAGATGGAAAAATATTGGAGATTTATTCAAAATAAATGGCCATATTTCGTTTAGCCCACCACTATGCCAAAGCACTCCAAACTTGGCGAGTCCTATCTCTATAGCTTACCTACATGGAACTGAATCTCTCAGACAATCTGTAACTGTAATTTATACAATTTATTTTATCTGCCTTCGTGTGACTGCCTGACTCTGCAATCGCATGTAACTGTCTGCGATTTTGTGTGTCTGAGTGCTCATCTGACTGCCTGTGTGTGAATGGAAACATGTGAGGTTTGTTCCTTTCTGTGCTACAATGCTTTGAATTATTTTGCAATACGTTTTAAACTTTCATCAGACCAATATTTTGCTATCATTGGAGGAGGTGTGCAATACTTCATTTGCGCTAACCTATTTTTGTGATTGTGTGTATGTTTACTTGATTGATGTCCCGTTGTCTGGACAGCAATTTTTTTTACTGGCTCCTAAAACTAAATTCAGTTTGTCAAGCCCTGTAATATTCTCCTTCTAGGCTCTTAGCTCAGCCAAACAGACGTTTTAAAGTATTGGAAGAGAAACGCCCAGTTCCGGTAGACTCTTTAACATATATGGACCAACTCTACTTACTACCATGCGAAGGAGGTTTCGGAGAGTCCACGGATCCTTACACTTTTGAGGATGGAGACATCAAATATAGTTTCACCACAAAAAAGTGCAAAATGGGAGCAGAAAGGGACCCGTCTCGCAAGCTAAAGGTATTTTTTCTCCTGGGATCAATATGTCTATATTAATCTTGTTTAAAGATAATTTGAATAAGACAAGCTTACCATAATTTTGGTGACAAGCTTAATAATACTGAACCACTATCAATTATTTGTGTTTTTAACTTAAAATACACTGGCATTTAAATTGTAGAGCTATTCTCCAGAGTAAGTCTTAATGGTTGGTAAAGAGGGATTAAAAATTTGCCATGAAAATAGTTTCTCCAATGCTTATTTACCTTTTATTATATTGAACTGTGCTGGACCACTGTCTCCTTCCTAACTGTTCACATTAGCATTTAAAGAAGTACAGTAAGAGAATGTATTGCAGTCAATGTCAATATAATTTATACTGTGAACGTAGATAATGAAAACACATTTAAAAAGCAAGTACATGGTTTAAATGCAAATCTTAAATGTATCTTCAGTGTGTTCTCTTTTATGACCTCATTGTGTAGAATTAAACATTAATTTGCATATCAAGCCACGAGTAATGTAATGAGCAAGGGACACCAAAGACACATTTAAAACGTATTTTCCTCAATGCAAAGACGATCTATTTATAATTTTTGCTAATTGTTTTTCTACACAGTCACAGCACAAAAAATGTTTTAGGTGACAAAGTACCTTTACGTTTAAAGCCAGTTTCAAGTGCAGTAAATTACATTTACAATTTCACTCCCATTTCATGTGCACATATTTTCTCAAATTATTATTGCCTGCGTTTAAAAAATTGTTTGCACAGAAAAACGTAGACTGTTACATCATTAGTTTGTAAAACTTTGCTGTCTATATAACTTGAGCAGACTTCAAGCATTGTCCATTGGTGGGTAAAAATAGTTTTTTTTTTCCATTTATTAACGCTAAGATGTAGTTCACCCATAAAGTCTATGTCATTCCAGGCTGATGAGGAGTTTGATAAAGATGCCTCACCAACAGAACACTCTGCCCCAGTGCCTGATGGGAAAGATGCCATGTCCATATTTAGTCCTTCAAGCAAAACAGGTATGTAAAGAAACGACACGCAACCTTGTGAGAACACTAAATCACAGGCTATTCTGTCTTTCTCTTGGGTTTAGACATTTGATGTATATGTGTTTTTCAACCCATGTGTATTAGATGCCAATTTAATTGTCTTACTGACTGCATCTACAAGCAAGGGATCATTTTTAAAAGTGTTGAGAGCAAAACAAAATTTAAGATGGATAATTTGTTGTAATTGTTATTCTTTTAACGGTCTAGTCAATAAATAGAGAATTGCAGGGCACTGAGATGGGAATTTAAAACTTTAAGCCAAACTAGCCTAGTTGGAAAAATGATCCCATCCAGTTTTCAAGCATGGATATCCCTAAACCTATTTTTTCCTCTTCACTGAAGACATGAGTTCGTAATTCCTTATTATATTTGATTAAGTTAATATTTTAACCATTTGTTGAATAATCAAGTCCTCTGTATTGCTAACAATTGATTTTTTTGCCTTGCAGATCCACGGCAGGACCGAGGGGTGGCTGCCAGCCTCACACAGGTTACTGACCTGGCTCCCTCTCTTAATGATCTGGACAACATATTTGATAATTCCGAAGATGAGGAGCTGGTAGGTTTGACCTTCTATAAATGGAAGCCAAGGTTTCTTGTATGACATATAAGGAAATAGAGCTGGCGTTAACCGTTCCACAGACCTCAAACTGGCTTTCAGAAATCTTCTCTAGCCTTCATTTGATTACATTTTCAAAAGGATAAGCACAGTTAACTACTTGGTACCTGAGCATGTGCAAAAGCATCTTCATTAACAGACTGTCAACTGCTTATCTTTTTTGCGAAGTAGGCAGGTGGGGTTTGACAACAGTCTGTGGGCTCCGTGTGCCATGCCATCCGTTGTGTAACAAGCAGTGTTCCGGGACCCAATCGGCCGTTATCTGGTCATGTGATCACGGTGATTAGTCACATGCAAATTAGATGGCAAAATCAATGTTTTAATACTTTGACTTTGACTCCAATTCACTCCCTGTACTTCACATACTGATTATGAGAGAGTGACAGGCAAGTGAAAAAGCCCCAAAACCATTGAAGCCACCAAAACCAAACTGAAGAAAAGTAAAAAAAAAAAAAGATTGGTTAACCCTTCGAATCCCTTTCAGAGTTTGTTACCTTGATCAGTTTCCTTGCTACTTTATGGCTCATTTTTTTCTCTCTCATATTTTTGTTGTTGTTGCAATTTTAAATTATATTATTTGAATATTTAATTACAGTTAACCCTGCATGTCTGTGCTATTCTTTTGTATGTATTGTGGGTGGGAGACAGACTCCCCGAGAACAAAACAGCACTACAATATCCTGTCCTACAGGATGATACCTTCTCTATGGGCGTCACTGTTTTTTCCTTGCTTACACCATTACAGAGGAAACCATTCCATTATCATCAGACTAATCTGCCCATATGGGCAGTCCAGACCCAAAATGCATGACTGGTCTAGGTCTAGGACAGGCTATTGTAGTGCTGTCCATTCTTGATGATTCTGTGATCCCATGAGGTATAAGGGGACGCCCAAAAAGCCATGGGTGTCTGGCATGCTGCACCTAGAGGGACATCAGCTGTACCACACTGACGAGGCCAATGTAGACCATAATGTTCTTCTGTGGTTTGCTATGTTCCTCGTGCAGAGAACACCAGACATGCATTACTATAGTTTGCTAGGTAAACGTTATGTGTGTATTTAATATATGCACATCGGTCTGTATAATATATATATACACACACACACACACACACACACCGATTAGCCATAATATTATGATGGTGGCAGTGTGATGCTTTGGGCAATGTTCTGCTTAGAAAACGAGTCCTGCCATTCATTTGGATGTTACTTTGACATGAGCCACCTACCTAAGCATTGCTGCAGACCGCGTACACCCTTTCATGGAAATTATATTCCTTAATGGCATTGACCTCTCTAAGAAGGATAATGCACCCTGCCACAAAGCAAAAATAGTTTCTGGAATGACGAGTTATAATGAGTTCAAGGTGTTGACTTGGCCTCCAAATGCCCCAGATCTCCGTTCATTTGAGCATCTGTGGGATGTGCTGGACAAACAAGGCTAATCCATGGAGACCCCACCTCACAATTTAAAGGACTTAAAGGATCTGCTGCTAACATCTTGGTGCCAGATACCAAAGCACCCCTTCAGAGGTCTAGTGGATGCGTAGATGGGTCAGGGCTGTTTTGTTCTGGTGTCAAAAGAACCTACACAGTATTAGGCAGCTGGTCATAATGTTATGGCTGGTCAATGTCTATATATATAATATATAAATATAATGTGTATGTATAGATAATATATTTTTATATATATATATATATATATATATATATATATATATACAAATCCTATAAACATTTTCTGTTTTGCTTCTGTTACAGAAGCTAAAGTGAACTGTTTTGTGGCCCTAGTATGAGGATATCATGGCATGTACTTTTTAAGATTCATGGCATTTTTACCCTTTGATACCCAGTCACCTCTACAATTAGGCAGAGCTGAGTATAAATCCAAAGTGTATCAATAGTTATAGTGTAAAGATACACTTTGTGTTTACTACAGGCTTTTCCTTAAATCAACAAAGCAAAACTTGATAATCAAACAAACTATAATGCAAATTTAAATGGAATCATTTCTTGCTATATTTACTGATTGCAAATACCATTTCAGGCTGGTTCTCCTGGGAGCCGTGCAATGAAAGTGCACTCAGGTGGAGCAGAAGATCGGGCACTTGGCAAAGACGGAAGGGCAACTGTTCCATATCTACCAAGTGAGTATTTACATCTATTGCCGATGGGCATAAAATGGTCAAACCTTGGAGAACTTCAATATTTAGAGCCTTTTATCAGACTGTTTGCTAATGTACACCCACACACAACCGAACATCCTATTGGTCTCTGTGTAGAAGTTTAAACTATTTAGCAAGTGATATTGAATAGTGCATTTCCAATTAGCAGCAATTTTTTTGGTTTTATTCACGTGTTGCACTAAGGATCTACACGACTTCCCTCCTGTCCTTACAACAATTGTTTTTTTTTTGCTCCACTTATTTAAACAAAAACAAGTTATTGTAATGATTTAAAAACCAGAGTCAGATAGGGATGTGTAATGGCATTCTTAAAATATATGGGAAATTGCTTTGTACTCAATAGCAAACCGGAAGAGAAATGAACCTTACACTCTCTAGAACAGGATCATGTCATAATTTCAGTTCTGCAAGTAAAACATACACATATTGACAAACAGACGCTTCTCTTCTAGCATCTTCTCACATGCTGTCTCCTTAGTTACTGCTATGGAAATCTAGCCCATGGCTTGACAAATGCCAGGGCACCCATTGCTCCTAAAATTCCTACTTTTACCATACCCCTAGCTGCTAAAAACAACTAGGCTGGCTCCTGAATTACTCTGCGCTAGTAACGTCTATATATACTTGTCAAGCCCAGGTCTAGCATACTCACATTCTCTGCAGCGCAAAAACTTTGTCTTGTTCTTGACTGTGACTTTTCCTGACAATTAAAGGGACTGTGTCACCTAAACATTGAGTATACTGTGAATGTAAAGAATAAAACACGATTGAAAATGATCTATACATTGTGTTTGCAGAATAGCAAGCAAATACATAAATTAGGAGAAAATGTCTTTCCTGTTTATAACATCACCTGTGGCTGGATATGCAAAGTACAGATTTCCCATTGAAAACCAGTTCATTTGCATAGCAAGTCACAGGTGATGTCATATATAGAAGACTCAACAGACACATTTAAAACATTTTTTTTGCCTAATTTAGGCATTTGCTTGCAATACAATGCATAGATCATTTTCACTATTTTTTTTATTCTCTACACTCAAAGTATTTGTAATGTTTTGGTGATACAGTCCCCTTAAATCTCTGAATGCACGACACTTATTCAATTTCCATGTCTTTCTCCTGTAGCAGCGGCTGACTTGCAGAGGATGTTTCCCACTCCCCCCTCTCTGGAGCAGCACCCTGCCTTTTCTCCTATCATGATGTACAAAGATGGAGTAGGCTCAGAGACTGCAGCAGCTCTGGGCATGATGGAGAGTCCCATGGTCAGCTTGGCCTCCATGCAGCATGTGGAGTTCAAGATGGAGGTTGAGGAGGGTCTGTGCAGCCCAAAACCTGAGGAGATTAAGGTAAGAGGGTGCCGAGGTAATTTATTTTAACCTCTACCCCCTTGTAGGGTGTTCTACACTGTCCTAATTTACAGTGCCCAAAATCCTAGGACAGTGTTGAGTGCCCCGACTTCTACAGGTCATCGTGGCTCACCGCATGAGCTGTGCTGTGCATCATGTCATCATTTCAGTTCAGACTGAGGTCACATTGAGTGGCCTCAGTCTGGCAAGGACAATTTAGCCGACACTCAAAGTGAGCGCCGGCTGCATTTGACCAAAACGCAGTGTGCCTCTGGGTTCGGTCACGCGTCTGCGATGTCACAAAGTCTTGCGGTATTCTGGCAGGGACCCACAGTGACTAGAGACCTTGATCCAGTGTCTGTCTGTGTCTCCCTTGCTCATGATCACTTTGTGATCAGAGCCAGGAGCAAAAAGAT
This sequence comes from Pelodytes ibericus, assembly GCA_036172795.1. Classification (NCBI taxonomy): domain Eukaryota; kingdom Metazoa; phylum Chordata; class Amphibia; order Anura; family Pelodytidae; genus Pelodytes; species Pelodytes ibericus. The sequence continues at coordinate 108,900,594 of CM069860.1, forward strand.
GTCCCTTCAGATGGGAAGGGGTTAGTGTTTTGGCTCAATTAATAATTGTTTTCCTAAAATCATAATCATAGTAAAATAGACCTTTCTTGATTTTTATTAGGTACAGCCTTGAGTAGTGAGGCTTTGGATGTTAAGTTTTGAATTATTATTGTAATGAAGGGATCCTTTTGAAGTTCCCTGAACTATTTGTTTTGTTCACTTTTTATGGTGATTCGGATTTGTAAGAAGGCACTCTAGATGCTTTCAAAAGATTCATGGTTTTCTCTGTCATTTTGTTCCTCAGGATTTCTCTTTTGTGCACAGAACCTCTACTTTCCAGCCGTTTTTGGGCTCTTCCATGTTTGCACCTCTCAAGTCTTTGCCCAGTCAGTGCCTGTTGTCCTTGAAGATACCAGATGCTTGTGTGTATCGTCCTTCTTGGGCAGCTCCCCCAAAGATACAGCACCTTCCCTTGCCCACTGCTTCTACATTCAATAGAGATGGTTACATGTGAGTATATTAAACTGGTGGGTGTGCAAAGTGGCAGAGTATATCTAGGACCTGGGTGACCCTATCCTGGTTAAGGAAAATCAACAAGAAAGGAATCTGTCCTTTTTATTAGTTTCGATTAAGGCAGAATATGTTAAGTCAACCAAAGCAATCTTATTACCAGTGACACAGTACTTATTTTCATTGTAGTGCACTCTCTGGAGTCCATTTTACATGTGGATTGTATGAGTCCTTATTTTACTTGGACTCTAAGGGCTAAATTGCATTAGGATTGATACTGTAGAAGTGGGAATATTGAGGAGTCATGAGATCTCATGTTATCTATCTCCCTCTTGTGGAGTACCCATGCATGAAAGTGAATGAGCAGGATCACACATGCTCTGTAGTGCTTCTTGTATGTGGAGATGGCCATGCTTGCATTCTGGATATGACTTTAGAAATGATAAAAAGATCCAAAATCTCTCTAGTGAGGAGAAGCTCATAAAACACTGCAAATGTTGGTAAGAAAATTATCTGTTTTGCATAGCTAAATTGTCAGCTCATCTTGGACTGTATTCCTTGCTGCAGTGGCTATTACTCTCAAGCTTAAAGAAGGTACTGTAGTGTTGTCTCCCAAATCTGAGAAAGACGGTACAGATCCTAACTGCCAGCAACCTGTTTGGTTTCCAATGGTATAATGGTGTAATGGTATACAGGAATTGGAAAATGCTACAAAGGAATGTTATTTAAACAACATCATCCATAATTATTACCAACGCCAATAAAGCAGGTCTGGATATCTAAATAAGTGTGGCCAAATATGTGTACTGTATAATAATTATTTTACTATAATTTACCAAACTGATAGAGGGAGAGACATATACACTAAGTAAATAGAATAGGTAATGTCACCATAACACACATGTACAGTAAAGCAGTGGCGTGCTCCATGCACGGGCGTTTTCAGGTCCGTCTAACCAGGGTTGGGGGGTTGGTTATGTAGATTAAGTAATCGGTGATGTGCAGACAAACAAAGAATTGGGAGCCTCACTGAGAATGGACAAAAACGCAAATAGCCAGCCCTATAGGATGTATCGCCTACCAGGCATTTTTGATGTGGACTGATCTGCTAATGGAGAGGTTTCCTCTGTATTGCTGCAAGCGAGCACATCATGCTCTTTCCTAGTTTGCTATATGAGTTCTCATTCTCTCCACTTAAACCACATCACTGATGTGCATTTATTAGGGAAATTCTTCTAGTCTATTATCTCTAACATTAAGCGTATTTTCTAATTCATTATCTTTCTAGTTATGTAGTGTTATTATAAGGTCTTTTGTTTTTTTAGGAATGTGCCAAGTGTGAGTAGTCTGACAGATCCTGATTATCTTCAGCTGAACACTCCGCAGACCAACACACCTGTTGGCCCATGCAGCACTGCTCCAGCCAGCAACAGTGGAGCTGGAGGTGTTCTACCCTCCCCAGCCACTCCACGCTTTTCTGTTCCTACTCCTCGAACTCCAAGAACCCCTAGAACTCCACGTGGTGGGGGAGGAGCAAGTGGCCAAGGTTCAGTAAAGTATGACAGTACTGACCTCTGTTCTCCTGCCTCAACACCATCCACCACAAGGCCACTAAGCTCCGTGGAACCAGCCAGCAGTCATCCAGCTCCCGAAGCCCACAGCCTTTACGTAACATTACTTCTTTCTGACTCTGTTCTCAACATCTTCAAAGACAGGAACTTTGATAGTTGTTGCATCTGTGCCTGCAACCTCAACATCAAGGGATCCGATGTAGGCATCTACATCCCAGACTCCTCTAATGAAGACCAGTATCGCTGTACTTGTGGATTCAGTGCCATTATAAACCGCCGTCTGGGTTACCACTCTGGACTATTTATAGAGGATGAGATAGACATCTTTGGCAGGTCCTCTGATGTAGGTCAGGCAGTGGAAAGAAGGTTAAACATGCGAGAAGCTACACGAACTGGCCTGGAGCCTCCTCAACCTGGCCTTCTACTGCTTGTGCAGAGTCAGTGCACTCGACCTTTCACCAGCAGTGGTGGTATTTGGGACATGTCTTGCTCTCGAAGGGAATCTCTCTTGGAGGGACCTATATGGAGCTATGACAAAGTTCGAGCAGAGAGCTCAGATGCGTGGCCAGAATGCCTTAATGCTTTGGAGCAAGGGAGGCAGTATGTGGACAACCCTACAGGAGGCAGAGTAGATGAAGCTCTGGTTAGGAGCGCTACTTTTCACCTTTGGCCACACAGCAATGGTGAGAAATGATCTTTCAAAACATAATGTGAAATGCACATATTTTATGGATAACATGTTTGTTTGGTTTATATTTTATTTTGTCATATAACTACCATCCTGAATGTTTGAAGTAATTGCAAAACAACCAATAGTTTGTCCCCCCCCATAAGATGCTGGCTTTGTGTGTATATGTAGATTCTCTCCACACAAATAGATTTATTTTACTAGTTCTCTAATCTTTTCATTCTGTTAGATCTACTAACTTTTATTTTACTCACCACTGTATTGTGGCCCCCTCTGTAGTACTGGATGTGAGCATGCTACCCTCTCAGGACGTGGTGCGCATGCTGCTTTCGCTGCAGCCATTCCTGCAGGATGCCATTCAGAAGAAAAGGACTGGACGAACTTGGGAGAACATCCAGCATGTTCAGGGCCCGCTAACGTGGCAACAATTTCACAAGATGGCAGGGCGTGGATCTTACGGTAAGGAAACCAAACACTGGTTGGAAATATTGACATTTGATTCTTCTATCATTTTAGTGCAGGAATCTGCACAGAATACAATTACAGTAATACTTTCTAGTCATACCAAATTTTCTAATGCAATGGTGCAAGATTAGAAATACATCATCAGCTCTGTAAATAATGACAGAGAATCACAGAGAAAGCTGCAATGAAAACTCTCCCTGTGCTACTTTAAGGACAACTGTAACACAAAAGGCCATTATTTACAATTGTAAGGGTGTTCTTCAAAATATAATTTTAACTTGCCAACTATTTTCAATTTAACACAACATTTTTTTGCACTCCATTCATCAACATTGGTTTTGTTTGTATTTAGGATGATATGCTCACTGAAAACATCTTTGCCCTAAATAATACAATACATCGCGTATGTAATTCCTCAGCAGTACAGTTTTTCTTCCTCATTTAGGTTCATCTAGTTTTGTTATGTATAATATCGTTTTTCAAATCCGATTCACAATGTGGAAAAACATATCACTTAATTATTGATTTAACTACGGTGAGCTGCAGGTGAGTTGGATATTTCATCTCACCAATTTAGCTTTATATTGTGCAGGGAGAAACCTGGTGAGTTTGCTTAGCAGTGGAAACTCACCATATTTGTCCCTGAAAATGTATAGTTTAATTGGTGAGATAATTGATCTTCTCACCTTACCTAACCTACAACTCACGTTTTATTGAATAGCCTTAACTGTCTTGGTCTTTGAAAAATTGAGATAAAAGATCACATCTGGAATTGTAAAATATTATTGATTCTCTTTGAAATGACAAGACTTGTAGTTGGGGGTATGCATTAAGGTACAATGAATCTGATAAGTGATGGCTTTCTCTTGGTATCTTGTCTTTGTTTCCCTCAGGTTCAGAAGAATCTCCAGAACCTCTGCCCATTCCCAACCTTCTGCTGGGTTATGACAAGGACTTCTTAACAGTCGCCCCATTCTCTCTGCCATTTTGGGAACGTCTTTTGCTTGAGCCTTATGGAGGACAGCGAGATGTGGGATATCTGGTGCTGTGTCCTGAAAACCCAGCTCTCTTAGATGGGGCAAAATCCTTCTTTAGGGATCTTAGCGCTGTATATGAGGTAAGCCATGTTTCTTCGTATCATGTCTTTGCTGATCTCACACAGATTATTCCCTGGTGAAAGTCCAGTTGGACTCTGGTTTGTAAAGTGGTGCTACATCTAGTTCTTTCTGTTACTTACAATCGTAAACTTCATTAGATGCTTATTTCCAAAATATTGGTCTGTCCCAGTGACATGGTAGCATTTAAATAAAAGTATCTTTGTATGCAAGTCTTACTGGCCTTTGGTTTTTCCCTTTACGAATTAACTTGAATTAGAACTCCAAGATGACGACAGTGAGATATATTTACTAAACCATGAACGAACAACAGAGTACTACAAATAAGGCATTAATATTGAAGTTAGAAAGAAAGATAGAAAAGCTTGAAAATGTTTCAAACTTTGCTACATCAAGTATTATCACTTAAATACACAGTCACAGAATATGCAAACATGTACAAAAATCAAAATTATAAACAGCATAAATATATAGAATTGTAAAAATCTAAAAATCATTGTCAGAAACCCTTGTTTTAGTATCTTAAAAGCCTTTCTACTTAAAATCCAAAATATTGGCAATCAATGTGCACTAAACTACTGTATATGTGCCTACTCTTCAGATGTGTCGCCTTGGCCAGCATAGACCAATCTGTAAGGTGCTTAGTGATGGGATCATGAAGGTCAGCCATTCAGAAACCGAAACATCCGCAGAGGAAAACACCAGTGAGGAGATTGATAATCATGCACGTTTGCGGCTCTACACGCAGACCTGTCGACAACATCTAGGTGAGTTGCAGGCATATTGTGTATCTTGTAAACTTACTTTTTTGTTAATGCTTTTGTTAATGCATTGGTAACAATTACTGCTGTCATAGGATGGTGGTGACAATTAGAAATATAAATACGGAATATGGTTAGAATTTAATTATGCTTCACTTTCCTTAGTGATGTGAAAACTCACTCTTTGATTCATCAGTGTTCACTTTTATAGCATATGACGTAATCTTTCTCTCTGAGGCACACCCTGCTAATTGCTAATGTGTTGGTGTATTTTTTGTTTCTATTGGCAGCACCTTACTTATCATCACTCCAACTGGACAGCAGCATGCTATTACCTCCTAAAGGCCAGACTCAATCTCAGCAAAGCACCCCTAGTTCAGCCATAACTCCTTCTGCACCCAATGTTCCATTCAACGCTACTCCTAATGGCACAGGCACTTCATCCCTACCACCACCACCACCTTCATCATCATCAGTGACAACTGGGAACAGTGCAGCACCTGCTGGATTTAGCAGCACTCCAGCACAAAATTCTTTGAATTCCAATGAACGACCAGCATCAAGCCAGCCTAGTGGCGAATCAGAACCTACCCAACAACCCACACCACAGGAAGCCCCTGAAAGGTGAGTAATGAGTGAGCTATGCTGAGGTATTAATACTAACCATTATTACCAGGACACTGCAAGACACTTTATGCATTACCTGCAATCCTGCCATGGAAAGGGGGGAAGAACATTCCTTTTTAGGGTGTCATGTGGTGAACATCTATGCTAATGGCATATGTGTGTATATGTGCCTGTAAAACAATAGAAGATAAAATATGTAGTGTTTTAGTATAAACATATTTAGTATACATATAAATCTTATAGACTACACTGCATATTTGAGATGTGCTTTTCTAACCCCCAAGTGAAAAAGGGTGTTAAAATATATCTGTCCTGTTACTTTGACATTCAGTACTACAGACAGAGAGAAAATTGGCATTCCAACAGAGCCAGAAGCGGCTGGAGGCCTCACATCATTCCCTGCAGTAGTTGTTTATCTGGTGGACCCTTTCATATATCCAATGGATGAGGAGTCTCACACAGACAACTTCTGGCTGCTGGGCCTAATCCGGTCTTTTACGGACATGCTGGAGAGTTTACCAGAGCAGCATCGTGCATCCTGTATACTACAGGTATGAGAGGTGTCCGTGTTCCCTCTAGTTTTGACCAACCATTTTGATTGCGCTTAATATATACACAGTGAATTCTATGAGTGTCACATGTTCTCTTTTGATGTTTCGTGGATTTCTTGTTCTTGTAGAATTGATTTCTAAACTGTATTAGTGGTAATATGTTATGTAGATACTCCTAATCTATGAGGAGCCTCATAAACCAAAATTAAAGACACTCAAACTACATTACGGAATCGAAGAATAATTTACTCACAAATTCCATGTCTTCTATTCCATGCCAAAAATATGTGCTCTCCCATCCATTTTTGCTTTTGATGTTTAGAATGATGCTATATTTAACAGGGCCAGAAGTCACTTGCTCCCTCACTGTGACTGCCTTAATGTCACAGACTTAGAAGTTGTGTGGCTGGGCACATTATGTAACTGTCCCTGCAGCTGGATTCACAGTTCATGTCGCCTGCATCTGTAGACTTAATTACTTCAGTCTTTAATATGGAGAGAAGTTAGGGACAATGCACTATTTCTCAGTGGCAGCATGAAAAATGTTTATCTGGTGGACCTGGTTTATTTTTGGCATCTACATATAAGTATGTGTTTGTCTGGTCTTTTACTCACACATCCTTTCTTTCAGGTGGTCCCCTGTCGGTATCTTCTGCAGACAGTGAATGATGAGCAAATCTCCTATATCCAGCACTTGAAGACTTTGGCGTTTTCTGTGTACTGCCAGTGCCGACGGCCTGTAGCCTCACAGATACCTATCAAACCTCTCACTGGCTTTGGTCCTGCTGCTGCTCTTAATGCAATACTCAGGAACCCAGAGGTGAGAAGGAGGCAATTTAAATAGGTGTCTTTTCTCTCCCGAAACCTCAAACATGTAATGAATGTTTATTTCTCTTGAACATCCAGTCAGTCCTGTTTTGGTGCATGATATTGTGAAAGAAAGACCTACTGACCTCTTCCGACAATCCCCCCCCCCCCACAGTTTATTTTAGATTTGCTCAGGTTTAATGCCGATGTGCAAACCTGATCCTCTAAATAGTGACTGGAAACCATTTAAAAGACATGCTATTATTGGTTGTAACACAAGCTCAAGCCAACAGCAGACATCAGAATTTAGATATAAACATTTGCTTGTGTTATTTCTAGTGTAGAGTAATCTGTTGTGTTTTCTACTTTAAAAATTTGGCATTGACTGTTTCAGGCAGAAACATGAACTTAATCTGTCATGCATGTTGAATTAGCCTAATGCCCAACAAGAATGACCTGATTTTCAATGGTGGTTCTTTCACTAAATACACTATATTGACAAACGTATTAGGACACCTGCCTATTTCACCAACAAGGACTTTTATGACATTCTAAATACATACACATTAATATGTAGTTGGTCACCACCTTTGCAGCTATAACAACTTCTACTCCTCTGGGAAGGCTTTCCGCAAGATTTTACAGAGCTTCTGTGGGAACTTTGTGATCTGAGTCTTGCATGCAGCTGTTGAGCCATGGAAACCCATTCCATGAAGCTCCCGTGGCACAGTTTTTGTGCTAAGTGAAAGCTTCAGCTATGGAATAAACTGAGCGTTGGCCATTTTTATGCACCATGTCTCTGTCATTCTGTGACTTTACATGGTCTTCTGCTTCATGGTTGAGTTTCTGCTTTTCCTAAATGCTTCCACATTCCAATAACATTACAGTTGACCATGCAATATCTAGCAGGGAATAAATCTCACAAACTGATTTATTGCAACGTTGGCATCCTATCACTGTGCCACAGTTGATTTCACTGAGCTCTTCAGACCCATTTTGTCGCAAATCTTTGTAAATGCAGACTGCATGGCTAGGTGCTTGATTGTATACACCTGTGGTAATGGCGCTGATTGAAGCACCCAAATTCCTACTGTTGTAAGATTCACCCATTACTCAATGCAAGAGGAAGGTTATACACAGTAGGAACCTAATAGGTCAGGTGTATTATGCAAATGGATACTCTTTTTTTTGAGGATGAAGCTCCCCATGGGAGGCGGTATTCGATGGATCCTACTGGACTGGACTTAATGGATGTGTGAATGTGATGGGGAAAGGGTGTAGCTCTCCTTAAACTCTCCCCATTTAATCAAACAGTTACACTTGAACTCAGTGTTAGGGCAAGGGATTTGGTTTTTGGGTAGGGAATTTATACCCAAGATCTCTGGTATCTTTATATTACTGTACATACTCTCCTTCGCAAATGTTAGATATACAAAAGTGAAAAAAATAACAGGGAAAAGAAAAGGGAGAGAGGGGAAGGGGAGAAGAATAGGAAAAAGCGAAACACACGTGCGTGAACCATCTGCTCTCCCTATACTTAGAACACACAGACCCATATCTCGTTGACTCAACACTGAGAATGTATGTTTGTAAATTTGTATGTAGTGTATGCTTTCTCTTTTAATATGTGTACTTTTGATAAAACCTGAAATAAAGAATATATATTTAAAAAAATAAACACCTGAATTCAATAATTAAGTGGTGTCTCCCAATACTTTTGTCCATATAGTGTACCTATGTCATGTGTATAGATTTATACTAGGTTGTGTAGTCAGGAATGTGGATAATGATAGAGTTTCTGTAATGAACCTTCAATTAATTTCTTTGGCATCTTTCAGCAACCCAGCCCTGGGCAACTATACTCCCCACCCTTCCTGCTTGCCCCTACTAAGGACAAACAGACAGAATTGGGTGAAACATTTGGCGAGGCCGGGCAGAAGTACAATGTTCTGTTTGTTGGATATTGTCTGTCCCATGACCAACGCTGGCTGTTGGCCTCATGCACTGATCTACAAGGGGAACTGCTAGACACCTGTGTGGTGAATATCCATGTGCCCAACAGGTGAGTAATAATCTGTTTGAGTGTGTATGGTTATCACATGAATATTGCTGCTCCATGTTTGCCACATAACTGCTAGTTATATATAATCCCAATGTGGGGTCCCCTAAATCAGGGCTTGACAAATTGAATGTGATTAAGAGCCAGAAATTTTTTTTAGGAGCCAGACAATCACGCAAACATACACGCAATTCATAAACACACACACACACACCAACCCACGTCACATATACACCCCACACACTTCAACCCACGTCACATACACACCCCACACACACCAACCCACGTCACATACACACCAACCCACGTCACATACACACCTACCCACGTCACATACACACCAACCCACGTCACATACACACCAACCCACGTCACATACACACCAACCCACGTCACATACACACCAACCCACGTCACATACACACCAACCCACGTCACATACACACCAACCCACGTCACATATACACCACACACACCAATCCACTTCACATATACACACACACACTTCACATATACACACATACCCCCTTCATATATACACCTCCCCACCACACTTCACACATAAATACCCCCCTTCACATATACACCTCCCCCCCACACTTCACAAATACACTTCCCCCCCATCTTCACATATACATCCCTCCCCCCCTTCACATATACATCCCTCCCCCCCACTTCACACATACACAAGTTTCCCTCCCCCTTTCTTAACTTGTGAGTGCTGGGTGTCGTCACGTGACAACCCAGCACTCAGCCGAAAGAGCAGTGAAGATCGGCTGCAGCACGAATGTTCCCCCTCCCTGCTGCCTTACCTCATTGCTGGGGAGGGGGAGCATTCGTGCTGCAGCCAATCCTCATTACTCTTTCGGCTGAGTGCTGTGTTGTCACGTGACGACACCCAGCACTCACACGTGTTGCGCGAGGGGTCGGAGCTTCCTGTCTGTGCAATAGGCACAGACTTCCCCCCTCGCACTGCAAAAAACGGATAGCAGCGGCAAGGGGAACATAAGGGCAACGGCACCCGGGCGCCAGGCTCAATTTCCAGGTCGCCATGGCTACCTGGTGCCCGGGGTTTGTCGAGCCCTGCCCTAAATGGTTTAAATAACAAAGATATTTAAGAAAAGAGGCAATTATTATATTATTTATGTGAAAAAGGGAAAAGGTTGCATGGGAAGAGAGAATGAAGATGTGTTTGGATTGGAGCAACATGCTTTAGTGAAATGATAGAGGGGCACAATCCAGTTTACCTAACATCAGAAACCTGTCATCTCGTAGGTTTCGGAGGAGTAAAGTATCAGCGCGGAAGATTGGGTTGCAAAAGCTATGGGAGTGGTGTGTGGGAATCATGCAGATGACATCATTGCCATGGAGAGTGGTGATTGGACGCCTCGGGCGGCTTGGTCATGGCGAGCTAAAAGGTAATTGGTTATGACATTGGTCAGTAACATTGAGCAGCATAAAAAAAAAATCTGTTACTAAATCTTTGCCTTTCTTTTAGATTGGAGTATTTTGCTTGGAGAATGTTCTTTACAGACCATCAGCCGTCAGCTTAAAGAGACGTGCAGGATGTGTGGTATCTCGGCTGCTGATTCACCCTCTATCCTTAGTGCCTGCCTTGTAGCAATGGAGCCCCAGGGGTCGTTCAATGTCATGCCTGGTAAGTCCAACCATACTTCTACACTCATTCCCCGGATATATGTTGTGATTTCTTCAAAACTGAGTGGGGGGAAAAATTAATAATGTTTAGTGGTTTGAAGGAAAATCTATAACTAAATGTCACATGTCAGTTTAAATGCCAAAAGCCCAAAAAATATAAATATATTTTCTTTTCTGAAAATGAAGACCAAATAAATAACTTTTTGTAATCAAGTATTTCATAGATGCAGTGTCTGCTAAGAAACAGTTTCACAACTTGCCATAAAGGAAGACGCCCATGGATTAGAGCCCTGAATGTCATAACTTTATGCAATCTTAACTTCTTGAGTTTGATTGGGCTTTTGAGTGAAGGGAATGTTTACTGTCCCTCATCGATATATTAAGATTCTATAAAACATTGATTCCACCTCTAAGCCAAGATTTGTTTTTCTTGCAGATGCAGTCACAATGGGCTCTGTGTTTGGCCGCAGCACAGCATTGAATCTTCAAACCTCTCAGCTCAGCACGCCGCAGGATGCCTCTTGCACCCACATATTAGTGTTCCCTACTTCAGCAACCATCCAGGTTGCTCCTGCTAATTATCCCAATGAGGATGGTTTTAGCCCTAATAACGGTGAGTGCAGGGCAGAGTATGAGACCAGGATCAGTGTGTAAGGCAGTGAAGATTTGGATACCTTATAACTTATTTTCACCTTCTCAGCTAGTCATGTGGGGAAAGTGCTGATGTTGGCGTCTATAAACCTTGCAGTGAAAAACCTCCATGTTGCTCAAACTGATTGATTTAAAAAAATAAGAAAAAGAAAATCCCATTGCTCCTTAAAAATAACTTTATAGAAAGCCAAAGTTATTAAAAAGGTAACTTTCTTTGAAGAGCACGTAACGACTGTATAGCTATTTGTGTTGCTTATGCCATGCACAATTGTGTTAGCTGTTTGGCCTGTAGGTGTGTTCTTCTGTCAGGGAGGTCTCTTTTCTTTTCTTCTTGGTCCTTGCATCAGTTAATCATATTTGTTACAGTTAAAAACTGGTACCCACCTCTATTAATTAGGTAATACAAATCAAACCTTATAATATAAAACACTTCAGAGAACTCTTAACCAAAATCAGCCTTATAACACAATTATGAATATGCTGATGGGCAGCACTGTGAGATTAACTAATTGCAGTAATTACTTGCTCAAGGTGACTTGTTCCCATTATGAACCCACGTTTTTTTTTTATTTTAAGACCTGCAAGATACCACATTACTTTCTTAATAGTAAATTAAGTTATTTTAACTTCCCTAGTCCCCCTCTGCAGGAACTTTATAGAGCCGTTAGGTAAATTAACAATTAAACACTTCTGCTCCGTCCCCTGTGCTGTACATAACTGCTAATAATGGCCTGCTGCCCTCAGCTATTCCTGCTACAAGCAGTTCCTATTATCGCAGCTGACTATTAACAGTCTTCTCAGGCCATTAAACACTAGCAACATACCTTATGTGGATCACGCCTTGCAATTGGAGTTTGCAAGGGTTCTGTGATCTTAAGCAGAAAGAGCTTTCAGGGAGCATGATTATATCAAATAATAAATGTCACAAATGCCTTTTTACTTGCTCCAGTGCCATATGATAAAACGTTATGTCGCATAGCATACAAAGGGTTAAGCTGCAATGCATGTGTGGACTGTTTTTCACCTAAAAGCAGCATAAGCCTGGTTCTTTTCTTCTGTGATATAACATAATACACAATAAAGGGCCCAGCAGGTTAGTGTTTAATCCACTTTGCTATTATATAACTGTCTTTCTACCTCCCACAGAAATGTTCGAACTGCCATTTCCCGATGACATGGACAATGACATAGGAATATTAATTTCGGGAAATCTGCACTCGCCCCCAAACTCTTCGCCAGGCTCTCCCACAGGCATCGGGGTGGGATCCCACTTCCAGCACAGCCGGGTGAGTTTAATAATAGGGCAGGCGAGCTCAAAGTGCGCTCCTGTTCCTATTTTAATAATGCAGAAAATAAGCTGCTCAGTTCATGGGATAGCTGCTCTAAAGATTTGGTAATGGAAAGTAGTAAAACATATGCTGATCATCAGTATCCTGATATCATTGATATTAAAGGAGTCCGAGCTTCAAATAGGGTCTGAAATTTTACAGGAAAATAAGTAGGTGGATAAAGTGGCTTTTATCTGTAATTTTTTTTTGTCTGTGCAGATTTTGTTTGTATGTAAATTGCTATGCTTTATACCATGCATTTTAAGATAGTGCCACATTTTGTTCTCCCTTTCATCTAAGTGCACTGAGCAATGAACCTTGCACTACAGCTTTAATCTGTCTGTCCATTAATACAAAGCCTGGTAATTGAAGCGTAATGTTTGTGCTATGCTAGGGGGTACATGTTCCTGATTTGTTATGAGGTCAGTACAAGTCATGGAGCTGCTAGCTAAAGGTGTAATTAATTGACCTGACACAAAGGCTTTCACTGTTTTATGACTTGCTACCTTTCTCTGTACTTGTAGTGTTTTACATAATGCTTGTGTTTTACCACAGGGCATGCTATAGTAACAGTGGAAGGCCTCTTACAGTTACTGTTAGATTTCAACTCCTATTACCTGCTCTCAATATAATGGATAATATTTCCCAGTACTGCATCAGAAACCTTATAATGAACACTATTTCTATGGTGTATCATACATAATGTTGGTTTTAATGTCTGCATCATTAAGAATTTTGGGATTTGTCTATTGTGGAGGCATTGGTAACTAGTATGTATTATATTGTTATAGATGTGTGTGTCATGTGTAAATTAAAGGACAATTGTAGCAAAAATATAAGTAATGTTTATTTGAAGGATTGCATGGAGTGTCGAAATTTTAAATAGAAATGTTTAATGAAAGAAAATCAATAATATACATTTTTGTAGCTATAATAGGGAGCGGATAGGTTTAGAATTTTAGGACAATTCTTCATTCACCTTGGTTCAGATGAAGGAAGATCTGACCCAAGATTCTAAACAACATGTCTGTCTCCTACAGAGAAGAATGCTCAATAAAGTGCATTATTTATTTTCGTTATTTAAAGCATTTCTATGGAAACTACCTACATTTTATGCAAACGTTCAAAAAAAACATACAAATAATTTTTTGCTACAGTGTATCTGAGAAGGACAATCCCATGTTCTTCTGTTTTAGCTTTACATACATTAGCAAATGCATTAATGTTTGTAAAATAGTGGTGTAGTGGTATAGATGTTATCATATTTCATTGCTGCTCAAAAAATAGCCATGTCTAATTTAAGGCCAGCACCCTTTATAGGTTTTAAAACTGATTTCACTGAAACTTGGGGATTTAGTCACTTGCCTGTTTAGAGCAAGTAGACAGACAGGGATGGGTTTAGTGTGCCAGAGGCAAGTTGATCTAAACAAGTAATTTTTAATGAGAATAACATTCATGAGATACCAGTTTTATGAAATTTGGCTCTAAAAACTATTTCACAATCATTCATGTTGAATACGACAATCAAAATGAGATTGCATTGTTGTCCTTGTACAGTCGAGCATTAACATAATGATTTCTGGGATCATTTGCTTTCCCTAGTTCTTTATCATATATCCAGTGACAGTGAAAATGCCGGTTAGTGCCCAAGCCTCAGTGTGTACTCTGTGTCTTCTCCATGACAGCAGCAGGGTTTAGCACTGAATCCAAAATATACTCTGTCCATGCCAGCAGTGTAAAAGAGGCAAGCAGCAAGGGATTATGTAGCATGCGTCTTAAGAAAGAATGGGCATGAATACAAAATTCATTTTGATTTATAATAAAGAAAAAATAAACGGTCTGGCGCTTTGAAATTGAGGAATGGTAGACTACACGGGGATTTCAAGAAGCTGGAAACGTCCAATAAATACAGGAGTTCTGAATGGCCTGCTTACCTGTATTCCCCATTGCGTTACAGTGTCCGGGTGAGCGACTTCTCTCGCGGGAGACACCTGAAGAGCTTAAACAACAACCTCTAGCATTGGGATATTATGTGTCTACAGCCAAAGCAGACAACCTGCCAGAGTGGTTCTGGTCTTCATGTCCTCAAGCTCAAAACCAGTGCCCCTTGTTTTTGAAGGTAAACTCCAGTCTTTCAGTTAATGACAAGGAATCTTTCACAAGCACTGTTTAGTATTATATCACCTATTAATGTGTGGCATTGTCCCATTAGTGCAGGGTTATGGATATGTGTCCAGTTCATTCATATATGTATTTTGTTTCAATTGGTATTACACTAGAGATGTGCTTTTTGTAAAGAACACCCAACATCAAGAAGTTTTCTGATTTATACATTGTGTTTGCAAAATTGCAAGAAAATGGCTAAAATAAGAGAAATATATATTTTAAATGTTCTGTGTTACACCTGCTTCTGATATGATCTTGCGGCTTGATATTCAAACTACACATTTTCAATTCAACGTAATTCATTTGCATATAAAGCCACAGGAGATGTCCTAAACTGGGGACCCCACAGATACCTTTAAACAAATGTACTTATTTTATGCATTTTCATGCAATGTATAGATTGTCTTAATTTTTATTCTCTGCATTCAAACTATATTTAGGTTGACAGAGTCCCTTTAAGTCCCACATGCATCTTTACAGATTTTTAACATCTAGCTCTCTCATCTGAATCAGTGCATTCACATCCATTGCAGCAATGGTCCACCTCTACCATCTGATGGATGCCGATTGTCTCTGCTGTATAAGGTTCCCTCTGCAGATTTAAATGTGTAAAAATGAGGGTCTCGCTAGCAGTGAATGACAGTCGACAACTGGGTCAACCTACATGTTTCAGAGTGAAGCATAGAGGCTGCCAGTCGTAGTATAAAATGGTATGTATCTTAGAGTACATGCCGTTTTAGCTTTATACTAGAGATGCAGTACAAAACAGGTGCTAGTAAATATATATCTGTGTTTTTAAATTCATTTATTACATGTGAATGACACTGTTTTTCATAGCTTGTAGTTCACAATTTAACAGCAAATGTATAATAAAATCATACATTTTTGTCTTTGTATCTTAGCTGTATAGTCTGAACTGAAGAACTGGGCCTGTTCCTAAACACAGTTACAGTAATATTTTTCCTTCTCTCCCACAGGCCTCACTGCACCACCATATATCTATATCTCACAGTGATGACCTCATTCCTGTACGTACGTCACAGCGTGTACCACATCCTCTGGACTCAAAGACTACATCAGATGTTCTAAGGTACATTTCTAAAGGGCTAATAATATTATGGAAAAAAATACGTAACTGAGACTTTTAATAAACTTGCTTGGGAAGTATTATTATTCATATAGGCATCTTATTTTTCTATGCTTTTCTCCTGTACTATTCAGGTTTGTTCTGGAGCAGTATAATGCCCTCTCATGGCTGACCTGTAACCCAGCCACTCAGGACCGAACTTCCTGCCTGCCTGTTCACTTCACGGTGCTCACACAGATGTACAACATGGTGATGGACATTCTCTGAATAACTTAATACACATTTGATCAGGGACATCTGAAAAGAAACATCCAGCCAGCAACCTGAACACCCAGCTATGGAACCCTTTGCAGTATTCCTGCTGTGAAGTATTCCTTCCAAGCACCAGAAGAAAACTAAACAATGCACAGCTCCTAGGGACACCCAATTTCTGTGGAATATACAAAATATTCACAAAGAAATAACAGAACACTCTGAACAGTTTCCTTCCAATAATAGAGGCTTACCATACAACCTACAGGAAAGTGTCAGTAATAGGGAAACTAAGGCAGACCAAGCACCAAGTCTAGGTCAAAGGAACACAATTATTTTCTGACGATATATGGAAAAATCCAGCAGTATGTTAGCCAGTGCAGTTTTGATGCTGGGGTAACCGAACAAAACCCAGACGTATTATATGGGAAGGAGTGTTAAATACAAGCCACATTACAAACCCAACAATAACTATTACAATAATAACAGCACAGACCATATAGGGGCCAATACTCTGAAGGTGCACATCTGGCATACACTGTTCAACTTATGGCAGTATTTTATTTACGTCTGGTTTCCTTTGCTGCTAGAGGGACGTAATCTTTGGGCAGGTTAACCAGAAAAGTGTTCGCTCAAGATTTTAATCATAGCCATTGTGGCTTTCGTTACGCTCTGCTTTTATAAATTGACATGATGAGAAATAAATGGGTGATCTTGTTATTACCATAGTGGCAGCAGTCATGTCATAGACATTGTGTGTATGTAGATTTTGATCATGCCTCTTGAATCCTGGGATTCAGTTAATATCTGTGACTCCGTAGCCTCTCTCCTGGGCTTACACGTTTTATCAGAGTTGTTCCATTCTCTGAGGCCATTATCAAATTTTTTCAGAAAAGTTAATGAAACTGGCTACTCAGAAGGACCAATCAGGAACAGTCAAATCTGTGATCTTTTACCTTTCCTAGAGGCGAGAAAAATGTTTTGTTTTTAATTCTTGTTTTTATAGAGCCTACAGTTTTGTTAATTATATTTTCATATGCAGAGTCCAATAGAGAAGAGTAGAAAGACTTGCAAACAGAAAATCTGTTTGCAAGAATAACCATGATCAAAATTAAGCCTCGTTAACAGTCACCAGTTCCCTCTGGCAGTAATGGAGGTTGCTGCACCTTTGAAAATGTCATCTATTTTATATATAAGTGTTATGAGACCAGTGCATCCAGTTCAGTAAATTGGATTATTTTCACATGCATTTTTGCTCTTCTCCCCCTTAGGACTATGAGCTTGTTAGCAGTCCAATGCAAAGAAAGACATTGCTCTCTCCCATATTCAAAGTGCAAATTGCTATAATATATGTAGGCTTAATTATAGATCAGTGTTTTCTTTTCTTTTTTTCCCCCCCATTAATGGCATCCACTATTTAAATACAAATTGTGTGTGTTTGGGTCTACCATGGGCTGCTTTAGCAAGAAGAGCAGACACATTAAAGGATTTTTTAAATTTTTCTGTGAATGAATATGACACAGACCTAGGATGTCAATCACACAGTTCTTTATATACACTTGTTTCTCCTTGGTTGGTCAAGCTTTTAACCTTTTTTCTTTTGTACCAGAAGGGTGTTCAAAGCGATCTATTTTGCTTGTTTCCTCTGGTACACAGAATTACATTTGTGATAAATCAGGTTTTACTTAAAAATGTCCTTTCACTTATGGGAGTAAAATGACAAAGAAACCAATGTCTGACACAAGGCTAAGATGAAAAAGGTTAATGTATTTGTATATAGAAATATTATATCAGTCTTTTAAAAAAAATGTAAAAGTTGTACATTTCTCAATGAATCTAATTTTTTCTTTACTTTTTTTTTTAAACATTTGCAGGCTGTGTTTTGTTTTTCATTTTATATATAAAATATATATATATAAATATATAAATATATATACACACATTTACAAATATCTATAAATAGTCGTAAAATTTGAAAGATGGGAAAATAATCCCTTGCAAAAATGAGAGAGGAAAAAAAAACTTTTTTTGGAGTTACAAAATAAATTTTAATCCCACCTCTGGTACCTCACATGCGGAAAAAATATGACTTTGTAAAAAAAAACAAAAAATAAATAAATAAAAAATAAAACCTGAAGTTAAGAGTTAAAGAACTAGATCTTCGATATAAATGTGCTTCATATATACCTTGTGAACAAAAAAGGTCTATACTTTTACACACTTTTTTAGATGAATAAATTATTGATTTATTGATACCAGAATTCAAGACTTGCTTGTTTTTGTAACAGACTGTGCTCACGTGATGACTCGCTAATCTACTCCCATGGTTTCTGAGGACACATGATAATATATTCATGTGAAATGAATATTACTGCATTAATAAACCAAATACACATATGGCATTCCAATTCAAAGGTCAACATAACCTTGATTTAACAAGATGAAATCAAATTTAGATGGACACAGAGAATACAGTCTCAGATCAGTTTTACAGAAAACCTTTAAAACTGCAGTTCCACCTACAGTGTCCAAAACATATTGGAGAAGTGCTGCATCATGTAAAGAAATGAAAACGGATGAATTTATTTCTCCCAATACTTCCGACCTCCAAAAAACTGCAAGTCCTGCTTGTGTTACATCACACGAAGCACTTGAAACAGCGGAATTCAACAGACTGAAAAAACAGACAAATTATGCCCGCTCTCTGTTACCAGGTTATACACCATGTTAAACTAAAGCAAAGTCTACACGTGCTCAAACAAAACCTTATATACATATTAACATTTGGTCAATTTGCAACACTCAAATGCCTTCATTATTTAACAGATTTGTATGTAAGGTTGAGTTTCAGCAGAGGGAAGTTACTTCTTAAAGGGCAGTGTAAACTGCTGTAGAGGGAGGCATCTTGCCTCTTCTGTACTTTCAATGAAGTCGTGGAATTTAAAGGCCTGCAATTTGTTTTAATGTAAAACAAAGCATTTCAAGGTTGAGAAAGTTCTTGGTTGATAGAATACTGTATTTGCTCGAATATAAGACAGAGTTTTTTTCAGAGCAAATGCTCTGAAAAAGACCCCTCGTCTTATATTCAAGGTTGTCTTATAATCTGACCTCAAAGCGAGGTCAGACTATAAGACAGGGATCCAGGTCCCACGCAGAGCTGCAGGGGACCTATATCCCCCTAACAGCTAACAGCCGGTGGATGTCTGCACGATAGCCAGGACTTATATGATGAAGTCGGGTCCTTCCGGCTTCATCATAAAAGTCCCGGCGGAAGTGCTGGGCAGCAGTGGAGGATGTCTGTGTGTATCGTGCAGTTATTCTCCGCTGCCTCCACTGTCCACCAGGGATATTTGGCAGCCGGGGGATGTCTGCACGATACGTGCAGACATCCTCTATGCTGCCCGACACTGCCGTCTATTAGAGAGAGAGGCAGCATTGGCACATAAAAGGAAATAAAAACAAGAAATGCATTTGTTTAATATCATAATTTTTATTAAATAGTAAAAAGCAATTTACATTTGAACATATACAAGTTAAACTTTTTCCCTATAGGGTAGTCTTATATTTAGGCTTTTAGTTTTTTTCCTAAAGGAATATCCAAATTTGGGGGGTCATCTTATAATCAAGGTCGGCTTATATTCGAGCAAATACGGTAATATATATTAAGCTATATTATTGTTCAGTCAATTATCCACAGTATATACATAGGTGTGGAATGGAAGTGTTCACTGAAACGCTGCACTGGTGAGATTTCTGAAGCTATTATCAAAAAATGTTTGTGAGTAAACATGTTTAAATCTTGATCCAACATAAAATGCTGCTCCAATAATACAAAGCTATCCATGTAAATAATAGATCCTTTGGAGACTGAAGAAATGTAAAACTTGAATTTTATTTCATCTGGTAAAAATCTAGATTGAAGAAAAGTGTTTTTTTGGCAATAGTAGGATTAACAACTGAGGAATCCCTTTGAGCCCTTGTCCTATCTTACTCGGTGTTCCCATCACCTGACGCATTTCATCTCTCAAAAGACAATCGTAGGCTGACTAGTAACTCTACATGGGCTATTCACTAAAAGGGAAATGGACAATTCAGCTTACCAATTATGTAGGGACAAACCTCTTGAGTTCGCTACCAGACTTATCCCTGCAGAATGTATAGCTAAACTGGTTAAAACGTTTGGTGAATAGCTTCTTCGGACTCCATATATACATACAAAGGGAACCATAATCCGGTGCCTTGATTGACTTGATGCACCTGGAGATGTGAATCAAAAAGCATAGCCAATAGGACAACCCTAAAGGACCCTCCTCATCAGGGTTTCTAAGGTTCCTATGAAATATACATATTGTAGATGTTTCTCATTGTATGGCTATTTTATAACCGTAGAACGTGGGTTTATAACATGTTGCCGATTTACATAACAAAAACCTATTTGTAACACAGACTGTTTATCCTTTTGGTAATTCATCAAGTGTGAACAAAACCCTACTATAGACCACCTTACATGGACTTCAGATTTTTAAATTGCTCAACATGGGGACTGCTATGTACTGTGTAAAATTCAGTAAGATGCATCTAATACTGATAAGTATGCAATGCCAAAAAAGAACACAACCAACTGTAACTGGATTTAAGCAAATGTAAATAAGATGTATCTCTGCCATACAACACTACATGGTGTACAAAACCTTTCTCATCACTGCGTCCTTCATGGGGCAGACTCAAGTAAGTAAATGGTCGACAATTACAAAGCAAGCATTTACTACTGTCCCATGGAGCTGCTTTTAGGATTTAAAGAGGCAGCATTGATATAAATATATGTCTAATATAACTAAATCTATTTGAAAGTATACCCTCCCTTATCACCTTGTGATAATAAGACAGAATTCAGGGTTAACTTTAAAATGCAGCCAAGTTGGAAAATGTCTCCCAAGTGAATTAGAGAATATTTTCAACTCTGCTAATTTGGCCTTCAGTGTGAATTTCCCCTATCAGTTCCATCTTTAATGAATAAAACCATATGTAATAATCTACCAAAAATTACATAACAAAATATTTAGCTATTTACCCATGTAATATAGTTTTTTTTTCTTGTATTTCAAATTGCACATTATTAAAAGTGCATTTGATCCCAAAAGGAATCTTAGAAATGTGTCCAGTGTCCATCTTCTTCAGCATTCCTTAGACACCAGTGGATTCCTCTCTTTCTAATTGTGCTGTTGTGAAAAAAAAAACCTCTCTTCTCTTCACACAATGTCTTTCCAAGATGAAATAGGTCATGTTTTACATTGGTCCAGTCTGCAGAGGATATATTATTTACACGGATAGCTTTGTGTTATTGGAATAGCGTGTGTATTATTGTTTTTGGGCATACCACCAGCCAGGACTGGACCAACCGACTGACACAAGCATTAATGGAAGGGTGAGCTTATTTTATTATATTTATAAATTTCCATATCTTGCATTCCTCAGACAGAGGGAAGAATAGTTGCTCCAGATCTAAAACCATTTTTTGATACTGTTTGATTGTGATTGTGAATAATCGTTTTCATGGAGTAGCTGTTTAAGTAATTTGCTGATAAGCAAGTTAAAGCTTATAAACCAAGTGTGTACCATGAGGACTATCTAGTAGCCTTCACAGTGCTTCCATCTGTAGCCAAAAGAGACCCAAACTTTTCAATACGCTAGAAGTGTTCTGTATGTTAAGTCAAACAGTGTTATAGAACCGCCAGTACAGTGCACTGGTGTGAAATTCTGGTTGAGTCATATACTATGTTTGTTTCTGGAAGTCTGATTCCATCTGCTGCCAGCGATTTAGAGGAAGACCATAAGAAATATGCTGTTGGTTTGGACACTAGGGAGCAGGTAATTCCTCTGGGCTCATAATTGTCAACTAAGTTGTGGATGATTTTGTCCTATGTACCCCACTAATATTCCTCTACTGGTACCATTTTTTATACATAGATCCAGTGATATTCACTTTATACAAAATGTAAATGTATTACCTACTCCATCCCAGAAGTGCTCACAGAAGAGGGGCTTGGTGAATTGGTATATGGCACTCCCAAACTATTCTGACTTGAGTCTCTAAGGTTTTCTATGGGATCTAAACTCAACAGGATGAAAAGTCACCAGGTTAGTACATTCCACAAGATGGGGGAAAAATGATTTACAATGTACACTGAATGGTGACGAGCTGCTGACATATACACTATTGATTGAATGGGTGAGAAAAGGGGAGATGGGAAAACTAGAACATGTAACAAGGCCTCTATGGAGAATTAGGTGTTACGTGAACTGAACGTTTTTTTTACTTTATTAATGTTAAGGTAGGAGAGGGAAAGAGGTTACATGGCAGTGCAATCTAAAGATCTGTGGCAGCTCAAGAAAGTCCTATATATTTAAACATAATAGTTGGAATGTAGGTGATGAGAAGACTTATGTGGTCCATCTTAAAATAGAAATGTATGAAAATGTAGGTTCAAACTCTCTGCAACAGGAACACGTTTTTGAGAACTGATCCTTCAATGTAAACAAAAGAACATTTTAAATACCCAAGGATTCCTTCAATCCATTTGTATGCAATCTTACAGGTTAAACACTGCCAGATGCATCGGCATTAATATGATGCCGGAAGTAGTATGATATGATTCTTGAAGACAGAAAGAAGTTCTCCTCAAGGAGAAGATAAGTCATAATTTAGGAAGATTGGCAAGGCAGAATAATCTGGAACATACTGCATATGAAAAAGTTGAATGACAGTAGTCCCTATAAACACATATGATTAGGTTTTGTTGTTTTGAATGAGGATACAAACAGGGATTAGAAGGTGCAGGTCTGGTCATGACATAACCTGCAATTCTATCTTAAATAGTAGCAGTAAATTGATTCATTTGTGACATGAAGTGATGTATTCAGGGATATAATAGGCATTTAAAAAACATATTTATTTTACTATATTAATGTGTTTGCAATGGTGCTATAATAATATATATTGTGTGTTATGATTGGCAGGAACACTTTAAACACTATTTAAGTGAGAGAGTCCCTTTCCATTTTATATTCATGATCTCCAACAGTAAGTTGCCAATTGGTTAGATTA
The DNA here is from genome assembly GCA_036172795.1 of Pelodytes ibericus. Lineage (NCBI taxonomy): Eukaryota > Metazoa > Chordata > Amphibia > Anura > Pelodytidae > Pelodytes > Pelodytes ibericus. Next base: position 108,923,972 of record CM069860.1, read on the forward strand.
AGCTTCATTTTAATTGCTTATTTAACTGACTGCTTTCATTCTATTTTCAGATCCTTTGATGTTTCATATTGCACTCTGACATTTTACTTTACTTGTGTTGCATTGCATGAAATGTACCACTAGAGGGCAATGTCACATTGCCAAATCATACGTCAAATGTCTTCCATATGTTTCCAGTCATGTTGGATATTTTTACTACTACTGCAGAGAGACTCATGTTAAAATTTTTTGTTACCCACAATTTTTTCTTTTTTGTTTCTTCCTTGCAAGCCCTATCCATTTTTCAATATATAACTTCAAAAGGGCAAACAAATCCTGTCTGAGCAGTTTTGTTAAGAGTATCAACTTGGACAATACTGGTTGTCCTGTGCATTACATGGATTCCTTTGAGCTGTACTCTACTAATTTTAAGGCTTTTTGAAATTAATGGTTTTGTGTCCATTATAGAGCATTACACTGTATTCTTGTCTGGGATTAAAAAGTGCAAACTGTAAGAAACTATACAATTGTAATAGGGACTCATTTGTAAATAGCATTTTCTGTATTATTGTAGATTTGCTCACTTTGCTCCATACCTGACCTTTGCCTGTAGTTCTAGCACTTTCTTGCTGAAGGCAATGGCCAAGCTCTGGATACCACTATAGGTTTAGGCCTTATTTAGCTAGAGCAGTTTGTTCAGGCCTTCTTACAAGCAAAAGTTTACAGACTGGTGAACTCATTCAAAATTATATTCCAACTAGTGGATATTATTCCCGGGTTTAGGTAGGTTAATGCCAGATGTGAGCAGGTGAAGTTTCTCCCTCCCCTGCCCCTTTCCAGCCCACACCTCCCATCTACAAAGCGTTCGCCCTCTGTGTAATGAAATGTGTTATTGGTTGATGCTTCAGGCTACTTAAAAAAAGGCTGAGGGACTAGGAAGAACGTGTTTGGAAAAATTGTTAGCAATGAAATGGGTCATTAACCCACCCGCCTTGTTAACAAGAGCACCAACTGCTTATTGCCCCTGTTTGAATTGTCTTGGGATTACTTTCATGTAAACAAGTGTGCTCCCTCTCCCCTCGGGCAGAAAGTGGCCAATAGAGGAGGCAGCAGGTGCTATTAACGGCTAATTCTAATGTCACCAAGTTTAATGTCTAATTAACATGATGCCTTGCATTGTCAATAATCTGTAGGTTTTGTAATATCCTGCAGCTCTTTTGTAGTGCATGTAAAAAAAAAAAAGCTAAATTAATTTTCTATTTAATTGGTGAACAAAGTTGCAAATTGTAACCATTTACTTTCTGCTCTGAAGTTAATCCCACAGTCTCTTAACTTTGATGTTCTTTTGTGTTCTGCACAATATGGCCATTTAAAGTATACCTAAAAGCTCGCTCTTATATTAGATTTATACAATTGTTGCCAGATCTTTTTAGGGTGCAAACAGTTGTTGTTAGTCAAATACTTTGTGTATTGCCTTAAAGGACAATTAAATGTATTTATTTTTTGGGGAGGACTTTATACTTTATTTGCTTGATAGAGCCCCCAGCCCCTCCTACTTTCCTTCCTGACCCCTTGGCTTATTTGTGTCGCTGACATAAATGAAGCAAGGGACCGAATGTGGCGTCAGAATTGCATTTCTGACACAGCCTCTGTCAGAAATGCAATTCTGTATGATGCCCGAATTGTGTGCGTTAGCATGCGCGATCACTGCTTTTAAAGAAAAGCAGAATCAGTGGGAACTACATTTAGCATGATTCTGTGGTGGAAGAAGCCAAAATGGTGCATGAACGTCACAATTCAGCAGTTGACAAAATAGTCAGCAATGCAATTCCGATGTAACATTCCTAGAGTCCCTAGCAGGGGCTTGGGATTCTATGAATGAAATAAAGTATAAAGGAAGTCTGCGACACCCCTCCCCGCCAATAGGTTCACTTAAGTTAGCTATTGGGAAAGAAAATGATCACAGAAGAGGCTCCATTTAGCCTAGAGAGTTACAGGGACACCAAACCGTAGGAGATTGTTTAAACATGTGCTGTTTGCATTGTTTTCCCATGAGAGCATGCAATGTCTGCACATGCACAATGTCCTCTGTGAGTGAGCGGAATTTCCATGCATGCATTATGTAAATGAATGGAATGTCTGCGCATGCACAATGTCCTCCGTTGGTGAATGTCCACGCATGCACAGTGTTATCCATGAGTGAACGGAATGTCCGCGTATGCACAATTCCGTGGGTGAACGGAATGTCCGCTCATGGACAGTGTGCTCCGGGAGTGAACGGAATGTCAGCACATGCACAGTGTACTCCGTGAGCGAACGGAAGATCCGTGCATGCACAGTGTACTCTGTGAGTGAACGGAATGTCCACGAATGCACAGGGTCCTCTGTGAGTGAACATAATGTCTGTGCATGCAGGCCCGCCATCAGGGGGTGACGGGCAATACTGGTGTCCCAGCCCAGGACATACTGGCATATTAAATGGCTAAATACTGGCATATTGAGTGGCAAAATACTGGCATACTGAGTGGCTAAATACTGGCATATTGAGTGACAAAATACTGGCATATTAAATGACAAAATACTGGCATATTAAATGGCTAAATACTGGCATATTGAGTGGCAAAATATTACTGACATATTGAGTGACAAAATATTACTGGCATATTGAGTGGCTAAATACTGGCATATTGACCAACTGCTCCCAACCACCCTCCATATTAAACTAGACCTGGATAACATGCTTGTGAGGGTAGGTAAGGCGAGTGGGAGATATTGTCAGGGGAGGGGGGGTAGAGGGCCCAGAAAATTTGTTCAGTAAGGGGCCCTGAAATTCCTGGTGGCGGCCCTGCGCGCATGCACAGTGTCCTCAGTGAGATCATGCACAAATTGTGGTCATCACATGATCTTTTCATGAGATATTGTTAGCATTAGTTGAAATGTACGCTGCTTGGGAGATGCATGAGCACAACACCTGCCCACACAGCAATAAATACTGTGGGTTTTGTGACAAAAACATATCAAAATATGTTTACATTGAGTGAACACAAATTGTTATAAACAACCTTCATAAACAATGCAAGAACTTTGGTTATTTATACTGTGACATCTGTTCCTTTGTTTTGCAGTTGTTTGGTATTGTATCATGTACAGAGCTATAAAGTACATTTTAAAATCTAGATCAGTGTTTCAACTTCATGCTTGAAGACTGCAAGTTTGTTGCTGTGATTTTAACCCAGCTTCAATTCAGGTGGGATTACTCACTGGCACAGATGGGATTTTAAATTCGTAAAGTAGACTTACCACCAAAAGATGCTGTTTTCATTAATCAATGGCAACAGAGCTGATGATGGTGGTAAATCTGACGAGAAAACCCCTCCACACCAGACAAGCTAGCACCACTGTTCCGGATTCTGGGTGGGCAAATAAGGTTAACACTGCGAGTTTAGGATTTCTGTGGATATAGAAAGTCTTGTCTGGTGTGTGTAATTTAATAATACTAATAAAGTTTGCAAAAATGATATAAACACTGAGCAGTAAAATAAACTTTTCACTGGCCTGGGACTGCTCACCTTGCTGCTGCTGCATTGTGTCTGCGCTAAATGTGGTTGTCTGCTTGCACAGCCTATACAAAAAGTAACCTTTCTCTTTCATAGAATGTGTTAGACCAGTGATGTAAGTGCAAGTCATTTGGACCTGACTGCCCAATCTTCCAATTTATACAAGTAATAAAAAAAGTGGCAATAATAAGTGCGCATGCACCCACAGGACTTGCCCCATCACACAGATTATACCAGATTTTGTTTAATAATGTCTGCTACCCCATTAATCAATGTACTTGCACCAGCACTTAGATTGCACCCACAGGACTTGTCCCATCCTCCAGACTTGACCTAGCACCCGGATTTAACCCATAGCTGTTGCACACAAGGTATGACCAGCACAGGACTTGACATAGAACCCTTAGGATTTACCAAGGTTTGCTCAGATTATGCCGTAATACTGTAGAGTTGTCCTAGTTACCCGCGGGCTACATTTAGCACTCTTGGCCCCATCTGAAGGCGCTATTGTATTACATAATCAATTGCACCAAACCAAAGCTTCTGTTTGAAATCCACCCTCAACATTAAAAAAAGTTTTTATAGCACGGTCCTAGAGCTAGACATTTTAAAGATGTTACATTTATTGACATCTGGGATATAGAGCCATAGTCCTCATAAAAAGCAATGTATCATGGGGGCAGTATTGCACAGGTAAGACACATCCTTCACCCGTTAATGGTTTTTTATGGTTCCACTTTAGAATTAATTGCATGTTGTGTCCTTGTGACTAAGCCAATTGTCCTCTGAGTGTATAAGAGCAGCAGGTGTGCTGCTTGCCCTTTACTCCCCCTCAACCTCTTCAGCTTTTAGCAAGCAAAGTCTTCCGGGCATGACTCAGGTGGCTAAATGCACAAAAACCCTTCATTTCAAGCTTGAGATCTTAGTTCCCTTGTTTGTACCAAACATCACATGGTTTTGTGCTAAATGTCTTCATCTCTTTGAATCACAAACCTCATTGCAGGGTTTAAAATACCACAGGCTGGATTAAAAATAATAATAATAATAAGTGAAGCCCTTTCTAATTTATGCTGCACCTGCAGCAGCTTTACTTGTGTGCCATCCGGAAACATGAGTTCTGGTCTGTTGGTCTGTACTGTTATAAACTAGATCCTTGCCACATCTGAAAATTACAATATAGGTCTTATATTAATTGTACAGTGGTTTTGGGACCAGCTGCTTGAGTTTAGAAATTCATATAATTTTATGTATACTGATATATCTGAATCAGATTCTGACTCTAATGTTGACAATACATTGTAAAAAAAGTAATTGAGTTTTTTTCAAAAAACCAGGAAGATGTAGAACCAGGAGGAATGGATGGAATAGAGAGTCGAGGGTCCAAGTATCAAGAACAGAGGGTCCAAGTATCAGGAACAGAGAGTCCAATTATCAAGAACAGAGGGTATACAGAGAAACAAGGGGACCAATAGTCAGAACACAGACGAAGAACGAACAGCGCCAAAGGACTCCCAAAAGTCAATTGTTTAAAAAAAATAGTTCTTACTTCTGATCATTTAGAGAACTTGCAGAAGAGATTCTCTTCTTCCAGGCCTCTTGCTAAATTTAATGTCACAAAAGATCTTCACCTGTTTGCTAAGAGGTTGATATCAAGAAAATTGTTTGCACATAAGCCTAAAACTGTAAATTTGGATATCAGACACCAACCAATGGTTTATACATTAAGTGAACTTGGGGGTGAATCGGTGAACCCTGAATTGAGTGATTCGACCAAAATCTAAATTGATTCCTATTTTGTCCACAGTTCCCAGTGTACATTTATTTGTAAAACTGTTGGAATCACACTTTTGATTCCTTGTGTGTACAATCTAGATCAGTTGGTAATCCAAGAGATTAAGGGAATTGTTATTAAGCCATCAGATAAAGGGGGCAACGTGGTGGTGATGGACGAGAGTCTCTATATATTTGGAATACGGAGACAACTTAGATGTAAAGAGCAGTATCAAGAGGGATTAGGAATGAACCCTATAACAAGCATAGTGAATAACTTGATGGTTAAATTAAACATGGAATATAGAACTGACCTGATAAATCTATAAGAACATAGGCATACGGTCAGTAACCATCCTGTTACCCCCACTTTTTCTATTATACCGAAACTCCACGAGAGTATGACCCATCTGCCTGGACATCCTATAGTGCCAGGAACAGGGGGACCATTAGAAACGATAAATTGCTATGTGGAGAATATACTACTGCCTGATATAGGTCTATTGGGCATCCCCATTATGTGAAAGCAAATATTGCATATTCTGCCTACCATGGTTGGACAGTTGGCAAGATTGAAATATGCTTATTTAATAAAGAGCTAAGCCAGGACCTGGCCAGACCATTATTCTTTGATTTTCAGGGATTATTTTATTTCAGGGAAGGTGACCATTGATGTTTGAATCAGACCCATTGCCACAGGTGTATAAAATCATGTATGCATTTACAAACACTTGTGGGGGGGGGGGGGGGGGGGACTACATATGAATGTCTATTTATTTAGAATACAATGTCATAAAAGTCCCTGTTGGTGTAATGGGCAGGTGTCCCAATACTTTTGTCAATATAGTGTATTTGTCAGAGACTGAAACAGGAGCTTATATTAAAATGCTCATAATGTGGAGTCCGAAAGTTTAGAAGCTTCATGTAGGTGTGATATGTCTACATAACGATTACTTGCTTAGTTGGCTGCGGGGTTACAAAAATGGCTAAGCATTTCCACAGTTATTTTTAACACCGGGATAGTGAAAAAGAGCAGAATATGTTGTGTTTACATTGCACATTGTGTAAAATACATACACCACTTAAACCTGCCTTAAATAAGTCAAAGTTCTAGTATCCTGTGGCAGTTACAGAAGTAACTCAAACATGTATATTTCTGCTACTTTTTCATAAGTATCTATTGTAACTAATAGAAGTGTACAATCCTGACATTGGCTGACAAAGATAATGTTCATGAAGGCATTTCTCAATTATCTTAAATCTATTTTTATGTTTGAGTGGCACTTCATATTGGAAAAACAAAAGCAGGAGATACTGTTAAATATTTATACGAAGAAAGAAGGTCACCATAAGTCAATGCAGATCCATGGGATCGGCAGACAGAAGAACCAGTAGTTTGACAGCTCTTGCTGCATAGATTGCTAGGTGATCACAAAGAACAGATTCTAGTTATAATGCACTTTGCAAAAATGATTGTATAAAATAAAAGCCTTTTCCTCACAATGATCATCATATTTGGAACATCCCAAAGTCATCTCTAAAAATTCTGGTTGCAAAGTATTCCATATCACGGTATTGGTGCAGTCCTGAGCAGCGTTCACATTTTGCAAGAGGTCCATGGAAAAAGTGGATATTCAGGCAAAATGGGTGATTATTGCTGACCTTATTTGCAAATGCTTTCCCAGAATTCCTCCTGGTGAGAGCACTGTAAATTGGGGATTCCATTGACTTGTTTGGTGATTGCGAATCAGCTTTGCATTTGCAAATTAGTGCACCATTGAAATGAGCCTTCTGCCTCAACTCTAATTAACTAATTTTCTGGCTGTGAAAGAAAGAGCTACATAGATGTAATCCTATAATGGATTGAGACACAAGTTGCAGTGATATATTTAAGGTGATCTGGGAGAGTTTTTTTTTTTTTTTACTCCCCCTCTCTAGACATGCTACATTCTATTCAATATATCTGGACTTATAAACACAAAAGGAAACTGTACGTGAAAAACAATATATCAACAAAACATTGACCCAAACCCCTTACAAAAGCATAACTAAAATGATATAGTACCTATTACAGATAAAAAAAAGATGTGTTTCTTTATAACTAACTGACTTGCCATTAGAGGGTATACATCTACTAAATATTGATTCATAAATTCTGTGCCAGGATGATCTCACATGCCCATGGTGATTAGGGAGTATAAATCATAGGTATAGCCATTTATTCTAGAATTCCAATTACTTGAAATGCCAAGTACAACTTTGGCTCAAAAAACACTGCTTGTCTAATATTTCATTGACAAATTGGAAAATTAGCAGCACAATGTCAGTCTGAAGGCAGAAAATTAGAGATTAAACACTTAAATGTGTGAAAGTCAAACTAGAGATCAATATTCTCCAAAGTAATCACAACTGTGATGTTGGAGACTGTATTGTGTCATAATATGGTCCCTATTCCTTGTAAAAAAGCTACTTTAGGACACTGGCATTTCTACCATGGTACTCACTTTGGAAATATTCACCTCTATAGGATCTGTCCATTAAGCAGAGAACTCTGGTGAACTGACCACGAATTTGCAAAAACCAGGCCACCAATAGCTAAGTTGGAAAAAAAAAAGGCAAGTTGGAGAATTTTTCCTACTAGCTGACACTTTATAATTGAATATATATGTTGTGTTTGCTGGCTATCTCCTGGGGACTGATCCTTCTGACAATTAGCATCTCAAGCAAAAAACGAGCATTTCCTGGGTACTAATAAGTGTTTCCCTATAAATATTACCCACTATACATGTACTGCAACATCACATGACTGTCCTGCCACTCCATCATCCTATCAAACAAAATAGCTTCTAAATCACTGCACATGGTCTATGCAAGAGGACTCAGTTCTTCCTGCAAGTAAACAAAAGTACAGGCTAAACACTAAAATACTCATAATTTGATGACTGGAGTGTAAATTTAATGCCTGGCTTTTGCAGTTCACTTCTTAATTCCGGTGAATAGACCCCTAAGTCTACACTTGAGTGTGCAATGTAGATAAGATACTTGGATTCTTAGTGTACAAGTCAGGTTTGAGAGCTGTGTTCTGATGTTTAGGTCAGGACAGTAAGGTGGGACCTGACTACAAGAATGATAAAATATGAATGTATAAAGAGCAGAAAGTTTCTTCTCAGTGTACATGGCAGGTCATAGATCAGGGTTGTAAGAGCAGAAATGGAAGCGTTCATCTCCAAATTATCTCCAATACTGACTGTCACCTGATGGGGGTCATGTAATAAGCAGGTAGGGTGCTACTGTGCGATTATAGACATTTATAGAAAAGCATGAAGGTGTAATGATAAAGTGCAGTTTGTCAGCTCAGACAGGGGATTCCCAGCTCATAAAACAATTCGCTTGTCAGCTGAAAAGCAAACAGCCAAGAGCAAGCCTCGTGTCTATGGAGTAACGCCCCCACACCTATCACATTCCTCTCAGTAGTTATTGAGGCACGAATTGACAGGCCCTCTCATCCCTCCTTACCACAAGTCTCGTGGGAAAAAGGGTTTAACCCTTTCAATGATCAAACACCCCGGTATATGTCTGTAGAACAATACATCATTTGATGGAAAATTGGGATTCGATTATTAATTATTATATGTAATAATTCATTCAATAATCCTGAGATCACTAAATTCCCAAATATCTAAATGACCAGATATGGTATCAATGGGTATTTACACCAATTGGCGCCCAAAGTTATTTATGGAAAACAAAATATAGGTACTTTATAATGGAGTCCAATCACCATGTGGACAAATCCAAAATTGAGTAGCTAGAATCAGACCATATTAACCTGCGTTCACTACATGCAGTGTATGCGTTGCGTTTAAGAACACATCTTTACACCTAGGATAGCAGTGACACTTTCTTTAACATAATCTTAACTAGAAAACAGAAAATCTTTGTGTCTTTTTGTTTGTCTAAAGCAGGAAAAACTCTTCTACGCTGAACTCTGGAATCATGAAATTTGCAATTTGTTCAACACAACTATTTTCAGCTCTCTCTGTTGTTCCTTTCTGATTATTTAAGTTTTGAGGTGATTAGACACCATATAAACTACAAAGTGGTGGGTCCTTGTTCTAGAATACCAGTGATGTCATACTCTCCTTTTGTTCCACCCTGTAACATAAGGCTTCAGGATAGAAATCTCATTTGCTGTTGTGCTACTGCATAGGTAGAAATATGGAAGAACCTATGCAAATTTCAGACATGATTTTTACAGATATCAACATGGCTGGTCTTTATGCTGATAGTATGGACATTGGGAATGGAAAAAAGAAGATTATGACATCACTGGTGATGTAGAACGATAACCCATCAACTTCACAGCACTTTTATAAGATAATTGGCCCAAAGTTTGGAAATTTCTGGGTACATTGGTGTCTTATTAGAAGCTGAATTTCAAGCTATACAATATGCCCCGATGTGAACATGAATGACCTCACAGTTCGATTATCATGGCCAAATACATACCAAAAGCTTGAAAATGCACACCGAACTAAACCGAACAGAGGAACAACGACAAGAATCGTAATCATAAACACAGTAATAGTTATAAAAGAGAAGGTAAAAATTTTTTACAAAATCAGGGTATCATCATAAGAACCATAGTCCACAGCTAATTCATGGTTTTCCAACTGTGGTTAAGGCAACATAAGTAGGTTTTGGCTGAAGGTCATGGCAACCTAAGGCTACATGCCATACATTTCGGGATCTCTGTGGTACATATGCTTACAATTGAAATTTTGTTTGCAAAGGTGGTGCGCTAGTTCTCATCTGTTAATTAATGTAGTCTGAAGTCATATACATTCTGTTAAATTATTAAAATAAAGATATTTTTATGGATATCAGTGGCATCACGTGGGCAAATTGGCTGTGGTTTATTAATGGCAAAATAACACTGGCATATTAATGGCAAAATAATAGGAAAATATTATTGGGCAAATTGGCTGTGGCTTACTAATGGCAAAATAACAATGGCATATTAGTGCAAAACAATACTGGCATACCAATGGGCAAATTTGGCTGTGGCATATTAATGCCACAATAATACTGGAATATTAATGGCAAAATGGTGGTGGCATATTAATGGGCAAATTGGCTGTGGCATATTAATGGCAAAATGGCTGGGGCATATTAATGGGCAAGCTGTGGCATATTTAATGGACAAACAGTGGCATATTTTATTTGACAAACTGACTGTGACATATGTTAATGACAAAGTGACTGGGGCATGTTAATTGGTACCTGACAGTAGCTTATATTAAATGGCAAAGTGATGCTGTGGCATGTTCTGTGGGGCAAAATAACATGTACTATGGGACAAAGTGATACTGGCTTGTCCTGCAGGGGCAGTTCTGTGGGACAAAGTGACACTGTGGTATGTTCTGTGGGGGCAAATTGACACTGTGGCAAGCCAAATTGTGTGGGTGCAATGTTAGTGCAAGCCAAGTGCTGTGGGTGCAATATAGGTTCATGGAAAGTGCTGTGGGTACTGTATGGTGCTGTGTTAAGTCATTTAGGTGCAATGTGGAAAAGGGAAAAAATGAGAAATGCAAATTTTCAATAACATTTTTATTACATAAAATAGTTGAATGTGATCTGAAAATAGTTGCATATAATATTACAAAGTTTACATTTACATACAGTTTTTCACAATGCGAGTTTAGAAAAATTGGGTCGAGGGGGCCCACTGCTAAAGACTTTGCCCAGGGCCCACTAGGGTCTTAAAGCAGCCCTGGACCTGGTTGTTCAGCACAGAGAAGAATGCAGAATACCTACTACCTATTTTAATTGGGTATAGGGATTCATAGATGATTTGTAGGGATTAAGATAAGGATGTAGGTGGTTTCATAAGTAAGCATTGGGGAGCTGAAATGAAATAATTGGGCTGAGATGAAGGGGGAGTAGCAATACAATGAAATAAAGGGGGAGATGCTCAGTTTAATTGGGATGATGAGATGAGGGAAAATGCGGTTGGGAAGAGGAGCAAATGTACGTTTTTAGTTTGCTACTATGATACACAATCAACTCCCTTTAGTGGTCCCTTACCACTCCTTCCCCTCTTACTGTCAAGAATTTTAGTGGTATACCGGTATTTGTAAATATTTTTTTTATAATCATTAAATCACTTTTTTTTAATACTACATATGTAAGAAACTTTGAGGTTTGCACTATTGTGTGTACACTTGTGCATGTGTCAGTAAATTGTGTGCCATATAAATATTGTTTGATTTGTATTTGTGTGCTCCTATAAGGTGTATATATACCTGGGTGATACAGACAGATTTATGTCGATAGTATTTTTGCACTGTAGCAGCTTCTTTGTATGAAAAGAGCACTTCATATTTTTTGTAGCACTATTTGGTGTATTTTAATACACTCATATATATATCTATGTACTGTACTGTCTAAACTCCTAGCGCTTGTGTTTTCTTGTTTCTCTGCAGTGGTTTTGTGGACACTTAGTTTAGCCATTTATTAACAATATAGTCTGTTTTTGACACTATAGTCTGTATTAGCTGCTTATCCCTCTTTTTTTCTGTTTTTAGAATGCAATCCATGAAAGAACCGTGCCAAATATGGCCACTGAGGATAACATGCCAAGAAGGCAATGGTGATATACACTGGTGAATGCAGAAAAATGTTTGGGATAATTACTACGGGAAGTGAACTTTAGATTTGGTAGAAAATGGATCAATTGACACTTTAGTGAGGGTTGTTTTTGTACAGTGCAGGTTTCTGAAAATGGACTCAAGAGAGTCCAGAAAAGTAATGGGGGCCAGAAAGTTATGCACAGTCCTATTCAGCAACTTGTAATTCATTGGAACTGTTGAATAGAACAAACATCTTATAAAGGTGTTTAAAGGTGGATAACAAAGTGGATAACAATGGTTGACAAAAAATGGTGAATGATGACAATGGTAGGAATTCAACTGAGGAGAAGGAAAAGATAGTGAACATGGTGAGGTGAGATGAGATTATAGAGGACAAATAGGGACATCTTATCTACCACGCCCTCAGTTACAGATTGGAAGATGGGGCGAATTGGAAAGAAATATTGATAATTCAAATAAAACATTTTGGTTTATTGGAAGAAGGGTTAAATAATCAACACTACAATTTGTACAACATGTATCGTGTGTCAGGTCTGGAAAAAAATTGAGGCAGCTGTTACAGTGTACTTTTGGAAAATCAGTGTATTGCTTGTTTTCAATGAAGTGGTAAGCACAGAGCCATAGTCACAAGTGCAGACATGCTTATCAAACACTGGTAATGTGTTCAATCCATAGGGAGCATTCTCACTCCATTATTTGTGCATATGTTCAAACAAACTAGGTAAATGACGTTTCACATTTGTGTTTCATGTTGGACTGTTATTTAGGGAGTTGACTGGCAATATATTGAACTGGAATTCCTTTATTTTATTAATTTATTACTCCAAATATGTCCTGCATGTTAACAAATTAGAAAAATGTATGTATTCATTAGAATTTGAATATCTATATTCTAGGTATGTTTAATGTATGCACACAAATCCCCAAAAACCCAAATGATAACTATACTTTCAATTTATGCTCAGGACCCTATATAGAGAACACATCTGCAGGTTTTTTCCACTGGTTGTACCACTAGGTCTACCAAGTAGGTCAGTTTTTTGCTGGACACATGCAACTTTTTCCTGCTTCCTTGCAGAATGTCAAATGCACATTTGTCCAGTGAAACCAGTTAATTAATCAAGAGTGCTCTATCTTGGTTTAATCACTTCACATGCCCATGTGTAAGAATGTAAAGGAGATGCAAGAGATCTATGCTAGAATATTCATCATGCTCATCTTACCCACTGCAGGCACAATGGTAGGCAAATACAAAAAAAAACCTGTCTCTCTCCAACTTTAATCCATTTATGGCTAAACATTAGCTTCCTTGCTATTGTGAAAATACTTTCCCATACCTTACCACTTACAGTTGTAAAAACCCAGTACCCCCAGTAAACCCTTGATTCCTTGCCATGGTACCAGTGGTGACTCTAGGACTGCTAGGGGGACTTATATCCAGAGTCATCCGGGTGCCATGACAAGGCCTCAGGGGGGCAATACAGGTGCCTTGCAAGTCATTGGCAAGTGGCAAGACCTGGTGGGTGAAATATGGGTGTACAGCAAGTCCTTTTGAATGTAGCATGGGTGTATGGCAAGTCCTAGTGGGTGCAATATTGGTGCAGTGGCAATTCCTTGTGGATGCAGTATTGGTGCACTGGCACCAAGTCCTAGAAGGTGCAAAATGGGCGCATAGCATGACCTTGTGGGTGCAGTGTGCATGTTCTTGTGGCTGCTGTATGGGTGTAGTGGCAAGTCCTAGAGGATGCAATGTGGGTACATAGAAAGCCCTTGTGAGTGCAGTGGCAAGTCCCTGTGAGTGCAGTGGCAAGTCCCTGTGAGTGCAGTGGCAAGACCTAGTGGGTGCAATAGTGGTGTATCGCAAGTCCTTGCATTGTGTGACATAGGGGTGTGGCAAGTCCTTGTGGATGAATATGGGTGTCTGACAAGTCTTCATGGGTGCAGTGGCACATCATTTTGCCTGTGGTGGCAAGTCCTTGTGTGTGCAATATGGGTACATAGAAAGTCTACTGGGTGCAGTATGGATGCAGTGACAAGTTCTTTTGGGCGCAATATGGGGAAAGTGTCAAATCCTGTCGGGGCAATGTGGTGCTATGTCTGTTTAGGTGGGTGAAAAAAGTTTCATGTGAAGCAATATTTACTAACTTAAATGCCTTTTCTGTTAGGAACTGACTTTTCCTGGACTTGAACCCTGACTTCTATGTTCTTACCTGTACCTGTTCACCAGCCTGTTCATAGGTTTGTTTTTGTTTTGGTACCCATGCATCTACAAAGCCTTGTTAGCATTGCTAATGCTTCTCAACTGTGTTATGTCATGTGCTCACTCTCTGCTCATTATACCTTTGCCAGATTATTGTGGTTCCTGCACGCATTATAATCAAGCCCTCTACTGATTTTGGACCAGCTGATTACTCTGCCTTTTCCTATCTACTGACCTCAGCTTGCCTGACTACGCTTCTTTATGAAATTTATGAATGGAGACTCTGTCTCTGTGTAGTGAAAGCCAATAGTACTATTACATTCATTACAAATGCCGAAAGTCTATAAACCGAACGTTCGGTTTATAGACTTTCGGCTTATGAAATACAAATAATCCTATTGCTATTCTATAAACCGAACGTTCCGTTTATAGAATAGCAATAGGATTACATATATTCCATAATGGGTAATGGGTTCATAGAAAGGCACTACTACTATACGTTTTCTATAAGCCGAAAGTCTATAAACCGAAGGTCGTTCGGTTTATACAAAGCCAATAGTATTCCATGTACTCCATAAGCCGAAAGACTATAAACCGAACGTTCGGTTTATAGACTTTCGGCTTATAGAATACATGTAATGCTATTGCTGTTCTATAAGCCGAAAGTCTATAAACCGAACGACCTTCGGTTTATAGACTTTCGGCTTATAGAATAGCAATAGGATTACATGCATTCCATAAACCGAACGTTCGGTTTATAGACTTTCGTCATTTGCAATGCATGTAATAGTACTATTGGCTTTTTCTACACAGAGACAGAGTCTCCATTCATAAAATTTATGAATGGAGACTCTGTCTCTGTGTAGAGAAAGCCAATGGTACTATTACATGCATTCCAAATGACGAAAGTCTATAAACCGAACGTTTTTCGGTTTATGTTTAAGTCAATTCATTTATTAGTTCAAAACGAAATGAATGTAACGAAACGAAGATGATGAACGAATTTCGTCCGAAACAAATGTAGTAATGAACGAAATTCGTTTTAGACGAAATAAATATCATTTTCGTCCGAATGAACGAAAACGAAACGAAAATTTTCGTTTTGCACATGTCTAATTAAAAGGCACATACATTTCTATAAAAAAGAAACATTTTTAAAATAATTATGCCCTTAACCCATTCCCGCTTGTAGGACATTCTATGCTGTCCTGACTTACAGTGCCCACAGCCTGTAGGACGGCATATAATGTCCTGAGTTTAACAACTGATTGTGGCCCTCCGCGATGAGCTGTGCTTGGATCACGCTGCAAGGACTTGAGTGGCCTCAAGTCTGAAATAGACTGAAGCTCAAAGGGAGCGGCGACTACACTTGACAAAAAAACAACTCAATGTGACTGTGATGAGCTGTGTGGAGGATATTGCTGCAGGAACATTCTACTGATATGCTATGCTCCCGAACTTCCGTGTTCAGCCACTGGGACTTCCAATGCCACGTCGCAAAGTGTCCCATCATTTCGTCAGGTACCCACGGGGCCTGTAAAGACCATGATTGGGTCCCTGCCTGGATGTCCCTGGCTTCTGATCACTCTGTGTCAAGCAATTTGGAGGGCTACATGTTGTTTAGAAAAGATAGGTCAAACAAAAGAGGTGGAGGGGTCTCTCGGTATGTCAAACCAGCATTATTGCCTCATTTGTAGGAAGATATCAATGATGACAATATTGAACATGTGGAATCATTATGGGTTCAGATTGTTAGTCCGTGGGAGTAGAACTGCCCAGAGATTATTAGTGGGTATTTTTTTTTATATAAATCACCACATATTAGTGATCATGACTAATCCCAGCAAATAGAAATACAAATAGAAAATACTTCTAAAATAGCATGTAGTATCATTATGGGGGATTTTAGTTACCCAGAAGTAGATAAGCGCTAAAAGCAGTAAGTTGCGGACTATTTTGAATGACAATTTTTTGTCTCGGCTAGTACAGACCCCAATTCGAAATGAAGCATGCCTGGATCTGGCAATAACAAACAAAGAGGAGCTTATCTCTAACAGCCAAGTAAGGGAGCATTTAGGGAATAGTGGTATAATGTTATCCTTTGAGATTAATTCAAAAAGGCAAGTTGGTATGGGTACCACCAAAACACTGAATTTGAAAAAGGTCAACCTTAGTAGGTTTTATACATCCCTTTGTCTTGTTGCCTGGGATGGATTATTTTGGGGGAACAAAACAGAAGGTAAGTGGAATACATTCAAACCAACACCACAGAAATAATATATACAATTGTATACCCTTTGGTAGCAAATATAAAAGAAGCAACTAAAAACAATGTGGCTAGCCAGTAAAGTAAATCAGGAAATAATTAAAAAGAAAGTATCATTTAAACATTATAAAGCTGAGGGATCAGCAGAGGCAAAAAATGAAAGGCTGAAAATGTTGGGTCTGTGTTATCTGAAATGGGTGATATAGTAGATATTTTACATTAATTTTCTTCTGATTTTACCAAGGAAGAAACAGTGGACAAGAACCTGCAAGCTACTTTTACATTCAAGTCCCAGCAAACATGTGTTTGGTTGACACAAGAAAAAGTGTTAAAACAATTAAATGGTGTTAAGATAGACAAAACCCTGGGTATACACCCACAGGTACTTAAAGAGCTAAGCCAGGTACTGGTCATAACAACTTTGTAAATAGTGTTGAGCGAACCCGAACCGCACTGTTTGGGTTCGTACCGAACATTACGGTGTTTGGACCCCGGACCCGAACACGGACATTTCACTGTATGTCCGTGTTGGAGTTCGGGATTCGGCTATAAACCGAAAGTCTATAAACCAAAGACAACAACGTTCTGTTTATAGACTTTCGGTTTATAGAATAGCAATAGAATTACATGTATTCTATAAAACGAAAGTCTATAAACCGAATGTCTTTCGGTTTATAGACTTTCGGTTTATAGAATACATGTAATGCTATTGCTATTCTATAAACCGAAAGTCTATAAACCGAATGTCTTTCAGTTTATAGACTTTCGGTTTATAGCCGAACCCCGAACTCCAACACGGACATACAGTGAAATGTCCATGTTCGGGTCCGGGGTCCGAACACCGTAATGTTCGGTTCGGGTTCGCTCAACACTAATCTCTACATACAATGTACAGTTGAAGAGCAGCTGTAGTTTCACTTCAATGGGGGAGGAAAAGGAGAAGTGCACAGGCTGCTTTCCATTTACACTATGTTTTGTTGTTATATTAAGCTCCAGACTCCTGGTAAAGGCCTCTACCTGTACTGAGAAATCTCACAAGGTCAAACAACTATGTGTGACTTTGTCTGCTTTCATCCCCACTTACAGTGTCCTGGAATGTTGCTAACAATGTTATATCTATTGTACTTAGTTATGCCCAGGAAATCTTTTAGCACTTCTCTTTCTTAGGCTATGGTGGTCACCTGCAGTTTATCTAAGATTGAATGTAATGTCATTCTAGCCCATCCTAGTCCAGTAGATTCTAGTCCAATCACGATTTCCTTGTAATGTTTTTTTCTTTTCCAGCCTCCTCACCAGCAAGCCTTTTTTTCCCTCACTTTTTTCATAACCTCCTTCCTCACAAAAAAAAGAGAGTATTTTTGACATGTAAACTACTTACCTGCCTTTCCTCTTGGATGTTCTGGTGTTAAATGTGTGAGCTAACCAAAATAAACCAGCCTTAAAAAAAAATCTTTGAAGTCTTCAAGTGTGACTGTATACATTAAAAATAAAAAAAAACAACCACATGAGAAGTGTGGAAATTCACCCTGCAAGCTTTTCGAAAAATATATTTTTGTTACATTGAAATATCCAAAGAAAGTAATCATTTTGAGCATACAGTGCACATAGCACTATTTATATACCACATTGCTGTCTTTTATTATGTACATACAACATTATAAAAAAGTGATAATCTTTTCCCTATAGCAGCTAAGTCACAATAGATTTAGAGGCCAATATTTAACCTTGTAATGGCAGTCAATATGTTAATGTTAGGTATAATCAGCATGAACTTCCTGTTGAAGGTACTGCTGTGGGTTACATGCCATGATAATATTGTATGAGCCCTTATATGAAGCCCTCTCGCTCTTCATTGGCTTCTCTATTAGAGTAAAACCGTCCGCAGTCGGATTAGTTTTCCATGTTCAAAGGGAGCAATGGAGCATATCACACCCATTTAGGGGGGTTGGGAAAACACCTAGTTTATACCTTTATTGCTTCAGGGGCAATGTTACAAATGTAAGAAAGCTTATTTATTTCAGAGGAAATAAATCTAAAGGGATTTACCATAATAACCACACTGCACAAGCCTTACTCATCAGGAGACTTTCTGTATTTGTAGATTGCAAGCTCTTCAGTTTGCACATGATATTTCCGTGGCTGCTTTTTTCTCTGGTCTGCAGCCAAGAAGGGGAAAAAAAGGTTTATTTAAAAAAATTGACATTATCATTTCCACTATAAGTGATTTTTGTAGAAAGCCACGGCTTCTTATGAAATTGCCATTCAAGCACTTCGAAAGGTTAATAAAATGGCAGATCTGAAATAAGGCACTTGTAAAATATGTCTAAATCATAAAATATAAATATATAAGGCCCTCTAGGTTTATTTCCATATGGGTCCGGTTAAGGGAAATATTAAAAACTAGCAGAGTCTATTATGTGCAGGCTTATTAGGGAACATTTGTCTGATTTATAAACTGTATGTACTTAATCGGCTGAAATAACAAGGGGTGAGGAGAGACAGGAGAGAGGGAGAGGAAGGGTGGGGAAATGTGAGGGAAGGCGGGAGAGTTTGAAGAAAGGAGAGAGCGGGAGGAAGAGAAAGAGTGATGAAGAGAATATTGAGTGAAAGGAAGAATATAAATTGAGGAGAAGAAAACAGGAAACAAGGAAAATTGTACATGGTCTAGCAGAGTATTTGGATTAAATTACCAAGTACTTTGAGGAGCATAAAATTTATTTGTTCACTGTTTTGCTTAGATGTACCTGTAATGTACAGCACAGCAATTTAATCGCTAACCCCCCTCCACAACTGGAACCAAATAAATCCTAGTGGAGCACTGCGCACAACTTCTACATTTTAGTAATTGCCTGCACTTATTTGTAGCCCTTTTTTGTTATACAAAACTGCAAAAAGTTTCTGGTGCATTATTAAAAAAAAAAAGTAAAGACTAAAATATTATGTTAAAGGGAAACAGTTTTTCTCCTTGTATTCTTTGGTCTACACATAGAAATTGCCTTTTGATAGCACTCTTTTGTTCTAAAAACATTGGTTTATAATGACTGGTAATTATGCATTCAACTATAATATAAAAAAAGGCTAGGCCGTGCTACCTATACCTTTGATCTGGAGAAAATAGCACTTACTGATCCCACTACATTAATTTGCAGTTGTGACTGTCCAGTATATTTTTGTTCATGCTGCATAATAGTTGTAACTGCTGTTATGTAAGCTTGTGTGCTTTATAGATGTGTTTAGATGTTACACTGCTTAGTCACCATTGCTAATGTATAGCTGCCTTAGTGCCCTATATATACACCTGACTGGAATATGATATCACAAACTCACCCTTAAGACATGATTATTCTGAACAAACGAACCACTGAAAAGGTAACACAGCTATGGAAATGGTATCCATGCTTAAATTGATGTTAGTATGAAATGTTCTCATACACAGTAACGTGGTGCAACTTCCTCTGAAGCAATTGTTACAGACAGTACATATTCAGAGAAATACTGGGTTAATAAATGGGTTTAGAAGATATTTGTTTTATTAATGGACTCTATCAAGGAAAAATATCATAAGTACACTCTTTTAGTCTCATTGAGGTTTTTTTGGTTTTATTTACACTGAAGCAGTATAGTGACTAGGAGGCCTAGTCACTATTTATGCTCTAAATTCCTCTGTCCCTCTTTCCTCTTGTGGTGTCCCTATTTTTCAAGGGGCTTTGAATATTATCACAAGCGCTGAAGAACTAAAATCAATTATACAGTGTGTTTTAAAATGCAGTAAATGTATTTATATTTTCGTTAATGGCGCCAATAGTCATAACTTAACCAACTCCTCCCAAAAAAAAAAGTGCCCCTTAGTTAGTTACACGTTTGGAAGGTGTGGGACACTATATATACACCACTTCCTTATTATTGTGAATTGAATTCAAAGAACACTACCCACCCCAGCAAATCACCCCCCGAATAATTAACACATAGACCATATAGTGGTGTAAGGGCATTGGCCACAGCTTTATTTAATTTCCCACCAGCAACTGTTTTAAACCTTACCTCGCCAATTGCAGGCCTATGACCTGCAATTGGATTATCACCTAATTATGTCCAAGTGCCCAGCCAGGCTGCTACCCCTTTAGTCGCTACAGACTGCTTCTCCACAGGAACTTGCAGATTTATTATTTTTTAACAGCGCTGGTCATACCGCAAAGCTGTGACTGTAACTGAAACAAACATTGGGGAGGGTGGCTAGGACTGTTTACAAGATGAAGGTACACAGCTAACGAACCCCTATATATAACTTTAGAACACCATGTAACATATTATAACATGTGACTTCAACACCCAATAGAACTCCTGGGGTTACCAGCCATGACCTACCCTTCCCAAGTTGGGCCTTTTGACTGCATTTGCAATTTGCAATTTGCATTTGTTTTAGGGTGCTGTCCAAATAATAGTTTTTGCATGTATATTTAAAGCCTGACCAGCTTCTGGGCGTGCACCCTAACCACTCACAGGTGCTCTGTATCTGGTGTCCAGTAAAATGGTATAAATTCGAGTTCAAGACAGATTATTAGAGAGTTTCAGTTTCAAGTAAGTAAGTTTGAGATAGGACTCACAAAGTTTGGAGTACTTTGGTGTAATGTTGGGCTAAGCAAAATATGGCCATATATTGTGACTAAATCTCCAATATTATTTCATCTAAACTAGGTGCTTTTAGAATATTTCAGATTCTTTAAAAATGTAAAGAAAATAGAATAATATGTTGTATGGATGCACACTGCATTTATGTACTGCATGGTACAAATAGTAGTCCCAAGCAGTTCTGGCGTAATGCACAATACGTTTCACCTGTACATCAGGCTTCCTCAGTTGTTTTGTTTTTAGCAAAGTGGTGTCTGACTGGCTTTATTGAATGATGAATTTGTACTTTAAATATTGATTTTCCCTGTAACCTAAATGCTTCCAGTCCATGCTGAAGAAACGTATCTGTATTGCATAATACTGTGATGATTTACAGTTTATAATTATTGAGTTTATTGAATGGTGTATTATTTGATGCTGGGCGAATCTTACAATTCTTGAGCCACATTGCAATTTAGTTTAGTTTGATCATAAAACATGTTCTCAAAGTTTGTGGTGCCATTAATAGGCCTTGTGCTCATCTGCCCAAACTAGTTTTGTTTGGAAATGGACTGGCCCATGTACTACCTTCAAATTATACTTGACATTATGGCAAAGTTGAGTATTTGCCTAGCTGCTCATCTGATATACCCAGACTGGTATACTAAGTGTCCTAATGATGATTTAACTACTGCTAGTACACTAGCATAATATATAGCTAACATAGCATAACATATGGCTAATCGTACAAAAGAGAAATAAAAAATAAAACCCTATGTAGATTCGTCATTTGATGATCAATGAACATGGCACCAACAGAGAGAGGCAATCAGACATAAGTCAGACACGAGTGGCATGGGCTCGCTTGGACTGGAAGAGGTCTCTAGCTGTTCAGTTGTACCTTAGCTGAGAGACATGTCTTGTTTACTTCAGACAAGTGAAACACCAGTTTTAACATTTGCTTCTGTTAAAGAACCAAAAGCAAAAAAATGAAGTATAGCTGAAGTCTTCCCACAAAAGTCAATGGAAGGACTTGGGCTGGAGCCAAAATAGCCAAAGTCCTCCCGAAATGGCCCGAAGTGTAATAAAATAATAATAATAAAAAAAATAGAGATACATTAAACACATACAATAATAAAGTAACTGAACATAATATAATATTACATTTTTAAAATGCTTATATTAATCAAATTATACTATTGTAATAAATAACATTAATATATTATACTTGTATAAAAAAATATTTCTATGTTTAAAATATGTTTACTTTATGTCTTCTACACTTTTTTTTATTTTTATTAAACTCTCTTGCTAAAATCTGGAGTTCAAATCCATTTTGGAAAAAATCTTTGTATATTGTATTACGTATTTTTCGTATTACCGTCTTATTCCTGGCAGAGGAAACTGAACCATTCATCTGAGGTTGATAAAACTAGTACATACAATAAATTATTCTAAATATCAAGAAAAAAGTGGGTAGCATATACCAATAACATTGTGTGTAGTTAGAGGGGAAAGATCATAAGGTAGAGTTGTAAAAGACAGAAGAAAGATCCGGGAAGAAACACTGTGGGCTTTAAGAGGGACATGATGTTAATTTCATACTTAAGGCCAAAGGAGCTTTGTTGGCCTTAAGTTTGAGAGTCAGTTTTCCCTGTGATTCCTCTTTGATGAACGACGCTCTATATAATTGAACATAGGCTTTGTATTTTGTTACATTATATCTAAACCTGTTATGTGCAATAGTAGTTTTATGTCAGAATAATAATCATTGGATGGCTTTCTATCTGTGTATTTGCACACAAAATGGTTTACACAATATAGCCGGTTCCGGCCAAAGCTCTGCCTATAGTGTACACCCTATACTGTTTGTACACAAAGGTAACTCTGAACCTCCTTTCAGGCTCTTTTGGCTATAACATTTATTAACATTAATGTTAGGAGAAATAAATAGTTCCTACCAGTAGCGTCCAGCAGATGGCACACATACCCTGCTTAGCTACAGATTCCGATTCTGGCTGTCATCTCTATTGATGTTGTACAGTCACAAGTGGTCTAGATTCACAAGACATTTCATGTTTAATTTATGCATCTCTCAAAAACATTTGTACACAGTTCTATCACTAAGAAGTTACAAAACACACACACAGACATTTTAGTGCTTATATGGGGTTCTTATTTATGTTTTTTTAAATTCAATAACAACACACCATGAAAAAAAGGCTTTTATACAGCTACTGGGGAATAATTATTTGCAGGAGATGGCAGTTCTTGTGGTTTAATGCACATATAAGCACAGTTTATTTTTTATCGATTCTCTAAGTATTAATGGTTCTGTTTCAGTTCGGTAAAAGGATCTTTCTTTTAAATTCCTAGTGGATAGGTTGGCCAGTTTGTCACAAGCCACTCATCTCTAATTCTCTCTTCCACAGACTTCTGTTACACATTTCCTGGGGGAAGAAACCAGGAACTGTAAACACTCAGATTGAACATCTTTGACTTTGCAGAACTGTACTGGCTTAGAAGCGTCTTTATGAATGTGAAGGGACAATCTTGCTCAACTGACATCTGCACGAGGAGCAAGTACTAAGCTCTGATGCCCGGTATCACACCTTGAGCAATCTATGCACAATTAAATCCAATATCCATGTTAGTAAACCAAAAACCACTGTTCTGCAGACATTCATTAAATTCATTAACATAATCAATTTTGCTAAACTGAGCACACCATTAGTTAAAGAGCCGCTTCACCCCTAAAATCGTTTTAATCAGGCAGAAGTCCAAAGATGAGAAGGCTGTCATTTGATCAAGCAGCCGTCTCTCGCAGTCATTGGTGTGTTTGCGCCTCTTCTCCAGGTGGAGGGTGTGTTTGACTTTCAGGCACCACACACCGAGCACAGCCTTGTTAGTTTACTGCAGTTCTTTGATATCGCGGTGAAGATGGAGACTTTCCGAAGAAATAGAATAACTTTTGAATGGTGCTCTCTAGCTTTGGCCACTGTTAAAATACACTGGGGTTTATGTATAAAATACTAAATATTCCCATCTACTCCAATGTATAATGCATACTCCAAACAAATGTCGGAAGTTTGCGCTACAAGCTCTGGTCCCGAACTTCAGCAACAATTGCTTCTCAAAGATCATTGCTGCTGTATTTCCTCCTTGTATTATGTTAACACACACCTGAATGCCCTATACCAGCAAACTATTAATTAGTTAATCATGGGAATCTGATTAACAGTCCCTGTCTATTTCTCCATTTTGGCGTTATTTTTGTTAAATAAATCATGACACAGTGTAATATGTCATGTGTTGTTGTTCATTTGAGGTTGTATTTTCCTAATTGTAATGCCTGCTAAGACAGAGATGATTGTTATATCCTGATATGTAAAACCATACAATTCAAAGAGGGTGTACTTTATTTTCCCCTTGATTATATATAGAATATATAGCTCACAATACCTATGTGAAATAGGATATTATGACAGTATTGATAGGTTTGAAATGATGGTATTTTACGTCAACATTGATGTAGTGTATTTGTATGTAAAAACTACAGAGCACAAAGGCTTTTCCTAACTATAACTTCCTTTGAAGAATGCAGTCACTGAGACTAAGTGGGATTTTAAACCAATATCCATCATTAAAAATGGAAGACACTGGAGACTGGCTACTGCGCATGCACAGCATCCAGTGTGGTAGAGCTGACATTTTAGCTCCCAAGCTCTGCCCCCCTGCGTCCCGATTTGCTGGGTGGTATGTACAGTGAAGGAGTTTATCATGCATTGGATAGTTATAAGGCCCGGGACTAATGAAAGTATTTAGGCAGAAAATTAGCAGACTAGATGAGCTCCGCAATTACTCTCAAACAGTGGCGTATCGTGCCCCTGAGTCACAGGTGTGCTTCCAGTCCGGGGCACGAAATACATCCGAGGGGGCGATGACAGCTGCGAATTCGGCATCAGAGTTGCTCAGTCACTTGCCAATTCGACCAGCATGAAAAGTAAACAAATGTTCGCTCCCAGATGTATTTCCAGGGTTTGTGTGCTCTCTGTTTGGAGCACACAAACTCCGGTAATAGACAGCGTGGCTCCATGCTAGGTGTGTGGTGCACACAGGGCCGGCCTTAGGGGTGTGCGACCTGTGCGAGCGCACAGGGCGCAACACCCCAGGGGGCGCCCTCCCGTTCAAAAAATAAAAAATAAAAGTTTAAAAAAAAATAAAAAAAAGCCGGTAGAGGCACTGGATTGGGGAGATCAAAAGATCCCCCCTCATCAGCCCTCTGCTCGGCAGGCTCTGCTATATCCGGAGAGGGGGCGGAGCTAACCGGCTGAGAGGTGTAGATCCGCCCCCACCCTGTGAAGCAGAGCAGCGTCTGCTTCACAAGGAGCCACTGGCACCATGAGAAAGTGCTGCTCGGCTCCCCATGCCTGCATTAAGCATGGGGAGCCGAGCAGCACCTTCTCTTGCTGCCCATGGCTCCCCGTAATGCAGACTGTGCTCTGCTTCACAGGGTGGGGGCGGAGCTACACCGCTGTGCCGGTTAGCTCCGCCCCCTCCCTGGATCCAACTTTGCAGGCAAAGGTAGGGGAGGGGGGAGAGAGAGGGGCAGAACAGGGGTTAGGGGGGAGACAGACAGACAGAACAGGGGCAGGGGGGGAGAGACTGAACAAGGCTAGAGAGAGATAACAGGGAGAGGGGGGAGAGACAGAACAGTGGATGGGGGAGAGACAGAACAGGGGAGGGGGGAGAGACAGAACAGTGGATGGGGGAGAGACAGAACAGGGGAGGGGGGAGAGAGAGACAGACAGAACAGGGGCAGGGGGGAGAGACAGAACTGGGGGAGAGAGATATAACTAGGGGAGGGGGGGGGGAGAGAGCCAGAACAGTGGATGGGGGAGAGACAGAACAGGGGAGGGGTGACAGAGACAGACTGACAGAACAGGGGCAGGGGGGAGAGACAGAACGGGGGGGGGGGGGGGGAGAGAGATAACAGGGGGAGGGGGAGAGACAGAACAGGGGAGGGGTGAGAGAGACAGACAGAACAGGGGCTGGGGGAGAGTGAAAACAGGGGGAGGGGGGAGAGAGAGAGACAGAACAGGGGGAGGGTGGGACAGAACAGGGGACGGGGGGGGGGGAGAGACAGACCAGGGGACGGGGGGGGGAGAGAGAGAGACAGAAATGGCAAGGAAGAGGAAAGGGACAAACATGGGAAGGGAGAGAGACACATACATAGGGGGGTGAAAGATAAGGGGGGGGGGGCGCCACGGGGGAAGCCCGCACAGGGCGCCAAAACACTTAAGGCCAGCCCTGGGTGCACACCTAGCACATATGGAGCATCTGCGTCTGCTCTCAAATGGTTAAACCTAAAGAGGGACTAAGAGTTCTGTACATGTGTTCATCGTAAATTATACAAGACAATGAAATATTAAAGGGATAATAATATAATGTGTATACTCAAGGAATATCATTGATTTTGCATATATACAAGACAAGTTTATTGTTTCATAATATAAAGTATGAACTTGATCGGTGCCTGACATGTTTTCCAGTTTTACCCGCTGACCCATGATCTCTCAAAATTGTACTTTATATTAGGGGGTGAGTAAGGTTTCAATGGACTACTGTTTTAATTGGTGTTGATGTAAAGCTGATGAGTGTGTCTCATTGGACTAATTGCCCTGTATTAACCCCTTTGAGATCCAAGAGCAAATTCATTCCTATAACAAAAGTAATTCTACAAAAGATTTTTTTAAAAACCATTTAAATAGTTAAGTTCACATTACATCATGGGTATAATATCATAAGTAGTTAAACATTCAACCAAAAACAGCAGATCATTAAGGAAAACTCAAATGCACTTTCACATTGCTATGTATACATGTCGATAGGAGTGGTTCCCAGCATGTATGATCACTAATAGTGTTGAACCACTGGAGTCTGTAATCAGCAATGTGAGGTGTGTATTCTTATGCAGGTAGAAGCAGTACATTGCACTATGCAATCTGTGACTGTGCCAATTTGGACAGGAATTTGAGAGATAAATACAGGCTACTCACAAATGGTAGTAAATCTAATAATTGCTTCAAGAAATAGTTTTTTTGTGCACCTATGATGAAATTAATTGTACGAATGATATAATTATCTTCATCGCTACAAATATTGAGTGTTTTGGAAGGCGCTGGCTTAGGGCAGGGATGGTGAGGCAGATACACTGTGTACAATGTATACAATGCCAGAAAAATAAAGGACATATGGGTTCAGTGTGTACTCACATGTCTCTGTATATGTTTACTCACATCAACAAACCTGTTACAAAACAATATGATACCATATAGCAAGCAGGGCACATTATCTGAGTATATAATACACACTCGGATTTTAATTTTATTCTCACTAAATTAACTACTGAAGGGAAAGCGAGAAAAAACTCTAACTGGAAGATTCACAGATGTAGTAGCACAGGGGCATCCAAGTTTTATCTGAAGTGGGCCATATGATCAGAAATGGAAATGTTTATTAGGATACATATTTGTTTTAAACAGTAATGGTGAAGAATAGCTTATTAGCCATACAAAACAGATTGGTTGTTTAGCAGTAATATAAAAACAGTTTAGATCAACTGTACTCAAAAAAACTAACTTAACTGCAGTCTATGAAGAAGCAAGTAAAAATATAGATATGGGTGCTGCAATGGATGTGATATATTTAGACTTTACTAAGCCATTTGATGCGATTCCACACAAAAGGTGACTGAAATAGTGCCAAATGTGTGGATTGGCAATTGGCTGAAAGAATGCAAAGAGTAGTGGTAAATAGGAAGTTCTCAAACTTGACAGATGTGATAAGTGGGGTACATTAGGAATAGGTCCTGGGTCCTCTTTTTTTAAAATTGTTTATTAATGATCTCCCAGTGGGCATAGGGACCAATGTCGCAGTGTTTGCCGCAGACACAAAATTAAGTAGAATAATACAAGCTGATACATGAATGAAAAGGATGTGTGTGAACAGCCTGTCCAAATAACAACAATAATACTTGCTATCAACTTGAACGTAGCCCCCTATTGCACTCACCCAAGTGCTAAAGTATACAGATAAAAAGGGTGGGGGTGTTTGGGGGGCAATTCAAAATTGCCTTCTTTTGGATCAACAGTGGTTAAGAAGGGTTCGGAAATGGTTGAAGGTGATGGACGGAAGTTTTGTTTTCAACATAAAATACTTTACAACTATGTAATTTATATGCCTAATGAGCATATGAGTAGTTAAGTCAGATGAACAAGGTTGATGCCCCTGTTGTAGTAGATGGTGGTTACCACATATGATGCTGTCCTTTCAAAAACAGAGGACTCCTGTCGACTTAATATTGTCCTCAAGTTAAACATTTTTACCAGCCTGATGGTAAAATACTGACTGGGTGACAACCCTAGGTGGCACTGGTATTGATTGTGATGCTGATACTACAAATTATAGGTTGTGAAACATAAAAACTGTGTAAAAAGTAGTTAATTGTTTCAGCTCCTTGATGGAGTTTTTGAAAAAATTAAGTTATGTTTAATTAAACAACTATATCAAGTATAGACATTTGAAATATAAGTTTTATCATGGTTCTACCCCATTTTCCTGGCTCCTGTATAGTTTATATTCTTTATGTTTTCAGCCTCTAGTGTAGTGCTTGTAGTGCTTCTATTCTCCTCCTGTTATGTCAGCTGCTTCATTACCTGCAGCCCAGCCCTATATATACCTGCAGCTATTTCCACATGAGGCCTTTGCATTGCTTTGGTTAATGCCTGTATAGTTCTCCTGAGTCTTTACTAGCATTCCTGTATTCTGTTTGATTCCTGGTTTCTGATGTTTGCCTGTCACTGACCTTGCTTGTTCGCTGCCTGCCTTGACCCTCTGCTTGGCTCCGAGTCTGCCTATTTGCTGCCAGTTCCGAGATTTTTTCCTGCCAACTCTTGTTGCCTGATTCATTGGTACCATGCCTGCAGTTCCTTGGTTCCTGTTCCTGCCTTCTCGTTTTTGATACTTTGGTTGTGTATTGGGTGAGTGCAAAAGTTCTGGGAGAAGAAAACCTGAGATTCAACTGTAGGGTGTACTCCTTTCAGGTGAACATGTCTTCTCTGATACTATGGTCCATAGTTGGTTGCTCTGTACCTCTTCTGCTTAGTGGTTCCATTCCTGTGCTCAAACATTAGTTATTACAGGCCAAAGGGCTTCCAGTCCTGCCTGTGCCCTGCTAGTCCTGTGCATTCAGTTCTGTCAGTATTTTATATCTTGCCTTGCATCATGGGTTGGGGAGTACAGACAGGCCCCACATCACTCCCAGCAACATGACTCCTCCTTGGTCAGCTTTCCCAGGTTGGGACATATTTTAATGAAAGATTACAAATAAAGTACCATATTAAGCCCAATTGACATTGAGCTGCCCACCACTAGACACCAGGGAAGAGCAGGATATGGTAATTCCTATGGATGCAATTTGGCAATGTCATGTGGGTGCAATCTGGGTGCTGAAGCAAATCCTGTGGACACAACCTGGGTGCTTGGGGCAAATCCCATGTGTGCAGTCTGGGTGCTTGGACAAATTGTATGTGTGCAATCTGGGTGCTAGGGCAAGTTCTGTGTTTGCAATATGGGCATTGTGGTGTTGCAATCTGGGTGCTGGAGCAAATCCTGTGTGTGCCCTCTGGGTGCTGGGCAAGTTTTGTGTGTGTAAACTGGGTGCTGGGAAAGACCTGTGAGTGAAATCTGGGTACTTGGCAAGTCCTGTGTGCTTAGTCTTTGGTGCTCTTGTAATACCTGTGGGTGCAAGCTGGGTGTGGTGGCAAGTCCCGTGAGTGCAATGTGGGTGCTGCAAGGTGGTGCTTTGGCAAGATATGTGGGTGCAATAGCAAGGAAAGTGGGGGCAATAATGAAAGGAGGGCAGGAGAAATGAAGTGAGGAGTAAGGAATTTAAAACAAAAAACAATTTTATTATCTTATCACTATACCTTACCGCTACCTGTGACTGGCAGAGGGGTGGAGGGTGACACGATGGTGGCCCGCACAGGGCTCTTGAACACTTTAGTAGATCAACTGGAAAATAAAAGCGCCAAAATTACCTCATCTCCCCTATAAAAGGATCATTTAAAATGTAAACTCTTTCTAAAGGAGGTACTTACAGAATTAAAAACATTACAGGCGATAAGTGGACTTGATGTGTCAGATGGCTTGTATAGGCAAGGCTGCCATCGGGGGGGGGGGGGGGGGGGATGGGAGATACACCCATCCTGGGCCTGGTGGGCCCACTCGTGTCCCAATCCTTTAAAAAAAAAAAAAAGTGCGGGCAAACAGGGCAGCACTTATTCCTGGGGGCCCAAGGCAGCTGCCCCATGGGCCCCTTCTGCCTGTATGACTGTCTCATATGGACACAGTCACGATCAGGTAGAAGCCGGCCAGGGGCAGGGAGCTCTCTCCCTGATCCCTCTTCCTAGAGGTGTGGCTAGCAGAGCGCAACAGGTGCAAGCTCCGCTCCGTTGCTCTCTGACATTGCCTGATGTCAGGTGACATCCGGCAGAATAAATGAATGGTGGTGTTCTGCCTATGCAGACACCGCCGGAAATTATATGAACCTGGAAATTATATGAACTAAGCAGGGAGGAGGACCAATAGTAAAACTTTTTTTCGTTTAAAAATAAGAAGTGTAAGTGTGTGTGTCAGTGTGTGTGTCAATGTGTGTCTATTTCTCTGTCTGTGTAATTGTGTGTATTTCTCTGTGTGTGAGTCAGTGTGTGTGTTTCTGTCTGTAAGTGTGAGTGTCTAAGTATGTATGGGTGTCTGTAAGTCTGTATATTTATGTGTGTGATAAGGGTGTCTCTGTAAGTGTATGTATGTGTGTGTGTAATGATGTCTAAGTGTGTGTCTGTGTAAGTGTGACTGTGTGTATTTATGCGGGAGTGTGTAAGTATGACTCAAAGTGGCCTGATCTGACAGTGGGGATCCCGCTGCAAGTCCCTGCAGCGGGATCCCAGTACAGCTCATCGTGGGGAGTGGCGATGAGCTGTTACCTGTGTCCCATTTTCTGTGTCAGAGTGAGGCCACACCTGACAGTGCAGACACCGCTGCAAGTCCCTGCAGCGGGGGTTCGCACACAGCTCATCGCGGGGGGCCGCAATAAGCTGTTTAATGTAGGACGTTCCATGCCGTCCTACTAGAATCTTGGCACTAAAAAGTAGGATGGCAGGGAACGTCCTACAGGCGGGAAGGGGTTAATGGGCAAACTAACAGTGGCATATTAATGGGTAAACTGACTGTGGCATATTAATGGGCAAACTAACAGTGGCATATTAATAAGCAAATACAGCGGGGTTATAAGAAGGGAGAGACAGACATGTGGGAGACAGACATGAGGGTATGAGTGGAAAGAGACACGTGAGTAACTGACATGATGAAATATTATTTATCGCTCCTTGTGTACTTATTTTCCTGCGATGCTCAGCCAGATTAATGGAAGACTTTGGCTGGTTGGGCATCATGGGAATGGTAGTTGAAACGCACTCTGCTAGCCAGCAAAAAGTCTCCCATGTTGCTGGCTGAGCATCATAGACCTAAATAAAACCACTACACCGTATTATGGCCAAATAAATATCTTTATTTAAAATAAAAGTTTGTGTTGGTCCTTCACTTCAAAATCAAGTTTGTGCTCTCCCCCCCCCCCCCCCCCCAAGAAATTAAAAATCAGCATGTCTGGAACAGACATGTGTGAAATGGGAGGAGTTTATAATATAGCCATGCCCACTTGGGGTGCCAAAAAAACCCTGCATCCAGGCGTCTGTGACCCTAGGATTGGCCCTGAAGCCGGCAGTCTGCATCCAGCGGATGTGGACCCGGCTTTTAGTCACATATTAATTGATAAACTATTAAGGTGGCAAGGGGGCCCAGAATTTTTTTCAGTAACAAATTATTTAATTTTTTTTACATATATATTTATATATATCACAAGGGGTGAAATTATGATCCTGTTTGATCCGCTTAATCTCCCCTCTTTGTGTTGGAAGGCAGGTAAACAAAGGTGTACACCGCCACCTAGTCCTGCCCACTAGAGATACACAGGAGCCTGTAAGAGAGCAGGGATGTATTTTATGACATCATCATGCAGGCTGTGGCAACAGTTTTAAAATAAGACTGGCTGGAAGATTTTGGACGATGTTGCATCATGGGAAATATTCACAAGGAGATAATTTATATATAAAACTGTGGCATATGGTTTATATATGTTTGTTGTAAATAACCAGGTTATCTAGTTACATCTTATGTAAGTGGTAGTGTCCCTTTAAGAGAAACCTCATGGGTCGTGTGTGACCTTCACACTTAATCTCCATAGGTTCTAACATACATTACTGGCCATAACAAGGAATACACATGCTCATAATTATACATCTAGATTGCAAATCAGGGCATGGGGTCTGCGTCTACTCCTTCTTCTACCTGTACACTGCCTCCCTATGTGACCTGATCTCTCCCCAGGACTTTATCCTCCACTTTGCTGATCGTGTACATCTGATCTCTCCTCCCGTACAGCGGCAAGCACCAACTTTGTTCATGGTGGACTGTCACTGGATTTTGTGATAGACAGTGTAATGATTTTCTGTGGACCTTCACTGACCTTGCTACGGTCACTGTGCCAGTCCTAACTCATATCTTCTCATAATGCCTCTCTGAGTGTGTGCATACATTCTACAGTTTACTCCAGCCAAAATCTACACTATATCCATCAGCTTCTCTCTTAAACAAATTACAATATAAGGTATCTATCTGTAGCATACTAACAGAGCGCAAGTAAAACCTTCTGCAAGATAAATTCTTGATATAAAAATGAATAATCAGCTAAATGAAATGTGATATATATATATATATATATATTTTTTTTTTAGAAAGGTTATCTCCCCAGAAATCAAACAGTCTCTCCCTCCTTTCTGGTTGCTTTAATTTACCCTCTTGACAAGTCCACATGAATGATTAAGTGTGGAGACTTATTAACTCCCTCACACCTTCTGCATAAGGAGGTAATCATCACCAGGAGAGGCACACCAGCACACACTGCATCTGCTTCTCTATCACACCTTTTTCCTGGCTCCACCATGGTAGACCTTTTATCTCATCTCATAAACGCTTTTATCTCATCTCATAAACGTTAAACATTCTTGTCTTCGTGATGAGATATGCTTTTTTTCCTCACCATCTCACCAACACCCTCATTAAGAACTACAAAGCACTGTGCCTTTACTTGTGTGCAGTGATATAAAGCCTTGTATTCCCTGGCTTGTCATATGATATAGAGATGTATTGGAGCCATTTCTCCCATTGCCAGGGTGATCTGATGTCCCCAGTTTCAGGAGCCAGTCCCTGGATTGAGACCACTTTCCCCAGGCCAAATGTGTCCCTATAAATATCCCTGGAGCAGTGCAATGCCATTTGCCTAAACAGTTCCAGCCAAAACCCAATGCCAGGTCACCAATGTACGCAGTATTCTGTGCTTTCAGAAGTGAGAAGTAATGTAATATAAGCACATAGAACTTATACTCCATAAATACAAACCAAATTCAGTACAATCTGTGGAAAATATGCTCAGATTAGTTTTTTCTTTTTTAACCATATATAAGTAAAACAAAAGTTCCCCAGATCTTATTTGAAAAAAATCCAATCTCTTTATCCGCTTACACCATACTAATCAGGGAGGTAACAACAGCAACAAAAATAGAATACGCATTTTTGCTTATTTATTGTTTAGGTGAAACATAGTTCCTGCTGAGAAGCTTTCCAGTATCCTGTATCTGTATATCATACAGATGAAGCAAACACAACCAGTGACATTTAAATAGTATTATCACTAGATATTCTCTACAGAGAGCATAATCTCATAGCAGTGGATCATTGATTTGCCCGTCCACTGCTGAAAACCTGTAACATAACAACTTTTCTGTTGGGCATTTGCTGTTTCTGAGATATCATCAAAGCATCTCTTCATGAATTGCTTCTGGAGACATAAAACTGTCTCTTGCCAGCGTGTCTCTGCCCTTAGCCCCTCAGCCCCTCTCTCCCCCTGCCTTTGTCTCCATGCTTAAGAATGCTGTGTGTGTGAATATTTCATGCCTGGGATTGACAGCTCTGTACGATCTGTCTATGGGATGGCGCCCAGCAATGGAGAAACACGTTTCATAGGTCCCAGAGAGGAGGTGACTCATCCCCATATAGAACATCATGCAACTGTAGTTTAAAGGCCCAATCCTATTTACACAGGAGGCCAATTACACATGGTGCATCTATTAGAAATGCACCATCTATAGAATCTGATCAACCTTCAGTTAAATTCCAAGGTAGGTAAAATAAGTACCAATAAATTGGGTAATCCCCTGGGCATTGGACAAAGTAACATCTACAAAATGTATACTTAAAAAAGCATCAAAATTGCCCACCACAGACCCCAGTAAAGTCCTCCATGAACAAAGTGATTGCCTACTAATTGAAATACCACTCTAATTTTTTTTATGTACCCTTTAACAATCATTTTTTTTATATACCAACCTTGACACTGTGCTGATATTGTATTCTGACTGTTCATTAAGTTGGATCAATGACTATTTTTTATTTATAGCCAATAATGGTATATAGACTGACACTATAATTACACTTTCTTTTTACTTTATAGATAAAGAAAACATATTACAAATAGCAAGGCATGAAACAACACTGATAAGAGCAGGAAGAATAATTCAACCTTTCCTCTCTCTTCTCCAAGAATAGTGCACCAAGGACAAACTCTATTATTTTTCGTGTTCTGCAAGTGTATTATCATGGCATAAGAGATAATAAAAACAATATGCATAGAATTTAGATATAAATTGTGCTATTTTTAGTTTATTTTTACTATAGGTCAGGTTTTTGTGTCTTTTGAGCTGCTCGAGACATGAGTCTCTTACCAGCGCCTTTCAAAGTGTATCATGTGAGTTGTTTCTTCCTTTGTTGGAATTTTTGTTATGTTTGAGGAATGATACTCTAATTAAGCGAGTCCAATATTTTTAAACCTGTGAATAGAAGCTAAAACATGTTACTACTGAAAATAATACACTGGCCCATTTAGTTTTAAGTGTTTAGGATTTTGTACTGTTTTAACCTCCACTACTGGACAGCAGATTGGCTATCTACTACTCTTTCTGAAAACCATTAAAATGACCCATTATTCTTGCAAAGATTCATATATTGCCTCTTGTTTCAGTACTTTTTATGAATATTTCAAATCTCTTTGTCTCATGTACTAATATCAGAAACGAACAACTCCCTAATTCATCAGAATAGTGGTCAGAAATGTGAAAGCAAGCTAAAATGTTCCATTGTTTTTCCACAGCCTCTTTGTCCCTCAACACACTTTTCTCCATGCATTTGTCACTCTCTTTCTCGATAGCTGTTTCTGTAAAGCCTCAATCGCTCCCCGTATTGCTCACACTGTTGCCTCTAGCTCTGACCTCATGCCTCTGATGCACAGAAATCAGGTTAGCGCTAAGGCTGACACTGATTAATTGGGGACTTGTGTACCCAAAGGCCGGGTCTGCAGCCACATTCGCAGGGTCAGCTGGCAGGCAGTAGGGTCACATTACTCCCCTATGTGTAGAGGCTCTGAGGGATCCTGTCAGGATAGTTTAGGAAACACACAAGGGAAGCTGCCAGCCTCTAGGAGACAACATTATCCTCCAAGCACCAGGAAACACAGGGTTATGGGAGACGGACAAAGAATAGCAGAGAAAACCACTGCATGTACTCATATGACTGGCAAGCTCATCTGTGTGCCAGTCATTGAGTTCTGGTGTTACCTGGTACTCGCTGAGTGGAGAGGTGCATAATCTGACAGCCTAGCATTTGGATTAACCATTTCAGTGTGCTTTCCAATGTTTCAACTCCCTTTGTTAAATAGTTAAACAGACTATGTATTAATCATATATCTTATTCTTAACAGCAAGGATTGTCTTTTACAAAGTGCTTATTATAGTTTAGTTATTACTAGTTGTGCTAGGAGATTATACCATATATAATAACTTATACATTACCTGGGGGTTACCTTCGACCGTGCAAAATTCTGCTTGCTAGTGTTTACATAAACCCCAAAACTTTGACAGAACCTAGGTCATGACCTCCTAAATGGATTACCAGAACATCCGGACCAAGCAAGCAGGACAACAGCACCAACTCAGGGAGAAATTGTACCCACTTCATCCCATGGGTTCCGAACTAGCACACCTCTGCCATGCTGATTGGCAGTCCCATATGATCATCCCCCATGCTAAATTGCTGCACCCTGCATGCCCATTAGATGTAGGAGTGGCACATTAGTCATATCTTCTGGAGAGGTGGACCTATGGAGACAAAACAAAGGAAACAGACGCCGGACATTAGTGCAGTCCCTTACTAAGGATTAGGGGACCACGCGCTTGAAAAAGATTTTAAAAAAACTGGATACCACCAATTTGCTGCCTGGGGCAAGGACCCATTTTCGTGCTGGCTCTGCACAGATTTGATACGCAGCTTGCCAACACTGTCTGATGTCACATGTTGCCACTCGGCACAAAAACACTGCAAAGGAGCAGCCTATTGGATATGCAATGGTGTGAACATGTATCTATGCTCCCTCACAAATATTACCAACAATCAGTGCAGGGAGCAGCAAAACCGAGGTGCCACGTCTCAATTCCTGGTCGCCATGCCAACCTGGTTCCCGGGGTTTGTTGAGCCTTGCTAAATATTAATCACTGTAATGTGTCAAATCCCAATTTATAACAAATATCAATGCTTGCACTCAATATCAACTTCTTTTACAGATGCTGTGTATTTTATATTTAAATTTATGTTTACTTTGTATTCTACATATCCTTGAACTTATGTTACAGTCTGTCATGATGACAAGCTAAAATAATGAGGGGAATAGAGGGAGCCATGAATAGATGGCACCATAATTGCCCCAAAAGACAAAAGGGAAAAAAACTAAGAGTAAGGTCGAGGAGTGAAGCAGCAAAATAGAAAGCACAGTGGAGATGAGTGGAGGAAGTGTAACAATTGGCACTTATTTCGGATGTGTCTAATTCCCTGGAAAGCAGAATCTCTAATATGAGTTTGGCTTCACCTGTTAGAACCAATGATGCTCTTACAAGGCCTGTTGGAATAAGTAAAGGAAAATAATTATCCATTGAATGGAAAGACTAGGATTCAGTGACTGAGCAGTGCTTTCATTTAACCCTATTCAGAGTTAGTAGTGACAAGAGTAATGATCTCAGCAGAGGATGGAGTGCAGTTAAGCTAGGTTCCAAGGGAATTCTGGGTTACTTGCTCTAATTGCGACAAACGTATAACAAAACCGCAACAAAGATTCCCCACTTAACCTAATTGAGTGTGAAGGTTTCCCAGGGACACAGGCCTCTTCCATAATATATACACTATTGACCCACTATTGGCGCCACAGGGATGCTAATTGTGCTTCTGCCGTCGGCCTGGCTGAGTCTCACGTGTGTGTATGTAGAGGGATGGTATTGTTAGCGTTAGGTAGGAGGATGGAGACACGCGTCTGTCATGAATGTAGGACTGCGGCCCTTAATTCCCTATCATGTCCTCTACTTACTGCTGGCTTCTGTGTGTCATAGGGGAATCAGATGAGGAGACAGCTTGTCGTGGGTCTGTTAGATCACTGTGGTATCCCACAAAGGCCTCAAGGGAATGATCAGTATTGCTTAACCAATTCTCTGCCAGAAGGTGCACCACCATATTGCACTGGACACAATCTAAACGATATAAATATGAAACACACTGGTTTTTAGGACATCATTTGTGTCAATGTCTCTGTTTTGCCATTGTACAAATTCTAAGGTTAAATGTCTGGCTATATTTGAAAACTGAATTGTACATATTTGGTACTCATTCTAGCCTGTCAATTATAGGATTTATGTTGAACAAACTGGACACTGAAAATTAGCCAGAGAAAATGCATACATTTCCCAAATGCTTAACACAATCCAGCAGCCAGTGGTTCCTAACTCAATTATAATAACCAATAGTCTCTCACACTAGCTTTCCGAGGAGACTCAAAACGGGTCCCTGGCCAATCAGCAGTCATTTTTGTTAAAGTCTGACTGTGTAAGTTGCTCCACACACTACAGCAGTCAGTGCTTCCTAGCTTGGCACTGACTGCTGATTGGCCAGGGACTAGTTTTGAGTCTCCTCTCAAGAGACTATTGGCTGTGTCTCCCCTTATCTTCCTACTTAAACTGCGCTTGTGACAAGTGCAGAGAAATGATCTGTGGACTGAGTGTATCTTGTCTTGTTGGAAAAGGAAGTATGATCTTGGCAGGATCGGGATGTGCCCATAGAGTCTAGGGTCATTAATGCCTAGACGCAGGATATTTTATTGTGCCCGCAGATGAGAGTGGCTATATTGCTAACTCGTCCCCTTTACTAACATGACACTGCTAACCACACCACAACTACAGTCACAGTGACATGCACACACAGATGCAAATACACACATGCAGTCACACTTACATACACACACATATTCACAAGTACAAACACAGCCACACACACTGACATAGTCACGCATACACACAGCCACACAGTCACACTAAATACACAAACAGATTTCTTTTCTTTTTAACCAAAAAAATTCCAAACCAAAATGTTTTCTTTTCAGAGATGGGATGGTCCACGTGGTTTGTGACTCTTATCTCCCATGTTTACCTGCAGCTGGCATACATTTTTATTTCAGCATTGTGATGTCACCTAACATCCGGTGGTTCGACTTGATTGAAAACGTAAAGCACAAGGGCGTGTAACATTCGCCCCTCATTCTGCACTCACTAGTAAGGCAATCTCGATTGCATGACGCTCCCCCTGACCCACCTTGACTACAACTAACATAGTCCTCAGTCACCATGTTTACAGGCAAATGCATGCAGAGGCTCAAGAAGGGCTTACTTATACAGCACATAGAGAGCTAGTTGTTGTCATGATTCCATGAAACATTAGGGATTTAATTATGGAGCAGTAGGAGGAGCTGTCGAGAGACATTATTATGCAGCAATAGAAGGAGTTGGGGCAATACAGAAATAGTACAAAGATTAAATAAAGCAGTAGAAAAAGATATTGGAAGATTTTATTATGGTGCAACAGAAGGAATTATAGAGTGGGATATTTAAAACAATAAGAGGAGATACAGGAGGTAAGGTGCAGGTCAGTTGGGATGATGTGAACTGACTTAACTATGCATTATGCAGCATGAATTGAGATCTTTTCACCTTAGCTCAACTGCATCTCACTTTAAAAAAAAAAATAGCTCCTAGGGATTCCTGGCTCCACCCATGACTGTGCAGAATCCCACATTACAGCACAAAATTGCACTTGGCAATTTTAATAAGTGGAAATCAGTGCAAATATCATGGAAACATCATTCAATATACAGTGTAACGCAGATATAGCTGGAGAAAACATAATATTTCTTTATTCCTAAGACTGTATAGGAACAGTGAGAGCTAGATGGGTTTGGCTAAAGACTAATTAGTATGGTGTTCTATCAGGATGGGTATCATGCTTCCTTAAAGAGGTGAGTTTTTAGAATGATGAAGAGAGCTTGATGGTCTGTGGAAGTGAGATCCAGAGAAGAGGGTAAGCTCAGATAAAGTTCCACAGGCACGAGTGGGAATAGGTGACGAGGTTGGAGGAGAGCCTAAGTCCATTTTAGGAACATAGTGGTTGCGCATAGTAGTATTGGTTAATAAGGGAGACAAATGTTGGTATTGCTTAGACTATATAATCCCATTCCTACTTAAATGTTTTCATTAACATAACTCTTCACTTTTCATAGATTTGTCATTTTTTACTGTTCAACTGCACAATTTCCTAAAACACTTAAAGATTTACATACAAAAAGTCAGCACCCAATAGACTCCGTCAAGTGAGAAACAGCAAGTGGCCTCTGTGATTGGCTGAACAGGCATTGATAATTCAGTTTTCTTTAGGCACCAGATGAGTTCGGTTTATGTCCACAGGAAGAGCTGAGTGGAAACTTGGCACATATATGTAAATTAAAAAAAAAACAGTTGCCCCTTTTGATATTGCAAAACCTGTGGATGACAAGTACATGTAGGCATATGAAAAATGACAAATATGTGACATATGGTACTAAAGGTATTAACCTGAAGGTATATGCTACCTCTTGCATCATGGCTGCATCCTACAGTGCTGAGTGCTTGGCATGCTAAGCACTGTGCGACATTGATGTCACATGTGTTACTTCTGCCATTTTTGTAGTTTATAACAGTTACGCTCTTGGTATACAGGTTCTATGGCAAGTCATAGTGAACGGGCATAACATTTTATGCATGATTAAAATGATATCTATTCATGTGCTAGCAATTTTAACATATGGGAAACAGAGCACGTAATCCTAGACCTCTATTTGCATCCCATGGCATTTTCTCCCTCCAGAGGTTACCTAACAATCAAAAGTGAGGTTGTGGAATAAATTCCAGCAATCTTCACTATTTTTCCATAAATAACAATAGTGGAAAGGTCAGAGCAATTGTCATAGATGTGTGTATTAGGTCGGGATGACGCACACAGTTTGCATCTCCCTCAGTTTGAATATCCCAGAGGGGCAATTCCTTGGGCCCACGCACACTTCTATAACAATAGCCTGCTGCGTGGTCATTCTTCCTTCTGTCTCGAGGTGCTTTTCTACAAGATATAATCAGAGTCATTTACTTAACAGGTAAAACAAATAAAATGGGAAATAGTTTTTGGATTTCCAATCTCATCACTCAAGAAGTATTTTTGTATTTGATATGAACCTATGATGTATAAACATGGCGCTCTCACAGATAGCGCTATCTGCCTGTCCACCTATGTATAAAGCAGATGCCTGACAGAGTCAGCAGCACCTACGCCAGTCTCGCACTTCTATCTATAAAGAATCAGGTGCTGAAAAGTGCCTGAGTACTGCAATTTTCATGAATGTTTTTCGCACACACTGTAGAGTGTTTGGATATATAAAAAAAGGCGCAGTCCCAATTATACATAGTGGATATCAATTGTGACTTTTTTCCACTTCCGGGCACTTTACATATTTTATACATAACCCCCATAGTGTTTTAAAAGAGAAGATACTTTTTAAAAAAAGCTTTTGTTACAATTAAAATCATGTGTTATTGCAGATTGAGGTTGCTCGATTATTTTGTACCATTATGGAAAATAATTTAACAATGTCAAGAAAAAACATCCAGTCAAAATATGTATCCTGATCTACAGGAAAAATATAAATCAAAATGTGTCATTAGGGGTTTTTTTCTGTGATATTCATAAGAATATTTTAAAAAACTTTTTTAATTGTTGTTTCAACAGGATTTTGTTATCTTCAGCAGAAATAGGGTTAAGGCCATAAGTGGAAACAAGCTGTATTTTTTTCCCAATAATTGACAGGCGCTTCAGGAAATTTCGACATGCTAAACGCTGGCAATATCACATCCTCTCTACACAAATAAAACACGGGCTGGCCAAAGGCCACTTTAGTTGTCTTCCGCCCCTCTCCACGGGCCAGGCGCTGACTCCAACGCTCTCGGCCTGTCTCCACACAGGAAGGGACACTTTAGGACCAGCTTCCTGGTATTATGCCTTCTTAATAGACTCTAGGTGTTACAGGCCTGGGCGCGGCTGCTAAAAATATTCCCCGACACTTGAAAGAGTCCTTTATTGTTCTCTGAATTTGTGAAGGATCGCTTTCCTTATTGTTCTATGGGTCTTTGGGGGGTTGCAGCGGAGACGTTCACATTGTGGATAAATTTAGGCCGGGACTATATTGGTTTGCTGGCTGGATGCCCTGGTGCTTTCACTAATCAGAACAGGAAGAGCAGAGGCTCTGGATTACAGGGGGAGCAGGGCTGGCAGCTTGCAAACACTTCTTGTTACAAATACGTATAGAGCTTTTAACTTGTTCACTGCACTACAAAAAAACAACAGCTGGTGAACCACAAATACATTTGACTAGCCATCACTTTGTAGCATACTGTACTGCCCACAAGCCTAAGACATAAACAGCTCACCCCATCAGAAAGCTGGCCAGTTTAAATAAAAAAATATTGTTCAGCAGACACACATTTGCTGCAATGATGTAAAACCAGCTGTCCTTGTGTATAACCATTTAATACTAGCTATGGTACCACAAATAAATGGCAAACCCACTTAGATAGGATTGTCAAGTTTCGGACTGTGTTCACTGTTTGTGTGTAAAACTTTACAATGCTAGGGTTTTTTTTTTTTTGCAATAAAAAGTCAAGCCATCAAAAATCGTAACATTCAACGCAATCATTGCAAGGTGCACTGAACAATCTATTCATGAGAGCTTACAATCTAAAAGAAAGAAGCAGTGTTAAACTGAAAGTAAAAAAATGGGTATAGTTTAAGGTCAAGACTGAAATAACGACATTGTTGTTTACGTGTTGTTGTAAAAGACAACAAGGAAGGAAATTATTTTGAGCAAAACTTACTATTCATCCCATATGTTTGAGATCACTGAGAATTATTCAACGACTCTTCTCAAAAATATGGCAATAAAAACCCAATACTTGACAGGTATAGTATTGGCTTAAGATAAATGCCCTTTAGCCCCAGCCTCAATGCGGCCCCCATGGATACCCCATGAAATGTATAGGCTTCTTTATGGGAAATTGCCCACTGCTTTAAAAAACTTGGACAAGAAAGCTAAAGTTGTTAATGTAGTGTCATTTATACCATGGCAAGAACAATAGAGGGGACACAGCACAAGATCTGAATAGGTAACAAAATTGAATAAGTTTAAATTAAGTAAATTCCTGGTCGTTGTAGTTGAGACTGGCTGTCTCCATTTCTATGGAATTTCACGAGTGGAATACAGAGATGATCAGTGCATTGTACAGTTTACTGCTGTTACCCATTGCTAGTATACACTGTTGCAGAGCTGGATGCAAATTGACATTTGGACTACAATACATTCTTATAGATAAGTGACTAATTACATATTTACAAGCAGGGTTTTTTGACTGGTGGTAGCTATATTATATCAACAGATTTCCTAGTAATAATATAGTATATATT
This sequence comes from Pelodytes ibericus, assembly GCA_036172795.1. Lineage (NCBI taxonomy): Eukaryota > Metazoa > Chordata > Amphibia > Anura > Pelodytidae > Pelodytes > Pelodytes ibericus. The sequence continues at coordinate 108,967,145 of CM069860.1, forward strand.
GGCTACAGTTAGGTTTGCTGTCTTTTCTTCATAAAAATGCAGCCCATATTATGCCCTCCATAGTATGTATCATCAAGCCATTTTTTTCTGGCCTGCTTGTGGCAACCCTAGCTACTTTGTTTTATTAATGGATGTGAAACATAAGTTTTTAATTAAATAATCCCAGTTGTTGTTACCCTTTATAGATGATATGCTTTCAAAACCATGGATATGCACAAACAAATGCAGTTCCACTAGTTCTGACCACTAAAATAAGACTGCCATCTTAAAATAACTCACCCTTAATCAATAGTGCTTAAAATATGTTGCATTAAAAAGAAGGCCCCACTATACATTTAAAAAAAATAAAATATATGTTACAAGGTCACCTTAGTAAAGTGAGACATGCTTACACAGGAAGACAGAGAGAGTCATAAAGATATACACCAATGTCACAGGTACCTAGGCAGTTTAGAGCTGTAAACCAGAATCCTGCTTCAAATAGTCACTTTGTTCCTTAAAGTCAAAATACTGTTTTAGCTGGTACTTCAAGGCCCATGGACATACCTGGAATTTCATTACCCTGCACCCACTCAGTGACATATCAGAGTCAGTCAATAGCACCCTTCTGTTTTTTGAACAAAACCACTTTCTTATTTATCTATGCAAAAATGCACAAGCACCATGCATATATGTAGCAAACAAACCTACAATAGAAGGCCGTACATTTTGGCTACTACTTTTTCTCTTTATTCACCTATATAAAGGGATAATATGATGGCAGTGATAAGTTTATTGTATCCTAATCAGTACTTGCCTTATTCAAGAGGATTAGGAGTATTAGTCCAATCTAATCTAGACAATAGCAATGAAGGATTTTGAGGAAATTCCCATGTTGGCTAATGTTAAATAATCAATAGTAATGAACAAACCAAAAAAGAATGATGTTTATGGAAGTAGCTAGGAGAGAACACTGCTGCCTGTCTGAAATTAGAAACATCCCATAGCCTTCTAGGGTATCATAAAAATGGATCTTCCCCTGCATCCATCCACTCAACTACTACCTTCTTTTACTCCCCCACCCTTTTAGTCTACTCAGTGGACCTCTCCTCAACATTGTTGTAACTGGTGATACACGATAAGAAGTGTCATCCACAGCATCTGTGAAAGCTAAGCTTTGAATCATGGGAATGGATTTCCCATAATTCAGAACAAGGACAACTCCAACTATCCAGTTTCTTGCAGGACTGCCTGCAAACATCAGGTGATGGAGCAGTACATAAGTTTGCATTTTCCAGGATCTTCGACAGGCTCAGCTTGAGTAATCCCTGGAACATTATCTCTAGAACAGGGGAAGCTTGCAAAACAGAGAAAACCTTCACTTGAATTTAAAGGACATGCCAACATAAACACAAGAAGGGAAATATGGCCTTACTCTCTACATATATTAAACGTCTACTAATTAATATTGGTGTATTACATTTGTATGCCGTGTCAAATCTTGTTTTATCAATTTTTCTCCTACTTCCTCATAATAAATAATTCTCAAATACATTATTTCCTCCCTATTTGAATAATAAATAATCTATGTTTCAGTTCGTTTTTCTTTCATACTGCACAGTTATTGGACCATCACGTGTACTGAACTTAATCCTTTCAAGTCCTGTGTCATTTTCCATTGCTAGGGTTGCCACTCAGCTGGCATTTTACTCACAGGCCTGTAAAAAAAATTAGCTTCAGGTCAATGTCAAGTCTTTGGAGCTAAAAGCCTGGTCAATATTTTTTTGAAGAAAAGGTTGCAGCGCTATCCATTCCTAGTCTTCCATCTTTCACAAGGTATCTGTGGCTGTTCTTCTTTTGCATTCTAAATAAACAGTAATGAATAAGGAATCCTTTAGTGTGGTATTTATCCTGCCTAAAACTTAGTTTTGGGGCTAAATGATTGTTCTATATTTACATAACAAAACCTTTCCAATAGAAAGTAGTGGACTTTTCAGCTGTCCTTGCCAAATTACCCCAGTTTAACACTGAAATAGATAGTCATAGAAGCTTAAAAAGGTTAGGGAAGCTATTGCACTCATGTTGAAATAAAAAATCGACGCTCTTGATGGTCTTTAGAATTTTAAACCACACTATGAATGAATACCTGTACCTTAAATACAATTTGTTTCCTTTGGTGAATTAGTTTATCTCTGTTTTGACATGCACAAAGTGCAAACAAATTCATGTTCCCAATCTCTGGAATATTCTGTCCTCCACTATTAGAGATGCTCTAGAAAAATATATAATCAATCAGTATCTGACTTTAAAGAACTCACAGTTTGTTTGTCAGTATGGATATTTGTAAAGTGCTTGATTCCCATGTGAAAAAAAATTATGCAATAAAAATCACAAATTATTCATTATAAAATATCTGTAGCAAACACAGAATATTTAAAAACGAGATACAATGTATCCTTCCTGGTAAAATACCTTATAAATAAATAATATAATATAAAAATGACAAAGATCAAGCAAGTGATGTCATTACATCAGAACATTAATTAGGAACATTCTGCAGCCATTGCCTATACACTGAGTTCAATATATAGAATATGTCACATATTTTGAAGAGGTAAGCAAAACAATAAAGGTCAAAAAGTACATGGAAAGGAAAGACATAGATAGGACAGAGACGTGAGAATACAAGCAAAAAATTGCACAAATATAGCAGCCTGCATACAGGATATCCTCCTTCTATCGTTTTTCCTTTTTGGATAACTCATTACCCTTTTCCCCTGTATAGGGAGATTTGTAGAACATCACTTTATTACCCTTTAGACTTGCACTTACACCACTGGCCCTTCACCTTTTAAGGGCTGGAGCACTGTGTGACTCCACCAACCTTTCCCCTTGCAGATATTTGCAGTAATCAATGCACTGATATCCTTATATTTTATTTAATCTGTTCTTTATTGTGCAATATAGGAAAATCGGGATAGAAAAAAAAGCAGGAGGGGTACATAGGGCAACAAGGCATAATTCAGTATGTTACATGTATAGACTGGTATGGCAATTCATTAATTATGCAGAGGAATTCCTTGCTCAGTGGGTTTATAGGAAAATTAACCAGTAATAATGGCATCTAAGGTGAATGATGCTGTAGAATAAGGAAATGAAGAAAGATGCAGGAATGTGAGGACATACAGAGGTTCCTGGTCTTGCCGGTGCAAGGTTCATGCGACATTAAAGAGTTTCTTGGGATATATGGTTATGTAAATGTAAAAGCTGGAATTTCTCTGTTTTGCAGAAGCTGTCCCACAGGACCATGCCATGCCATGTGCCAGCCCAGTTCTATTAGAAATAGAGATCAGGACCTCCATCTTTTTAATAAAGTTGACTTTGTTGCAGCAGGAGGTGTAAAAGGGGAGGTGGGCTTTGCTTTCACAAAGTAGGCATAATTATGACAGCAGCGCTTAGTACCGTAATATGATTGTAAGGGAATGTTTATTGCTACTGAATCTGAAAAATTGTGTTTGCCACCTATAAATTGCAGTCCATCTTTAGGATGGTCTGGAAAAAAATCTGATAGAAACACAACCTTTGAGAACAAGCATATTACATTATTTTAATGTGTACTTTACATTTGAGGCATTGTCCAAATGGACACTTGGGGCCTGAACGCTTCCCCTAAGGTAATTTGTATAACTCTCAGCCTGTCTGAAAAGCCAGTAGGTTCAGTTTACAGGTTGCGTATCCCCAAAATGCTTGGGACCAGAAGTATTTTAGGTAACTTATCATTTCACATAACGGATCATTTTCACCAATAAGATCTATCAAAGCTTCTCAGCACTCATGAAATACAGTAGCATCACTTTTACTATGATGTAGCTGTGATGTGAGGCATCAGGGGTAACCTGCCTTTGGTGCATCAGATCTGCACGCATGCCAATGTATTACACTTTGTGGGTATAGGGGAATCTTAGCATGCATGGAAAGGCTATATCACAGCTTAAGGGGTCTGGACACTGAATAAACTGTTGTGCACTTGCATTCTGACTGGTGTGTGTGGAATGATCTGTTATCCAATGTGATCCTTTATTCAAAATAGTTTGGTCCCAAGCATTTTGGATAACGGATACTCAACCTGCATTACATTATTATTAGAGTTTAAAGTTGCCCAAGACACAAATATACCATGGTGAAAAGCTAGTGTGTCACAATAATATCTGTAGGTTTATTCCTAATTTGTAGCAATATCACAGATGCTACCTCATTTGTGCTAATCATCAGCAGATGCCGTATTCAGTTAAAGAGTGCAAATGATAAGGGTGAAGGCTCTAATTTAGGTGGAACTTGAGCTGTAAAACTGCCTGGCAACTACCCCACAATACCCCACAATACCCCACAATACCCCACAATACCCCACAATACCCCACAATACCATACACATATACACATATTTGCTGTAGAAACAAAAGGATTTTACCCTGAAAATAACATCAGGTCATATACTGTCTGCACTTTTTTTCTGGACTTTAGCGCACTGTCACTTTGTGATATTTTGCAGTTTAAGAATGGTATGGACCAGGGTTTTCCTAACATTTCAGTACGAGGGCCACATTGTAGATTGTTTTTATTTCCTTCCTCTGCACCCACATTGCACCTAGGACTTACACCAGAATCTAGATTGCACCCATAATTTACCATGGCACGCAGATTATATTCAAAGGACTTGACCCCAGCACCCAGATTTGCACTCACAGAACTTTCCCCAGCACCCAGATTTGCACTCAGGATCTGCCCCAGTAACCAGAATTGCACTCAGGACTTTGCCCCAGCACCCAACAATGTGCTTAGTATTTTGCACCAGCAAACAGGTATGCACTCAGAAATTTGATCTGGCACTCTGCCCCTCCTGACCACCATGCGCTGTCTTTTCACTGAACACTGGGTTGTGACTTGACACTCTGCACTTTGATCATTTAGTGCGGCGCAAGGGGATGGACCAAGCAGTCTGTGACGATGTCGGTGGCAGAGAATGCTTCCAATCGTGCCGCGCAACTCCCAAACACACAGAAAAAATGTTGCTTGGCGTGGGTGGTAGGGAGAGGTACATACAAACTGTCTGCGGGCCATAGTTTGGAAAGACCCCTGGTATGGACAGTCAACTACTGTAAATGGTCCTCAGGACAGAAAGCTTGATGTATTCTTCCCAATAAACACATTTTTAAAATGCTGTTTTGATAATAAGAGACATCAATGGCACAGTATGTGCTTTCATGCCCCACACATAAATACCCTTTTAGATATTGAGCACCCAGCAGGAACATTAAACATAGCTCTAATGAAATACATGCCTAATGTTAAACAAAGATACACATTAACAAACATTAAGGTGCTGAGGCCAACACTGCTTAGGGTGGGAAATGATCACAAAAGTCACAACCACCTTTTCTAGGATTTGACACCCCTGATGGTAAGAAATAATGTCATGTAAATGTATGACTAATTCTCATGTACAACTGAATGTCAGAAGTCCATTAACACCAGTATTGTTTATTATAGGCTGGCACACTAATGGGCACTAAAATTACTGGCAATTGACACGCATGACTTTAGTTACCAGTTACCGAGTGGAGTGGTTTATCTCTCTGATTATGTAAGTTATTCATTTACCTGGCATTGAATTACAGGCAATAGATTAATAGTTCCTTATGGCAGTGTTTCCCTTTTACTCTAGTAGTGATTCCTTGTGACTGTGGTAGATAGTGCGAGATGTTATCCTTATTGAAATCATTTTAAATAGTTCCAGTTTTTTTGCTTTCGTTATTTATTAGCATTGGGATAATTAGCACTCTAGTACCTATTGTAGTTATTGGTACAGTCAGTACTTTCTTTTAATAAGGTTCATCTGTATTGTATTATTCTAAAAACATTAGAAACGCATGTAAATTGTTGTATGTTCCTCTAGCTTCCATAATTCATAGTCTGATATTGTACCACCCTCTGCACTCGTTACAGCATCTACAGGGCAAGCTTGTGAAGACTTCCCATGGCCCCTGCACAATGTTTGAGTACTCTTGCTGAGATTGGTGTTAGTGCTCGTTATGAACCTGATTAGCTGCCACAAATCAAAGCCAGCTTATTTGGCTGGTGCAGATCAAGCATTTTACTAGAGCAAAAGAGATACAGGCTTTTTGTAGAGGCTAGCAGAGGCTACTGACCCACAGAGCAGAGGAGGAGAGGGGTATAGATGGAGAGGTACTGTGAGGAGGAAGTCAGTAAGGTACCATTACAGTGACTATTTCATTTTCCTTTCAAAATTAACATTTTGAAAATAAAGAATTTGCTTATGGTTACCAGTTGAATATGATATAATAAAATATTGAGTGTTAATAGAAAGTTACAAGCTCAAATGTTTGTATATGAGATGATCCTAACTCTGATGTGATGAGATAAGACCAACTCATTTTACTGACAAAACTAACACAGAAAGACAAATGTTGGAATTAAATTTAAAGCAGTAAAAAGACAGGTAATACAGCTGCCCTTTTGCCCCACAGCTGCCCTTTTGCCCCTTCTGTCTGTCAACAGAATCTGCTCTAATACAAAGATGTCTGTTTCCTTGTTTTGCTATCTTGTTAGACATCTATAAATTGTCTATCTTTTGCTAACCATTTAAAAAAATGTTCTGATCAATTTTTAAATTAAAGTGGAACAAAATGTTTATAATAAACTTGTATTTTTTGTCATTATTGTAGCGGTTACCGCATGTAGCAGAGGGGTTTCAACCACTGGAGGGTGTCCTTTTCCCGATCAGTGAGGAGCATCCAGTCGTATTCCAAGTGAAGAAGCTCTTACCATAGCTAGCGTGAATAGCTGTATAGCGGTTACCCCCAATAAGAGACAAGACTCTAGGATTGAGGGTGAAATAGAACTGACCAGAACTGTTTATTGATGTAGAAACACAGAATATATACAGTTGAACATCTTGACAAACCAAATTGGACGAAGGAACTATAACAGGATTAAAGTTTAACCTAAGGACATACAAAGGGAAATCCTGCCTCACACCTTTCAGGATACAAAGGTGCCCAGTTCAGATACACACAGGAAACTAAATGACAATGGGAAAGGTGACAATAATGACAGGGATTAAAGGATAGGATCCAATCTTAACTTGACGAAAGCACAGTGAATAGGACAAAGACTTGGATCCTTGTAATTACAGTACATTCCTCTGCTTGGGAGTTAACCTTTCTCAGCTCAATTATCTCCAAGCTAAAATATAAAGGTTTTACACAATATTAATAACTTTCAAAATATGCATCACATTCACATAAAACATACATTTTCAGAATCACATACTTTAAATATGAACATAACTAAAAATCAAACAATTCCACCCAGTAGTTTCAAAAGTTAGCTTTTTGGGGCGTTTTCACCATGCCCCAAATATGTTCTTAAAGTGCCATACACAGTCCATAGGCCCAAATAGCATTTTTAAAGGGCCATACACCCCAGGGCCATAGTCACAGGGGAGGAGGCTGGCAAACAGGCCTCTCCAGGACCAAGTGGCGAAGGGCACTTCGTCACAATTATAACCTTTGAATAGTTGGTATTTTGTATCAATTCCTCATAAAAAGGAAATTTGTTATAGAAATATTTATTATAAAACGTATTTTTTATTTGATAACGCCCATCTTATTATGCAGGGCTATATGAGGTATTTCTTATTACTTGGTACAGCCTTCCTTAATTAATTGATCCATTGCTGTACTACTTTATAGCAGTAATTTATTCATAATAGGAGTCATGTATAAACACAGTGGCACTATCGGCGTTTGTACTTATGTATAAAGACTCCTGACAAATTGCGGTCGTCTGTGCCGCCTATGCCAGATGAATACTCTTTGGCTGTGCGCAGCCAATGTATAAACAATCAGATGCTAAAAAGCACCTGATTAGTGTCTGAGAACCTCTCACGCACTGACAAGTGTCACGATTTATAAGAAATGGACATGGCTCCTTATTTTTTACCTCTCTCGACACTTGGGAGTTTTTATACATGACCCCCTATGTTTCTTTTCAGGACACATATACATTATTTTAAGGGGTAAGAAAGAGAGATCTGGGAGGTTTTGGAATAGACTATACCTTCTTTTGTTTTGGTCCTTTTAAAGGATAAATAAACTTTTAAAAATAGAAGTACAAGTGGAAAGAGTGCCCCTAGTATGGAGATAATCTTGCATGTATTTTTGATAGTACATGCTAGTTTATATCTTCTGACCGTCAGTTGCCATGCTTCCATGGAAAGCAGGAAGTCCAGTTTAGTTTCCGTACCCTTTGTTGAACCCTTTTGAAAACAAGGTTCTCTCTTTGCGTTAGCTCCATACAGACCCTGATCAGCTGAGCCAATGGACCCCTGCTCTGATTGGTTGTGTGTGTGCTGAGACATTCAGTGCACGCCAGTCTGAGGCAGATCTGATAGTAAACCTGCGTGTACCTGTAAAGACTTGGGGAAAGTGGACACTTTTTAACCCTTGCTTCTTCTAAAAAAAGTTTAATTGTCCTTTATGTCTATTATATCTAAGGATGAGCTAAATTACTTCAGTAAAATCCCAATCAGAATAGTAAAAATGGACCAAAATACATGAAAGTAAATGCTATAGTGTGATCCTACAATATGCACTGTGTTTCCTGACATTAAGATACTATTCAGTGTTTTTCGGAGATTTGGGTGAGATTGTGAGTGGGTGTTAATGGATAATGCCGATTTGTAACATTACAGTTAGCGAATGCTGTGAGCAATATGTGATATCCTAAATGTGGAAAGGTGCCAAGTATCAAATTGGGTCTGGGATTTTACAGCAGACAGGAAATGAACAGACTAGGTTCACCGTGCGACTCATGAGTCTTCAATCTCCTTTCTGTACTTCAAGTCTTTAGTGAATGACAATTTGTTATGCAGTAAAGCAGAGAAACATTTCCTTACTAGTCGTTTGTAATCTGCTCACCTGAAAGGAAAAGGAGTTAATAATCTTAAGGGTTAAAGCAGTCTCTTCTTGTTCACTCTATTGGATGGTTACCTTAATACAGAATCCCTGCTTAGCTTTGGATCAGCACTTCCCAATACATGACAGTTTGATGAGTATGCTTCCTCCTTCTTGCCCCATCCACCCCCCTCCCCCCCCCCCCCCACCCAATCCAGTTCACTTTCTGCTATGCCTGAAGCATTGATCAGTTCATGAAGGAGGGAGGGAGGAGGACAATAGGAGACAGAGGGACTGGCCCCTAACTGGAAGCTTTAGATATGAGGACTAGATGTCTGCCTTGTCCTGATTTTTATCTCTTGCATGTATGGTTTAACTCTCCGTTACTCTCTATTAAAATCCGAATACTAGAGGCTTTCTTACAAATGTATGTTAAAGATACACACTCATTATTAGCAATTTGCACAGTACAAACTGTGATCTGAAAGGAATTCATCCATTAATATCTGCTGTCGTTTTAGCACAGAGCTAGAGGTAATCCATGCGTACTGCTTTATTCAATGCAACCTATAGAACAGAATAACCCTCTAAAATTATGTATATAAGTGCATATTTAGGTTTCCAAAATAATTAGGTTGCCAAAATATATTGATGGTCCACCAATTATTAGCCTTGCCGGCTGTAAGTGAGATTAATGACAAAATTATAGTGATATAAAATATGAATAAATATAAAGCATACAGGAAGAGAGGCGGGCAGATGCCAATGTCAGAGCTCACTTAAGGCCTTTGACTAACCCTAGATATAAAGAGCATTAATATAAAGGACTGGTCCTTGATATAAAAACTAGATTCCCTTTCTGAGTTAGAGATTTTGTTGGTCTAAATGATTTTTAAAAGTACACACAAACTGAAATGCACAATTCGCATATTCAATACAGGGCATTTTGGTCTCATTTTGGAGATTTTACCTGAATTTAATCCATCAGTATGGAGCATTTCAATTCAAAGTTATTTCAAGGAACTTGGCCTTTGAAAGCATATAATTTCCCCTATTACTATGGCCACAAATTGCTTTGCAATTCGGATATTATACCCAAATACGGGATTTCAATTCTTCAAATTGAATTTAACATTTGAGAACCAATAAGTGCAATAAAAATGCATTTTGTAGTGATTTATTGACATGGAAATTGATAAATATATGCTGAATTACCATGTATATACACTATATGTACAAAAGTATTGGGACACACCTCTTAATTACTGAATTTAGGTGTTTCAATCAGCCCCATTGCCACAGGTATATAAAATCCAGCACCTAGCCATGCAGTCTGCATTTACAAACTTGTGAAAAAAATGGGCTCAGTAAAATCAAGTGTGGTAAAGGCTGAGTATCCTTTATCCAAAATGCTTTTTGGATAATGGATAATTTTCACTAGTAAGATATATTAACCCCTTAGTGACAAGACATTTTCACCTTGACTTTCCCTTGGTGACAATGGCTGTTTTGACATTTCTAGGGTGTTTGTGTTTAGCTGTAATTTTTTTCTTTCTCACATACAGTACCCACACAAATTATATGTTGTTTTTATCGTCATAAGAAGGGCTTTCATTAGATACCATTATGTTCATCATATCTTATAATTTACTACAAAAAAAAATCATAAAATATGATGAAAAATTTAAAAAAACCCACTTTTTCTAACTTTGACCTAAAATATAATTTACACAAATAAAATCATTAAAAAAGACCCCGTCTAAATAGTTTCTAAATGTTCTCCCGAGTTCAAAAATATGCATGTTTCCATATTTTTCGGTATTTTTTTGCGAGTTATGGGGCAAAAACCAAAAATAGTGTTTTTTGGTTTTTTCCTATATTGATCTTTTGACCCCAACCCGAACCAAAAATGTAACCCTAACACTAAATTTAACCCCAACTCTAATCCTTATTATATCCATTAATATTTTTTTACTTTAATTTAATTTGAACCCTATCCCTTATGCTAAAAAATATTTAATTTTAACCCTATAGGCTAATATAGCTAAATAACCTGTTTTTAATTAATTAAATATGTATTTAACATTTTTTCCATTGCAATGCTACTAAACTACCACTAGGGGTAGTCAAGTAGCATATTCAGAGCGACGGAAGTGAAGTTACTTTCACTTCCGAAGCTCAGACCAGCAGAGGGCTTAGCCATATTGACGGAGCAGCATGCTCCGTCAATATGGCTCCCCACGATCGCTCCGTGGGGCGATCGTGGGGCGATCGTGGGGGTCCCAAAATAGAAATTTCGGTGCTGGCTATTGCCTCGATGTCGAGGCAATAGACCAGCACTGTTAAAGCGGTTTTCGCGATCGTTGATCGCGAAAACCGCTTCACTGACTGCAGGACGTGCCAGGCACGTCCTTTGTCATTAAGGGAGTTTCTCCCAGGACGTGCCTGGCACGTCCTTTGTCATCAAGGGGTTAAAGCCTCTCAGTACTCATGAAATACAGTAATATTAATTTAAATCCTGTATAGAGTAATTATATATTTTACTGTGATGTTAGTACTCTTTGGGAACCTGCCGTTGGAGCGTCAGGCCTGCACACGCGTGATAGTATTACCCTTGGGGGGAGTGAGGGAATCTAAGCATGCATGGTAAGGCTATATGGCTGCTTGAGGGGGCTGGACACTGAATAAACTGTTCTATGCTTGCATTCTGACAGGTGTGTGTGTGTGTTTGGGGGGGGTAGGAATTTCAAAAATCCGATTTTTTTTTAGAAAACAGTTCATTTTGGATAACGGATTTCTGGTTAAGGTATACGCAACCTGTACTGTTATAGGATACCACCTTTGCAATAAGTCAGTTCATGAAATGTCATTCCTGTTATATATTCCACGGTAAACTGTAAGTGAATTAGTGAGTTGAAGTGATTAGGAACAGCAGCAATGCCATGTGAGTATAAATAAGGAAGGAGCAGTATTAAATAAAAATATGTGTATATAAAGTGTTATCAGTCGGGATTGTATAGCAAAAATCGGATACTTATTTAATCCGATGGTTGTTGTTTGCGGGTAGCTTGTTAAATCCAAAATTAAAAACAATATTATAATAGTATTATCAGTTTAACACATTAATTTGCACTAAAAAACAATTGTTATCGCAAAAATGGAGCAAATACACAGCTCAAGTGTTGTACTGGTGTGATTGAATCAGCTTCCACCACTTGCTGAATGATCAAGGCAGCTTATATGGATGAAATCTCACACGATACAAAATATGTGAAAGAGAAACATAGAGGAAACACCAATAGTGTAGATTGAAACAATACTTAACAAAAGTAAGTGACCTCACAAATATCGCATGAATAAAACGGAACAGGCTATAGCAGCAACGTCTCCTCCCCATTGTCACAGCTGAAGACCCTAGCGTATTGTGGTGGATGTAGACCACATGTTGGCAGTGAAAAACAAATTCCTCAGTAGTAGTAGAGTAACATTTATGGAGTGGGTGTGGCAAACACGTTTTACCGTTCCGACTTCATCAAAGTGCCATTTGAGCCACGAAGAGGAAGACCATGTGAAGTCACAAAGCAGGGTCACTAAGTGGTGAGGCACATGGTGCGTAAAAGTCACCAATGCTCTGCTATAAAGTTCCACACTTCCACTGGCATTAATATCAGCACAAAAACTGTGTGGTGGGAGCTTCATGTAAAGGATTTCCATGGCTGAGCATCTGCATGCAAGCCTCATCAAGTACAATGGCAAGTGTTTGAGTGGTATGAAGTACATCACCACTGGACTCTGGAGCAGTGGAAATATGTTCCGTGGAGTCTTCACTGTTCAGCAGTCTGATGGCCAAGTCTTGGTGGATGCCTCACTACATTGTGCCAACTGTAAAGTTTGGTGGAGGAGGGATAATGGAATGGGGCTGTTTTTCAGGGGTTAGGACACTGCTAGTCTCCCAACTTTGTGGAAACAGTTTGGGGGAAGCCCCTTTCTATTCCAGTGCAATACACCCCCAATGTCCACCATAACAGCTTTGTCCCTACATCAATTGTCAGTCCAGTAGTCAAACAAATATATGTGGCCATTTTGGAGCCATGAAATTTGGAGCTACATGATGAAAACCTCAAGAATCTCCTTAAGTAAGAGTTTCTTGTAATCAGGCGATATTTGAGTTTGTCCTCTCATTAAGCCATTTCCTTTATACATGAACCTCTTTTGATTTATCTTTAATTTATGAATGGATGGATTCTTCAAGAGAATCTTCTAATACACACACATGTCAATAATGGCAAGTCACTGAGTTCCTAATGAAAGAAACATCACAAGCTCAAGTCCAGGCTTGGCGTTTGGTACCAGGTTTTCCATTACCATTGCATTCTAACCTTCAAACATAACATTTGCCTTTGCGGCTTTTGACTTCAATATACCAGAATCCTGTAGATTACATATTTGTATTTTTTTCGTACTTTCATTTTTGCATGCTAGTTTCATTGGGTTATCTAAGGTATTTAGGAGGACCTGTTCCTTTAATGTGTCAAAATACCAGTTCAACAAAGTCTTCCTATTATAGAACCCTAAGCTTGACACCAGCATTTGGGGAGGTACTGAGTTATTGCACAGAAAGAGATCTTGACACTATTAATCCATCACTTCAAGAAGTCTGTTAAGCTAATATGTTTGTTGAACAGAAATGTAAACTAAAGAATTATAGACTGAGTCTATTTTAAGGAAAATATTAAAAGACACAACATTCTTAAAAGACAACATTTTTCTTCTTCAAAGCGGAAAAGTCACACAAACCACAAATTTACCTTGAGCCTGAATTGCACATCGTTTTGCATCCTAGTGTTAGAATGTACCTGGTGGCTGATAAACCCACCACATGACACCCTCTTTCATGGAAATTCATGGTTTTTTTTGACCATAGGTTCATTTATGGTTTGAATGACTATGCTGTATATAAAAAACGGATGAGGCTCCTTTAATGTCTATGAATGACTCACACCAGACATGACACATGGAAAATTAGGTGCTTTATTTATTATATTATATATACCTATAAAGTATGTACCAACAATCAAAAAAATTAATATGTAGAAAATTAGTTGGGGACCGGCTATGTGCACAATACTGTCATTATCTTTTCCATGTTGTCTGTTTCCCCTGCTTTTCCTACTTAATTCTCCCCTATTCAAAACGTCAGCTGTTTGCTTCATGACCCCGATCTGTTGCAGGTTGCTAAACACCTGCCTGTCAACCATTGCATTTCAATGTATTGGGTAATAATATTAACAGCCTCATTAGCCTTTATCTTTAACACCTGAAAAGTTACCACCCTGCCTGCTTGAAAGATGCCACAGTAGTAAGAACAGTGATTCGTTAATGTATGCAATTATGGCTTGTATGCAGAATGCAAATAGCACACAAAGTTACAAAGATAAAATACAAGAGGATAAACTAGTTTAAAATATTGCTATGCAAACACATAATATAAATGTAATAAAACAGAAACACATTCCCTGTACTCGGTAAGACTCAAAAGCCACCAACATGGCCCCAAATTTGACGGAAATATTTAATAGCTTATGAACAGTAAAAACATAATAAAAATAACACACCTCCCCCTAAAATTGCCCCCCCCCTGTTCTTATTGTCTAAACAATTATAATATTGTTTAATTGATTATTGTTAGGGTCAGCAGACAGCCACTAGCTCCATGGGGAGCTATTCTGTTCATTGATGGGCCAGCAGCACTCTGCTGAACCAACGAGGGGGCTAATAATTTTATTGATGGGGCCAGCAGACTGCTGTTGGGCCAAGGGACCTGAATTTTATTTTTCTGGGTCTAGGTGCATTTTGCCAGACAGTGGCCCAATGGAACTATTTGATTGGACTATAGCTGAAGTCCTCCTTAAATGAGTTTCTATTCTCCCCATAAAAGTTTATGGGGAGAATAGAGGCTACAATTTCATCAAGAAAAATTGCCATATTGGCTAATTTTCATGCTGATTTGGGATCACTTTGGTGATATCTGAGTAGCCTGAATTAAGGGGCCATTAAGATCACCTAATTGATCTACTTGAGCAGACCGTGATTAGTGAGCACTAATCAGCAGGTAGACAGTGTTCAATTTTGGGCTCGTGGAACATTGCATGCTGTCATAAAACTTGCCCCCTCTATGCCCTGCCACCTACTGACATGTTGGAAGGTATGCAGATGTGACCATCCATCATCTGTGAAGGGGGTAAAAATCCAAATAAAGTTGTAGGACCACATCTGACTTTTATTTGTTTGATGATGTTGGAAGAGTTTTAGAAAATATGGCTTATCACATCTCATCCAACGCTTGGAAACATTTAAATCTTTTTAAAATCTCGTACATATAAGAAGATGTATGTAGGGAAAGGAATATTGATTTTTGGATTAGGATGCAACTATAAATCAGACCTGCTTTACATTATTAATAAAACAATTTAAAATCAACAGATCTCCATACGTTAAGAGCAAATGCAAATAACTTTGCTATGTGACTGTTTGGAACTTCTATAAAGTCTATATGTTGCTTTAGGTTTTTAAACTCAGTGTCAAATCCCACGGTTTGAACCAAACCTCACTGCTTGACCTTATTTCACCTAACCTTCTAAACAACAAACCAAAACTAGCCTAGTACAAAGGTGTGGTGATACATGAAAAGGCTACTATTAAACGACCAAAGAAAATAATACTTTTGACATCTTGTGCAATGTGGAAATTTCCAAAGCATTTCTACTAGAAGAGGGTGAGAAATAATACATGTCCTTGCAGAAGCAGCAGGCAGAATTTCTCAGTTCTTTCTTGTTCAGGATGGTTAGGCAGTTATTAAGGGTGCAATAATTATACCATTGGCAATCACATTTCCAAATAACTGACACAAGCCATGTGTTTAAGGACATAAAAAATTACTAAAGGTGAAAACACTATGTTATAAATATGCTCTATTCCTTCCAGGGAGATTAGTTCAAGAATTTAAAAATGGATACATTGAATCAAAAAACAAAAACACCTACATGTCTATAAAGATCATTGACTTAAGTTGTCACAAGTCACATTAACTAATAAGGACGATTATGTATAAAACCAACACCCTTTGCGAAAACCGGGCAAAATAGGGACTCTATGGGCATGTGTACCTGTGATGTATATCGCTAACTTCCAACAGATCCTTCTCAGGTAGGACTGGCCAGCAAGAATGAGAAAGGAGAAAGATAAGGATTTTTAAAGGGAACCAAGAAAGAAATGAGGTCTAGGAGGAAAAGACGAGGAATACAAAGAGAAAAGAAAGAGATGAAGCAGGAAATTTGGGCCCACAAGAAGGAAAGAATGGACTGAAGAGGACCCCAAGAAGAAGAAGAAAGGGAAGATAAAGACTTGTTTTTTAATTTACAAACACTGAAAAATACTATGTGTATCTAAAATAAAAAAACATCCCCACTTATCAATCATACTTCCATGCCGATTTTCCCAGAAATCCATTCCACACACTATTTCTAGTATGAGCCTTCACAACACCTCTGCTGTTAAAGATTTATTAGCTCCTATTGCTGGCAGGCAAAAGTTAGGCAAAGGAATTAATTGATAGTCTTGTGAAAATCTGCTGTGTAACCCGCCCGGGCTCCTTCATAAGGTCACAAGGAACATTGTTTTGCGTCTTTTCTTCGGAATGCTGCCAGCTATTGGAGGGGATGCATAGGACACTTTTAGGGCGTGTAAGTTCGCTATTGCGTTAATGCTTATAGTTCATCATTTTTTCACTTTCCACCTCCTAATGGTTCTAAAGCAAATTTGGAAGATAAATTCACAGTTCATAAAGATAAAAGGTCATGGTGAAGTCCTTCGAAGCGCTGAAATAATACTGTCTCTTCACACGCAGGTGTGCTCCTGCATCAGCCTTAGCTTGGATGAGAAAGATAAGAATAACAGGAAGATTGCATGGCAACTCTAATGAGTCAGACTACAGCAGAGTTGAGCATTGCATGTATGAAGCATGCCATAAAGTTGAAAAAGATATATCATGGCACATCAGTTTTAAGTTTAAAAAGGGTACCAAATCCAATATAGAGCGCTTTTTAAACTGATAGCTACCCATTTGTGTATAATTGGTTTGTAGAATAAATATAAAACCAAGAATAATGGACCTTTTCAAACTGTTTTTGCATAATTATGTTGCTGAGCAGCTCATTTCACCTATTTTCGGATAAGTTTCTAAATATGAATCTTTATTTTTGTAGTCTCTTTCTATAAAACTTACCTAAAAATAAATATTTGAAATTGTAACATCTCTTGTTTAGTTCAAACGCATATCAGAATGGAATCATTGTTTAATTTTCAAATAAAAAAAGTAAAATGGAACAAATGGAAACATAGTTCTGTACAAGACTAGGCAATCACTGTAAATATGGCATTGTGAGTGCACATTATATTTTGTATACATATCTTTATTTTTTTATGGAATTCTGTACCCTTAAAGAAGTCTCTGTAATTAATATGCAAGGTAATCTAAACGCTCCTTCTCTGTGTCACTTGCAGAAGAGAAGTCGTCGGCCATTCTGCTCTCTGTTGGGGTTCTGGAAGGGTCGGTCCTTGGCCCTCTGCTGTTTTCCCTGTACACCTCCTCTAGGAAAAGTCATCAATTCTTATTCCCCATGTTTAATCTCTAGCCAAATCCCATCATTCTAACCTAAAGAATATTGCAGGAAATCGCCCTTTTCATAGTGAAACAAAATCCTAGTGCACCCGCATTGACTATTTTAATACCCTCCTGACTGGCCTTCCTCTGTGCCATCTTTCTCCCCTGCAGTTATTCAAAATACAGCTTCCAGGCTTGTTCCGATTTGGATGTTCATCTCTGCAGCGCCTTCCACTGGCTTCCCATTTGGTCTAAGATAACATTTTAAATCCTGCTTAAGCTACAAAGCCCTTCCATCCGCTCCTCAGCCCTTCCCTACATTCAGGGCCGGTGCAAGGATTTTCGCCTACACAGGCGAAGGTGCATTTATGCTGGAGGGGGACATTTCAGGTAGGGAGAGAGGACCGATGATGACATTTATTTTTATTTTATTCATCTCTATCCTATGCATAACTTTTAACTAGCATGATTCACAGAAAGACATAGTGAGAGAAGATAGCAGAGAGAAGATAGCAAATTAGCTTTGTAGTCAGCACTGAGCAGAAATATGACACTGGATTAAGCAGTAATAGCTGTCTAGGGTGCTGTGTTAATGCTTGTTTCACTGCATTGTGGGGCAGAAAAGCCTGAATTTTACTCTTCAATGAAATTCCCATATCTTTTGCTAATAGCCTACAAATTCTACCTGGTGTCAATAAAAAAAAAAAAAAAACTCACCACAGCAACTGAAGCAGAATTTTTTTTTCATTTATTGGTATGAGTCATCAGTTTGTTTGAGTTACTGCCATTTTTAGCATAACATTTCCAGAAATCTAGAAATGCATGTTAAATTTGATCATGTAGAAGTCATGTATCATCCTGGCTATTGCTTTGTGCTCTTAGGATACACTTGAGCTGTTTTATGTATAGCTGCCATTTTAGAACTGATAGCACTGCATACTAAATTAAATTATATGGGAAGCACACAGAAAGTTCCTACAATAACATATATAAATGCCTCTGAACTGTTATTATGATACACCACAATAACAAGATATTGCCTTGCTTGCAAGTGAATATATTTCCTAATGTAAACTAATCATTAACAGTATAAATGACTAGACACTAACCATACCATATATCATATTAATTGGAACATAAGATAAAAGATCAGTGTCTAAAACAGGGCTTGACACACTACTGTAGCCTTTAGGAGCCAGACATACCAATTTGGGAGCCAGTCTGTTTATTTTTAGGAGCCAGGGAAATATCAAATATCACCCACAAGCATTTGTTTATTAAATGGGTTTGTACAACATATAATTACATGTGTTTTATATTAAATGCAGGAAGGTTAAAGATATACTTCAGCCACAAAATGTACCTTTGATGCTTTCAGCATTATTAGTGCTTAATGCTTATCATTATTAATGTGTTGCTTGCTATTTTTTTTCTATTACAATGCAACTAGAAACACTTGTATTTGCTTTTCTCATTTGAAATCAGTTTAGTACTTAATACAACACCTTGGAGTTCTTATACCAGAAAAGTCTGTGCTTTGCCTCAAATATTCTCATTTCTCCACCATTTTGTTATGGCCATCACAAATCATTTTTGGGAATGAGAACATAATATAATTATGTCTCATACAGAAGGCGCTACAAAACACTAGCCAGGAGATAAGTATAATACCATTTTTCAAACTTGACATGCCCATCCGCCACCCAAGTTAATTAAAAATAGAAATTGTAGTATGTCACCTCACCTCTCCTCCTGCCATGCTGTCAGGGATCAGGATTCCTCCACTTGTTATGTGACGTCCAGTGAATTTCCAAAATCTTGACCAAACACCAAACAAATGTTCTTCTTTAGCTGTTAAAAATAAATATCCGAGGGCCTGGATTTTTCTAGAAGTATTCAGCCCATAGGCGGCTTTCCGACCGTTCCCTCAAGGACCTCTCCTCTATCCAAGGCGGGAGAACTCTGCTCACTGCACGCGCCTACAGTACTCCTCGTGAGAGCCACGTGAACTCTACGTCACGTGACTGTTACAGCGCGTAGCTCTGAATTCTGCATCGTGCTGAATAACAAGCACGCCACAGGCACAGATTAACTTTTCGGATTTCCGATTTTCGGAATTCGGATTTACATAAAAAAAAAAAATATATATCTATAAAAAAATATTTTTCTTATCTTACCCCCGCTGGCGCCCCCCCGCTGCAGCGCCCTAAGGCGGCCGCCTGTGCTGCCTTGCGGTGGCGCCGGCCCTGCCTACATTGCCTCCCTTGTAAACGGATAGTACCATGCACAACATCTACACTCCAACCATACCTAATACTGTTACTACCACCACCTTCCCTTTGACCTCTTCACTCCCTTCATATGTCGCATGTGCACCACTCCCTCTAGAGTGTGAGCTGAGAACATGGAAAAGGCCATGAATTATATCACAAACAAGAAATAAAGCAATGTAACTTAAACAAAAAAAGAATAGATGGGAAAATCCCTTCTGGAGACAAGTATATTTGCCTGTAAAACCAGGGATATAAGACTACTGCAAATAATAATAAAATTCTAAAAATCTGTGGAGAGCTCTTAGTACTAATAGGAAACTAATAGTATTTTGTGTTATTAGACTGGAAGGCTCCTTAGAGAAAGATGGTACTTGTGATTACCATGTGGTAACTTCCTTAGTTCTGTAATAAGCCTACTCCATTAAATCATGGCCAGTGCAGAGTAGTAACAAGGGTGAGGAGACGGAGGCGCTAGCCTTAGATGCACACAGTTAAGGGAGTGCAGCAATGACCGCTACATAACTTGACTGATGCCCTCTCCTGCTGAGCAGCAGATTTCTGTCTTTTCTGGCCTACTGTCAATCATTTCTCCTATGAAGGACTAATCAGACCATATTGCCGCACCTCAGTGCAGAAGTTGGCAACCCATAGCTGCGTGAACAGCAGCAAGTCTATGCCAGGTAGGCAAAGATCCCAAACTCCCTCAACACCAATGATCACTAGGGAAAGGCCTACATTGAAGAAATGAGCCTCTCACGCAGCTCAACACCCCCAAGATGGGGTGTATATGATTTCACTTTTCTGCAAAATAATTGCTATGAAACTATTTTGAAGTAACTGGTGCTTAGTATTTTTGACTTGGGTGCAGAGCTAGCTATGACTCTGGGCCAGTCACATCGCACAGTGCATAGACACAGGTACGGTCTGCATTTCTCAAACTTTGGTACTTTGGCCGTAAGTTTGAAATTCCTTCTCAATTCCCTATAACTCTCTCTTTCTTGAATGAAGACCTTATTGTCTTTGAAAATGCAAATGCGGCCATATACCTGTAAATAGAAAACCTCCTATAAACCTCTGACAACTGTTTTTATGTTGTTGATGGCAACATGTATGTCTATATATTTATTTATTTTTATGTAGATCTATTTTTCTATTTTTAGA
The DNA here is from genome assembly GCA_036172795.1 of Pelodytes ibericus. Taxonomy (NCBI): domain Eukaryota; kingdom Metazoa; phylum Chordata; class Amphibia; order Anura; family Pelodytidae; genus Pelodytes; species Pelodytes ibericus. The sequence goes on from CM069860.1 coordinate 108,988,195, forward strand.
CAAAATAGTAATGAGAGGTTAAATTATGTGGGTACAGATTAATTAAGCTTACCAAGTTCACTATAATGGAGTAAATACCTCATACAATATTTTGTGGGGACATAAAGAAGCACATGCCTCTGCCATTTGTTTTCTTAGGAGAGGTCTCATTAACCTTCATAAAATGTACAGTACTGTATGCAGTATATTGTGTCTTGTGTTTTGTGGTTGGATTCAGTCTTCCCATGGTGTTTGACTTTTGACATTAACCCCTTCGCGACAAAGGACGTGTCAGGCACGTCCTGGGAGAAACTCCCATAACGACAAAGGACGTGCCTGGCACGTCCTGCTGTCAATCAAGCGGTTTTCGCGATCAACGATTGTGAAAACCGCTTTAACGGTGCTGGTCTATTGCTTTGATGTCAAGGCAATAGCCAGCACCGAATTTTCTGCTCTGGGGCACCCACGAGCATGCTGTTCCGTCAATATGGCTATGCCCTCTGCCGGTCTGAGCTTCGGAAGTGAAAGTAACTTCACAATGTAAACTAATCATTAACAGTATAAATGACTAGTCACTAACCATACCATATATCATATTAATTGGAACATAAGATAAAAGATCAGTGTCTAAAACAGGGCTTGACACATTACTGTAGCCTTTAGGAGCCAGACATACCAATTTGGGAGCCAGTCTGTTTATTTTTAGGAGTCAGGGAAATATCAAATATCACCCACAAGCATTTCTTGATTAAATGGGTTTGTACAACATATAATTACATGTGTTTTATATTAAATGCAGGAAGGTTAAAGATATACTTCAGCCACAAAATGTACCTTTAATGCTTTCAGCATTATTAGTGCTTAATGCTTATCATTATTAATGTGTTGCTTGCTATTTTTTTTCTATTACAATGCAACTAGAAACACTTGTATTTGCTTTTCTCATTTGAAATCAGTTTAGTACTTAATACAACACCTTGGAGTTCTTATACCAGAAAAGTCTGTGCTTTGCCTCAAATATTCTCATTTCTCCACCATTTTGTGCAATCTAGGCCTTTCCCTCAAGGCAATAGCCAGCACCGAATTTTCTGCTCTGGGGCACCCACGAGCATGCTGCTCCGTCAATATGGCTATGCCCTCTGCCGGTCTTAGCTTCGGAAGTGAAAGTAACTTCACTTCCGTCGCTCTGGATATGCTACTTGACTGCCCCTAGTGGTAGTTAAGTAGCATAGCAATGGAAAAAATGTAAAATAAATATTTAATTAATTAAAAACTGGTTATATAGTTAAATTAGCCTATAGGGTTAAAATTAAATAATTTTTAGCATAAGGCATAGGGTTAAAATTAAACTAAAATGAAAACATATTAAGGGTTTTAATAAGGATTAGAATTGGGGTTAAATTTAGTGTTAGGGTTACATTTTGGGTTGGGGTTGGGGTCAAAAGTTCAATATAGGAAAAAAACAAAAAAACCTAGTCCGTCCTGTGTCAAAACAAGCACTGAAAGCGGAGTTTTTCCGCTTTCAGTGCTCAAGCAGTATTGAAACGATGCTTCCGTATGGAAGCATTGTTCAATACTGAAAAAAATGCCCGTCGGCATTTCGATCGCTCCCGAGAGCGATTGAAATGCCGGTTTTAAAGGCACAGTGCCTTTAAAACGACGGGCATTAAAAAACAAGCATAGGAAGCAAATTTTTTGCTTCCTATGCTCAGAAAGTGTTTCTCATTGCCTCGCAAGTCGAGGCAATCAGGAACAAAAAAAAAAAAGCATGATCTTGGTCACTGTGTGACCAAGATGGCGCTGCCCTTCTAAGGGCAAGAGCACAGGAGGCAGGAAGTACCTGCTTCCTATGCTCTCTGGCTGCCACACGATTGCCTCTTCACAGAGGTGACTGCCAGGCACACTGACAAGCAATCAATCCCTATATTGATCTGACCAGTTATGATCTGCCTCCCTCTCATTCACATTTTATAATAAAACAATAAAAAATAATAGAATAATAAAACAATAAAAAAAAAATTATTAAAGCAATTCCCTGCGTTTAACCCCTTCCCTGCCACTGATCTTGCGTAAGCAGTGATCGTGCACATCAGCGCATTTATTTTTGCTGTTTGTGCATTTTTTAGGGGTTAATTTTTTTTGTACTGTAATTTATTACAGTACTACAAAGGCTCTTCTAAGAGTTATTAACCCCTTCTTTGCTATTGACTCCAAAGCAATTTTTATCTGTCTGCATATTTTTTTTAATTTTTTTTTTAACACATACCCGCTAGGGGATTACATGTAAAGTAAAAATATTTGAGATTTTTTTTTAAGCTGTCTGAGTGCATAGCGATCAGTAACAGCGAATTAGTGGCAAAGGCGGTTTGGTGATTTCTCAATTAAGCTCACTATTCGCCCTGGTCAGATCAAAATTGGTCGGATCAATATTCCACAAATATTGATCTGCCTCCCTCTCCTCACTTACATTTTTGTGAGGAAAAGAGACAGATCAGTATTAGTGATATAAAATAACATTTTATAAAATTGTCAGGTTTTATGAAAGTCTTTCAATGTGTATTAACCCCTTCCCTGCCATTCATCACTGTATAAGCAGTAATCTTGCACAGCAACAGTATGTTTTGCTGTCTGCGCTGTTTTATGGATTAATTTCTTTGTACTGTAATGTATTACAGTACTAGATAGGCTCTTCTAAGAGTTATTAACCCCTTCTTTGCTTAAGCACTGTTTCTGAGGCCGCGGACTCAGGGTTCGATTTTGACCCTGGTCAGCTTTCTGATACATCATCTAGTGATGTATCGGTGGCTGCTGAGCCCTTGCCACAAGGAGTGATGGGTGTCTACCGTTAAAAAATATATGGTTTGGTGGAGGTAAATTACATTGGCTGGCTTCAAAGATATATCCCATATAGGACACGGACGCAGGTTGACTACATGTCAAAATTCCAAGTTGGAATTTTGAGATGCGCATCTCACAAATGTTGCCTTCTAGCCAAAAAACAAACCAACAAACCTATGCATGGGTGCTATCCCTGTACTCGGGAGATGTTGCTGAACACATATTGGGTTGTTCTTTGGCAGTGACATATACCAGAATCTGTGAATTCATGCCTGAAGTACAATGCAAGTGGAAAAAAACTCCCAAAAAAGTACTACCACAAACTTTTACAAAGGCTGGTGGTAGAATTAGTACATATACAGTATTAAAATACCACCATTTGAAATACCTTAGGATGTCTATTTTCCAAAAATATATGGTTTGATGGGGTAAAATTCATTGGACGGCTTCAAAAATGTTCCAAAATGGAATATGGACGCAGGCTGACTACATGTCAAAATTCCAGGTTGGAATTGAACAACCCCCTAAATGTGGCCTTTTAGCCCCATAACAAACCAACAAACCTATGCATGGGGGGTATCCCTGTACTCAGGAGATGTTGCTGAACACATATTAAGGTTTTGGTTGGCAGTGGCAAATACCAGAATCTGAAAATTCCTGCCTGAACTACAATGTGGTTGGGGGCAATAAATGACATCCCAACCCTTTGACATAGGTTGGTGGTAGAATTAGCACTTGGAAAGTGTTAAAATACCACAATTTTAAATACCCTAGGATGTCTAGTTTTCCAAAATATATGGTTTGATGGGGTAAAATACTTTGACAGGCTTCAAAAGTGTCCCAAATGGAACATGGGCGCAGGCTGACTACATGTCAAAATTCCAAGTTGGAAATGCCCCCCCCCCCCCTAAACGTGGCCTTTTAGCCCCCAAACAACCCAACAAACCTATACATGGGTGGTATCCCTGTACTCAGAAGATGTTGCTGAACACATATTGGGGTGTTGTTTTGCACTGACACATAACAGGATCTGTGAATTCATGCTCGAAGTACAATATATGTGGAAACAAAACATTAAAAATTACTAACATAAAATTTGACAAAGGCTGGTGGTAGAATTAGTGCATGGAAAGTGTTAAAATACTACCATTTGAAATACCCTAGGGTGTCTAGTTTGCTAAAAATGTATGGTTTTGTGGGGTAAAATACACATTCTGGCTTCACAAATGTCCCAAATGGAACATGGGCGCAGGTTTTCTGCATGTCAGAATTCCAAGTTGAAAAACCAAAAAACGCACCTCTCAAATGTGGCCTTTTAACGCCCAAATAATCTAACTAACCTACACATGGGTGGTATCCCTGTACTCAGGAGATATTGCTGAACACATATTGAGGTGTTGTTTGGCACTGACACATAATAGGATCTGTGAATTCATGCCCGAAGTACAATGTATGTGACAAAAAATTACTATCCATAACATTGACATAGGCTGGTGGTAGAATTAGTGCATGGAAGTGTTAAAATACTACCATTAGAAATACCCTAGGGTGTCTAGTTTGCTAAAATGTATGGTTTTGTGGGGTAAAATACACATTCTGGCTTCACAAATGTCCCAAATGGAACATGGGCGCAGGTTTTCTGCATGTCCGAATTTCAAGTTGGAAAACCAAAAAGCGCACCTCTCAAATGTGACCTTTTAACCCCCAAATAACCTAACCAACCTATACATGGGTGGTATCCCTGTACTCATATAACAGGATCTGTGAATTCATGCCTGTTACGGTTACTCTCAGGCTAGCTGGAAGCTGGACCGTTAGAAAGTCTGGATCCCAGTTTAGAGAGAGAGAGAAGCCACTTTGTCTCGATATCCAGGCGGGTCTTGTAAGTGTAGATACATTTTCAGAATCAGCATACTTTAAATAACTAAAAATCAAACAATTCCACCCAGTAGTTCAAAAGTTAGCTTTTTGGGGCATTTTCACCATGCCCCAAATATGTTGTTAAAGTGCCATACACAGTCCATAGGCCCAAATAGCATTTTTAAAGGGCCATACACCCCAGGGCCATAGTCACAGGGGAGGAGGCTGGCAAACAGGCCTATCCAGGACCAAGTGGCGAAGGGCACTTCGTCACAGTAATCCATTCGGGAAAAAGATGCAATATTCCCGTATCGAAGCCAGAGTATCATAACATAGTCAACAGAATCCAGGCTAAATAACAGTTTTGTAACAATGCCCAAAGTACAATGTATGTGAAAAAAATTACTACCCAAAATATTGACATAGGCTGGTAGTATAATTAGTGCATGGAAAGTGTTAAAATACTACCATTTGAAATACCCTAGGGCAGTGATGGCGAACGTTTTTGATCCCGAGTGCCCAATTTTTGACCGACACAAATTCGCAGACCACAAAGTGCCAACACCGCATACTCACACACGCTTATACTCATACACACACTCATACACACACACACCTATACTCATACACATGCACACTCATACACACGCACACTCATACACACGCACACTCATAAACATACTCACACACACACTTATACTCACACACACACTTATACTCACACACACACTTATACTCATACACACACTTATACTTATACTCATGCGCACGCACACTTATACTCAAACTCACACACACATTTATACTCACACACACTCATACTTATACTCACACATACACACACACACACATATACTCATACACACATATACTCACACACACACACTTATACTCATACACACACTTATACTTATACACACACTTATACCCATACACACACACACACACTTATACCCAAACACACACAGACTTATACTCATACAGACACTTATACTCATACAGACACTCATACTCATACACACACTTATACTCACACACACACACACACACACACACACACACACACACTTATACTCATACACACACTTATACTCATACACGCACACTTATACTCCCACACACACTTATACTCATACTCACACACTTATACCCAAACACACACACTTATACTTATACAGACACTCATACACACACACACACACACACACAGACACACTTATACTCATACTTGCACACACTTATACTCATACTCGCACACACTTATACCCAAACACACACACTTATACTCATACAGACACTCATACTCATACACACACACACACACACACTTATACGCATACTTGCACACACTTATACTCATACTCGCACACACTTATTCCCAAACACACACACTTATACTCACACACACACACACTTATCATACTCATACTCACACACACACACACTTATCATATTCATACTCACACACACACACACTTATCATATTCATACTCACACACACACACACACACACACAATTATTATACTCATACACACACTTATCATACTCATACACACACATATACTCATACTCGCACACACACACACACACACTTATACTCACAAACGCACACACACATGCAGGTTCAGCTCTCACCGCTTATCTGCTCCGTTGTCCTGGAGGTGCAGGCATCAGTGTAATAGACGGGCGCTGCCGGTCACCTGCTTCTTCTCCAGATGATTGAAGCATGTGCGTTATGTGAAGAAGCGTTCAAGTCGGAAAGCAAACAGTTAATTGCTTTCCGACTTGAACGCTTCTTCACAGAACGCGCATGCGCCAATCATCTGGAGAAGAAGCAGATGACCGGCGGCGCCAATCTATTACGCTGATGCCTGCACCTCCAGGACAACGGAGCAGATAAGCGGTGAGAGCTGAACCTGGCCGCGTGCCACTGCTGTTTTCAAAAATATGTACATGTTGGGGGTCATTCATGGATTTAGTACAGAAATCAGTGTTACAATGTCACTATCGCTAATTCTGAATAAAAAGGATTTTAAAATAGCTTTGCACTACTTATATGTAACATGAATAAAAAAGCACTAAAACATGGGCTATTTCTGAACTCAGGACATATATTAGAAACTATTTAGCAGTGTTTTTTTGTTGTCTCTTGTACATGAGTATACCATTTTTCAAATAAAAGTCATAAAAATTACATCAAATTATATGCTATTATCAAAATAATGGTATCAAAAGAAAGCCCTTCTTATAACGATAAAAACGATATATAGTTTGTGCGGGTACACTAAATGAGACAGAAATAAATTACAGCAAAACACAACCACCTCAGAAATGTTAAAACAGCCCATGTCACCAAGCGTCGGACAAGTCAAAAAAGTCATGTCACTAAGGGGTTAAACCTTGTTAGCTGAGTTTGGTTGTTCCTCACCAAGTTTTATTCCTCCCACACAGCTGTTTCTATTTCAGTTAATGATTGTGTTTCAGCCTACATATTACATTGATGATAATTAGCACCTGATTGCTATAATTGTTTAATCATGAAGAATTGATGTTGTTTTAAAAGCAAAGAGTGGTCACACCAAATATAGGTTTGATTTTAATGTTCACTCACTTTGCATTTTGTTAATTGATAAAAATAAACTGTTAACATGTCTATTTTTTGAAAACATTCTTTACATCTTTTTTTCCCACACCTACCTAAGACTTTTGCTCAGTACTATACCTGAGCACCAAGTGTGATTATATTAACTGTCTCAACTTGAGCCTGAAAAAAACTTAGACAAATTTGTATTCCTCTGCTGTCTCAATATCACCATCCTTCACATGGGGTAGATTATCCTGTTATGTTTTAGCCTGTCCATAATGCTGAAGCAGTGTAAGCAGTATGGATTATTTTCATTTTAATATACATGTGAAAGTGCATTATATTTACCACTAAAGATTATGTGCTGTGCAGGGCACTCTGCCAGGAAACAGGTTGAGCAATCTTTATCTTATTTTTTATTTTATCAAGATTGGTGGGTGCTTCGAGGAAAAGTCCCTTTATTGTTGAGGACTCACCCACACCCGCTCCCCAGGTGTTACAAAAACACAACAATAAAACACTAAACACACACCTTCCCTCCCTGACCTGTGTCCCTTCGCACCTATCCGTCCCGGCACCAAGGTAATTGTCTGTTTAGCCTCATAAAACTCTGAGTAAACTCTTACTTTTATGTGTTTATGTAGGCTGTGGTTATGGGTGTTAGGTGGAATGAAAGAGGGAAGGGAGGGGGAGAAGATGAGATAAGGCCCCCACTTTAGATAGTAGCCTTATCTATTCCCCTGGACCCTGCTTGCAGCCACAGCCATAAAGGAATCCCCCTCCCATTCCCAGCTTATCAAGTGTGTAATTGGGAGCAGTGAGGATAAGAGATAGTGTAATAGCAGGGATGGGCATCTCAGCAGTTTCCATAGTAATATCTAAGTTTAGTACAGGTGACAAGGCGCCAGTCTGTCTGTCAGGTGTTACTTTAGTGACAGGGGATGGCACCTTTGTCACAGGCCTGTAAGCAAAATGATCAAAGGGAGGTGATTCAGTCACAAGACTTAGAATAAAAACCAGCCCGAGAAATAATTCAATACCATCTCTTTTCTGTATATTTTATTTACATAGGGTGATTTTTAAAAAACAATTATCCGGACAGGGGAAAAATAGAATACATCTTTAACCTAGACAACTATGTTATTATGTCACTACCACTTTAACTGTCCATTAACAACAAGCGTTACTCAACTAGCCAAATGACTGGCTGAGCAATAAAGGAAATCTCTGTCCCTCTTCCCATCTTACCCTGGTAGAAGGTGAAGTAGTACATCCATATTTGTCTTGTTGGTAATATACCACCAACTGCTTTAATCAGTACATTCCATCGGGACTTCAAGCCCACAATCCTGATTTTATTTTCTCATGTCCTGATCACTAGAGACCATTCTCAACTACCGCCCGTGTTATTCTCCCCTGCTTGAGGGTTCTTGCTATGTCAATGCATTACCGTGGGTAATAATATTAGAGGTAATGTATAATATCCAAATACGCAAGCATTAATGAAGTGCTTGAAAGAAGTGTTTGAAATTGAATAATGGAGAAGACCACTCAGTAGTGTTTTATTTTAACTTTTGTTTTATATAAAAAAAGAACACTGACCTACAATATGCATGTAAAATTAATAGGGACCCATTTTTCTTTGTTTACTGCTACAAATAAAACCCTTATTATAAAACCCATTTAAAAACAAGGGTGCGTTCTGATTGATTTTTCGGGCTTACCAGAAAACATAAATACCGTATTTATCGGCGTATAACACGCGCCGGCGTATAACACGCACCTCATTTTAAGAAGGAAATTTCAGGAAAAAAAACTTAAATTTCAAATAAAGAACTTTGAAGCCCAATATGCCATTTAATTTGCCAGGATATTGCCCCCAATATGCCATTTAATATGCCATGATATTGCCCCCAATATGCCAGGATATTGCCCCCAATATGCCATTTTAATATGCCAGGATATTGCCCCAATATGCCATTTAATATGCCATGATATTGACCCCAGTATGCCAGGATATTGCCCCCAATATGCAATTTTAATATGCCAGGATATTGCCCCCAATATGCCAGGATATTGCCCTCAATATGCCAGGATATTGCCCCCAATATGCCATTTAATATGCCATGATATTGCCCCCAATATGCCAGGATATTGCCCCCAATATGCCATTTTAATATGCCAGGATATTGCCCCAATATGCCATTTAATATGCCATGATATTGACCCCAATATGCCAGGATATTGCCCCCAATATGCAATTTTAATATGCCATTATATTGCCCCCAATATGCCAGGATATTGCCCCCAATATGCCATTTTAATATGCCAGGATAATTCCCCCAATATGCCAGGATATTGCCCCCAATATGCCATGTAATATGCCAGGATATTGCCCCTTAGTATGCCACCCTCCTCCCCCCCTTCCCCAGACCCCAGTACTTACCTTGTTCCTGCTCCGTCTCCCGGTGCTTTGAAGGTGCGTGGCTGTGAGGGAAGCGTTGTGAGCTTCCCTCCAGCCGCGCGGAACAATAAAGTTTGTTAAAAAAACACACACTCACAACGCTTCCCTCACAGCCTCGCAGCTTCAGAGCACCGGGGGACAGAGCAGGAACGAGGTAAGTTTTAGATTTTTTTTTTCCCCCAGCCACCGATCGGCGTATAACACGCACACATCATTTGCTCCCTATTTTCAGGGAGAAAAAGTGCGTGTTATACGCCGATAAATACGGTAATAATTATGTTTTTCCCTAGCATCATGGGACCATCTTCCTTTCCCCCTAGCATCTTCTCCTCCAATCTTCCACTGTGATCACTGAACACTCTCACCACTCCTCTGCAGCATCAGAGTACTTTCTCCTTACCTACATCATATGGCATCACTAGACAATCACCTATTTCCCCTGCACCTCTGCAGAATTGCAGTAACTTCTCCACACAGCATTATCAAGGAGATACCGGCAAACAGGATTCTGGGGAGAAGGGGCACATGCTCAGCACCCGCACACAGGGCCGTCTTTAACGCGGGGCAAACGGGGCAGCTGCCCTGGGCCCATTTACTCCTGGGGGGCCCCAAGGCAGCTGTCCCGTGGGCCCCCAGCCCCTGCTGCCGCTTTCACAGCGCATTGCGCTTGTGAACGCTTTTTTCCGGCATGCCGTATCCGATGGATGCGACGGCCGAAAAAAAAAATAAATAAAAAACTGACGCCGGATGTGACGTCGCATCACATCCGGTGTCTGTTTCCCTCCTCCGTGCAAGAGGGAAGACTGCACGGAGGAGACATCCGGCGGGGGACACGGAGCAGCTTCATGTAAGTACGGGGGGGGGGGGGCTGACTGGCACAATATTCCTGGTATCTGACTGGCACTATATTACTGGGTATCTGATTGGCACAATATTACTGGGCATCTGATTGGCACTATATTACTGGGTATCTGATTGGCACAATATTACTGGGCATCTGATTGGCACTATATTACTGGGCATCTGATTGGCACTATATTACTGGGTATCTGACTGGCACTATATTACTTGGCATCTGATTGGCACTATATTACTGGGCATCTGATTGGCACTATATTACTGGTTATCAGATTTTCACTATATTACTTGGCATCTGATTGGCACTATATTACTGGGTATCTGATTGGCACTATATTACTTGGCATATGACTGGCACTATATTACTGGGCATCTGATTGGCACAATAATACTGGGCATCTGACTGGCACAATAATACTGGGCATCTGACAGGCACTATATTACTGGGCATCTGGCTGGCACAATAATACTGGGCATCTGACTGGCACAATAATACTGGGCATCTGACTGGCACTATATTACTGGGCATCTGGCTGGCACAATAATACTGGGCATCTGGCTGGCATAATATTACAGGCATCTGGCTGGCACTATATTACTGGGCATCTGGCTGGCACAATATTAAAGGCATCTGGCTGGCACTATATTACTGGGCATCTGGCTGGCACAATATTACTGGGCATCTGGCTGGCATAATATTACAGGCATCTGGCTGGCACTATATTACTGGGCTCTGACTGGCATAATATGACAGGCATCTGGCTGGCACTATATTACTGGGCATCTGGCTGGCACAATATTAAAGGCATCTGGCTGGCACTATATTACTGGGCATCTGGCTGGCACTATATTACAGGCATCTGACTGGCATAATATTACAGGCATCTGACAGGCACCATATTCCTGGGCTCTGACAGGCACAATATTCCTGGGCTCTGACAGGCATAATATTACAGGCATCTGACTGGCACAATATTACAGGCATCTGACTGGCACAATATTCCTGGCCTCTGACTGCACACTATTACAGGCATCTGACTGGCACAATATTACAGGCATCTGACTGGCACAATATTCCTGGCCTCTGACTGCACACTATTACAGGCATCTGACTGGCATAATATTACAGGCATCTGACTGGCATTATATTACAGGCATCTGGCTGGCACTATATTACTGGGCATCTGGCTGGCACAATATTACTGGGCATCTGGCTGGTACAATATTACTGGGCATCTGGCTGGCACAATATTACTGGGCTCTGACTGGCACAATATTACAGGCATCTGACTGGCATTATATTACAGGCATCTGGCTGGCACTATATTACTGGGCATCTGGCTGGCACTATATTACTGGGCATCTGGCTGGCACAATATTACTGGGCATCTGGCTGGTACAATATTACTGGGCATCTGGCTGGCACAATATTACTGGGCTCTGACTGGCACAATATTACAGGCATCTGACTGGCATAATATTACAGGCATCTGACTGGCACAATATTACAGGCATCTGACTGGCACAATATTCCTGGCCTCTGACTGGCACACTATTACAAGCATCTGACTGGCATAATATTACATGCATCTGAATGGCACAATATTACAGGCATCTGACTGGCACACTATTCCTGGCTTCTGACTGCACACTATTACAGGCATCTGGCTGGCACAATATTACTGGGCTCTGACTGGCACAATATTACAGGCATCTGACTGGCACAATATTACAGGCATCTGACTGGCATTATATTACAGGCATCTGGCTGGCACTATATTACTGGGCATCTGACTGGCACAATATTATTGGTATCTGACTGGCACAATATTACTGGTATCTGACTGGCACATTATTACTGGGCTCTGACTGGCACAATATTGCAGGCATCTGACTGGCACAATATTACAGGCATCTGACTGGCACAATATTACTAGGCTCTGACTGGCACAATATTACTGGGCTCTGACTGGCACAATATTACTGGGCTCTGACTGGCACAATATTACTGGCATCCGAAAGTTACAATATTACTGGCATCTGAATGGCACAACAATTATGGCATATGTGTGTGTGTGTGGGGGGGGGGGGTAACATTGCGATGGATGGCGGGATTGCATGCAGGGGAGGGGGCAGGGTCCAGGGGGCCCAAGCAAATGCTTGCCCAGGGTCCAATCACTATTAAAGACGGCCCTGCCCGCACATGGTCAAAAATATAGTAATAGCAGCCCCCCAGAAATGCAATAAAAAATAAAATACATTGCTTACAGAGTTTTCACATGTACAAATAATGTGCACTGTTATATTAGCCACAGGGAGCAGAAAATACACTTGTCAGGGTAGGGCAGCCAAAAAAGCTTTTATAGAATTCTATACATCCCCTTGCTGTCAGAGTGATTTTATCTGCTCACCTACTCTCCTTATAGCTGCTTCTATTCAAATGCATTAAATTCCTGCCTGGGCAGAGACACAATTTGCATGATGCAGACAGGTAGTTTCATTATTTCAAACATTTATTGCAGCTAGGGTTAGTTAATACTCCAGACTACATTTTCCATGACCCTCAGCCTATCTGATATGTTGAGCATTATGGGAGTGCTCAACAACTGTGCTGAAAGGTTAGCTATTATATCAATATGGATTGGTACTGGAGCTGCTGTTGAATGCACAACTCATGATCCTCAGCCATTCATTTGGTTGGCTGAATATAATGAGAACCTAAAGTTCCAAAGCTTACCACCACTGCTGCATAAGGGCCATATTTATCAAGGCAAAAAAAGGGCTATTTAAAAAAAAGTGCTAAATTTGGGGCAAACTGTTATAGCATTCCATTGGTGTGCATGGTTATTATACTATTTTAGCACTTTTTCCTGAATTTTAGGTCAAGCCTATTCAAGCCTTTATGTCCATTTTTACTACCTGTCCATTTTTACTACCCACTAAAGCTTGACAAATCCCGGGAGCCATAGGCATTTCACATTAAACTCCATGGAAGTTGCATTTCCCTGGATCCTAAGAATTACCAGGCTGGCTCCTGAATTGGTTTGCCTGGTTCTTAAAGTATACAGAAAATTCTCAAGCCTTGCTCTAACTACCCTCTATATTCTACTACCTCAGCATGTTTGCAGTGCACCCCAGAGCCACACTATACAACATTAAACATTTGTTGAATGCAACTCCCATGATGTTGAGCAATCAACACTCCTAGTTGATTATTATGGCAATAGTAGCTAAATGTAGATGGGGCTGCAGCAGTTATTCTAAGTCTGCAGTGCAAACACTAAAACCTACAATGTTATTCAGACATATATTTAGGGTTGCCACCTTTTCCTCAAAAAAAATACCGTCCATATCTGTGGGCGGAGTCACAAAGGGGTGGGGCCACAAAGGGGACGGATCTACTCAATGTCCCTATCAGATTGAGTTACAGGCTCCTTGGTAGAGGTACTGGGGGCAAGGAGCTAAATTTTCATTATGCATATACTTCTCACTGGCATGATACATATATATATTTTGTATATTATGCCAGTGAGAAATAAATTGATAATTTGTATATCATGCCAGTGGGAAGTAAATGCATACTATATTAATATAATGCTAGTGAGAAGTATATAAGTCATTTTTGTATATCTCACACACAAGCTCTCTCTCTCACACACACCCTAAACAGTTGACTCAACCCAATATTTTTTTTACTGGTCTGCCAGCTAGATGGCAACGCTAAGTCCATATATATATATTTAATTTAAAGAATCTTCGCAAAATAGGGAATGTTTAATTTTCAAAGAAAATAAGTACAAACTATATTAACATGAAAAGAAATTTGAATTCTATTTACCCAGATTGTTCTGCAATTTTACAAATCCCATTTGTCTTTTTTGGTAGGGTATAGAGACAGGTTTGGGACACTCGCAGCAGCACAGATCTGTTTTTTCGTCTGGGGTTATTAAGTTAATGACACTGAAAGTATTGGAATATGACTACATATTGTCACAGTCTGAGCATGCCATTTTATGCAATCCAACTCAGGTCTAAATATGATGAGGGGGTCACAGTGCTAGGCAGTCTCAAAGTTCTTCAAATATGGGATCTTTTGAAAGGGTTAATAATAAATACACAGCCAAACTAGTAATTGCAAACAGCTACCATTGCAGTGCTTTCTAAAACAACAATAATAATCATGATGCCAATTATCTGAATACTTCATGAACTATAGCAAGTTTTTATTGAACAGCTTTACTACCAAACAATATTTTTTTGTCAATTCCAGAACCTGCACCTCTAATATAATGAATACCAATAAAACCTACCCATAGAGCTGCATCAATTTTTCCTCTTTATTCAGATCATGTAAAAGTGTTTCCCCAACACAATTCCTCACAGTAATAAAGAGGCATACTGTTAATATGATCCCAGCGCTTTACATTGGACACATTACAAAGACTCAAGGATTAAAAGGAAACAGCCCACCTTCACAATGCACATACTGTTTATCCTGACATCTCTGGCTCCAGTGAAAAGGGGGTTTATATGTAAAGTAGCAGGATCAATCCAGTGACAGCCCTTAGTCCTCAGATTCACTCTTCTTCCACAGATGCAGGCAGGGCAGCACAGCACTGTTCAACTTCAGATGCGCGGCGCTTCCCTCCCTTAATCGTTGCTGGCAACGTCACACGTGACATGCACGCTATGGTGCTGTGTACTTCAGAGGAATTTAAATTTACATATTGTGGTTTTGCGACCGCTCTGCCATTCGGTAAGGGGGAAAAACCGGCTTTTACATTGCCGTTATTTAACTGATACCGGCACCGGCTCTGAAGTGTCATTTATCGGCTGTGCGGTAAAATACCGTCCGGGTGGCAACCCTAGCCATATTGCTTGCTGAAGTTCATGGGAATTGTAGTTATAGACGGGTTATGACAAAGGGGAGGAAGTATGGAGGTATTGGGGTGAAGGAGGGAAAAGGTGGGGAAGACATTTTAACCCCCCTGGAAAAGATCCTGCTGACATCCCTGACCACATGTACATTTTGTATACTCCTTAATAAATATGCCATCACAGTACTGTTAAGGGTCTACACAATATATAGCGATTTGTTCCAAATTGGAATTGATTCAGGCATAATGGCCTTATTGAACCAAGCCCTGAAATATGGCAACACAGTATATAGGAATTTCACTCTGAATTGGCCGTTCAGTAACCAAAGCAGCAGAGTCCTTCAGATCAGAACATTTTTGCTACAAAAAGCATAGAATTTCAGCTACACAATGTGCAATGATCAGTCCCGAATATAATTTGGATTCAGGGATATTACCCATATGACAGGCATTTTAATTCTCTGAGCAGGTGAATGCAAACTTCAGAGACCACTACATTACTTTTTCACATGGACATGACTATATATATATATACCCTAATATAATTTCCCACACAAATAAAGATATTTCTACATATTTGCATGTAAAATACATGTGCAGACCACACTACAAGGAATAACCACAATGAAAGGGAAGGTGTAACCATGTAGATTTTTACAAGACACTGTGGAAATAAAAGGTGAAAATCAGCTGTGGAAGTGTGGGAGCTGTGGATTCACATTAATAACAACACAGACACAAACTTCATCTGAAATAAATATTTTATATTAAATATTCAAAAAAATAAACAAGCCTGGGGCAGCTAGGGGTAGTGAGTTGGGTGCAAAATTAATTTGGCAATGGTAACTGGCCAAGGCCTTCCATGGCTACTAACAAGATGCTACAGTGTGATTTACTAATCAGCATCTGATGAGGAGGAGCATGATATACTGGGTAACGGTCCAGTTATGTGAGGATCATGGTCACCCCACTACAGTGACCCTTAACCACCTATGCTTACCTTTTCTTCGTCACCTACTCCAGCGTCTACAATCTGCTGCCATAGTTTGTTCTTCATCCTCTGCTTTGTCTTCTTAGCTGCTGCCCCTATCAACTGGTTGTAATGTTGGCACAGTTTATGTACCAACACCGAGTTCTCCTCCACTGAGAGACTCCATGCCCTGAGAAACTCCATGAGCCATGGGTTATCATATTTTGTTTTAAATTACATGTTTCACTTTTTATTTAGTGTGCCCTGCAGTCTGCTAATCCTGCTCTGAAATGGTGGTGTGGCCATGGGCTCATTATATGCCAACATTCCTCGACTGTGATTTTGTTTTATTTCCGGTATGATTTCGGCTTCTCTTCTTTATTTCCTGGCTATTTTGTGTGTGTCTGAAATCCCTCATAGGACATAAGGGTGATTTAGAGGCTACAACTTTGGTGCAGTGCGTTTCGGATTGAATTCAGCTTCCGAATCTATCGGTGTGTAATAGGCTATGATGGCCAAATTTCAAGGTTATTCAGGTCAGATCGGGATATATTGTGTAGCTTGAACTGCAGCTTCCAATATGACCCCTATGTAACCCAAATCTATGTGGGCTTTTGGCCAATTACTTTGGGCTGGATTTTTGGCGTATATTGTATAGACTCTTTAATTTCTGTAGAGAAAACAGTGTCTCTAAAAAATTATTAATTACTTAATTATTAATTCTCTGCATCTCCCCCGGGAATGGGGGACTAATAAAAGTACTCAAAAAAAAATAATTGGGCAGACTAGATGGACCGAATGGTTCTTATCTGCCGACACATTCTATGTTTCTATATTTCTATGTTTCTATCTTTGCATCCCATTTATTTTATATCTATTTGCCCCATCTTTTCAATACAGTTCTCCCTTTGATTTGGTTTATACCAATAAGTGAACTTTCGCCTCTTACTGCTGTTTAGAGACTGTTTAATCTCAGTTTACTTAAACTTTGATTTACTACGAAGTGCCTTTAAGAGTGAAGATGCCTTCAAGGGGAACAAGCAGAAAGCGTTTTCCACAGCATCATATTTTAACGCAATAATGTTGAAGATTTATAGCGCTCCTTTTCACCTCTTCACTCAGCTGCCAACAATATTTATTAAGCATATGCACTGAACACCTAGATCACTTAACACATCAGAACTGACTCAGTAATACCAACCTCCCTCTATTTAATGCATATAAAACAGAATTATTCAACGGCAAAGTGTTTGCAAAACATAGGTAAAGTAGTAGTACCGTGTAAGCAGTGGAAAAACAGGAAACATGTCGGGTTAAAATGATATAGTTTATTGGCGTACTGAGAGCTTGGTTGCAAGCTTTCAAGACCAAGTTTCTAGGTCCCTTCTTCAGGCATAAATGAGGCTAAAACCAAATTCCTAATTACAAAACAAAGTTGAAAGCTTTAAAAAAAAAAAGCCAAAAAAAAACCTGTTTTTCTTGCCTTTTTTAAAGCTGTTAACTAAACCCAAATTGTCGTCTCATATTGGGAGGCCAAATTTGTATGCTTTTAAAGCGAAAGTGTCTCAATCCGGAGGCTCCGATTTTTCTGTTTCTGAACAGCCGAGTAGCTACGGGGGAGACACAAATTCAGCTATTAAGTCCAACTCTAATCTAGTTCAGGACGGACCCTTAATATATATTATAAATCTTAGAAATGTGTCCTTTCCTGTTTGAAACTTAAAGGGAATCTGTCACCCAAATATTGTTTATACTGCGAATTTAGAGAATAAGATAATTATCAAAATGGTCTATACATGACATTAAGAATTACAAGCCTAAATTAGAAAAAAATGCCTGTGAAGTCTCCTGTTTATGAAATCACCAAATCAGTTGTTTTTCAATGGGAAATGTTTAATTTGCATATCAAGCTACATGTAATGACATTTAAAACACACATTCACGAAATTTGGGCATTTGCTTGCAATACTGCTAACACAATGAATAGATTATTTTTATAAGTTATTTATTTTGTACATTCACAGTGAAAACAATGTTTAGGCGATAGAGTCCCTTTAAAAAACAATTATAAACATATAATTATGTACAGGGACAGCAGTGTTCCGCGCCCTCTATGAGCCACCACCGTGGCGCCCACCCTCCTCTCTACCCTCATGTCTGTCGGTCTCTTTTCCCTCCATGTATGTCTCTCTCCCTTACTATTTTTGTCCCTTTCCTCTTTCTTGCCATGTCTGTCTCTCTTCAAACCCCTATTTTATATCTTTCTCCTTTCCCATGTATGTTACTTCTCTCCCCACACCCCATATCTGTCTGTCTCTCATCCTCCCCCTTATCTGTTATCTCTCCTCCCCACCCTTATCTATTTCCCTCATCTTCCTCTCCTCATACTTCGTTCCCTCTCCCCATATCCCTTATCTCTCCTTCCCCTCCACATATCTCTTATCTCTCCTCCCCATAAATCTCTCCCTCTCCTCATACTTCTTTCCCTCTCCCCATATCTCTTATCTCTCCTTCCCCTCCCATATCTCTTTCCCTCTCCTTCCCCTCCCCATATCTCTTTCCCTCTCCTTCCCCTCCCCATATCTCTTTCCCTCTCCTTCCCCTCCCCATATCTCTTTCCCTCTCCTTCCCCTCCCCATATCTCTTTAACTCTCCATATTGATTTCCCTCTCCTTCCACTCCCCATATCACTTTCCCTCTTCTCAAATCTGCTCTCTATACCCCTCCACCCCATTACCTGTTCTCTCTTCCCCATATCTGTTCTCTTGCACCCCGCCCTCCCCATCTCTGTTGTCACTACCCCTCCTCCCCACCTCCATTCTCTCATCCTCAACTCCAGCCGTGCAGAGGGCTGGTGAGTCTCCCCAGCACGTGTTTCTACTGGCCCACTTTTTTTTTTTTAAAGTGGCGGGTGGGCACCCCCTGAGGTGTTGCGCCCTCTGCGGCCAAAGGCCGGCTCTGATTGTGTACAATTGGCCCAATCTGCTTACCTTGAGAAAATCATTTCTAATCACACAGTAGCAAGCCAGAGGTGACTAACCTTAGCCATCCCAGCTGTGTTCTATTGAAAGAGTGAACAGGTTCTCCAAGTCAGGACTGCTAAGGCAAGTGCTCTGGCAACTCTTCTATTTTTCTTTTTAACTTAACTTCTTTAATAATCTTTTCTTGAGAAACCTGGATAAGTCTCTGGAAATAATGTGCAACTGATGTCTGGCTACTGCATATCCACTGATTGTAAGTAAACGTGCAGCATACTTTTCATCCCCAAAATATTGATCCTACTCTGTTGAGTGTTTCAGACTAGAACCACTCTTAAAGGGAAAGTTCCAGCTCACTGATTTTCTGTATGTTGGACATGTTTGTAAAATGTATATGTTATCCTGCCACACCCATAAATTTAATGCTATGGGACTGGGGATGTAATAGCCACCTCCTTTGCTTGCCTTTCCCTCCATTTAATTTTAGTGCCGTGGAGTGCCAATATGCTATCACCTCCCTAATACAAATGCTTGGGCTGTCACCAGTTCCAGACATCACGATTAGTATTTGTGTAGCGGTGGCACATTGATAGCCCTTAGCCACCAAAATTAAAGGGTAACTGTAGCATAAAGAAATTATTTAATGAAAGAATATAAATGAAGTGCCTTTTTATGCCTTCTTTACTCTATATAGTTCTCTCAGTGGGCAGACATGTTTATAATCTTGAGTCAGATCTTCACTGACCTTGGTTCAGATGAACAAATATCTGACCCATCTGACCAAAGATTCTAAACAAAATGGCTGCCTATGGGTAGAGCTATCTGAAGTAAAGATGGCTCAATAAGGTACTTAATTTATATTCTTTTATTAAAGCATTTCTAAATAAAATGCCTACACTTGATGCCATCTTTCAGTTACACGGAACTTCATTCTTTGCTACAGTTTTCCTTTAAAGTAAAGTAAAGTACAGTGATTTTATGGGGTGCTAGGAGGGTATCTTCTGTGTATCTCCAAATCTAATGATGTTTGTTTAAACAACTAATGAATCCATTTAGAATTATAGATCATCATCCAAGACAATATTACTTATTTTATTCAAAGATTAATTTATTTTGCTTTCTTCGGAAATCCCACTGGCGAGTAAAATTAATAAGTGATTCTTAAATACATATTAGTTGAGAGTTTGTACTATTTTAAGGTGTAGAAACACAGGACACAAGTAGAGTCATGTTGATACCTTTATTTGCTCCTCAATGATGAAACCTAAGAGGTCCTCAAAGCTATCGCTCTAAATCTGTTCAGTTAAAAGTACACTACCAATATAAGCTCTAGTTTTATTTCAGTAAAAAGAGAATAAGAAAGCTGTATTTATTACCTGGAACCATTTTGTGTATTTTTCCCATGATCAGGGCTCATTTTACAGCTGTGGACAGACCCTACACATGATGTCAAAGATACGCCCCTGCTGCCTTACTGTCTCCTGCTTATCCCTTAGGTAAAAGTTTTTTTTTTTTAATTTAGTTTTTCATTCAACAGCCATACAATAAGTAATAAAAAAACAATTTGTGAATATACCTAAATATACACTTTATATCAGAAATGTAGGCATAACACTGAAGGAATTTTGCCATCACAATTCCTTCCCAATATATACTACACATCCGCTGTTGCTGACACAGTTGCACATAAAATAACACACATTCACTGAGTTGCACGCACTCACATGTAAGTTGGTGTCAGAGTCGTGAGCACATGCACATTCACTGATACAGAATCACAAACAGTTACTGACAGACATTACTGTAAGTTTTATTGCTGGGGAGTCTGTGATGCACTCACACATACTGCACATTACTGTGACTTTTATTGGGAGGGAGAGGCAGTTGCTGCAGGGAAGGAATCAGTCAGCCAGATGCAAATGTGGTACAGCATGGCTTCCATTAGCATACATCTAGCCAGACATATAATGGGGGTTGTACTACATAACCAGGGCCGTATTAAGACATTGTAGGACCTTGGGCTACAGGTACTGTGAGGCCCCCAGTAAATATAAGATGATCTTACATGAAAAAAGTTTTACTAGTAAATAATAATTCACATGTAAACTGTTTGGTTTTTACATATTTAATAAAACCTATGTTTGAGAAAATGCATTTTTTGTTTTGATTTCCTTTTATTTGCCAATCTGCGCCTTAGACTTGCCATTCTGCCCCCATATTTGCCAATCTGCTCCACAGACTTGACAATGCATCCCCAAACTTGTCCCCCTTTACAGCTGTATATGGGGATTTTTCAGGAGAGGGCACTCATTTGTGGAGATTAAGAATGCCACCTTTTCCTATTGCCTCCATAGACTTAACATTGGCAGCAAGCCAGTCTTTTTGAAGATATTGCAAGGAATGACAGTTCACAGAGGAATGTAAAGGGGAATGAGTAGCTAAATGTACCTTACCTGATACAGTCTGCTCTGCCTTGTTCTTTCTCCAAAATGGCACCTTACAATTTTGAAATCCTCACCTGGACAGTTAAGATTACACGCACAGTACATTGCCATTTTAAAGTATACAGCTCTAAATCTTTCAATGAAAAAAAAAACCAATGGAATATACATAAATAAATCATATAACTTGTACATTACTTTTTAACCTGATTTTTTTTTTAGTCAGAAAGGTTACCTTTTGGCAAAAGAACACCCCTTGGACATGGTGACTACTACCTACAATCTGTATTTAATGCTCCTTTTAGGCATAACACTTCAATAGTAAATTATTGAAAACATGACATTGTAACTGAAAAGAAATGTATGTATGTATGTTTTTTTTTTTATTCTGATGTGACAACTAGAGCTATGGCACATTTAAACACAAGTACATGTTTTTTAAATGGATCCTCACATATATTATATATATGTTGTATTTTAATGGAAATACATGGCTTTTTATTTTTGAGATGTAACCCTTTGTGTATTATATAAAATGTAACCATGCGCAAATTGGAAAAATATAATTGTTTACTTTTTCTTCAGCAGCACATTAAATATCTCTCCTCTCTCTGACACAAGATCAAAGTGTATCAGTGAGAGAGGGAGGGTTTTGACAAATGTTGACAGTTCTTAGAACACTGTATTGCCATTTTTTATTGCATGTGATTGATCTTCACAGTGATCACATGAATAAATTAAAAAAAAAATAAAGGTTGATCCTGGTCTGCCTAACTCTTGAGCCAACCAGGATTAAGCCATCTCTAATTTCGGGGCGGATGGCAATAAATTATGACAAGGTTGGTCAACATTATTCTGACTGTAATATGCTATGAAGGGGAATTATATCACTTTAATGGAAGTAACGGAAATAAACACAAAGAACGTCTGCTTTAGTAGCAGCATTAAACATTTCTAAATGCTTGCGATTGCATATGTAATGAGACACGCCAGGGTGTGTGGTTATGGGAAAATAATTACACAGCTCAAGAGTGTTTTCAGAAAACAGTATGCAATTATCTGCTTATAATTATGCATTTCTAAGGTATCCTGTTGCACTCATGGCAGGCTAATACTATAGTCTTTCTTATAGCACAGCGTGGCTCCTGAAATTCTATGACAGGGCAGAAATACTTTACTTGGTTGATATGTGGCGATAATCAGCCCTGAAATGGTACCGCTGAACTGCGGACGGATTCAGTTCACAACGTCTGCAATTTGGAAATCATAGCCGATTTCAAGCTATATAGAAATCAATGGGAGGGCTTCAGCTATAGTCGAAGTCCTCGCAAAATCATAAATTCAAAATGATACATTAACTAAAAAAAAAAATAAAGTAATTGAACTTAAAATAATATAATATATATTTTTTTGAAGTATTATTTTAATGTAAATATACTTTTACAAATAAAACATTGATATATTCTAATTATATATAAATATTTTTGAGTTTCAAAAAATATTTGTCTACACTTTTCTATTTAGTTCTCTGAATAAAAAAAAAAGGAATTGAAATAGTCGAATTTTGCCTACGTTACCCAAATTTGGAGTATGTTTGGGGTGATCGGGCATATTGGGTTGTGGAAAATCTATGCAATTTAATGCAAAAATTTACCATTCTGAACCCCTCCAAAGGATCGGTTTTCCCATGTCATTTCTCAGTATAGGGGTGTCTTCTGTACCTCTTGGTAACCAATCAGAAATGTCCTGTAATGAGTGTGTATGCATGGGTATTACGATATACAACACATTACATCATCCGCACTTTTACCCAGTGGTTGTCTCATTATTATTTCATCTTTATGACATCATATTTTGCTTTATATGTAAATGACTTACTTCAATGGAAAATGTGTAATTTGTGTGTCATGCCACAAGGTGATGTCATAAACCCAAGACAGCACATTCTTTTCTAGCAATTTTGACAACACAATATGTATTTCATTTCATGTTCTTCCTTATCACTGTAATTATTATTTAGCTAACAGAATTCCTTTAGAAAGGGCTACTGGGTTTGAGGTGTCAGGTGGAAAATCAAAAGGGGAGGAATGGGCAGTTATTGCTAATCTTTTGAACCAAGGATAATGCGGTAATGCAGAGTCAATCACTTGGCGAGCTTGCATGTCATGGAAATGTGTCCTCATGGGTTCCAATACAATATCCTAATCTGTTTCTCTGTTAATTCATTGAAAGGTAATCATTTAATGCCTCAGCTAACTGGACTATCGTCCTCATGATGCTCAGGCAAACACTTGGTAGCATCATATAAATGGTAGTCTGAAGATATAAGGTGCAAAACTACTTCTCTCACTTATCCGTCTGTGGTACTCCTGCTGTACAGCTCTAATGATGCCTACCATTTGGCTTTCAGAGTGTAATAAGAATAATAATAATAACAACAACAAACTATGTATTTGCCAAATCCCCATTACCTGGGATATAATAGACCACCAAATTGTACTTTCAAATATACAATATGTGTGTACGTGCAAGCACATGGAACTTTGCTCTAAAAACAGATGCTTTCTGAACCTAGCAACTAACCCAGGGGAATATAAGAGTGAGAGAAAAATGAAATCAATAATATTTAATTTTGCACACACACAAATGAATGGTATTTTTAAGTGGGCTCTGCCTATATCTGGACAAATGCTACATGATATTGGAAATTCCTAAACCACAGAAAGAAAGCAGCCCTTCAGCATAACATTTACTGAACTACAGGTTGCTGCTGGTATGTTACCCCTTGACCAAAGGACCCTGCAATTCCTCGACAATTTGTGACAATTTGTTTTCTTTTTAGAATCAAATGTCCACACGCTCTCCTAACCCCAAACGAAAACCCTCTTGGGTCCCATAAAAAACCTGTCTGTGAAAATAAAGCTGACTCCCCAGACTACCTCTGTGTGTGTTCTCTTTTACTGGCCTATTAGGTTATTAAAACAGGACTCCCTTCTTGCATCCCCCTCCCTTCTGTTGGACATGAGTATCCATTAGGCAGCTGTTGACAGTTGTTAGACCTATCAGCAACTCTGGAGAGCCTGTTTGTTCTGGGGAGGCAGAAGTAAGACACCTAGTAAATGCCATGGCCTGTGGTTTGATGTGTAACTTGGGTGGGAAGCAGACCAGGGACAGGGGGGACATAAGGTGGCCATGGCAGTCTGAGGTCTTGGAAGTACTTCTGGAAGTGGCTGTTTGATATTAACCAAGTGATTCCCATGGTACACATTGTACAACACTCAAGGTCACAAGGGTTCTTTTATTCCATCCCTTGAGTTAATCTCTGCTTATGCCTAATCACGTTTCACAAAGAACAGACCAATGTTTCTAATCTTCTCTATGTCTTAATATCCCTGGAACTGTGAAATCAATAAATAAGACCATACAAAACCAACCTTGACTAGGCATAATTGCTATGGTCTTTTATTTATAAAGTGCTAACATATTCTGCAGCTTATGCAAAGTACAAAATGCATAACGGACAATGCAAGGGACAATGTAATACAATACAATAAGGGCAATACAATACAGATGTATAAGGGTTGAGGGTGCTTCTCGCAAAAGTTTACAATCTATTTGGAGTGGTAGATACGGAATGTAGGGAACAGGTTGGGCTAGAAGCCTGACTAATGTCATAATCAATGGATGATGAGAGAGAAGCAAAGATGCTGCAAGAGAAACTGCTAACAGGGGGAAACAATCATGTCTGGGGCTAATATGACATCGATAAACTGTTTTGGGCTAAATTGGAACTGAGAAGCTGTGTGGGGACAACAATGACACAGAGAAGTTGTTTGGGGGGACAAAGATGGCACAAGTTGACCATGAAAAATTGTTTGATGGCAAAACTGGCACTGTGGGGCATGCTGCTAGGAAAAGTCAAGAGACAATTTTTTCACTGGGGCCCAGTGATTTCTAGTTATGCCCCTGGCTACTAAAATATGAGAGCATGAGTTTAGGGAATAGTCATGTATGCTTCTTTAGAGAGACATAGGGGCAAATGGAAATAGCTCTGAAAGGTCTGTTATCGCCATGTGCACCAGTGTATAACTCTTGACAAAAGTAAGGAGTTTGCACTATATAAGCAAGACCTGCACCCTATGCATAAAAAAGGTGCAAAAGTGGCAGACAACCTCAGCCAAAACCATTTTGGTGGAGGAGCTATTTCCCCACATGTGATGTTTTTCATGCCTGTTCTATGTCTTTCAATGATACCTGTGGAAAGTGAGTGATTTGTTTTTACTAAGCTGTGTGGTATATAAACAGACTAAAGAACCTTCAATTTACTCAGTTTTTTTGTCTCGGCAAAACAAGTCACTCACCTTCCAAAGATATCACTGAAAGAAAAAAATTCAAAAAATGAAGGTTCTTCAGTCAGTTTATATACCACACAACTTGGTATATACGGTTACATTTTTTTACATTTTTTTTTTATAAAAGAGTGTGTATCATCTTTAATAATTTTGCATATCTGTGCATTTTATCCATGTATGCACAGGTTTCAATATACATAGCTAATCATGGTTGGAATGTTTTTTTTTTATTTAAATGGATTTTATGGGTACCACATGTTAAATTGATGAGACATCTGACACTGTGACAATCAATTTTGCAACAGTCTGCCACAAAGAAGTAGAGGGAGTTTTTACTGAGGAGTTGACAGCAAAGACCTTTGCTTCAAAATTCCCCTTGATACAAAATTATTCTATTCCCATCTTCTGCCATTCACAGACATAACGCCTGTGGACTGGTATAGGTGCTGAGTCCAACTAGAGTTATGTTTTTATGAAGTATAAATTAAATGTCAAATATTCCAGTGTTTTGAATACAGACACATTAGCAGATGCTTGTATTCCAGTCCAAGTAGTATGTTTTATTCAGGTAGAATGTTGCACTGGCCAAGACACTATGTTCCCATGAGTTTTAATATTTAGATACAACCATCTGTACTATTTAACATAGTATCTGTTTTAATCTTTGACGTTCTTGTACTAACTGGTATGTAACCATCAGTAAAAAGCTTGTACTTACTATCTTTTTCACACCTGGTAACCTAACTTCAAACATATCTGCATACTCAGCACAACATGATAAATAAACACGAGTTTCCTTTGGAGCTATTAAAAGTTTAATCCTCTTGAACACCTTGGTGAGTTAATAACCCATCCCACTCACTTAATCCTTCTGCTAACATCTTGTCCCTTCGGGCACAATGACAGTTTTTGGCAATTCCCATGGCCTTGTTTTGAGCCGAAACGTAAAATCTTTCTAGCTTCCAGCTAATATTATGAACATTTGAGCTACCTGTCCATTCAGGTCCCTAAAAACCGAAAACACTGCTAACCCGTTGAATGCCGGAGAGTCAGAACTGAGCCGAACCTCTGTAGATCTTTTCAGTGTGACTGATACCTCATCATTACCTAAATCCTGTAATGGCAATGTATTCAAAACATGCTTTAAAAATGTTCATTCGTAAGTGCCAGTAATTATAATCCTAATGAAAATTGTCTCGTTTTCCCAGCTTTCATGATATATTTCTTCCTTCACTCTAACAGATTCTACACAGGTAATGTAACGTATCGACTAGTGCTAGTGAGAAATCCAAGCCTGGCAGATTGTACTGAAAAGTTTATATGCATTAAAAAAATACATCCTTGGGGCTATTCACTAAAAGGAGAGTTGCAGGTGAGTTGAGGTGAGATGAACATTTCATCTCACCAATTTAGCTATACAATGTGCAGGTACAAACTGGGTGGATTTGATTAATTGGGGAAACTCAGCAGATTTGTATAGTTAAAATGGTGAGTTGAAATGTTTGTCTCACCTCAACTCACCTCATCTCACCTTTTAGTGAATAGACCACTCTGTAACAAGAAAAATCTGATGTTGATGTCAGGGAAAACATGATGGGCATTTTGTTACAGAAAAAAAGTTTTATTTATTGAGCAGCCTCACTGGAGATGTCTACATTAAGAATGACTACTAATGGAAGATAGCAATAGTATGTGGTATGGAATATTCTTAAACATACAAGGGTCTACTTAATAAAGAAAGAATTGCATTCTATTCTATCTGGAGCATCACTCTTGTTCCTTATACATTATATCCACAAAATAGGGTTGGCTCAATAAAGGGAGAATTGAGATAGGAAATCCAAAGTAGCTAAGTTGGAAAAAATCTCCCATTTAGCTGCAGTTGGCTACTTTGGCCTAAAGTTTGAAAATCCCATCTCAATTCTCTCTTTATTGAGCTAACCTTATTTTGTGGATACAATGGATAAGGAACAAGAGTGCTGCTCCAGCCAGAAGGATATACTTCTTGGCATGTTTTAAGATATCTGGTCCATTAAGTTGATTTCATTTTTGTGTTTTTAATATATAAATATAATAAAAATAAAATAAAAGTCATCTCTGTATTTTCATGTTAGGTGTATGTTACATTTTTCGAAACATTTACCTTTTTTTTTTAAATAAAGAATCTTTCTTACAAACCTATACCAATTTAGCATTATGTATACTCTCACAGTTTGACAATTAAAAATGAATAATACGTTTAAAAAAATAATGATTGCATCTTCAGTTCTTTCCCATCCCAGGATATTTAAGACAAGAAGCAACATTTTAAATAATTGATGTCAATTATTAAAAATAGTAAAATGTATAAAAACAAAGTAACATAATAAAGATCATAGTATTTCGTTTTTTCTTCACTGGTAGCACTTACAATAACAAATATAACCTTTGAAGATACGTTACAAAAACAACTCTACTGATACAACATTGGCAGCTGAAAGGGTTAAGTATATTTGTTTTCTGATCCTCTAATGATGCCATGTTGCACATCTGCAGCTAAAACACACTGGGTAAGGTCACCTATCCTTCTGAAATGTGTTTCTGCCTAACTCAACATCCTGAAGGTGGCAGGGTAAGGCCTGAAAATATCACAGAGATTATAAAAAAAAAAAAGATGTTCACATCTTCGAATTCTTTCGCCTTCTTCTAGAAAAGAATGAGAATGGTGCTTTGTAAACCAATATCGGCTACATACAGTGGCGTAGCGTGGGGGGTGCAGGGGGGGCCGGCCGCACCGGGCGCAATATCTGGGGTGGCGCACTAGCCCTATGCGGCCGCCAGGGCCGTCTTTAACGCGGGGCAAACGGGGCAGCTGCCCTGGGCCCATTTACTCCTGGGGGGCCCCAAGGCAGCTGTCCCGTGGGCCCCCAGCCCCTGCTGCCGCGTTCACAGCGCATTGCGCTTGTGAACGCTTTTTTCCGGCAAGCCGCATCCGATGGATGCGACGGCCGGAAAAAAAAAAAAAAAAAAACTGACGCCGGATGTGACGTTGCGTCACATCCGGTGTCTGCTTCCCTCCTCCGTGCAAGAGGGAAGACTGCACGGAGGAGACATCCGGCGGGGGACACGGAGCCGCTTCATGTAAGTGCGGGGGGGGGGGGGGGGGCTGGCTGGCACAATATTCCTGGTATCTGACTGGCACTATATTACTGGGCATCTGATTGGCACAATATTACTGGGTATCTGATTGGCACTATATTACTGGGTATCTGATTGGCACAATATTACTGGGTATCTGATTGGCACTATATTACTGGGTATCTGAATGGCACTATATTACTGGGTATCTGATTGGCACAATATTACTGGGCATCTGATTGGCACAATATTACTGGGTATCTGACTGGCACTATATTACTGGGTATCTGATTGGCACAATATTACTGGGTATCTGATTGGCACTATATTACTGGGTATCTGATTGGCACAATATTACTGGGTATCTGATTGGCACTATATTACTGGGTATCTGAATGGCACTATATTACTGGGTATCTGATTGGCACAATATTACTGGGCATCTGATTGGCACAATATTACTGGGTATCTGACTGGCACTATATTACTGGGTATCTGATTGGCACAATATTACTGGGTATCTGAATGGCACTATATTACTGGGTATCTGATTGGCACAATATTACTGGGCATCTGATTGGCACAATATTACTGGGTATCTGACTGGCACTATATTACTGGGTATCTGATTGGCACAATATTACTGGGCATCTGATTGGCACAATATTACTGGGTATCTGACTGGCACTATATTACTGGGTATCTGATTGGCACAATATTACTGGGTATCTGAATGGCACAATATTACTGGGTATCTGAATGGCACTATATTACTGGGCATCTGATTGGCACAATATTACTGGGTATCTGACTGGCACTATATTACTGGGTATCTGATTGGCACAATATTACTGGGTATCTGATTGGCACTATATTACTGGGTATCTGATTGGCACTATATTACTGGGTATCTGATTGGCACAATATTACTGGGTATCTGAATGGCACTATATTACTGGGCATCTGATTGGCACAATATTACTGGGTATCTGACTGGCACAATATTACTGGGTATCTGATTGGCACTATATTACTGGGTATCTGATTGGCACAATATTACTGGGTATCTGAATGGCACTATATTACTGGGCATCTGATTGGCACAATATTACTGGGTATCTGACTGGCACTATATTACTGGGTATCTGATTGGCACAATATTACTGGGTATCTGATTGTCACTATATTACTGGGTATCTGATTGGCACAATATTACTGGGTATCTGATTGGCACTATATTACTGGGTATCTGAATGGCACTATATTACTGGGTATCTGATTGGCACAATATTACTGGGCATCTGATTGGCACTATATTACTGGGCATCTGATTGGCACTATATTACTGGGTATCTGATTGGCACTATATTACTTGGCATCTGATTGGCACTATATTACTGGGCATCTGATTGGCACTATATTACTGGGTATCTGATTGGCACTATATTACTTGGCATCTGATTGGCACTATATTACTAGGCATCTGACTGGCACAATAATACTGGGCATCTGACTGGCACAATAATACTGGGCATCTGACTGGCACTATATTACTGGGCATCTGGCTGGCACAATAATACTGGGCATCTGACTGGCACAATAATACTGGGCATCTGACTGGCACTATATTACTGGGCATCTGGCTGGCACAATAATACTGGGCATCTGGCTGGCATAATATTACAGGCATCTGGCTGGCACTATATTACTGGGCTCTGACTGGCACAATATTACAGGCATCTGACTGGCATAATATTACAGGCATCTGACTGGCACAATATTACAGGCCTCTGACTGGCACAATATTCCTGGCCTCTGACTGGCACACTATTACAAGCATCTGACTGGCATAATATTACAGGCATCTGACTGGCATAATATTACAGGCATCTGACTGGCACAATATTACAGGCATCTGACTGGCACAATATTCCTGGCCTCTGACTGCACACTATTACAGGCATCTGACTGGCATAATATTACAGGCATCTGACAGGCACCATATTCCTGGGCTCTGACAGGCACAATATTCCTGGGCTCTGACTGGCACAATATTATTGGTATCTGACTGGCACAATATTACTGGTATCTGACTGGCACATTATTACTGGGCTCTGACTGGCACAATATTGCAGGCATCTGACTGGCACAATATTGCAGGCATCTGACTGGCACAATATTACTAGGCTCTGACTGGCACAATATTACTGGGCTCTGACTGGCACAATATTACTGGCATCCGAAAGTTACAATATTACTGGCATCTGAATGGCACAACAATTATGGCATATGTGTGTGTGTGTGTGGGGGGGGGGGGGGGGGGGTAACATTAGAGGTACAGGATTGAGGAAGTTGGCTCCATCTAGCCCAGTCTTGGATCATCTCCAGGGTATGGTTCCATTTTGATGTTTAGTTTTTGTTCTTGATATTGTTTGTCGTTTACGATGGTTGTGAGACGACATATAATAGCATGACCCATGCTAGGTTACTACATGTGTATATTTGTATTCATAGACCTGCTGAAAATGTGGAGAATGTGTGTAATGCATGTTCGCACTCAATAAAGTGTTGGAAAATAAACTTGTATTTAGATGCATTTTACTTTAATTACATAAGTATTTTCATAACAAACAATACATGTGCTTGGGGGGTAAGGGTTTCTTTAACTAATCTAGTAGAAGAGACTTGAGTGCTAAAATCCACGGGTTAGGGGGCGCAAATTACTTGCCTTGCCCCGGTTGCTGACAACCCACGCTACGCCACTGGCTACATATCTGTAGTAACCGCCCCTCATACTGCAAAACACAGGCCCCTCAAACATGAGTTCCCTCACCAAAGATAAAAAGGTTTTGTTTGTGTAAGCAACAGGTAATAAAAGTGGCATTCCTGAAGTGTCTCACTAGAGGAGTTTAGCAGCGCTCTGTAGTTGTAGTTTCTGTGAAAATGCTCTAAATGATATAGAATAAAGAGGTGTCTGGTAACAAGGTGAGATCACATACAAAGGCAAAATTATTTCAATGGAACTTACTTATCAAACTGGAAGATGTAGTTTCATGCAAACTCTGGAAAAGACAGGCAGAATATAGAAAAATGTCTTATTGTAAAAACAGATGCTGCTTGAGACAAAGATAAATAGCTATGCAATATATAGAACTTACTATTTTGTAGCCATATATTTATAAAATGTTACTTAGCATGACGTTTAACCATTTGTACAGTTTCTGTTTTTTTCATCACACTTGAACCTTTTTATAACTTTCATAATCTTTTTACATACCACCAAGTGCAACAGTTTTCTTTTTTTTTTATTAGCAAACACTATTAAAAGAGGAATTAAGCCAAAATTTTAATTTTATTAAAGCAGAATGCCATTTCTGCCTGTTTAAAATTGTGCATTACTAATTGTGCACCATGCAAAAGCAAAGACTAAGGGGCTTCCCTCTGACAGGGAGTATAACTCCTTGGTAGCAGCAAATGAAAGTCAAATGTCTTCCTCTCCATCACTGGTGTGTGCATGTGTCAATAACTAGGATGGAGATGAGTATCTCCTCTCCGGCTAGAGATCTACACAGTGTCACATAAGCCGGGCCCAACTCAGCGCTGTAACGGCAGCCTCTCTTTTTGACAAATAAGAACCGTTTTTTAAATGGTGCTCATTAGGAGCATAATTCAAATGCCTTTTTAATATGGATATCTACTTTGGATGTTCTGCTATGCCCACCTGGTATGTTATAATTCTTTTAAGCATACTGAATCTCTAACAACACTTTACCATCCCCTGGAACAATTTTAGTAAATCTCCAGTACTCATACTTGCGCATAATAGACTCTACTGAGAATAATGGGGAAAGCTCTGAGTGACAGTGACATCAAGAGTGACACCCTGCACACTACATGGAGAAACAGAGACATCCGATACACCTGTGCATGACATTGAGACATCTCCATGCAATACAGAGCACTCTGATTGGCTTCCAAAAGATGCTTTGGCCCTTTGGGAGCAAGTAAATGGGGTCAATTGACTGTAAATTTTCAAATATTTCACTTTTCATTTTTAAAAAAAAATCAAATACGTTTTTGATTTGTTGGCTTTAATATTTTCTTTCCAGATTAGAGGCTAATTTCCAGGCTAATTTAAATTGGTTTGTGACGTTCCAGATAGATGATTGGCTTTTTAAAAAAAAAAAAGCAAATAAATAAACATGCAATACAAAATATATCTTGCTTAACCAAACATTGATATTCATTTTCCATGTAATCTCCTGCATCCTACACAGTGCAGTATGGCTTTCCTGACCCCTCTGGCAACAGCAGAGTTAACACAATAGAACTGCACTGATCTGGGCATGCTGTCTTCACTCTGTTTAGACCTGCAGATCAAAGCAATTATGAGCCATTATAAGCCCTTAAAAAGGCCTTCGTTCATACAGACATATGCTAAAGATACCTTTTATAAATTCTTCCCGCCTTGTAATCACTTCATCTCCTTCTGTTTGGCTGAATTGTTATTCCATTGAAACACTTTATAAACCCTGCAATGTTACCATTTACTATAGAACCAAAGTCATTTTGTGCTGTGAGTGGGTTTAATAGTTAAATGGAAGTAAAAGAACCATGTATTAAGGCCTGACAAGCATTTTAATGTAGGCTGAACATAAACATTATTACGTTGGGGCCTATGATTTAGAGACCTGCGTCTCATTTAACATAATCCTAGTCTGTTTTCTCAGGAAAAACTGTACTTGTGCCAAAATGAAATAAATAAATGTCAATATTAGACTTATAATTGCCTTTAGCTCACTTTGATCTTACATGTAATTGCAAGCACTGGCATTGTTAACAGAAAGAAATGTTACCTAGATGGGCAAATTAACCTGGTAATGGGCATTCCTCCACAGACCAAGACAACCAGCACATACAACTATAAACCTTTCATACACTGAGAACTGGGTAAATCAATGAATCTGTCATATACCCTCTAGCATACAATATATAATATTATATTTATCAGTCATTATGGAAACATTTAAATACATAAAGGGAATCAACCTGCTAAAGGAGTATAGTATATTTAAAACAAGAAAAGCTACCACAACATGAGGACATAGTCTTAAATTAGAGGGACAAAGCTTAAAAGTAATATCAGGATTTATTACTTTATTGAGAGGGTAGTTGGTCCAGTGTATAGCCTTCCAGCAGAAGTGGTAGAAGTTAATGCAGTAAAGGAGTTTAAGCATGCATGGGATAGGAATAAGGCTATAATAGATATAAGATAAGGATAGGATGTATTCAGATTTCTTAATTTTTTAATTATGCCGAAATTGTGCAGACTAGATGGGCTGAATGGTTCTTATCTGCTGACACATTTTATGTTTCTATTACATTCTATGCATGGAATAGCCTTTCAGAAGAAGTGGTAGAGTTTAATACATTGAAGGAGATTAAGCATGCATGGTATAGGTATAAGGCTATCCTAGATATATGATAAGGCAAGGGACTAATACAAGTATTTCGATTTTTTTTTTAAATAAGCAGAAATTGGGGAAACTAGATCTGCCAACACATTCTATGGTTCATAGAATAACTTTCTCTTGCATAATTTAGTATGTAAACTATTTCCACTTTTGGGAAGTTATGAGCAAAAGTACTATTTATTTTAGTTTATTTTCGAAATAATATTATTTATTTTCATTTACTATGATACTGCAACATAACTGTAGTGCACTTGCCAACTTTTTTCTACATTCTATTTTTGTTGTTTCTTTTCCCCAATCCTGCCATGTGGTATGAACATACATGTATGTTCTCACACATGCATGCTTGCCATTACATTCTGCAGTGGTGTCTAATCAGGTAAACAAAGCATACAGATAATTTAGGATATAACAAATTAAACACCTTTGGACAAAAGCTGAAGAAGTCCATGCCCAAATGATCTTCCATTAACATTTCATTTGTTCAGACCAGAAAAGCGGATGTAGGATCACCAGGGCTGCCATCAGGGGGTTTACAGCCACAACCCCAGTAAGAGGCTGTCCTGGGGTACCCTCAGCCAGAGGATGCCTGTGCACTACGCATGGCTGTACTTGTTGGTAGGGGCAGCTGCAGCGGTAAAGACCGATGTCCCACTCTGTGCCAAGAAAGGAAGGGCAAGCGGATGTGATCATATGCTTTTGTACAGCGCACCAGCCAGAGGAGAGGTCTTCATATAAGTGCCAGCCTCCTACACAGTACCCTAGACCTCCAGGGGGTTAGTGTCCGGAGTGAGGATTATAATTATGGGGACCCAGACCATTATGTAAGAGGCCCCAAAATTCCTGATGGCGGCCATGAAGAACACTGATGCAAAAAAGAAAGAAATAGAAAGTAGAATATATCTGCTTTGTTCATAGTCATATAAGTGCTGTAATAAACAACCATGATTGCAAGCTTCAGAGAAATCATGAGAGAGAGAGTTGTGGATAAACAGAATGTTCTCCCAGCAGAGACGTTACTGTGTGATTCAGAAACACAGCGTTAAAATAGGGCTGTTCGCTTGCTTCAAAGAATGTCGATGTATTGACTTAGGATGCTACATGAAAATTAAGTTCACACAGGAAACAGAATTCTAAAATAAATTCACTTTATGTTAGCTTAGTATTAAAGGAAAACATGAGGGACATTGACATTATATAACAAGATTATTTGGAATGTAACATGACTTTGTGAGTGACTATTGTTTCCTTTGGAAGCTGATCCATTACTAAATGATGAGAGGAGACTGTGGCAGGCACATTATACATTCTTATAGCAACACCTCAAGCCAAAACTTCCAGGGTATGCACGCACGTGAAGGCAGAGTAGGGCACAGGGCTAGGTCAGAGAGGTGACGTTCACACACATGCTGAGTCCCATCTGAACTTGTTGCACACAGGGGATCCCTGGCAGAGATAGGGCCAGCCCTGCCAGAGACAGAGAGCAGAACTGTCACCACTCTGCCAGCTCCTCCCACTTCAAATCAAACAGTGATTCACTGCTGAAACACACGCACAGCCTGGCAATACTGAAGCCATTTGAGGTTTGAACTGACTAAACCGGATCCTTCATAGTATGAACTGGCAGGTAAGGTAAAGAGGGGTCATATGATAGAAATAAAGCCCTCAAGATATATATGATTTCTATGGCAACACAACAGTCTATGTACAGGTAAAACACACGTCACTAAATAGTTATTAATTAAGTGAACACGCAATAAAGTTAATAAACAGTATTTCATCCAGTGTCCTTAAATTCATCTGGTGTCTAAACATTAAAATGCGCTATCGCGTGTAAATGCTTAATAACATTAATCAGCTTTTCACTTTGACATATGTGAAATCTAAGGCGCTCTATTAAAGATCACACATACATATTGAATAAAGAATGTATCACATGTTCATTACATTTACAGGGGCAGTTCCACCTAGCTTACATTCTATATGTTGCACATGTTTCTAATATATGTGAAATGCACTTATTTTTACATAGCAACTATTTACAGTTTTCCTGTAGTTTAACATTGAAAATGATTTCACAGAGGTCTCTAAATTCAGTGACATCCAATAAGCAGGGCTTGGAGAGAGGCAGTCCTATTACTATAGCAAGAAATCGATTACATTTTATTTGCAGTGCTTATGGGGATAGGAAATGTTGATAAAAAATATCTGATCAGACAGATACGTTTCTTTTTGTTTACTTTACATGATACAGTACTTATCTAAAAAAACCTAAAATTTCTGCCATTTTAGTGCAAACTGGAACAAATTGTGCAAACATCCACCGGCTGCCCCTACTAGACACCAGGGAGATTAGGGCAGCCGGTGGATGTCTGCACATACGTGCAGACATCCTCCAATGCTGCCCAACACTTCAGCAGGGACTTCTATGATGGCGGTCAGTCATAGAAGACAGAAGTGTCGGGCAGCAAATGTATGCCGTCATAGAAGACGGAAGTGTATGTGCAGACATCCACCAGCTGCCCCAATCTCCCTGGTGTATAGTGGGGGCAGCGTTCGATGTCTGCACATACGCGCAGACATCCTCCGCTGCTGCCCGACACTTCCGTCTTCTATGACGCTTCCGCACGGACTTCTAAGATGGCGGTCCGTCATAGAAGACAGAAGTGTCGAGCAGCAGCGGAGGTTGTCTGCAGGGAGATTGGCTAAGTCTAAGGGAGGGATGGAGGTGGGAGAGTAGGGTGAGAGCCAGCATTGGGTGGGTGAGGGAGGATGGGGGGATGGAGAGGCAGCATTGGGCAAGGCTGGGGGAGGGAGGGGAGAGAGGCAGCATTGGGTAAGTCTGGGGAGGGAGGGGGAGAGTCAGCATTTGGCAAGTCTGGGGGAGGAAGCACTGGTTAAGTCTGGGGGGTAGGGATTGCATTGGCTGTGTGCAAATGGCTGTGGGGGCGATGCATTGGCTACGTCTGGGGAGCAGATGGGCAAATAAAATTAAATAAACACAAGAAATGCATGTTTTTCTATCATCATTTTATTAAATTTGAAAAAGCAATTTACATATGAATATATACAAGTTAAACTTTTTTCCTATAGGGTAGTCTTATATTCAGGCTTTTTGTTTTTTTCCTAAAGGAATATCTAAAGTTTGGGGGGGTCATCTTATATTCAAGCAATTACGGTATGTCATTGTTTTCTTGGTTTAGCAGAATGTAAGACATTTAAAGTGACAGCATTGCTTCATCAAGTCTGCTAAAACAGCTATGTAATTTCAAATATTTAAAGTTCTGTTAAGGCAGGGACATCTAAATCAGTCCTTCAGGGCCAAAATCTAGCAGCATTTTAAGATTTTTCTAATTAACATGTAGTTACCTGTGTGTGACACTAAACAATGTGCTATTTCCCTGAAAACCCGGTTTATATGTGGCCTTTGATGTACTATGTTTAGATATTCGTGTGTTAAGGTATGACAGCTTTTACATATTTATTATTGAACATCAATGCTGTTTGCAACCAATTGCAGGGCCTTCTCTTCATTTCTGAACCCATTAAAATGAGCAAAACACATCGGAAAGTACTGAAATTTGTGTTAAGTCAGTCGACTTAACACAGTCAATGTGTTGTAAGGTTAGTTATGATGCAGGAAATTATTGATAAGAAGAATATGCAGTGTCCACAAATGAAAAACGTGGAGGAGGTGAATGGCCTAGTTAGATAAAAAAAATCTTCAGTTGATTCAGTCAGATTAAAGGGACACTACCACTTATATACAAGATGTATCTAGATAACCTGGTCATCAAACACATATATAAATCATATGCCACTGTTTTTTTTTTATATACATTCTTGAATTCATTGCATATAAACGGAAAAATAAAATTAGGTTTTTATCACCTGGCTCCATTTTGTGAATAATTCCCATGATGCAACATCATCCAAAATCTTCCAGCCAGTTTAATTTTACAACTGTTGCCAAAGCCTGCATGATGATGTCATAAAATACTCCCCTGCACTTTTATTGGCTCCTGTGTATCATAGTGGGCAGGACTAGGTGACTTTGTACAACTTTTTTTTTACCTGCCTTCCAACACAAAGAGAGGAGATTAACCTGATCAAACAGGATCATAACTCTTCCCCTTGTGATGTAGTAGTTTCATTACCCTCCCATTCAGTGCAAGTCTATGATCAGAATTCTGACTCATAGACTGCATTCTGTGTCCCCAGCCCCAAAGTGAGACATTTGTGCTGTAAAGTCACTAGGGGGTGGAACCCAAAAACACTATATTTCACAAAATGGCGGTACCCAGTAACACTTGTTTAGTTACATTTTTCATTAAATACAGTCACAAAAGAAAAACAAAAGACATATCTAAAAATTATCCCTTTAAGCTGCAGTCCACAGGAACTTTTAACAAGCTTTGATATTTGCTTCCCAAATCATACTTATATTACAGGCCTGGCTTTCCACTGCATTTACAGTTCTAGATTTGGGGCTCGGACATGGCCTAAGGTTTGCAACTAGGCCAATTTAGCTGGCTTAGCTGACAGCTCAGCCATTGCCAAAGGGAAATCTGCCCCTGCTGCTACAAGTTTCTGCTTTTGGGAACAATGACTGCCAATTAAAAGATACCAGGTCTCCTGCAGGGATGATGTGTTTTGCTTTG
Organism: Pelodytes ibericus; assembly: GCA_036172795.1. Taxonomy (NCBI): domain Eukaryota; kingdom Metazoa; phylum Chordata; class Amphibia; order Anura; family Pelodytidae; genus Pelodytes; species Pelodytes ibericus. The sequence continues at coordinate 109,027,649 of CM069860.1, forward strand.
TTTATTTGTTTTCCTGTGTTCTCCACGCTTCTCTTTCTCACACTTGCCTGATTTTTCTCTCCTTCGGTAACTGAAGGCTGTAGCTTTGGTAACCCTACCCAAGGGGAAGCAGCTCAAACTGCAGGCTAAGTAGATGCCAAGGAATAGGGGCAGTCATGTTTTATCTGTGTATGGATTTCTCTAGAGGCCTAGAAATATGTCTCATTCAAATTATTAGCCGGTAGATATTTGCATATTTTTGAAAACTGGCTGATTCTTTTTCCTAATGATTGTGCGTTATAGGAATGCAATACTACAGGGAGATCCATACATTTTGTTGTTAATCTTAACATATCGTTAATGGTGACTGATAAATGGGAGAGATACAAGTTCTCCATTGCATCTTAACAGGAAGAAGTCTGTCTCCTGTTCCCAACGATAAAAAAAAAAAAACATTGCAACATGCCTTTTAGAAACCTACAGTTTAAAGGACTATTAGTGTTTAAAAATAAAAAGCCTTTTATAGAGTTCATTTGTCAATAGAATATTCCCTGGGAGATGCCGTGTTTAGGAGATAAAGAGTACTGCAGGGAATGGTATGCTTAACTTCTTACTAAATGGGGTGATACCAAAGTCAGCCAGCCACAGAGTGATTTTAGAAGAATTCACGACAAGGCCTGAGAGTAGCAATAAATACTACTATAAGAAGGTTTCTTAACTACCTGAAACATACAAATATTATAACGTTAAAGGAATACTCAGTCTTCAAAGAGTCTTCAAACTGGAGAAAAATGTAGGCAGCAAGTTAATTTATTGAATCTTAACTTTAATGTGCTATGGAAACACAGGGGTATGTGGATAGCTAAATGGCTAATGTTTTTCAAGCTAATTATTTGCTCTTACTCATTGACTATAGCAGCAAGTATGAGTAAGCCTCATAGCCCATGAGCAAAAGTCACTCATCAACTCAAAATGCATATGTTGTCCATCTATCCGCTGCCTCCTCTGTTTGTGTAGTACACCTTCACATGAGCACAGCTGCCTTTTCTACATGAATATTTATCACTCAGTAAATGCCTATGAAAATGAGTGACCCAGTAATGCTATTGGGTCCTTGCCACTAAAAGTAACAGGTCTGTAATTAAGGATTGATGGAGGGCCACCTATTACATAGTTTTCCATTGCATACATCAGGTTTTGTATTCACCCTTTGGAAGTGGGATATATAAGTCTCTGCCTCCTCTTCTATGAAAACTGACAAGTTTCTCCACCAACCTTTGAATTTCTTTCAATATAGGGATATTTGTCAGGGGTCACTGAGGTCTGATGCAAGCATAGGTTAGACATGGCAAACCTAGGTGGTAGCGCTGCTTGCAGGGCTCCTCATGGGATGGGTGTCTGAGAATTGAATATCAGGCAGCTACGGTACCTTACATCAGTAGTCTGCGATCTGTGGATTACTAGGATGTTTGGTGTGATTGTACATGTTCTTTGCATGCCTTGGGTGGTATACTGTTCTATTATATGTTGTATGTAATGCCGAATACCATATTCTTTTTTGGTGTTATAATCTACACAGTTAATATTTATATTGCAGTGTTTTCTATTAAAACACACTGTGACCTTTCAATCCACCCAGGTGTCTGTGTTTTTCCCCTTGGTGTGGGGAGATCAGTAATTTGCTATGCCTCTGTCAAGTGAACTGAAAAAATGAAGCACTTTTAAACATTGAACTTTTTTAGTTAATGTATTTGTACCATTACGTTCATGACAGGGCCTAAATCAAGATTAGTTTCTAAAAGAGCAAGTAATGTATGTACTGCTTGAAGAAATTGCCTTCTCAAATGGTTAGATGATAAAGTGACCAGATTTCCTCTCTAAAGAGTTGATTGCTTTAATTTCAACACAGCTCTAAAGTACATATTCTCTATCCCGCCCCCCACTCAAAGGGGAAGTCTGGTCATGGAACTGTATGGTATAGGTTAATTTTTGAACTGATGTAATCAATACAGTAATGAACTTTCAACCATATAATCAGATCCTCTAATGTTATTTAACATTGCAGAGGAAAGCTAACAAAGCTGAAAGAAAAGATTTTACATTGGACTAAGCTATTAATTTCAAATGCTCAGAAACATATACAAAAATTCATATGTTCCAAGCAAGAGATTAAAAAGAGCATTATAATCGTCTTGTTAATGTATAGACAATTTTAGGTGCTGGCTGGGGTAAGTCCTGGGTGAGCAATGTGTGCTGGGGCATATCCTGTAGATGCAATTTTGGTGCTGGCTGGGGTAAGACCAGGGCTGATCTTTGGGGTGTGCGACCGCAAAACCTTGGCCAGCAGAGGTACTGGCTATGGAAATCAAAAGATCTCCCCTCACCAGCCCTCTGCACAACCGCACTGGGTGCAAAAGGTCCGCCCCCACCGTGTGAAGCAGCATGGCGTCTGCTTCACTGGAGAACCGTGAGCAGCATAAGCTCTGTGTGTGTTAAACACAGCCAGTGCTGCTTGTGCTCCCTGCGCGTAGTGATGATTTGGAGCATCGGAAAAATTGGTGGAGAGGGATAGAAGAGAATAGATATTGGAGGGGGAGAGCAGATATGGAGGGAGGGGAGGAGGGGAGAGAGAACTGATATGAGGGAGAAGAGGGGCAGAGAACTGATATAGGGGAGGGAGGAGAGAGAACTGATATGGGAGGAGGAGGAGGAGGAGGAGAGAGAACTGATATGGGGGAGGAGGAGAGAGAACTGATATGGGGAGGAGGAGGAGAGAGAACTGATATGGGGGAGGAGGAGAGAGAACTGATTTGTGGGAGAGCGAACAGACATGGGAGAGAGGACTTATATGTGGAAGAAGCAGGAGAGAGACTTGAAATGGAGGGAGGAGATAGAACAGATATGGGGAGGGCAAAGAGAAAATAAGATATGAGGGGGAGGAGAGATAACAGATATGGGGGAGAGAACAAATATGGGGAGGGGACGGAAAGATAACAGATTTGGGGAGAGACAGACAGACATGGGGGGTGGGGAGAGGAGAGAGACAAACTTGGGAAAAGAGAGACATACATGGGAAGATAGAGAGAAAAGAGACAGTCATGGAAAGAAAGAGGAGAGAGACAGGCATGACGGTAGAGAGGAGGGGGCACCATGGGGTGGGGCCCACACAGGCCCTGACTAAGACCTGTGGGTGCTGGCTGGGGTAAGACCTGTGGATGCTTCAGTGTGGTGCCATGGCAAGGGATGTGAGAGCAATAACAAAGAAGTTCAGGAGAAATTAAGTGGAGGGGCGAGGCAGATTATTTGTTATGTAAGGAGCCCCAACATTTCTGATGGTGGACCTGGGAGTAGCAACCTCTCACCCCCCCCCCCCCCCCCTCACTCCCAAGTTTGCCACTTTAGCCTGCTTTTTAAAGTATTGCCCATTGCATTAGCCACATTCATATGTGATGTGCTATACATAATTTACAAAGGAAACACAAAAATCTGGGGTATTTAATTTTCTGAAGCTGGCATAAATGTATAAATAGCAAGCTGAGGTTTGGGTTATATAATTTGGCCACAGCATAATTAAGCTCAACCGCCACATCGATTCACCTCAGAGAGGGTAAGTTTACCTTATATTTTATGAGCATACAAAGCATTCATGCTTCTGCCAAAATCTTTTGATTCACTTAATTTGTCTAACTTAAAATATAGCAGCCAAATTAAATTGATCAACCATCCATAATTAACTCTAAACTACATTTTTTTTCCTGCTAATGCCTGAATTAAATGGTCATCTTCAGCACTTCAGAGATAAAGAATCCCCCTAATACAAGTTATCAGCATTAAATATAGCACATTACAAATTTACAGAAAGACAAAAAAAGCGACTCTGAATTCAGTGTGCTATTTTACTTAAGGGTCTACTCAATAAAGAGAGAATTTCAGTGAATTGAGATGGGATTTTCAAAATGTAAACAAGTGTAGCCAAGGTTGAAAAATGATCCAATGCAGCTGAATGGGAGAATATTTCTAACTATACTCTACTTTTGGCCTTAAGTTAGAAATTCCCCTCTCAAGTCCCTGAAATTCTCTCTTTTTTGATTAGACTGTTTAAAGTGTACCTGTCTCATAAATATGACAAGGTCTTAGTTTAACATGGAAGAGAAGATATAAAATGTGCTAGCCAAATTGCGACCAAATGTACAGGTTTCATTTTACCAAAGCATGTATCTATCCGGATGATTATGGCTCAATTTGACTCCAGAGAACAAAATTAGCACTAAGCAAATTCTGTTAAAATACCTTGAAGGGCAAATTGCAGAAGCAGTATAAACAAAACCTGCCTTTACATATTTCATAGTCTATTCCCTAAAGTCCGAGTTTGCAGGTCGAGGTTAGCACTAATCCCATCCTCCAAATTCGAACAGACTCATCCCCTTCTTGGATGTCTCCATTTGACCTCACAAAATGGTATTCACTAACATTTGTTTGTGAGTCGCATCAAAACTAGCTTTGGTGAAGAGGTCGACTTCAGCACAAAACTAAGTCAAACTCGATTTCTGAGATGGGATATTGAGTTTGACTTAGTCTCAAAAATAGCTTTGATCAATTCGCCTCCCATTATAGCCTATGGAAGGGGAAATTAAACCAGTGTTTTTCTTCTAAGTACATTTTTTCACCCAAGTTTGGAGGTTGAGTTTTGATAATTTTGATCCCATTGCTCTCAATAGAGGTGAGTCAAAATGTGGCATCTGATGATGAAATGAAACACGTTGATCGTTTCTCCGCCTATTACTTTTAATGGGGAAGATTCAAAACTTGGCATCCGAGTTTGACTTGGTGTAATTATCTTCCCATATGAAATAATGGGACTTGCCAGCAATAAAGTAGGTCAGTTGACACAAGAGATTGTTTTTCTAAGTCAAACTTAACTTCTCGAGAATTTATGTGAATACCATGCTTTGTATGGATCTGGAGATGGGAGGTTGACTTTGAAGAGGGGTGTTGAGCTGGGCTCAACTTGGATGCTGACTTTCTTTATTGAATATCTTAAGGAAGTCGAGTTCGGAGGGCGAGTTTGACTTAGTCTCAAAATGAAAGTGGACCTCCAAAGTTGACCTCCTTGAGCTGTTCTCGAAATTTCTTTTTACCCAAGTATGCATTTTTATGCCTTGCTTCTATGCCTCAGCATAAAGCCTTTATGTCAAAGACAAAGCTGCCCAAAACTACCATATGGGGGCAGTAATGCTGATTTGCCCCTCTGAGCTTAGCAATAAAATCAGTTAATGTGTCATTACAGTTATCACCAAATTCATGTCTTTTTTTTTTTTTAGATGGTGTGCACATTTACCATGAACACTCTAGAACATAATTGTTCTCTACCCAATGTGGACTCTTCATGTTGGAAGCTATAAATGAACCATACATATATATTGTAACCATAGGAAATATTCACCTTTTCAGGAAATCTGTGATTGATTTCTACCTTTTCTTCAAAAAAATAACGGCCCGGCGATTGCCTTCATAGAATTAACATTGGCAGGCAAGGGATTTTTCACTGGCCTTATGGTTAAATACAATCTGGGTGTCAGCTCTGTCCTTGACACTTGAAGCTCTTGGCATGGACATCTGAAGTTTCTCAGAAGGCGAAATTATAAGTTGCACAGGCCTTTTGAGTCTGAGCATAAACTCAACTTCCATGCTGTTTACCACTATGAATGTGATCATCTTTTGCCAGCTTGTTGCTACTTTTGGGTAATGTATTTTTAAGCTTCCTAACCTTTTCTTTAGTTAGAGGCGCAATTTCATTTTTGCTGATTCCATGTTTCAAAGGTTAAAATGTGCTATACGAATTATCTTTTTTTTTCTTATACAAGTAAGGTGCAGATTAATGTAATATTTTCTTCAAAATTATGGATAAAGATGTAGATAAGATGCTTCAGGCAATTTTAACAATCTTCTATGAATCTAAAACATGCCATTTTGCATTACTGATGTCCTTTGTTAGTCTACTGTAATGAAGGGCTGCACTCTGTAATTATTGTGAGCTTCACTTTGGTATAGGGTTGCCACCTTTTCTACAAAAAAATACCAGACTTGCTGGTGCCTCCATAGACCTCACATTGACATCAACCCACTTTTTTACAGAGTGGCCTTGGTATCATCCTAAAAAGTTAGCTACTTTCGAAATTAGGATAAGTCGATTATCGAATATGATTATTCAGATTTTAAACCATAAATGCAGTGATGTATTACCATATGACCTACTCAATTCTGTAGAATTATTAGATCAGTGTGTACCGAGTGTTTACACTGACATATGTACCTGTGTTTAAGTTACAATGTCTATGAACTGTGTTTTAATATATTCAATGATGTTTAAAATAAATATACCATTCATAACAAAAGATTTTCTACAATTTTTTAACTTGAGGGAAAATGTTAACGCAATAGTAAGATACAAAAATAGACTGAATTCCATGTCTATGCATAACACAATCTCTAAAATAGAGGTGTTGTTGTTGGAGGGGCGTTTGGTGTGTTGTAACTGAAAGTCTTACTGAGACTTGTAAAGAAATACTAATCATCTTTATCATTCAAAGGCATTTTAATCAGACATAAGTAGCCAAATGCCTGGTTAAAATAGATTTTAGGGATGTGTCCATCTTTAACATCAGTGAAGATCCTTTCTGTTTTATTTCTGGAGGATGTAAAGTCCTTGCTACTAGTGGTCAAATGTGTCATGCCTGTCATGAGATTTCATGGTTCTTTGTGAATCTGTAGTTTAGGCATCTTAAAAAGTACATATTAGGGTAACTGAAATTTGCATGTGAGCGTCTACAGTGGAAACAAAGTTTAGTGACTCTTTAAATGCTCTCATCCATGTTTTTAGGCTGGAATCTACTTCTGTTTAACAATTGTATATTCTGTGTTTGTTATCTGCCGAACACTGACAGAACTAGCAATATGGTTTTCAAAAGTCAAATGACTCTTTGGATGCTTTCTTCTGCTCCATGCCCAGAAAGACTTGACCTTTCTAGTCTTTGGGATTAGGGGGTGGTTGAGGCAGGAGGAGGATAATTTGGAAAGAAAGAAGAAAAACAAGTTAGAAATGGAAAGGTTAGAAAGAGACATGGCCGACCTGGTCACAAAGCTGCAGGCATTATGCAGCCTGATAGGCCTAGGCCCCTCAGTTACTAGGGTATATGTAACCTGAAAGAGCCACCATTGTACAAGACCTTAGACGAGGAATTCTGGAATGTACTGCATTAGCAAGGCAAAGGGGGGTTGGTTAACAGATTTTGACATGGGTCCTTAGCAAAACCTTTTAAAGCTCTTGCTGAATTAGGATAGGTCATATCTGGCATTGTGTTTTAGTTGATAAGTCCAAAAGGGTGAGAGTACATTTCTACTGGTATAGCTGTCTCTTTGTATGTCTACAAAATTCAAGTACATGTGACAAATGCAAAGGTCTTATACCCCTCTCACTCGCCATCTCAATACAGCCTAAATGTTTCTTAGAGCTCCAGGCTCAGAAAGAGAAGAGCAATGTCCATCTGTCAAAACATGCGTTACCTGCAAAGGGTTTCCATAAAGAATTATCTTTATACAAAATATTTACTTATGAATCCAAGTATTGAAAATAGGAGTGCACACTTAAATAAAATACATTTTAGAATATAATGGTTTTGAATTCTAATATTTTGTCCACCACAGATTGTTCTCATAATGATGTGGTGGATGATTATGGATAAATAAATATGAGAAATGAAAGAATATTACAATTTTCTAACAACTACAAATAAAGTTTAACCCCTTAGTGGCATGACCTTTTGACCTTGGTGACAAGGGCCATTTTGACACTTCTGGGGTGTCTGTAATTTTCTTCTTTCTCACATGTACCCACACAAATTATAAATAGTTTTTATTGCCATAAGATAGTCTTTCATTAGATACCATTATGTTTAGCATATCTTATCATTTACTATAAAAAAATATCATAAAATATGATGAACAAATAAAAAAAAAACACTTTTTCTAACTTTGACCTTAAAAATAATCTATACACAAATACAATCGGTAAAAGCCCCATCTAATTAGTTTAAAAATGTTGACCCAAGTTTAGGAATATGCTTGTTTTCATGGTTTTCTGCTGATTTTTGCAAATTATAAGGCATTAACCAAAAATAGTATTTTTTTGTTTTCTAACCATTGTCACCTTACCTTTTGACCCAAACCCTAAATGTAACCCTAACCCTAAATTTAACCTGTTTGCTACCCCTTAGTTTATTATAATTTTAATTTAATTGTAACCCTCACCCTTATGCTAACCCTAATTTAATTGTAACCCTAACCATTATTCTAACCATAACCTTAGATTATGGGTGTCCAAGTTTTTTCTGCAACGGGCCACTTCACCAGAAATGTATGTTTACATGGGCCACATTCATTTTTCATTTAGAGAAAATTATACAGGGACACACAATATATATACAGATATATACACACACATATATTCATAGTAATGTGCAGTGTGAGTGTAACAGACTCCACAGCATAAATCTCATGGTAACATGCAGTAGGTGAGTGTATCACAGCAATTCAACACACAGCAATGCAACACATACATACACAGCCACACACAGAGACACACTTACACACAGGCAGACACACTTAAACACAGATTTCTGTGGTACTTAGGCACATACATACATAGTCACACTTACACACACATACACACAAACACATATTTGTTTCCTCTTTAAATAAGTATTTACAATAAATAAAACCGGACTTTTAATTATTGTTTTCTTCATTTCTATGTTTTTTCCTTTTTTCAGTCCTTTGTGGATATAATACTAACACACACACAGAGTCACACTTGCACACATAGACACACACAGTCACACACACACAGTCACACACAGAAAGTCACACACACCTTGATGTCTCGCGGGCCGCATTTGGCAAGCAGGCCGCATGTTGGACACCCCTGCCCTAGATGTTCAGCTAATCAATCCTTTTTTTCTTCTTCATTGCACTGTTGCTGACTGCCTCTAAGGGCAGTCTAGCAATTGCATCAAAGCGACGTAAGGGAATTTTTTTTCACTTTTGTGGCTCTTCCCACAAGAGGGCAGCAGCCATATTGCTCTCCAATATGGCGCCCACAAGTCGCTCCGTGGAGCGATTGCGGGTGCCCCTAGTCTGTCCTATGTAGGAAAGGGGTTAATAGAGTTATTGCAGTTACTATAGGATCAGTCCTTCCTACCTCTCCAAGTCCAACGTATTAGATATCACTGAATTTACAGGACACTATGAAATAATTTTCCATGTCTAATTATACGAAAGAAAAAAAAGTGGATTAAAAACAAGTAAAAGTCCACATACAATATGAGTCAACATACAATATGTAATCTTTTTTTTAAATTTTTTATATGTAATCTTGTGCTTCACTTTAAAAATGCAGAGTAGACTGAAGGAAAAACATGATAAGATCAAACAATATCTGAAAATTGGTATTTTGTTAATGAAAGTTATCCAGCAGTTTTGTAACCTAGCCATTGATTTATTATTATTTGCGGATGAAAGTATAATTCTTAGGCAATTAAATGCGCATAATAAGATATTACCCACTGCCAATAACAAAAACATTCACATCTTCTAATAGTTTTATAAATGAATGACATAAAGGTATTAAAACCTCTGCAGGATGAATCCCATAAATAAGATTTTGTAAGCAATAGGGAAGACCTGGCAATGTCACAAATGCAGTCTTTGTAGTTTTATAAAAATCTGACATCTATATTACTGAAGAAAAACCAAACTATTTTAAAATAATTTAGACTGAGCTGGAATTTAACACCTTCGCGACAATGGACGTGTCAAGCACGTCCTGCCGGGAACTCCGTTCCCAAGAATGGACGTGCCTGGCACGTCCTGCGGTGAATGGAGCGGTTTTCGCGATCAACGATCGCGAAAACCATTTTAACAGTGCTGGTCTATTGCCTCGACATCGAGGAAATAGCCAGCACCGAAATTTCTTTTCTGGGGCACCCACGATCGCCCCACGGAGCGATCGTGGGAGCCATACTGACGGAGCAGCATGCTTTGTCAATATGGCTATGCCCTCTGGAGGTCTGAGCTTCAGAAGTGAAAGTAACTTCACTTCCGTCGCTCTGAATATGCTATTCGACTGCCCCTAGTGGTATTTAAGTAGCATAGCAATGTAAACAAATTTAAATAAATATTTAATTAAATAAAAACTGGTTATATACTTAGATTATCCTATAGGGTTAAAATTAAATCATTTTTAACATAAGGGATAGGGTTAAAATTAAATTAAAATATATTAAGGGATGGCATAAGGGTTAGAGTCTTAAGGTTAAATTTTGGGTTCATGTTCAAAAGGTCAATATAGGAAAAAAACAAAAAACACTATTTTTGGTTTTTGCCCCATAACTTTCAAAAACATACCGAAAAATATGGGAACATGCATATTTCTGAACTCGGGACAACATTTAGAAACTATTTAGACGTGGTCTTTTTTTAATGATTGTATTTGTGTAAATTATATTTTAGGTGAAACTTAGAAAAAGTGTTTTTTTTTTAATTTTTCATCATATTTTATGATTTATTTTGTAGTAAATTATAAGATATGATGAACATAATGGTATCTAATGAAAGCCCTTCTTATGACGATAAAAACAACATATCATTTGTGTGGGTACAGTATGTGAGAAAGAAGAAAATTGCAGCTAAACACAAACACCCCAGAAATGTCAAAACAGCCATTGTCACCAAGGGAAAGTCAAGGTGAAAATGTCTTGTCACTAAGGGGTTTAAGATGATAATAATAATAAAAAAATCACAGCAGTGTCCCTTTAAGGATGAACAATGTGGGTATTAACAACAAAACTAACCAGCTGAGCTATTTCTATCTCACATTATTAACTATTTTCTTTTACATAAACACATCACAAGAAAATACTTTCTTATTAAAAATGAATGCAGTAATTACAAAAGAATCTAAAGATTTCTAAACCTCTTCCTCTGCAGACATTTTCAGTTCAACCAAGGTATTAAAACTTTATGAAACAAAGCTATTTTGATAACAGTGAACAAATGACAGTTTATGTAGAATTTTTCTTTAAGTTTTAAAGCTTAATCTTTATCTGTAGTTGAAAAGGTCATGGCAATGGAACATCTGGATTGAAGACTTGTACAAGTGACAACTGGATTTTCATAACTCCTTCCATGGTAAGCATTACATATTATCCATCCATGATAACATCGAATTGCTACATAATAAGGTATGCCGGGCTGGTTATTTAGTGCAGCAAATGATTCAAGGGTCATTCGAGGTGAAACAGAGAAACCATACCTCTAAATTGCATTCTTTCATGACAAACTTATGTTTTGTTCTTGTCATTAAGCCCATCATCATGTCCAATGTCTTCTTATCATCAGTTTGGCAAATCAGTGATGTCTGAATATTAAATATGATAAATATAACAATCAAGAGTTCAAATGGCACAACAAATCCCCAAATGTTGATAAAGTCTACCTTGAAATAGCAGAAAAGAGTGGTTTGGTTTAACTAATGTGCAATTTTGTTGGGAAAGTAACCTGCCTAAAGATAAGCTGGATATGGCTAGCTCTATCACATGTTGTCGAAGTCCTGATGTTATTCAGTTAACCTCATTTGTGGGATGAATGGTAACCTCATCCTTTGTCAATGCACTGCTCATCTAAAAGGCAGTCTGTATACGATAAGTCCATTTTTTAAATTGTGGATTGAGAACTATGCTAAGAAAAAAAAGCAAACAGTTAGAGAAAAATTAATTTGCTATTATTAAATGCAAAACAAAGGCAAATAAAGACACAGAATATACACAGCAAGCTTCTGGTGTTGCAATTTAAATATACCCAGTAGCGAAACACGTTCTCTTACTTAAAATTCATATTCAATGGACATCCCAACATTTGTAAACATCAAATTTGATTGATGCTTGTTTTAATACATGTTCCAAATATTTTACTTTTTTTTGTTGTAAACTAGGGACAAGCAGTGGCTGCCTCTTTGGGTTCTACCTCCAACATATTGTGCCTGTAGACTGCAGGTTTGATGATTGATAAATAAATGACTGTGTTTATATAGTTATGTGTAAATTCAGATACTACAAGTTATCTGGGCAATTGTCAGATCCAATCCATGTGCAATTAAAAAGGATTAGACATGAAAGACAATGCAAGGGTAAAATGTATCTGTAATCGACAAAAATGTGGCCAAGGTCCCCTTCAAATAGGGAATAAAATGTAATATACATCTTTGCTGATAAAATTACCTGTAAATATGTGGATTACAGTATATATCCTCAACTAAAGTTCTCTCCCTGGAGATCGTCACCGTGAGTAGTTGCCCCATGAACACTCCCACAGCTCTCCACCTTCCGTTATCTAATACTGGGAATATTGTGGATGTATGCATTTGTACGCACACCACAATGTTTTGCTGTGTTTATTGTATTCATTTGTAAACTCTCAGCATGCTGCCCTTTAAAAATATAATGCTTAGAACTTTTTTCTAATATGAATGTTTGGTTTAAGATGATGCTTTTGAAATTTATTCAAATGACTTATCATTGCCTATTAATTAAAGTTTTGTTTCAGAATTTCCTTCTATTTGTGGGGCTTAATTTTACAGATGGATCAACAGTGTTGCTCTCCTAGTGACCTCTAAATGTGTCAATATTTGCACCATCAGCTGAAGATACATTTGCATCCCACAGAATGATTTCCTTTTTTACAGGATACATTGTAATATCCTTTGCAATGCAAATGTGCCTCTGAGCTGAATGTTTAAATATTGAAACTTTTAAAGTAATACTAATCTTTGTTTTTCTCTTGTGCTTCTAATATAGAAGCATAAGTGAAAAGATAGTTTTTCCCAATGTGAGGATGAACTGACATTTACTTTTGAGAGTACATGCAAGATTATCCTCAGACCGGCAGCTGCCACACTTCAATGGGAGGCATGCAGCACAGTTTGGCCTGTGAATGTCTCTCTTTGAGACCATCATTTTTGCATGGGATCAGATCCACTCTGATTGGCTGTGTGCGTAATGACACTGTCAGCCAGTGCTGTATTTACAGCGAGGCATCCTAGGCGGATGCCTAGGGCAGCAAATTTTGGGGGGCGGCAGAGCCCCCCAGCACTGAAAAAAAAAAAATGAAAAAAAAAAAAACCCCGGCCCTTTAAAAAAAATAATAGACCACGCTTGCAGGCAGAGACGGAGGTGAGAGGGGATCGGAAGATCCCCCCTCACCATCGCTCTGCCTGCCAGGCTGCACGGGGAGCCGAACAGGCAGCACAGAGAAACCTCCTTGCTGCCTGTTCGGCTCCCCGTGCAGTGTGACACGGAAGTGCCGACAGTCACGTGACGGGCGTGCTGACGTCATACGCGCGCCGGGTCACGTGACCTGTCGGCACAATCGCCTGGGAGCCGAACAGGCAGCATGGAGAAGACCATGCTGCCTGCCACTAACCACCAGGGACAAAGGTAAGTGCTGGGGAGAGGGGGGGATTTGGGCAAATTGGCTGGCATATTAAATGGCAAATAACAATGGCATAAATTGGGCAAATTGGCTGGCATATTAAATAGCAAATAACAATGGCATAAATTGGGCAAATTGGCTGGCATATTAAATGGTAAATAACAATGGCATATAATTGGGCAAATTGGCAGGGGCATATTAAATGGCAAATAACACTGGCATATTATTGGGCAAATTAGCAGGGGCACATTAAATGGCAAATAACACTGGCATATTATTGGGCAAATTAGCAGGGGCACATTAAATGGCAAATAACACTGGCATATTATTGGGCAAATTAGCAGGGGCACATTAAATGGCAAATAACACTGGCATATTATTGGGCAAATTGGTAGGGGCACATTACATGGCAAATAACACTGGCATATTATTGGGCAAATTGGCAGGGGCACATTAAATGGCAAATAACACTGGCATATTATTGGGCAAATTAGCAGGGGCATATTAAATGGCAAATAACACTGGCATATTATTGGGCAAATTGGCTGGGGCTTATTAATGGCAAATAACACTAACATATTATTGGGCAAATTGGCAGGGGCAAATTAAATGGCAAATAATACTGGCTTAATATTGGGCAAATTGGCTGGGGCATACTACCGGTAAATGGCAGAATAACACTGGCATATTATTGGACAAATTGGCTGGGAATATTAATGGCAAATTATACTGGCATAATATTGGGCAAATTGGCAGGGGCTGATTAAATGGCAAATACTGGCATATTATTGGGGAAATTGGCTGGGGCATATTAATGGCAAATGATATTGGCATATTATTGGGCAAATTAGCTGGGAATTATTATGGGCAAATAATATTGGCAATGTGTATGTAATGGGGTGATGGGGCATGTCCTTGGTGTGCAACGTGGGTTATGGGTCATGTCGTGGGTGTGCATCGTGGGTAGGGGGGGTGCCCAAAATTTGTCTGCCTAGGGCAGCACAAAACCAAGATACACCACTGCTGTCAGCATGTGCCAGCCTCTAGACCAGCTTTGTCTCAGTAGTGAGAGACAGCAAAAGCCAACCCACCTGTATCTATTAAGATACACTTGGGCAGTAGTGTATCTTGGTTTTGTGCTGCCCTAGGCAGACAAAATTTGGGCACCCCCCTACCCACGCACAACATGCCCCATAACCGACCTCACCCCATTGCATGACCCCATCACATACCCCCATCAACCCCCATTACATGCCCCCATCGCCCCATTACATGCCTCCATCGCCCCCATTACATACCTCCATTGCCCCCATTACATACCCTATCACCCCCATTATATGCCTCCATTAACCCCATCACCCCCATTATATGCCTCCATTAACCCCAACACCCCCATTATATGTCTCCATCACCCCCATTACATGCCTCCATCACCCCCATTACATGCCTCCATTAACCCCATAACCCGTGTTCAGCTCCCCGCGGTGAGAGTCGATAGGTCATGTGACCCGGCACGTGTCTGTCACGTGACCTGTCATCACTCTACCCCCCCAAGAGGTATTGTGGAGGTCCCTTTTACCACCAAAACAGCCTTGACCCATCAATGCATGGACTCCACTAAACTTCTGAAGGTATTCTATGGTATCTGGCACCAAGACTTTAGCAGCAGATCCTTTAAGTCCTGTAAGTTGCGAGGTGTGGCCTCCATGAATTATACTTGTTTTTCAAGCACATCCCACAGATGCTCGATTGGATTTGTATCTGGGGAATTTGGAGGCCAAGTCAACACCCTGAACACATTGCTGCATTCCTCCAACCTTTCCTCAACCATTTTTTGCTTTATGGCAGGGCGCATTATCCTACTGAAAGAGGTCAATGCCATTAGGGAGTACTGTTTCCATGAAAGGGTGTACATGGTCTGCAACAATGTTTAGGTAAGTGGTTCATGTCAAAGTAGGTAAGTGGTTCATGTCAAAGTAACATCCCATCTTTTCCCAAGAGAACACTGACAAAAGAATCACACTACCTCCGCCGTCTTGCCACTTGTCAATGGTCATAGTGTTATGGCTGATCGGTGTATGTTACTCCAAATGCCATAGGGCAAACAACACCTACATTCTGTGCACTTAATGAAAGATTATAATTGTTACACTGTAATTTTTGCACTTTAAGTGAATAAGCAATTGCATTTGCACAATCGCACAGTGCTAATACTTTCTGTTAATTGTATTAAGACCTGTTTAGCAATATTGAATATTGGGCTTGAATAAAATCGTTTGAGACAAATGTCCTTTTTCTTTAAGATACAAAAAATCAGTTAATTTTAATATTTTATTTTCTCTCTCTTGCAAATTTAAATGTACTTAGCAAATGCCAGCATTTTATATATTATTCTTTATGAAAAAGGAAAACAACTTTTTACAAATTGTATTCAGTTTCAGGATGGCCACCTCCACATTGACAAATAGTCTAATATTTAGATGGTAATTGCAAATTTACTATAGCTTGAGAGATGAAAAAATAACTGGTCTTTATGTTACTTTTATTTTCCAAGGTACATACATGTGTAAAAATTTGTAAAATAAAATAGTATTTATTGTGTACAGTAGTTAACGTACCATTATTTGCTCAAATATAAGATGAGGTTTTTTTCAGAGCAAATGCTCTGAAAAAATTCCTTCGTCTCATATTTGAGCTTCATCTTATAATCAGACCTCACATAGAGGTCTGACTATAAGGCTAGAATCCAGGTTGCCAACAGAATTGTAGGGGACCTGAATCCTCCTCGCATACAGCCTGTGGATGTCTGTACAATGCGCATAGACTTCCTCTGACATCCGTGACATCCTGGCATTCTGTCATAGAAGCCGTACTGGAAGTGTTGGGCAACACCGGAGTATGTCTGTGTGCATTGGGCAGAGACCAGTGAGTCAAGAGGAGTATTTTGATGTCTGAGGTGGCAGATTGGCTAAACTGAGGGGCAGATGGCAAGTCATAGGATGCACTTGTAAGTCTAAAGGGCCGATTGGCAAATAAAAGGAAATATAAGCAAGAAATGCATTCTTTTCAATCATAATTTTTATTATATATGAACATAGTTTACATGTGAATTAATATTAACTAGTAAAACACTTTTCCTACAGGGTAGTCTTATATTCAGTAGTCGTCCCCCCCCCCCCCCCCAAATTACTATCCAAAGTTGGGGGGGTTCTTGTATTCAAGTAAGTACGGTAATTAGATCAAAGCAAAATTGCAGTAATGGTGAGTTTCTACTGGGTGAAATGAATCAAGCTTCCATTTAAATGCTACCCTGAGGCTTTGTGCCCCATTGCTCTTTTGGCCGCTCAATGGTCAGAGGGTCGTGCCCCATCCTGCACCACTTTGTCCGCTGCTTCTCTTCCTAGATCAAAAGCAGGAATGATAGGTAGAAGGGTTGAACGTCATGGACTTGGATCTTTTTTCAACCTAAATTACCTGTTAGAGATACAACGCAAAAAATAGTAGTGAGGTATAGAAGGCAAACGAATTTCATAAATATATATATATATATATTTATATATACAGCAAAAACAAATGTTATATATATATATATATATATATATATATATATATATATATATATATATATATAACATATATTTTTGCTGTATATATATAAGGCCGTAAGATTTCTACTCATCATTTTTACTATATTGCCTAAACTTCATATATTTCAATTACTTGTCCGAATATGCAGGCATTTTATAAAATAAAAATGTTTATAACAAAAATTATAATGCAACGATATTTCTTACATCACAGTGATTTATTATTATGTTATATTTGTATCATCTATCTCTTCTCCATTTAGATACGACAGAAGAGTAGAGATATAAAGTAATATAGACAAATATATAAAAGGCAGTTAGTTTCCGAGAAGCAGTGATATTAAGCTTTTTTGTTTATTACAAGTTGATGCACATATCACATTCTTGAATTGGTCTGTGCGCTCTTCTATGTAATACCCCTCACTCTACCTTTTGCTGAATTTAGCACGCTTCAAAATAACGAAGCAAATCTGATTAAAATTTCTCTGGATGGAGCGGCGCCGTTAATTTGAGCAAAGGCTTATTACTTTAATGACTTATCCAGATAATCAGAATTCATTAACATCCCTACTGCCGTCTCCTGTGCTTGCCCTGGGCACTGCCCACCCTTTGGGTATGTGAGCAGGCTTATTCTAAAATATACACTCAGGCTTGTGATATAATTTTTCCACTTTTGAAGAAATTCCCTATATTATTTTCATGATTATTTTCCTCATTTGACTTTGATTAGGGACAGAAATAATGTCAGTGATGATATATTTAACAAGCTTGGTTAAAGAAATGCCCAGCAGAAAGCAGTCATGTGATTTGTACTGGATCCTAATTTTTTTGTTTTTGTACATTTTGAGAGTTGGATTTTAGTATGACTGCTAGATAGAACGAGAAGCTAACAGGAGGAACATATAATATTTCCACTAGGCAGGGGTGGTTTTAGGTTTATTGGAGCCCTAAGTAAATCAGATGAGGACCTCTATGTCAGTTACTGGCTCCCTCCCCATAACTGTGTCCCCTCAGTTAGGCGGTGTGAGGCTTCCCATGCAAATGAGGGCCCTAAGCAGATGTTGAATTTGCTTATACACATGAGGCTCACCCAGGTAAGTCAATCCCGTATCCAATCTCTCTCTGTGCTACTGCTTCTCTGTTTCTGCGTTTCCTTTGTCCTCTGCATTGTTTCATCTCCTACTTATTTAATGTGTCCCACGCGATTGTTCTGTTTCTTTCCATTGTGGTTCTCTCTAGCTACAGGTATGCACTTGTCTTTGTCTCTCTTGCTTTAGTTCAGGTTTAGTTATGTTCTATGCAAGTTTAGTGGTGAGGACTTGCCTTTAGTGATGTACTGTGATGTGATAACAAAGGCAATGAGGAAACAGAGAAGTAGGAACACAAGGAGAGACTGGATACAGGATGTAATAGTCTGTGTTTGCCTCACAATACGGGAGAACGGCTACCTCCAATAAGAGCCTAAGTCCTAATTTTTCCCTGATGGCATTGGCTGTCCTAATGCAACCTCTATGCCAGTGGTTGGATTTTATTTTGTATATAGGATATTCACATAAATATTCAGTAGACATACTTATTTTTTTGCATTAGCCATCAAAGAGGTAAGTAATGGAATACTGAAAGGTTATCTAGTAGTATGTTTTAGACACTATGACAATCTCGCTGAGTCAATATCAGCTCTATGTAAAAGGAAACTTATTTAATCTTGGGCTCTCTTAGAAAATTCTGAATTTCATTTGAGAACACTGTTTAGTGGCACCTCTAGGTCTAATACAGAAGTATTGATGTCAATATTGATTTTAAAACTAATTGTGCCTCTATTATGATATTCAAAATTTGGCTGCCGTATGTACACTTTTCAGACCTACCCATCAGTTTAAAGCCTCCTTTGATTCTGATATGCTCAGAACCTAAGCATATAAGACATCTTATTGTGTATTATTAACATTTTTTACTGTGAAAAAAACATGCAAAACATATTACTTTGTTACATAATAAGGATGTTTATTATTATTTATTCCATTTTTTTTCAAATTTTTGCCCAATGGACACACACATTACACCATATAACTCTATGACAAGCAGGGTTATGGGGATGAAACTTATTCCATCATCACTAAGGTAGAATTGTTTTTATATAGATTTATTACTAAAATTGGACTCAGTTAACCTTCCTGGGCACACTATCAGTGTTACATATCAAAATAAATAAATACTCCCACTTCCTGGATTCCCTCGATCTGGAGGTGCCAGCTCAACTTGTCAAGCAGCCCAGAAGCTGAACTGGGAGTTTCCTCCCTGCGGGGTGGGATGAGAATAAGGAGTCTTTGGGTAAAGAGACTTGCGTGCACACTTTCAGGTACAGTAAACTCACATTCCCAGCCAGACCTGGCTCCAGCTGAGGAAACAAAATGTGTAGCAACCTGGTTATAGAAAGAAGCCGGGAGCTGCACTGAGCTGGCACTACCACAGGTGTTGCAATGTTCTTTGACACTTCTGGGTCATTTAACGTAATTGTTTGCAGGGGGAGGAAAACATTGACATGTAGCTGTAGCCTATCCATCCCAGAAACAACTATGTAACTGCCCTGCCTGAAGTACTACAAATTATTCAAACGTCAGCAGACGAGCCCAGATTACCAACATTTCCATTGTTTGGTCCTATAGTGGAACAATTTTACCACCCCACTTGCTGAAAGATATGGCTGCAGACCTTCCTAAACAATCTGACACTCATACTATAGTTACTAATAGACATGTGCAAAACTAAAATTTTCGTTTCGTTTTCGTCTATTCGGACGAAAATGTTAATTATTTTGTCTAAAACGAATTTCGTTCATTACTGCATTCGTTTCAGACGAAATTTGTTCATTATTTTTGTTTCGTTTTATTCGTTCGTACGAATCAATTGACCTACACATTCCATAACTTTCGGTTTATGGAATGTATGTAATGCTATTGGCTTTCTATAAACCAACTCTATATCGGTTTATAGAAAGCCAATAGGATTACATGCATTCCATAAACCGAAAGTCTATGAGCTGAATGTCTTTCGGTTTATGGAATACATGTAATGGTTTTGGTATTCTATAAACCGAAATAGAGTCCCCATTCATAAGAATTTCTTATGAATGGGGACTCTATTTCGGTTTATAGAAAGCCAATAGAATTACATGTATTCCATAAGCCGAAAGTCTATAAACCGAACGACATTCGGTTTATAGACTTTCCGTTTATAGAAAAGCTATAGCATTACATGTATTCTATAAACCGAATGTCGTTCGGTTTATAGACTTTAGGCTTATGGAATACATGTAATACTATTGGCTTTCTATAAACCGAACTAGAGTCCCCATTCATAAGAAATTCTTATGAATGGGGACTCTAGTTCGGTTTATAGAAAGCCAATAGTATTACATGTATTCCATAAGCTGAAAGTCTATAAACCGAACAACGTTCAATTGACCTGTTCGTATGAATGGGGACTCTATTTCGGTTTATAGAATAGCAATAGCATTACATGCATTCCATAAACCGAAAGTCGTTCATTATGTCGGTTTATGGAATGTATGTAATTGTCACATCAGCGCCGTCGCGCTGCAGGACACGTCCTGCTTACCTTAGCCGCCGCTTGACACGCGCTTCTTCTGCGCGTGTAATACTTACCACAAGGTCCTGTCCCGGATCCGCTGCTATGGTTCCAGAAAATGTACGCATGCGCTTACGCAGTGCAGCGCATACTCCTCCACACTATGCGCTGCCTAAGAATTAGCTATTGCCATAAGAAGTCCCTTCCACACGGCGGCGCCATCTTGGTTTTATATGCTACTTCCTAGTTTGCTTTCCAAGCCTCATTTTCATCCCAAAGGCGGAGACTTGCCTTGGAGGGATATTTAAAGGCTCAGTCTGCATTCAACCTTTGCCTGTGATAGTGCCTTGAGCCTTTACTAGCGTTTTTGTACTTTCTATTCTATATTACTGTTGCCGAACTTTGCTACCTGACCTTGCCTGTTTGCCGCCTGTCCTGACCTGTTGCCTGTTTTGACTTAGCCTGAACTCTGCCAGCCTCGACTTATCGCCTGCCTGACTACTCTTTTGCCTGTGTCCCTGTTACCTTCGCCTCGGTCCTGTTGCAGCTTCCAGTCCTGTTACCTCCGCCTCGGTCCTGTTTCAGCTTCCTATCCTGTACCTCCGCTTCGGTCCTGTTACAGCTTTCAGTCCAGTACCTTGGTTTCAGCTTCGATACTGTCACGGACTGAGTAGGATCAGAAGACTGGATCCGCGATGCGAAGACCTGGTATCTACTGCAACAGGTTTGGAGGCAGGACAGTGTCTATTCACCTGAATGGTATTATACCCTACGGTTGAGCCTCAGGTAAATGACCACCCAGGACTTGGAACACTGACTGCAACCGCACACTGAAGCAGGGATACGCAGGAATTACTGGATAAACGGATAGTCAGCAAGCCGGGTCAAACACAACAGGAGCAACGGTACAAGACGGTATGGAGGAGGCAAGGTCAAAAACAGGCAAAAGGATCAGGGCAGGCAGCAAACGGAGAAGTCAGAAGTCACAGCAGGAGTCAAAAACCGAAGAATCAAGAATCAAGAATAAACGCTAGATCAAGCCACAAGGAACTATCTCAGGCAAGGTCTGAGTAGCAACTGAAGGTTTAAATACAATTTGGGCGGTAAAACCCGCCCCTAATAGGTCCCCCAAAAAGTATAAGTATAGCCCTTTAAGGCTATGTTAATTTTCTGTGTGTAGCGGTACTGCGCATGCGCGCAGTTTCGGTTTGCTGCGCGTTCGTCGAGGGGAAGCGGTGAGCGCGTCTGCAGCCCTGGAGGGCTGAGACGCCGAACGGAGCCCTCGCTGTCCGTCCACCCTGCCTGCAGGGGCAGCGGCAGCGGAGGCACGGACCTCGCGGCGGCAGGTAAGTTTCTTTTTTATTACACTACCCCCCTCTTTATGAACGCCGTACCGGCGTTCAGGACCTGGTTTGAGAGGAAATCTACGATGAAATAAGGAAACTTTGGAAGGAGCATGAACATCGGATGCTGGTACCCAAGATCTCTCCTCCGGACCGTAACCCTGCCAATGGACAAAATACTGCAAAAGACCACGGCGCAGCCGAGAATCCAAAATAGATTGTACCAAATACTCCTCATGCCCTTGAACGAGGACAGGTTTGGGAACCGTATGGGCGTCAGAGAAACGATTAGTTACAACTGGTTTGAGGAGGGACACATGGAAGGAGTTGTGGATGCGCATACTGGAAGGGAGGCGTAGGGTATAGGACACATCGTTGATTTTGGACAAGATCACGTAAGGACCGATATATTTGGGACCTAAAGTCCTGGAGGAATGACGAAGTTGGAGATACTTGGTAGAAAGCCATACTTTGTCACCAGGAAGAAGTACGGGGGCAGGAGAACGATGTTTGTCGGCAAATCTTTTCTGCAACACCTTGGCCCTGGATAGTTGCGAAGAAACAGAAGCCCAGTGAGATTTGAGATCCTGGACCTGACGGTCAGCAGCCGGTACTTCCGAAGGCAATCCCAAGTCCGGCCAAAGAGTAGGCTCGTAGCCAAAGGCTGCACAAAACGGGGATTTCTGCAAGGACTCATGAAAGGAGCTGTTATATGACAATTCAGCGAGATGGAGGAGAGAAGACCAAGTAGATTGATCCTCATCAACATATAACCGTAGATATTGTTTCAGAACCTGATTGGTCCTCTCCGTCTGACCATTGGTTTGCGGATGATGAGAGGAGGAAAATTTTAGAGAAATACCCAGCTGAGCACAAAGTGATCTCCAGAACCGGGACACAAACTGAGAACCACGGTCAGAAACAATGCTTTGGGGTACCCCATGTAGACGAATGATTTCCTTCATGACAACAGTTGCAAGCTGAGATGCTGAGGGCAGTTTGGGAAGAGCAACAAAATGAGCCTGTTTGGAGAATAGATCGACTACTACAAGTATGGTCGTGAACCCTCGAGACAAGGGAAGATCTGTGACGAAATCCATGGCAATATTCGTCCAAGGTCTCTTAGGGACAGGAAGAGGGCATAACAGGCCTGCAGGGTTACGTTTCGGAGTTTTGTATCTAGCACAGACGGTGCAGGCGCGAACAAAATCCTGAACGTCAGATTGCAAGGAAGGCCACCAAAATTTCCGGTCAATGAGAAACTTAGTGTTGCGTACACCACGGTGACCCGCGACAGAGGAAGCATGAGCCCAGGACAAGACTTGTCTCCGAAGGTTGGATTGAACAAAGTAACGACCGACAGGAGGGCGACAATTGGTGGGTCTAGGGAACTGGGATCTGGTAATTTTCCACAGGAGGGAGGTGGACACCGAGGCAATGATCCGAGAGGCCGGTATAATGGAATCAACCACAGGAGGAGCCGTTTCAATGTCAAAACGTCTAGACAGAGCATCCGCCTTGCCATTTTTCGACCCGGGCCGGTATGTGATGGAAAAATTAAAACGGGTAAAAAATAAGGCCCATCTGGCCTGTCTGGGATTCAATCTCTTAGCTTTTTCTATGTATAACAAATTTTTGTGGTCGGTGAGAATCGTGATGGGAATTTGAGTACCCTCTAAGAGATGACGCCATTCGTCAAGAGCCATCTTGATGGCCAACAATTCGCGGTTGCCTACATCGTAGTTGCGTTCCGCTGAGGTAAACGTCTTAGAGAAATATGAACATGGATGGACTCTGTTGGAGATTTGGTCTCTTTGAGATAAAATAGCCCCAGCGCCAGATTCAGAAGCATCAACCTCCAAAATGAATGGTTGAGCTGGATTGGGTCTGCGAAGAATGGGTGCAGAGATGAAGGCATGTTTCAGGAACTGGAAGGCTTGGAGAGCCTGGGTAGACCATTTAGCCGGATCACTTCCCTTCTTAGTGAGAGCAGAAATGGGTGCAGTGACTTTAGAGAAATTCCTGATAAATCTTCTATAGTAATTAGCAAAGCCCAAAAACCTTTGTATCCCTTTGAGGTTGAGCGGTATTTGCCAGTCTTGGATAGCAGAAACTTTGTCAGGATCCATCTCTAGGCCGTCAGAGGAGATAATATAACCCAGGAATTTGATTTTTGAGCATTCGAATTCACATTTTTCGGCCTTAGCAAAGAGGTGATTTTCTCGAAGACGACGTAATACCTGTTGAACGTGCTTTCTATGGTCGGAGATATTCTTGGAATATATAAGGATATCGTCCAAATAGACCATGACATGAGATAACAACATGTCCCGGAAAACGTCGTTAACAAAACTCTGGAAGACTGCTGGTGCATTACATAATCCGAAAGGCATAACTAGGTATTCGTAATGCCCATATCTGGTATTGAAGGCCGATTTCCACTCATCACCCTCTCGTATGCGGACCAAATTATATGCACCACGTAAGTCTAGTTTGGTGAATATCTTGGCATCTTGGAGTTGGTCGTATAGTTCAGTGATGAGTGGTAGTGGATAACGGTTCTTTATGGTGATTTTGTTCAGTCCCCTGTAGTCTATGCAAGGCCTTAAGGTACCGTCCTTTTTGGCTACAAAAAAGAATCCAGCGCCTGCTGGAGAGGAAGATGGTCGGATGAATCCCCTCTGAAGATTATCCTTTATGTACAAAGCGAGTGCTTGATTCTCAGGTGCCGAGAGAGGATAAGTATGCCCTACCGGAGGGGAGGAACCAGGTAATAGGTCGATGGCGCAATCGTAGCTCCTATGAGGAGGAAGAATCTCGGCCTTGGTCTTAGAGAATACGTCTAGGAAGTTCCAATATAACTGTGGAACCCGGGAATGAGGATCCTCAGGAGGAAGAGTACTAACTGAATTGAGTGTAGGCAGATTGTCATTAAGGTCCTGACCATCTAGACCCCACGAATCAACTTGTCCCAAACACCAGTCAATGGAAGGATTATTCTTTTTCAACCATGGTAGCCCCAATATGATGGAGATGTGGGGACTGGAAAGGACGTCAAAGCTTAATTCTTCGTAATGGTTGTGACCGATCTTTAAACCCAAAGGTATGGTTTCCTTGGAAATTATACCAGTGCCTACAGGGGTACCATCCAAGGCAGACACAGAAATAGGCAGGGCTTTAGACTTCAGAGGAATATTCTGTTGAATTACCCAAGATTGGTCTACGAAATTTCCAGCTGCTCCGGAATCTATGAAGGCTTGGGTGGCCACTTGGTGGCCTGTCCACTGGAGCAAGACCGGTATTAAAAGTCTCTGATTAGAAGGAGAATTAATGATGTTAACGCTCAGTGGGACTCCTTCTTTTTCCACTAAGCGTTGGCGTTTCCCGATTTCTGGGGACATTTCAGAGCAAAATGACCCCTTAGACCACAGTACAGGCATAGATTTAATCTCCTGCGACGAGATTTTTCTTCGTCAGAAAGTCGTAGTATAGGACCAATTTCCATAGGTTCACTAGTTAGATTGGTCTCAGGCTCTGGAGTTTTGGTAGCTTGATAGTATTTAGGTTGGAAGTGTCTTGGGTTCTTATCACGATCCAACCTCCTTTCTTGGCCACGAGCATCGAGTTTAAGACACAATGTAATAAGTGATTCCAGGTCCTCGGGAAGATCTCTATAGGTTAAAGCATCTTTAAGAGTGTCATTAAGACCTCTACGAAATGCCGCCTTTAATGCGCTCTGGTTCCACTCTGTCTCATATGCCAAGGTACGAAACTCTATGGCATACTGACCCACTGATCTTTTGCCTTGTTGCAACTCCATTAGTTGAGTCTCTGCAGACTCCCTTCTTCCTGGAGCATCGAAGACGGATTTGAAGGCTGAAATAAATGCGTCAGCATCTTCTAACAGGGGAGAGTTCTGTTCCAGCAAAGGGGATGCCCAGTTCAAGGCCTCTCCTTTCAGGAGATTAACTATGAACGCCACTTTTGCGGTGGATGAGGAGAAAGCGTCAGGTTGTGTGCGAAAATGTAGTAGACACTGGTTTAGGAACCCTCTACATTCACGTGGAGAACCGGAAAACTTTTCCGGTATGGGCATCTTAGGTGGTCTTGAAGAACTACGAGCCCCCATGACAGAGAACCCTTGATCAGACATGGTAGGAGCGGTCGAGACTGGATTCATATGAGTGGTGAGTGACCGTAATAGTTCGGTAACAGTATCCAGTTTATGTTCAAGGGATTGAAGATGTGAAGCGTGCGTGGTCAGGATCTTGTCATGGCATTCCTGTCTGGCCGAGACTCGGGCCAGGTCCGCGGGATCCATAAATATGGCCTGAGATAATGTCACGGACTGAGTAGGATCAGAAGACTGGATCCGCGATGCGAAGACCTGGTATCTACTGCAACAGGTTTGGAGGCAGGACAGTGTCTATTCACCTGAATGGTATTATACCCTACGGTTGAGCCTCAGGTAAATGACCACCCAGGACTTGGAACACTGACTGCAACCGCACACTGAAGCAGGGATACGCAGGAATTACTGGATAAACGGATAGTCAGCAAGCCGGGTCAAACACAACAGGAGCAACGGTACAAGACGGTATGGAGGAGGCAAGGTCAAAAACAGGCAAAAGGATCAGGGCAGGCAGCAAACGGAGAAGTCAGAAGTCACAGCAGGAGTCAAAAACCGAAGAATCAAGAATCAAGAATAAACGCTAGATCAAGCCACAAGGAACTATCTCAGGCAAGGTCTGAGTAGCAACTGAAGGTTTAAATACAATTTGGGCGGTAAAACCCGCCCCTAATAGGTCCCCCAAAAAGTATAAGTATAGCCCTTTAAGGCTATGTTAATTTTCTGTGTGTAGCGGTACTGCGCATGCGCGCAGTTTCGGTTTGCTGCGCGTTCGTCGAGGGGAAGCGGTGAGCGCGTCTGCAGCCCTGGAGGGCTGAGACGCCGAACGGAGCCCTCGCTGTCCGTCCACCCTGCCTGCAGGGGCAGCGGCAGCGGAGGCACGGACCTCGCGGCGGCAGGTAAGTTTCTTTTTTATTACAGATACTCAGGTAGTAGTGCAGAGTGCAAAAGACCTGGGGGAACGAAACCTGAGGCTCAACCATAAGGTGGACTTCCTTCAGGCGGAAGAATTCTGTTCTATTACCGGGATTCGTTGCACTAACCTCTATTTCTCTGCAAAGCGGTTCCAACCTCGCTCCTGAACGTGACAGTAACGCTATTGGTATTCTATAAACCGACTCTATTTCGGTTTTTAGAATGCAAATAGGACGAATGGACGAATGATTTTCGTTTATTAACCATTCGTTCATACGGCTTTCGTTAGTTTAGCATTTTCGTTATTCGTTTTTCGGACGAATGGACAAAAATGCTATTTTCGGACGAAAATGCATTCGTCCGAAAACGAATGCACATGTCTAGTGGAGATAGTCAGTTGGGCTAAAGCTAACCAGAAATGATTAGTGGGTATTTGTTATAAACCACCAAATATTGCTGTACTTGAAGAATCACAGCTATTAATGCAAATAGAAAAAAGGTTTCTAAAAAAAAAGGGCAGTATCATTATGGGGGATTACCCAGAAGTAGACTGGAAAAATGGAACCACTAATTCTGCTAAAAGCAGTAAGTTTGTTGTTTGAATTTGTTGAATGACAACATTTTGTCTCAGCTAGTGCAGACACAAACCAGAGGGCAAGCAGGCCTGGATAAGGCAATAACTAACAAGGGAACATTTAGGGAATAGTGACCATAACATGGTATCCTTTGAGATTTATTTAAAAAAAAGGCAAATTTGTATAGGTCCTACCAAAACACTGAATTTTAAAAAGGCCAACTTTAGTAGGTTTAATACATCCATTGCTCTTGTTGACTGGGATGGATTGTTTTTTGAAAAAAAACCACTGAAGGTAAATGGGATACCTTCAAACTAACACCACAAAAATATACATATAAATTTATACCCTTTGGTAACAAATATAAAAGAAGCAAACTAAAACCAGTGTGGCTAACCAGTATGGTAAATCAGGAAATAAATAAAAATAAAGTCGCTTTTAAACATTATAAAGCCGAGGGATCAGCAGAGGCATTTGCAAAATATAAAGAAGCCAACATAGACTGTAAAAAGGCTATTAAATTGGCTAAATTTCAGAATTAAAAAAAACATTTGCTAAGGAGAGCATGAGGAATCCCAAAAAAATCTTTAAATATATAAATGGCAAAATATTAAAGGCTTAGCAAAGACCAACACAAAAGGTTGCTGTACAAATTAACTGAAATAGGCTTACGGCCAAAGATTTGTTTGTGGATTGGCAATTGGTTAAAAGACAGAATATAAAGGGTGGTGTTAAATGGGAAGTTCTCAAATTGGACAGATGTGATAAGTGGATTACCTCAGGGTTCTGTCCTGGGTTTTCTTCTTTTTAATTTGATTATTAATGATCTCTCAGAGGGTATAGGGAGCCATGTCTCAGTGTTTGTAGATGACACAATATTAAGTAGGGTAATACAGTCTGAACTAGATGTATCTTTGCTGCAAGAGGATTTGGAAAAATTGGGTAACTGGGCATATAATTGGAAAATGAGATTCAGTGTAGTTAAGTGTAATATTATGCATTTTGGGTACAAAAATAAAAATTTGACATTTCTACTAATTAAAAAGATTTGGAAATAGTTGTAGACAATAGACTTATCAGTAGTGCACAGTGTCAGCTGGCAGCTGGAAAGGCCAATACGATTTTGGGGTCTATTAAAATGGGAATTGACTCATGGGAAGAAGATATTATTCTGCCTCTTTATAGATCCATGGTAAGACCTCACTTAGAATATATGGTTCAATTCTGGGCGCCGTTAAAAAAAAAAAAAAAAGACATTATGGAACTAGAGAAAGTGCAGAGGAGGGCTACAAAACTACTCAGGGGAATGGAAAGTTTTAGTTATGAAGAAAGGCTGTAAAATTTAAATCTGTACATGCTAGAGAAACATTAGAGGGGATATGATAATGTTATATAAATATATACAAACAGCTTTCTAAAGCTTAGCTTTTCTAAAGATTTGTTCATTAACAGAACAGTACAAAGGACAACAGGTCACCCGCTAAAACTTGAAGAAAGGCGATTTAGTCTACGACAGTGGAAGGGATTTTTTTTACAGTAAGGACAATTAAGATATGTTATTCACTGTCTGAAGTGGTTCTAGCAAATACGTTAGATGCCTTTAAAAGCGGCCTGGACACTTTTTTAATGAGCATAAAGTTCTGTAAGCATTAATATTTATTTAGTGCGTGTTGATCCAAGGAGAAATCGGATTGTCATTTGGAGTCAAGAAGCAATTTCCCCCCCCACTGAACACAGAATTAAAAATTGCTGAAAGGGTCTTTATTTGCTTTCTTTTGGATTAACAGCAGTAAACATGGGATAGGAAAGGGGTTGAACTTGATTGAATCTTTTTTCAACCTAAACTACTATGTAACTATGTAGCCAAATTTTATAGCAAGACAGGAGGCTTAGTATTTGCATGACCTTCTTTACTGTTTAACCTCTAGCAGCAAAACAGTTAACAGTTCTAAGAAAAAACAACCAATCAGGAGACATTAAAATAGCATATATAAGGCAGCAACAGCCCTTTCCACTTCCTCTTTCTTTGCTGCTTGACCTCCAGGTGAGCTCAATCCAGATTTGTCTGTTTTACTGCTCATATATAATTCTATTATTATTCTTATATTTATCTTACATATTTACAACTGTTTTGCTAGTACTGTCTTACCTTTATATATATATTTTATGGTTTTATTTTTCTGATATAACTTTTTGTGGTGCTATGTTACACATATGCTCATGCCATCTAAAAACTTCCTGTCTTGTAGTTCTCATCTACCTTTATTCCAACTATTCTAATCCTTGCTTTGACTTTATTCACCCTATATATCTAAACTTACATACTTAACTAACCTGTCTATAGCGACGCGTACTCAC
Source organism: Pelodytes ibericus (assembly GCA_036172795.1). NCBI lineage: Eukaryota > Metazoa > Chordata > Amphibia > Anura > Pelodytidae > Pelodytes > Pelodytes ibericus. The sequence continues at coordinate 109,057,665 of CM069860.1, forward strand.
TATAGACGCGGGTATACCGGCCTGTTTTCTCGGGACTCCCGCTAACGGAGCCCCGTTCCCTCTCCCATCATTACCTCCGGTGGTCGTCTAGGCCTTCCTCTGCCGGGCCCCGCCGATGGCGGCTTAGGCCTTTCTCCCTTGCGGCCTCGCGTTTTCTGAAAGGGTCGCTCGTTTTTTCTTAGCATCCGCTTGCAACCTATACTCGCGAGGGTTTGTTTCTCTTCCTCCCACACGTGCTCTCCCTGGTTGTAAGGCCGTTTAGGCCTCAACCGAACAGGGGAGATTTTGTCTTTCTCTTACCTTAACGTTTTTTCTCTCGTCACTTATTATTTTTTTCTTCTAGTTTCTTCCCCTTTCCTTTTCCACAGGTACAAACTTTACTTTACAATAAAGGTCCATGGTGACTACTGCAGTATATGTAATTGTATAAAACCGTGGTTCAAACCCCAATTACTTAATAGACTGTGAATACACCAGTACTCATTATGGGACCACAGCAATAAGGTCCTGTCACACATTTGGGGTGACCCCCCAAACATAATTTATTAAGGGTGTCACTACCCTGTATTTAACCCCTGGTGGCCCACGCTGGCTCCCACATCAAATCTGACACGATTTATCTGTCTTACCGAGGGTGACCCCCTCCAATTTTGACTCATATTTGGGGTGAACCCCCACTATCCTTAAAAGAGCTTTGTTGGTCCTCATCAATCAGGTCCTTTATGGCCCTCTATACTGATCCGATAGGGTGACCCCCTCGGACTATAACGGGTGACCCCCGCTGTTACATGTTCCCACACATCATGTACGCTGGAATTACTTTATAATTTTCCTACCACACGCCACAACAAGTTTTGTTTTTACTCGTTTTTCAGATACAAGGTGCTTCAACCATGAGTGACCAACATCCTAATGTTATGCCGGCAGGCTTCCAAGACTGGCTTCGCTCTGCTCTGGCGGACTCCCTTCCTTCAGAATTGGCTGCATTACATGATTCCCAAAGGCGCACCCCCCATCCAGAGACAAGGGACGCCCTTTCGGGCTCTGAAGATCTACAAAATTCGACGGATAGGGACCATGCCCGGCATATCGGACTGAATATTCCAAACCAGGTACCTCAAGGTCCCGATCTCCTGACCACCTAACACAGCGGTTACCCAAGGAATCTGAGGTTAACCCCGACCTCCTGGTGGAAATATTGGATTCCTCTGGTTTTCCATTGTTGGATCCGCGGACACTGCGCCACCCCCGCTCGGCAGAATGGTCACCGCCTCAACATATCGCAGAGTTCCTTCGTTATGGGCTGAGGCGTCCCCTCGAGAAAGAGACCAGCCAAAAGTTGCGTGCGGAGTGTCCCCGCCCAACACTACCAGACAAGGTCTCTTCGACACCCGAGTTCGATTCCTCATTCACCACTTTCATGATGAGGAATGGGAAAGACCCGCGTAAAGGTCTGGAACAAGGACTTCGATCCACCCAGGATAAACTGCTGGCCCCTGACGCAACTCTTCCTCATGGATCCTCACCTGGCCCGTGAATGGGCCCAGAGGGCATTGTGCCTGTTGGGCAACGCCAAAACCGCCCTTTCTCCAGAACACAGAAGAGCGGCTCTCTTTAAACTCAACAGCAAGCTGGCGGATCTGGCACCCAAGGAACTGGGCCCTGAAGCCATGGGCCTTCTCTTCGGGGATAAGTTCCTAAAGAACCTTAGTCAACATGTCAATATCTTCACATCCCTCAGTAAGGCACAGTTTTCTCTAAGACGAGTCTTCCATTCTAGAGACCTTTTTTTCCTACAAAGCTGGTCGGCAGAGGGCCGTCCCACCAGCAGGGCAGCCTTCACAGGCGTTTTCCGGAGCAATCCTCGAACCGGTTCCCTAACCGCACTGGTTATCGCACACCCTACTACCGTGGGCACACCATTAACGGAGGATCATCTTCCTACAGGACCAAGACCCACCAGGTAAGATTACACCCTTTATTACCACATATTCCTATCGCGGGCAGACTCAGCCATTTTCGTCACCAGTGGGCACTTATTACTCAGGACTCATGGGTACTGCAGACGGTAGAAGGTTTCCTTATAGATTTCTCTTCCCCTCCGCACCAACACACACCTCCGCGCCCTATGCACATGGCACGGGAAGACCTCTCTTTGGTTCACAAGGAACTACTGTCGCTTCGGGACAAGGGCGCCATAGAAATCATGGTTGGGAATCCCTGTTTCGTCAGCAATATGTTCCTGGTCCGCAAAAAGTCAGGCGAATTTCGTCCGGTAATCAATCTCTGTCCCTAAACCAACATGTCTCTTACAGACACTTCAAAATGGAGGGCATTCATCTCCTTCGCGACTTGCTACAGAATAAAGACTGGTTCTCCCACCTGGACCTAAAGGATGCCTATCTGACGGTACCTGTTCACAGGGATCACTGCGTCATCGGCCTTTTTTCTGCTTCAATCCAAGCGATTTTTCCGGGCCCTCTGTACTACCGCACCATGCAACGATTGAAGGCTCAACACCTTCGCGCCATGGATTCCTACGATCACTGTTTCCCTCTCACGGACAAGGTACGTCTCGAATTACAATGGTGGCTGACACACATGACAGCGTGGAACGGCCGCGCCATTTTTGGCTGTCTCCCATATTTCACTCTGGAATCGGACGCCAGCCTCCTTGTCTGGGGAGCGACATACGGGGCCGCGACGACAGGCGGTCTTTGGACACAGGAAGCAAGGGGGCTACACATAAATTGTTTGGAACTCATAGCAGGCTCTTTCGCAGTGCGCAGCTTAACAAAAAATACAACACATTGTTCACTAGTCCTCCGAATGGACAATGTGTCAGCGGTTCGATATATCAACCGTTTGGGGGGCTCCCGATCAAAACTGCTGACGGAACTTACCAAGGACTTGTACCAGTACTGCCTGGAACATCGTCTCTTCATACGGGCAGAATATCTCCCAGGGAAGGACAATACGGTGGTGGATTGGTTCTCCAGACACTGGAGGGCATCCAGCTACTGGCAACTCAATCCACGGGTCTTTCACACTCTGAACCACCTCCGGGGTCCCTTTCATCTGGACCTGTTCGCTTACAGAACAAATCGGCAAACACCAGTTTTCTTCAGCTGGATGCCGGATCCCCTATCTCTTGTGGTGGATGCCTTCCTTCAAACATGGCCTCCAGTGGGAGCCTACGCCTTTCCCCTGTTTACCATGATCCTTCGCTCCCTGCATCTTCTGATGCGTCAATGAGCTACGGTGCTTCTCATCTCCCCTCTGTGGAGGACACAACCCTGGTTTCCCCTTCTCTTGGAGCTCTCTTGCGGGGACCCTCTACTTCTTCCTGAGTCTCGGAGTCTCCTGTCCGATTCTCAGGGGAATCCACACCCTCTGATCCTCGAGGTTCACCTACAACTGGTGGCCTGGTTGGTTTCAGGGGTGCCTGGGACATGTCCGGATTATCGGCGGCGGCTCGAGATCTCATCTGGGACTCTTGGGCACCAGGTACTAGGAAGTCCTACCTTCACGCATGGGGAACCTGGAATAGCTGGTGTCTGGGGCAACATCTTAATCCCTTTACTGCCCCTGTTGTGGCCATGTTAAATATCTTGGCATCCTTGTTTCTTCAAGGAAAATCTTATCGAACTATTAACGTCGTGCGTTCGGCTATATCAGAGGCTCACGTTCCGGTTGAGGGGGTAATGATTGGTAAGGACCCCACGGTTTGTTGCCTTTTGCTGGAAATTCATTCAGCTAGACCCCCGAATTCCAAATACTCATCCTTTTGGGATGTGTCCAGAGTCTTACATTTCTCGGAAGAATGGCCAGATAATGACACACTTTCCCTAAGCCAACTGTCAGCAAAGATGGCATTGTTGCTCTGTCTAATTTCTTTCAGGCGAATCGCAGACATAAGGGCTTTCTCCTTTTCACCGGAAGGCGTGATGGTTACGATTTCTCGTCGAACCAAATCCTTCTCGACTTCGGTTTTTTACCCCTATTTTCCAGATCACCCTAAACTATGTGTCGCTCGCTGTGTTCGCTGCTATCTGTCTTCTACGGTGGCGCTTCGCCCCTCGGGGCCATTTGTTACTTTCTTATGTGAGCCCCTTCCGGGCCGTTTCATTTCCTACTATCGCACGCTGGGTCAAATGGATCCAATGCCTGGCGGGTATCGACAGATCTTTCGGCGCACATTCTGTTCGTGGCGCAGCGGCATCTGCAGCATTTGACTTGGGGAGTTTTTTGTCCGACGTCTTGGCGGCGGCGGATTGGTCTAGGGAATCGACGTTTCGCACATTCTATTTTCATCCGCGGGCTCATTTGGGCTCTTCGTTGTTGATTAAAATAGCAAATACGAAGCCTCCTGTCTTGCTATAAAATTAGGGATTATTCTAGCCTTGGTGTAGAATTAATCTAAATTTTATTAAAGACAGGAGGCGAGTATTTCCCACCCGCAATTTCTTTTACTCCATGTTTCTCTATTACTACCCTCCCTGAATACTCTATTTCCTCTACTACTCACATTGATTACAGCATGTTTTTATGATAAAACTGTTACGTTGACCATTTTGCTGTCACGATGTTTCTTTTTTCTCCTAGCTTAATTCTACTCCAACACCTATCATCGTCCACACCCGGTTAGGTTTTGTGTGGTCTACGTTTGGTTTCCTATATGGTTATATTTCATCATCCTGATCGGCACGTCAAACACAGAGGAAGTGGAAAGGACTGTTGCTGATTTATATATATGCTATTTTAATGTCTCCTGATTGGTTGTTTAGAACTGTTAACTGTTTTGCTGCTGGAGGTTAAACAGTAAAGAAGGTTATGCAAATACTCGCCTCCTGTCTTTAATAAAATTTAGATTAATTCAACACCAAGGCTAGAATAATCCCTAATTATATTGAATTATACTGAAGCCGACCCAGAGCTTACTTTTTTATATATAAGGGACACTTAACCTTTGGCACTGCAGCTGTTTTCCCATAATGCTCAGACTTTATTCGTTCGCTCGTTCTGTATATCTGCATTCAACGAAGGACCATTAATTTCAAAGATAGGTAAGAGAAAAGGATATAGCCATCTGTAGCCCCTGATAAATGTAGCGCGTCAAACCACCAAAGGATTGGTATGTTAGAGCACAAAATCTGCAAACCAGAGTTAGAACAAATTGTCTATGTTGAACAAATAAATATATAATATACATTATATATAAATGCATATTAACCCCTTCATGACTGGACTTTTTGAAAAATTATTGTCATGCACAATGGGCCTGATTCAGTGATTCAAAATATCACTTATTAATGGTTGACATTTTCTATTACAGTATATGGATTCAATGAAACAAAATAAATTAACTTGGTTCATTGAATAGACCCAAATGCCTGTTTTAAAATTTCTGTGGTGTTTGTGTTTAGCTGTAATTTTCCTCTCTCATTTACTATACCCACATAACTTATATATCTATTTTATCAAGAAAAGGGCCTTCTTTAGATACATCATTTTCATCATATAATATAATTTTATGTTAAAAAAAATATGATGGAAAAATTAAAAAATAAATATTTATAAGAATCAAAAGTTAAACACACTACCACTTGTCCACTATAAACCCTTAATGTATATGTACAGACACAAGCCAGATTTACATTCAGCAGAATTAATCTTACTGCACACCCTAAGGCAGTGGTGTCCAAACTTTTTTCAAAGAGGGCCAGACTTGATGAAGTGAACATGCGTGAGGGCCGACCATTTTGCCTGACAGTTAAAATGAAGTACAAATGAACTATTTTATGCAAACTTTATTGCAAACGATTTGAATGACAATTCTAAACAGTAGTAAAATCACTCTGCCTTTCATATCTGAAGGCCAGATGAAAAAAAACAACAACACAAGATGCTGAAATATATGTCAGGAACACAACTAACCCTTCCCATATCTGTCTGTCTCTCCACTGCCATCCCATATCTGTCTGTCTCTCCTCTGCCATCCCATGTTTGTCTGTCTCTCCTCTGCCATCCCATATTTGTCTGTCTCTCCTCTGCGAACCCATGTCTGTCTGTCTCTCCTCTACCATTCCATTTATGTCTCTCTCTTCTCCCTTCCCATGCATGGTTCTCTCGGCCAATTTGCCCAATAATATGCCAGTGTTATATGCCATTTAATATGCCCCAGCCAATTTGCCCAATAATATTCCAGTGTTATTTGCCATTTAATATGCCCCTACCAATTTTCCCAGTAATATGCCAGTGTTATTTGCCATTTATTATGTCCCTGCCAATTTTCCCAATAATATGCCAATGTTATTTGCCATTTAATATGCCCCTGCCAATTTTCCCAGTAATATGCCAGTGTTTTTTGCCATTTAATTTGCCCCTGCCAATTTTCCCAATAATATGCCAATGTTATTTGCCATTTAATATGCCCCTGCCAATTTTCCCAGTAATATGCCAGTGTTTTTTGCCATTTAATTTGCCCCTGCCAATATTCCCAATAATATGCCAATGTTATTTGCCATTTAATATGCCCCTGCCAATTTTCCCAGTAATATGCCAGTGTTATTTGCCATTTTATATGCCCCAGCCAATTTGCCCAGTAATATACCAGTTATTTGCCATTTAATATCCCCTGCCAATTTGCCCAGTAGTATGCCAGTTATTTGCCATTTTATATGCCCCAGCTAATTTGCTCAGTAATATGCCAGTTATTTGCCATTTTATATGCCCCTGCCAATTTGCCCAGTAATATGCCAGTTATTTGCCATTTTATATGCCCCAGCCAATTTGCCCAGTAATATACCAGTGTTAGTTGCCATTAATATTCCCCAGCTAATTTGCCCAATAATATGTCAGTGTTACCTTATCATTAATAAGCCCCTGCCTCTTTCCCCAGTACTTTCCCCCAATCTCCCCAGTCCCCAGCACTTACCTTTCCCTGGTGGCTAGTGGCAGGCAGCATGGTCTTCTCCATGCTGCCTGTTCGTCTCACAGGTGGTTGTGCCGATAGGTCACGTGACCCGGCGCGCGTATGACGTCAGCGCGCCGGTCACGTGACCTGTCGGCACTTCCGTGTCGGCACACTGCACGGGGAGCCGAACAGGCAGCACGGAGGTTTCTCCGTGCTGCCTGTTCGGCTCCCCGTGCAGCCTGGCAGGCAGAGCGATGGTGGGGGGGGATCTTCCGATCCCTTCTCACCTCCGTCTCTGCCTGCAAGCTTTTTTTTTGAGAGAGACATTGATCAGCCGTGTCTCTGGGGCCGTATGGAAGTAAAGGACGGGCCGCAACTGGCCCGCGGGCCGGACTTTGGACATGACTGCCCTAAGGGATTCAGAGACCACTGTCACAGATCTGTCCAATGCAACAATCTCTTTCTGCTACTATAGAGAGAGACCCTTGTTTTTAACCATCAACAAAGGGAACCTAGTTTGGGTCAGAGAATTGCCTGTCAGAGACTAAAATGGCATGTATGTTAAACAGTACACGACACTTTGGGAGTTATGTATAAAGACGGCACACATGCCAAATAGAGGCTCTACTGGCGTGTGCGTGCATGTAAAATGCTGACACCCGACAAATTTTAGGAGACTGCACCACTAAGGCAGTTCTGGGTCGTGACTGCGCTCTACGCTTAAAAGTACCTGATTATTGTCAGAGAACATCTGCCAAACACTGTTTGGCAGAGGTTTTGCTCCTGCAATGCAAAGTATACATAACAAACAGCAATTGCGTCTAATGAGATTTTACACATTATCCCCATTAGTCTCACACTAAGGCCACTACACTTTTTTCACTTTGTTTCTATTGTGGAAGAAAAGTGAAAGAAATGTTTAGTGGCTCTTTAAGAGAACTTTCAACAATAAAACGGCATGGTTGTACTTAGTTTAGGCATGGCAATAATGATTCAGTCGCCTGGAACTATTTGACTTACATTCTTGAGAAGCTCTATGTGATTTATAATGTATTCCCTAACATCAACACTATCCTCTCTCTCATTGTACTTAGCTAAATAACCTTTGGCGTCTGTCCTACATTCAGAATAATTTCTCAGGCTATTGTGAAAATATAATGAGAATATAAACTATTTACTTATGCAGATTTTAGTCATGTGCTTAAAATAAAACAATAGACATATTTTTTAATTCTACCATGGAATGACATAGCGAAGCCCATTTTTATTTCATGAAAACTATGGTTGAATATTTTCAGTTGCTGATGTAAGGGGTGGCGATAAGTCCAAACAGATGGGTTTCCAAATGAGATCAGTACATTGCAATACAGAATACACGCAGGTTCATTGGATTCAGTCAAGACTGGGAGGGTCTATTCACTAAAAGGTGAGTTACAGGTGAGTTGCAGCTAGATGAGGTGAACTGAGGTGAGATGAACATATAATCTCTAACTAATTTGGCTACACATTGTACAGGGACAAACCTAGTAAGTTTTCTTAGTGGGGAAAACTCACCAGGTTTGGAGCTGCACAATGTATAGTTAAAATGGTAAAATGAAATGTTCATCTCACTTCAACTCACCTCATCTCACCTCAAATCACTTGTAACTCACAATTTACTGAATAGTCCCACCTGTTTTATGAGCAGATCTTTCAGATGGAACTTTATACATGAATTTAAAAAAAGAGTCTCTTTTTTCCAATTTTTGGCAATTAAAAGTGTTGTAGCAGCGAAGAAATGGGTTATCAACATTGTTTCTTTTTTTGTTTTATTTGGTAAACTGGTATGTAGCAAAGCGATTTCAGGTCTCCTGTCCAATGATATATTGGAGATTTCTTTAAGTTTTTGGAAGCAAGTATTCCATAGTTGTTTAACACCTACACACCTACAGATAATCCACTTTTTCTTTGTTACATCTCCAACATTTGTTTGAAACTTGCTTATTTATTTTTGCTACTCTAGAGGGAACAAGGTACCAAAAATTCATAAGTTTAAACTGATTTTCCCTTATATTTATACAATGAATATCTTTGTTATAATTCCTCAAGGCTTGCAACCAGGGCCGGCCTTAGGGGTGTGCCCCTACATCCCAGGGGGCGCCCGCCCGGCCGGTAAAAAAAAAAAAAAAAAAGCCGGTAGAGGCACTGGATTGGGGAGATCCAAAAATCCTCTGCTCGACAAGCTCTGCTGGATCTAACTGGCTCAGCGGTGTACCTCCGCCCCCACTGGAGGCAGCAAGAGAAAGTGCTGCTCGGCTCCCCATGCTTGCATTAAGCATGGGAGCTTGCATTAAGCATGGGGAGCCGAGCAGCACTTTCTCTTGCTGCCCATTCAGCGTACTGAACCTCCCTGTCCCCCATAGCTCTTGATAAACCCCTGTAGAGCTCCGTAGCTGAGAGGACAATTGCTTTGGTTAATTCCCATCCGTGTATATTTGTATAATCGTATCCAGTAGTGGAGATTGAAAGAAAAAAAAAAGTATTTACTTATCAAATGTTCACGCAAAAGGTTCTAATCTACCCCTCCAATTATAGTATTGAAAAATAATTCTGTGTGGTTCCTCTAGTGCTAAATAATTATCCTATTAAACAGAACAAAAAAAAACAAACAAACAAAAAAAAAATATTATATTATACCCTCCTCCTGCATCTGCTCCCCACTATTAATATTTGTTTAATCTGGCTTCTGCTACAACGTCATATCCCCCTATTTTCAATCAAATTTTTTCTTTTTAATCCACTGCAGGGCTTTTTCCGGAGTGTTAAAAACTAATGTAGACCCTTCATATTTTACAATTAGAGACACTGGGAAACTCCATCAGGAACCTATGTCCCTTTTCCTCAGTTCTGAGGTGGATTGTGCAAACTCCTTCCTTGCTTTTCTAGTCTTATACGATAGGTCAGGTAGTGTTTGGATGTTTGCAAATGTCCCTTCTTTTATCAGTTTCTCTCTGTTCTGTTTCATGACCAGACTCTTGGTCTTATAGGACTGGAGGCATACAATAACATCCCTGGGGGTTGTTTCTGGTATTGTCTTAGGTCTATTGACCCGATGACATCTCTCTAGATTACCATTTTCTTTAGTTAAATCAATCCCCAGGTATTCAAAATAGCTTAGGAGGTATTCTTCCAATTCTTCTGATTTTATTTCTTCTATTATTCCTCTAAATCTAATATTATTCCTCCTTGATCTGTCCTCTAGATCAGTAAGTTTCCTTTCTAGTTCTTCCACCTTATGTTCTAACTCTTCTTGCCTCTTAAGGTTAGTAGTGCAAGATTCCTGGGTGAGCTCTAATTTCTGTTCTATTTGTTGGACTGTGCATACAATTTCATTTATATCTTGTTTAAGCTCTTTTGAACTGTACTGTATTTCTTTTTTAATTTGTTTCAATTGGGAGGCAAAACATGAATTCAGATATTCTGGTGTAATTCTTGTTTGTTCAATTTCTGAAGATGTATCCAGTGTACACTCTCCAGTGGTTGAGTTAGCTGAGGTGCTGGGATTTGTTGTTAAATTGCCCCCACAGGTTTATTTATCATTAGCCTCTGGGAGCTAGGGGAGAAAAAACCTGCCACAGATTTATCTGTCTTCTTCTCCTGCTCATTCATCCCCCTTTTTTCCCTTTTTTTGTATTATCTTAAGGTCTTTTTTATTAACCATTTTGGTATTTAGGATGTTAATCCAAGCAGCAGGGAATATATGGGATTATTCTTAGGCTAAACAGATGTATCTTAATGCCCTTTTCCCTTTCTTTCCCGGGGGACTAACCACAAAGGACTGTTTTGTGTGTCAAGTTTGCTTAATACTGACGCGTCTATAAACCTGTGCAGTTTTTTAGGCACTAGTTATGTGGAGACGCCTTACAGTAATGACCATAGGAGTGAAAAGTTCTATTACGCTTGGTTTTTTAAATAAAGTTATTCACTTCGCTTTTGTTGTAGTTTCCTCGGCAGCCCTTAGTTGGTGCCGGGATTCCGTTTCCCCGCTCTGGGTCTTCTTGTTCGCAACCGCTAAGTCTAAGTTCCTCCGCGTGTTCCCGGTCCCACTTGGCGCTCGTCTACCTGTCTCCCTCTTAGCCGCCTTCGAAGTCCTTCCGGGTTCTGTTGAGAGATGAACGGTGAGCAGCCAGGTCAGGGATTCTCTATTCCATTCCTCTCATATCATATTTTTGCTAAGTGTCAGCACACATATTGATATTTTTATTACCATCATCATTCACTATCATCTTGGGCAATGGTAACATCCACAGGAGATATGATTGTAGCAAGGGAATACCACAATGTACCTTTCCTGGTTAAATATTATGTTATTAACTGTATTAATAAAGTGGGCTGAGGCGCCTTCTCTTACAGACCTTGTATATGGAATAGACATTCAGACACCATTAAATCACTCTAAAATCACTGAAAAAGAGTTTCTCCCTACTTCTAAAAAAAAAAAATACCTGTTAGTAGGTTTAATTATATATATATATATATATACACAATACATGTTTATTATCTCATTTTCTATTTCTCTTAGTGTATAAATGTATATCCCTGTATACAGGAAAATTTACATTTCAATATCTAGAAAAGCAATGCTTTCTATACTTCTTGACATTAAATTGTTTCGATGTCTTTAACTTACAATGCAGCATAACACAATTCTTTTTAAACGCTAGATGACCTTTATCAAATTTCTGTTGTATCACCTGATGTATAATTTTCAATATGTATATCAACAATACCAAGGGCACACTGGCAAGTTTCAGTGCTAGGGGCAACTCGACACAATGACTCATTAACATGACTCTCTGGATAGATTCCTGACACACACAGACTATTCCAACAGCCAGGAAATAAATCATTCTTATTTAACTTTGATCACAATGTAAATGATTGCAAATTTTAGCTTTAGCAGATTAAATGCCAGATTTCAGAAAATTATAAAGAAAACTTCATTCACATTTCTTATATTTAGTTAAATACTTTTTTCACACTTGCTAAAGTACTTCTTAATGTATGGCTTTCATCCTGCATAGGTCTTAAAACAGATGAGTAATGTAATGTCAGAGTGATCTTGGTGATATGACTGTGGTGAGGAGTGTTAACAGCAAATAGTCAGAAAGGATTTGATTGGCTGGCCATGTCAAATTTAATAAAATGTATATTGCTCCAGAATCTATTTCACTACATATAGATTGTGCTTAAAGTTGAATAAGATAATAAAAATAATAAAGGTGGTGTTCAATTAAATATTTCTGGCACATTGAGCCACTAGCCACTTTTATTTTACTTTTAATTTTTGATTTCTTTACCCAAAGTAGAAGTGAGTGTCAAGAATCATACACCAGTGATTGCTAATATTCTTTACTAGTAGATTGTATTGTTAGGTTTAAGTATATACAAAAGTGTATATACTTAAACTATCAAAATCTATCAAAATAATTTGCATCCTCCATGGCCACCTGATAAATTTAGGTGCAGAGGAAAAAACAAACCTCTAAAATACTTGATTCCCTCTAAACATGCATTGCTGACCTGGAGAAACCCCACAAAGAGAGTTCCAGGAGCTTCTCATTTGGCACCAGGAACGCTCAACCATCCTCAATCACCAGGCCTACAGAGCTTTGGCATGCACAAAGTCCCTATTTTATGAACTCTGTGATAAGTGTAGCAAATCTAGAAAGAGAACTCCACAAAGACAAAAGTTCACATACATACTCAAAATCCACAACCACAGGGTTCACCATAAATGCTTCCCTTTGACATCACTTGTGAGTCCTCACAGCATCAATCCAAGTCACCAACCAAATGTTCTCGACAAACATAGGACAAAATTGTCCATATAGCTTAAAAATAAAATCTCCCTCAAGCCTTCCCCAAAGGAAGCAGCCTCCCTCTAAGCCGCCATTTCCCCACTGGACTTATCTACAGCAATTAATTCAACCCAATCTGGGATGTGGCCGGGACCAGACAGGCTTTCCCTTAAATGCTTGAAATACTTCCTAGATACCTTGATAACAGATGATTGAACAATACACTCATAACAGGATTAACTTCAATACAATGTGTAATACAATTAAATCTGGCGCAAGGGATGGGGAAACCGATGAACAAAAACTAGGGGAAAGTAGCGACCAATCGGGTGTGAGGGGTGGAGCTAGGTCCCTTTAATCCTTCAAACTTTTATGGACCTTTAAACCCCTGACCAATGAAATGGGTGCCTACCATTTCCACGTGAACCAGAGCGACCAATAGGATCCGTGCTGACAGTCTGGAGCGACCAATCAGCAGTGCCCTGAATAAGCTGGGGGTGGGCGAAAGTCCCAGGCGACCGGATTAACCTTTATTGTGGCTGGCCGCCTAGAGTACTTTGCCGCCAGGGAACCATACCTGTTCTGAAAGGGGCTAAATCACTGATTCGTAATTCTATTTCGCCTAACCTTTCGGACACATTTCGGTACCCTATTTCAGGGCTCAGACCAATAGGAGAAAGAGCTACTTGGCCCTTTGACTCACTAACCAATCACCATTCGAGAGCTGTTGGGGTTGGGTCATGGGAGTTTTAAATGAACCAATGAGTCTGTACTGCAGGAATGGGGTCGCTACTTGGGGAAGTTGGAGTCAGGCCCCAGGGGGCGAGGAAAAGAGCAGTAATTTCTCTTTTGGGGAGGTTTTAAACCAGGGAAAAACATAGGCACATAAGACATACACTTCAGGTAAACACAGTTCCTGCCGGCCGACTCCAGCTACGAGTTCCTTCACTCCGAGTAACGGGGGTTTGTTATGAAGAACTCTGTAAGATTCCTTTTTGTAATGTTGAATGGCTAGTTGATATGCTCAAGTAGAGTGGGAGTTTTCCAGAAATGTAATTACAAACTACGCTATCTAAGTGAACTGTGCATCGGGAGGCAAATGCATTAGCCATTTAGTTGTTTTAACAAATCACACTGTTGGGTAGTATAATCTCAGGACAAAGCAGCAGAGTGAATGTTGAGTTGGGTCTGTGGCACAATTGCATATATTGTGGATGACCAATAAAATGTGTTTCTGTACAAACAATAATTTAAGGATACAGTTTTGATGATGGTTTAACAATACTAAGACAAAAAGAAAGGTTGGAATCTAGCCACATTCCTGGAGATTTATTAGAAATGACCAGGTTCATATTAATATTTGCTTTTGACCATGATGTTCAATTGTGTATTGCTTAGTTTAAGTACTTAAGGATTTGTCGCAAACAACATTGACAATGTTTATTGTTAGTGAGCTTCAACTTGTGATTGGTATTTCTTACTTATAGATAATGATGGTGTTATCAGTATACATGTGCGCAGTTGATGCATTACACACCGCAGAGAGATCATAAATAAAGAAAGAGAATTGCCCAAGCATTGTTGCTTATGGTGCTGAGTTTGTGTCAAATAAGTACAAACAATACCAGTATTTCTTGGAAAACAAATTGTTGGCTTTAATATACCATTTTTTTTATATTTAGTGTTACTTTAAATATCCAAAATTAGAATTAATTAAGTTATCACAATTCAAAAGTATTCCTTTTATCTACATTTGTTAGCTGCATATCAATTTCTATGTACTGCAACAAAACAAAACCAACCCTGAACATGCATGGCCAAATGTACAATGCTATAATAAAGCACCAACGTGCCTTATTATCAAACTTCAAAATATTGATGTCTAGTGGGATCATTTTAATTTTCTAATTACAAAATTATCGACAACCATTTACTGTGTGTCTGTTCAGTCATTTCAGTGTAAATAGACTATTACGTGATAACTACAGTTATATAAACATTTTCTTGCAGATCAAACTCAAACAATATTATGGTCTGAAGATTTGTGTACCCTCTTGGAGTTAGGGTCACAAAGCCTTCATTATTATGGGAAGAGAGGAAAAGAGGGATCAAATTCCAGACATTAATATTAAAAATGGGGAAATCCCTCTCATCTTAGGTTAAAGAGTCCAGCTGTTGTAAAAGGCAGAGAAGGAAAAGACCAATGCTTTATCATTGCAGAGTTGATGTACGATGCAACTAAAGAGCACACTAGCATGTTCTGTAGAAATGTTCATAAGTGATATATTGAGACACTCTAGTCTCTAAGAAAACCATGGCTCAAACAGGTTCTCAGATAGGCTATTTAAATCAAAATGGGGGAAAGGAAGAGTCACAAAGCCAGGATATAGGGGATCCAATAATATACATTCGTTCTTTTGGTGCTATGCCTGGGGCTAGCAGGACAGCGCTTAACATCTCCGTGCCCTTAATCACTTCCTCAATGTTTAGTTTAATAAGGGTCCCCGGTCTTAGTCCTTTCTATGCACATTTGGTTCCCATTAGTGTGCAATCCACTCTGTTATGCTACATAATTGCTTTAATAACAAACCAGAGAAGAGCTTAAAAGACCAATTTTTTCTTTGCTGTGGAAGAAAATGTTACACAAACTAAAGGGGGAGGACAGGGGCCAGAAGATTATATCACTTCCTTTTTAACCCCTTGGGTGTTGGAAATCATACTGACTAAATGCATCACTATAATCCACATGCAGCACAGTGTACTGAATAAAGCATACCTTCACATGACTGATCATTTGTTAAATGATTATTTTTGTTGAAAAGCTTACTCCTATAAGAAATCTACCATCAACATGGAGATGAAAAAAGTCGGTGGAGACATAAAACATAACATTTATTTTAAAAATTAAATCCTAAAATTCTATATGAAAAATTATAAAGTGTTAAATTCAGGATCACAAAAAGGACTGGTGCCTACTAAACAAAAAAAGAGAGAAATGAACCATTGTAGCCTCCTTGATACCAATGTAATAAATACCTTTAAATAAAGAACATCATTCACAAATTCAACTCCCAGAATAGAGGAAGAGATATAAATACTTATATAACATACTGAGTAAATGCTTCCAAATGTCTTACTTTACACATGATAGTTGCAATTCAAGACCCTTGTTCACCTACCATAGATTCTTTGGGCATGTGCAGAATGATTAACCACTTTATAACATTCTAGGGTGTCGCTTCCGAGACTATGCCCCTTGCAGTTCCGCACTGGCATGTTCCAATGTTGAGAGGTATTCTAAGTGATTGGGTGAAATCCTATAATGTCAGAAGATGGATGTGGAGACAAGAGAAGAAAGGATGCTGAATATTAAGCTCGACTGCACTGAACATATGTGTTTTACCACAGGACCACGAGGACTTGGCAGCACTAACCACAGTCCACAGAAACTAAAGTGGGTGAAACCCAAAGTAATCAGGAAACATACCAAAGCCATGCACAGATTATGGCAGAATGGTGAATGAACTAACCAGAGGACAAAATAGTGGACCAGTAGAAACAGGTTTCAAGTCAAAAAAGCAGACTGGGAGTTGAGGTAGGTGGCAGGCATGAGATTCAGGACTGGCCAGGATGGTACAAGGATGAAACAAGCTAAGGAACCAAAGGTCTAGACAAAAATCCCCTCCGGTAAGAATCCTTGTCTGGATGAACTTACCGTGGGTTTTTATAATGTTTTTTTCCTGATATATTGGCTCCACAGTTTTTGAAGTCTTTTAATTCTTTATCTACTGACGGCTTTCTTCCCTTACAAACACCAGGAGACTCACATTATGGTGAGTCGTAAAGTTTTGGCAAACAGGATGAAGGAAATGTTGCCAGAAGTTATTCATGGGGATGACTGATCAGTCCTGTTGGATATAGGATAACCATGCACCATTCCTGGTCTACACCCCCTTTCCTTAGAGTAAGCTGAGCCATGCAACAAAGCAGCAATATGAGGACGCCTTAAGCAACTACCTGGGTACATTCACCAGGACAAAGCCCTTGCCTAATCATTTTAGTATTGCAGTGACAATAGCTGTATTACAGCAGCTGTTAATGCTTGTATTTTGCAGCTCACTTGTGAGTTCAGTTTTTGTGAATGGCTGTCCCTCCATTTCTGCCACCCTAAATATTCTAATAGATTGCAAGAGTGCTCTAATTCTTCTGTATCACATGTATCTCATGCCATTCACTCGAATACAGTTCTACCATATGTGCAGTTTGTGTAATGACTTTTGCCAAACTCTGAATACAAAGGAAGAATACCCTTCTCTCCAGTCACAGCCATTATGCAGAATAGTCACACAATCTCTACTGCATCTTTCTTTACTTTGTCTCAACACATGTAAATGAGGTCGCAATATCTATAGCTTGGCCTAGCACTTTATTTGGTTCTGCTTCCATCATAACACAACAGAAGAGTTTTTTTTTGTATTAATGAACACTGAGATTATGCATAATTAATGTTGTCACTTTTCTTCCTTAAGCCACGTTATCCGATCCTACTCTTATGAGTTATGCTTCATTACATGGCACACAGTTCATTCAACTGCCAGCATTGTGGGTGCTTTCATCCATGGTAATAGGGAAAAAAGTTACAAAACAATGGTATATTGGTGGCAAGAATAGATGAGAAATATGGTTTTCATGGGATTCAGTTGAATGTCTCTATAGTAAATAATACTATGCCATTTTACTACAATTTGTACATATAAGACCTTGCTTTTCCATAGAATATTCTAAGCATTTTATAAATATACATAGCTCAATCGATGCTATAGCTGTAGGACATTTGCTGTAAATGCACAATATTTAAGATGCAGATTGTGATGACAGAATAAAATAGCATTGGTCCTAAAAGGGTTAACAAATGGTATAATGGATGATGCCAGCTAACTAAAGCATAGTAAAGTAAACATCATCTCGCACAAGATCTCATACAAAAGTGTTATTTGAATGTGCCCATGTAGATGTGTGACACATCCCACCTAGCTTGAGATAACAAGTCTTGGCTCTAAGGACTTCTGCTTTTAGTGGCACCAGTTTTTCATGCCTTGAGGTGGTGGATAGTGGTAGAGGGGGAGAGTGGCAGGTCATGAAGGGCTGGTACTTTTCGAAGAGGGTGTTTGAAGCTAGGAAAGCAGAAATTAGCCGACTCGGAGGGACCATTTGGAAGCCACCAGTTTGATTATGGCTCCCGAGGGCCTTTTGGGGGACTTGATTGAGTTTGGCCTTAATGTTCCCTGCCACTTTCAAGCACTTGTCTTTACACATTAGTGATGGGAGCAGGCGCTGGTTTTAACGAGGCAATGCTAATCTGTGCTCGTTAATTCTGTAGATATTCAAATAGGACAAGAACAGAGTACCACCACTGTATAACCAAACTGCATTTTGGAAAGTGAGTGTCAAAGCAGAGTTTCAATACGGATATCTTTTAAAATATATATTTTTGTTTTTCTAAATAAATTATTTTCTCTCTATGTTAAAGCTCCACAGATGTTGGATTGGAATTTGTGAAAAAATTATGGTTTTGTAAAAAGTAATTTTGCTCTTAAAGACTAAAGAAGGGCTGTGGAAACTTTAATTTACTTTGTATTTTAGACTGTAATCCACTTTAGGTAGGGCCTTCCTCATATTTTGCTCACATGTATCTAATTTGTTACCACTTTTATTATGTTTGTGTTTTATGTACTCCATTGTACTAGATTTCTGAACATGATTGAGCTTTATTACTAAACAATATTTAATCTTTTTTTTAAAGATGAATAACCAATGTAACATTTATTTAAGATTAGAAAACTGGTTAAGAGTAATGCTAAAACATATATGCAGGATGTTGCATAAAGTTGACAACAGAAAATTAAATATTCTGTATATACTTCATAGAAATCCTTTCCCAATACACATACAATGTGGAGGAACTCTGTGGAAAATGATTTTATTAATTAAAGAATTAAGGAAAATTTAAAAGATTAAAAGATTTTGAGAAAAGAATAAAATTAGGGATAAGCTAAGAGGGCGACAGATAGAGAGTGAGATATGAAGAGAGAACAGGACACAGGAAATAGCATGAACTAATGTTTAAGCAGTGTTGCCTTATAATCAGTGACAAGGTTCAGTACTGAGGAACGGTACAAAAGTGTTTATTGCCAGAGAAAGATAGTATGATAGCCACAGAGAGAAGTAAAGAATAGGAGAAGATGGAAAGAGAGATCATAAGAGTATTACGAGTCCTAACATATTATACTGAAAGTGGAAGGGCGCAAATAATATACATGAAAGAGTGAAATGAAAATCGAAAAAAATGAGCGTGACAGAAGAGGACGAGAAAAAGAGTAAGAGAGAGAGGAGAGCAGACATGAACTAATTAAGGCTTTCCTAACAAGCGAGAAACATGTCCGCATGTGACAGTCAGTCAAGCAAATAAAGGAAATGAGCAAAAATCTGGCCTGCGGAGGGCCCGATAAAGAGGGGGGAGCAGGGAGTGAGGGGGAGCTGGCAGTGAAGAGCGCATTGAGAGCCGGGGGAAGCCATTCAAAGGTCATTTGCATGAAACACGTTGCCTGCCTTGCTATCTGCTGGGGTCGCATTAACCCTTTATTGATTAGGACATATTTTGGCAACTAGCATGTGTATTTCCTGTGCTGCAATGCATTGGAAAGTGTGGGATTCCACAGTGCAGGAAAAGGGATCTACAAGTTTTTATTTTATGAACAATGTAATTTATCGTTCATTCAGGGAAAGGTTTCAGCTTGTTAAAAACTGATCATTAAGATTTAAGAATGTTTGTACAAAGCATGCATTATGAAATCCAACAGAAATTTTTAGATCAAACTTACTATTTCATGTTATATGCAATACCTTAAAATATGTTAACATATGCAAATAGTTCCTGTGACAGAACAACACATTCAACAGGTTTCACTTGTTTAAAGGATAAATTATGGGTATTATGCTGATGTGGAGATAGTTTTAATATTTGCATGGCATATATCCACAAATGGCAAGCTAGGTGTCTCCAAGTTGTATTTAACTATATATTTAACGATACATATATATAATATATATATATATATATATATATATATATATATATATAAATGGAGGGGGAAACTGTTCAAGCAAGTCCAGGCTATGTTACTTTGTGCGCAAACACCAGGAAGGAGCCCAAAAGTGGATTACAAATAGTGCCCGGGAACTCCATGCATGAGAACACAGTTTAGCAATGTATAATTCAGATTAAAAGGGTTTAAAGCACAACACAGATAGTAGAAGGAGTGTGTTGAAAAATGTATGCAGTGAATATACTTGGAACAGTTTGGTTGATTGGAGGCAGAAATGACACCACCATGGTGTAGTGCTTTGGAAATGGGTGGAGCTACCTATGAAAAGAGCTGAGCTGGGCTGGGAGGGGGTGGGACACTTCTTTGACGAGAGTTTTTCTTGGGACAGTTCATCGCTGGATCGCATACAAGGTGGGTATTATTAGTATTAGGGCTTAGTGTTAGTGTTAGAATTAGGGAATAGGGGTTAGTATTAGTGCTTAGTGTTAGTGTTAGAATTAGGGATTAGGGGTTAGTATTAGGGCTTAGTGTTAGGATTAAGGGTTAGTATTAGGTCTTATTAGGCATTAGGGGTTAGTATTAGGGGTCAGTGTTAGTATTAGGGGTTAGTGTTAGTATTATGGCGTAGTGGGTTAATGTTAGTATTAGGGGTATTAGGGTGTGGTGAAAACATTTTTGGAACATGAAATTAATACAAACATCCCTCCACCCTAAAGATTTTAATTAAAACATGTTCATGGGCATAACAGTAACGTCAAGCAATAGAACAGGGGTGGCCAAACTTGCTAAACATAAGAGCCATATTCGATAAACCTCAAACATTTGAGCGCTGGAAATCATGAACACATATTACACGTGTGTTTTTATTGTTACATACACATTTTGTAAAAAAAATATTTCATATAGATATTAAGATATACATGTACACAATAATATTCATGTGTGTAGTTTTTAAACTGCTAATTGGTATACGTTTCTTTAATCACAAAGTACACATACAAATACCAAATGTTTTCAAAATCCTAACTGATTATTGTTGTATTATTGAGCATATTTAACATGATAATGAACTTTGGAGACATCTTTGACACCATCTTCCTTCACAATATTTTCAACACATGCAACACAACTAAACTCTACAGTGCCCAGTATCCCACTAACACCTTGCTAGTTTAACTGCCAGCAACACAGCCACAAATGCCACACACTATCGCAGGCCACGCCGATTTAAGCCAACATTGTGAGCACCTGCTGTACGATTACTGATTTTCCAAAACAATTCCACTGTAATCCTTGCTAATCCAAAATGTCCTTAATCACTGATTCAAACCTAGCAATATAATTCAGATTTCAATTCTTATATATATCTACAAACCATGAACATTAAATGTCAAAGAGCCTCATGGGTCTCGCGAACTATGGTTTGGCCACCTCTGCAATAGAACAAACACGCCTGCAACCCCACAGATACAGGTAGATGATTACAACCTCAGGCAACATAGGGTAAAAAGCTCATACATATAAAACCCACTTTTTCTAGAATATCTCTCCCTTCAAGATTTTTTTTTGAGTACCCAAATGCATTTGAAGGTATTTTTCTTTATTTTCCCTTTCCAAAGCTGTTGATCTGATATGCATGATTATTCCTCCCATTCATTTTATTCTCCCCCAGTGGTTGAAGTTGATATAACCTGTCATAATGACAAAATGGAACGTCTTGGTAGAGAACAATGCTGCAGCATTCTCAAAAAGAAAAAAAAAAAGTATAATGTAGAGCTTTTTCATACATTGGCAGTGTAAGAACCTTAATTTAAAAATTAAAATCCTGCATGCTTACAAATTCATTTTAACCCCTTCATGTTGTTTGGTACTTTTTTCCTAAAATACGGAAGCACCAAAATGCAGATTTTTTGTTCCTGGCCCTGATCACTCAAAGAGGCCTCTTCTGACAGGTGGGATTCTGCTACAGATCACTGTAATGGCATCTGAAGCACAGCTCATTGCGGTGGGCCGTGATGAGCTGTTTAGTTAAGGTTGTTACATGGCATCCCACTGTCATCTAAAAATTAGGATGGCATAGAACGTCCTTCTGTCATGAAGTGACAGTGTCCCAATAATGGTTTATAGTGGTTTTATAGCTTTCAACTGCAACACTCATTTTATGGTAGACTTGAAAAAATATATACTTTTTTTTTACATATGAGAAGCAAAAAACACAATTGAACTGTTAGTTAAAAACACTAGGGTCTTTTCACTAAAGAGAACTGTGGTGAAATGAATAGTGAATTGCCAAAAATTGGCATTAACTTAGAATTAAGCAACACTATGGAGTGATAGCGGGCACCATACTGGATGGCAGCATGCCCATTCAATATGGTCCTGTCCTGTAGACAGCAAGAGTGATGGAAGTGATCAGAGTTTAATTCTGTCGCTCTGTTGCTATTGATAGACTGCCTCTACAGGCAGTCAACAACATTGAAGGGGAAAAAAGCCCAAACTAACCCTAAGTCTAAATTAACCATAGATATAAGGTTTTTACTTAAGGTTTCATATGTGTTAGTGTTAGAATTAGGGTTAATGCTAGATTTACAGTTAGGGTGATGATTAGGGTTGTTGTCAAAAGGTCCCTTTAGAAGAAAATGGTTAGGAAACCAAACAAACACTACTTTCGTTTATTGCCTTGTAAGTTGCAAAAAAACAAACTAAACATTGGCATTTTTAAACTCAGTAAAAATAATAAAAACTTTTCAAATTAGCTCTTTTTTACCATTTGTAATTGTACAGAAGATTTTTCAGGTCAAAATTAGAAAAAGTGTCTTTTTTCAATTTTTCAAATTTTATGATTTTTTATTATAGAAATGTATATAATACAATGAAAATACTATCTTCCTAAGAAAACCCTTCTTATGTCCATAAAAGCAATATATAATATGTGTGAATACATTAAATGAGAAAAAGGAAAATTGTTGCTAAACACAAGCACAGCAGAAGTGTTAAAATAGCTTCTGTCACCACGAGAAAAAACAAAGTCTGGTCACCAAGAGGTTAAAGGGTGACTAAACCCCTAATTTTTTTACTTCTGCCTCATTAAAAGTGTATTTTGAATGGTTCATTGATTGAAGATTGCTCCATGGCAGCAGAACGAAATGATCCTGAAACTGTCTCTCTCCGTCATTGGTGTGTGCAGGTATCAATCATGTAGCACACAACCAACACACAACCAATAGTGGAGGAGGAGATGTATTTGACGCAATCAACGCCACACACCAATCAGCACTGCCAAATCATCGAGCATCAGCTCTGCGATATGGTAGCTTGGAAGTCTCAAGGAAGCTTTCAAAATAATTGTATATCCCTTCCATAAATTCATCGTTTACAAAAAACAGAAAGAACTACACTAACATTTAATCCTACCGTTCGTAAAATGGTAGTTTCCAATTTCCCATTAGATTTTTCCAATATGCGCTGATGATGAACATTCCATCAATAAAATAATGGTAATATTTATCTGTCATTTTTATTCACTACATGTGAAAATGCTAATGTACTCCCAAAATATAATCATTTCTGCTGCAGTGTGGCATTGCAAGGTTACTAACATGAATGAACATAAAAATATATTCATTAGTCCCAAAAGTAGATTCTAGGCCACACAGGCAAAGCTGGATTTTTGCTTGTTCCTAGCATGCACTCCTGTTTAAGAGTGTGAGACCCCTGCAGTTTATGTGTGATTTATATAAGCTGAGGGTGTTCCACCGCACACTTCTCACCTGGTATTTACATGGAAGAGCCTGAGGAGAAGACCTTCACTTGTTTCTGTAGCTTTTACAGCCTCTTAATTGACTGTAAAACAGTTTGGCTAAGAGCTTGGGAGAAAAAGTGCACTTCATATGTTATCATGTGTAAATTATGCAAGCGGGGGTAATTCTCTTTCCAAAATATTCTAATGTAATCTTATGCATAAAATGGATTGCAATAAAAGTGAACCAGTGGTTATTTTTAACCTTTTTTTAAAATGGAGGTGATCAGGAAAATAATTGTTAGTTCTACAAACGTATCCTCTAAAATATTATACTAGAGTCTTAAGTCACATTGATGCGATTATCACATAATTATTATTTTTATAAGGCTATAAGTGGCTACCAAGTGTCCCACATTGGAAGCACAGAAACACTGCTGATCTCTCAACCCAGAATCATACTCTGTACTGTCAAGAGTGTAGTGAAACTATTATAATGGCTTGGACTAAGAGGGACAGCGGATCTTGAGCTACAAGAAAGCTCTTGGAAGGATAAGTAATCCTAGAAATCT
Source organism: Pelodytes ibericus (assembly GCA_036172795.1). Taxonomy (NCBI): domain Eukaryota; kingdom Metazoa; phylum Chordata; class Amphibia; order Anura; family Pelodytidae; genus Pelodytes; species Pelodytes ibericus. The sequence continues at coordinate 109,081,838 of CM069860.1, forward strand.
CAAAGATAATCTCAATAGACTAAATCTGTCTTGTGAAGATGCGTCAAAATGATCGTAGTTCTTTCCAGAATTGAAAGGTGGATTTTGCTATATTCCTCAACTGGCTACTTGGTTTGGTCTCACAGACCCTCTGCTACTGGTACAATTCTGGCTGGTTGTAGCCAGTTTAGTATGCCTGAATATATATATATGTATTTAAATATATATACAGTGGTGTATCTTGGTTTTTTGCTGCCCTAGTCAGACAAAATTCAGGCACCCTCCCCCACTCACGCTGCACACCTACGACATCAATCACCCACATTGCACACTCACGACATGCCCCATCACCAACGTTGCACACACATTAAATGCCCAATCACCCCATTACATGCCCCATCACTCACATTGCATAAACACTAAATTCCCCATCAACCCCATTACATGCCACCATCACCCTCATTACATACCCCCACAACGTCCATTACATGCCCCCATCACCCTAAAGCTAAAGCTTGCTGAACGGTGGGGGAGGGAGCGAAAATGTTTGAAGCACCAGAAGTGTGCTTTAACACCTGCTGGAAAAGTGCCACCCTCTGGCAAAGTGCCGCCCTAGGCGAGTGCCTTGTGGAAGATCCACTCATATATAGTGGCTGACTGGCCATATATATATATATATATATATATATATATATATATATATATATATATATATATATATATGTATGTATATATATATAGCCAGTCAGAAAAAAACTCATATTTGTTATAATGTACAGCTAAGTAGGGGTAGAGCTACATTAGCCATCCTGGCTGTGATTGGATGAGAGAAGATCAATTCTTCCCCATTTCTGTGTGCCTAGCTTATCACCCTGAAGATTTGGGGTGACTGGAGCTTCAACAAAAAAGGAGGCTTTGCTAAAGATAGCAGATCCTGAAGTGAATATATGTAGAACATGATTTCTGTAGAAGTTCAAGCTTTTTATCCAGCTTACAAATCGTCATATAACTTCCCTAAAATGCCTGTGTATATAAGCCTATGTTTTGAGTAGCACACGGGTTACTTAAAATTAAAACCACTGAGAAGCACCACAGGTCAGAACCCTTCCAACCAGCCCCTGTAGTTATTGTTTTGTGTCCCTACGACATTGACACAGAAAACTTATGACAATCGTATTTTTGTACATGCTGACAGAACTGTACAGCATTCCCTGGAGACCAAATCTTACAAACCTACGGCTGAAGATGGAGCAAAGTGGGGTAGGGGGGAGTAGAAATCACACTCCAGGGGATATAGAAGAAGTGGGGTACCATTATAAGCTAGGGAGACAGACATTAAACATATGCCTTCTATTGAATGATTTTTTTTATTGTTTCATATTGTTTCAACACTATTTAACTGTTTCTAGTCCAAAATTGTATTATACTGCACAATGTAATAACCACAAACACTGCTAAAATGACTAACAATACATATTCATGAACAGTCTTAAAGATCAGAATTATACAAAACTTTTATTATGAGTTTAAATACCAGGCAGTGTATGCTGCCCCAAGTCACAACAAGAAAAACCCAAACAAACTGAGTTTATGTAAGTGAAGTACCTACCTAGACAAATCTGATCTATTTCTCAGTCTCTCCCAAATAAGAACACCACAGTTTGTTGAGCATGGTATGTATTCATTCATCACTTAGACATATGTATAGGTCTGTCACCTTTTCTAGCTAAAAATACCAACATTGCTGTTGCAACTGTAGCGTTACAACTGACTAAAAGCTAATGAAGGTGCTTTTTAAATCAGGGATTCAAGATTTGAAGCAAATTATGTAGTTCTGTTTATGACCTCAGCTGAGTATCTTTTATTATTATTTTTAGAGTTTGGCAGGATAGTGGGACTGCAGTCCAAATTTAATTCTCCAGTGTCTGATAGACTGGACAGTGTGTACTGCACATGTGCAGCACTATGCTCAGTAGTTTGACACTCAGCCTCCTAGGCCCTGACCCCTCCACAAATTAGAAGTTTGGAGGCACTAAATGGGAACTGTCTAATTTACTTATTTCTCTTTGCTACATTCACAGTGTAATCAATGTTTAGCTGATGAATGTCTTTCAGTTGGACACTTACAAAGTTAATGAAGTGGATTCTTATCAAGTTGTGTGAATTTGTATGAGTATGGAAAACGACACTATTGGAAAGGTGAATGGCCTAATAGCATAAAGAACAAACCACAAAGGCTGAAACATATATAAATCTTTATTATGATGAATTGGGTACATCTTATCACCATATATTATTTTATCCATAATATTTGGTTTTGATATGTGTAGGTTTTAGACTGTGTATTAGACATGTGCAAAACTAAAATTTTCGTTTCGTTTTCGTCCATTCTAAAACGAATTTCGTTCATTAGTGCATTCGTTTCAGACGAAATTCATTCATTATTTTCGTTTCGTTAATTTTTTTCATTCGTTTTATAGAATACAATGTAATACTATTGGCTTTCTATAAACCGAACGAGAGCCCCATTCATAAGAAATTCTTATGAATGGGGCTCTCGTTCGGTTCATAGAAAGGCAATAGTATTAATTGTATTCTATAAGCCGAAAGTCTATAAACCGAACGACTTTCGGTTTATAGACTTTCGGCTTATGGAATACATGTAATCCTATTGCTATTCTATAAACCGAACGACTTTCGGTTTATAGAATAGCCATAGGTTTACATGTATTACATAAGCCGAAAGTCTATAAACCGAAAGTCGTTCGGTTTATAGGCTGTCGGCATTTAACTAATAAGAGACAGAGTCTCCATTCATAAAATTATGAATGGAGACTTTGTCTCCGTGTAGTAAAATGCCGACAGCCTATAAACCGAACGTTCGGTTTATAGGCTGTGGGCATTTTACTACACGGAGACAAAGTCTCCATTCATAATTTTATGAATGGAGACTCTGTCTCCGTGTAGTAAAATGCCGACAGCCTATAAACCGAACGTTCGGTTTATAGGCTGTCGGCTTATGGAATACATGTATTCCTATTGCTATTCTATAAACCGAACGACTTTCGGTTTATAGAATAGCCATAGGATTACATGTATTGCATAAGCCGAAAGTCTATAAACCGAAAGTCGTTCGGTTTATAGAATAGCAATAGGAATACATGTATTCCATAAGCCGACAGCCTATAAACCGAACGTTCGGTTTATAGGCTGTCGGCATTTTACTACACGGAGACAGAGTCTCCATTCATAAAATTATGAATGGAGACTTTGTCTCCGTGTAGTAAAATGCCCACAGCCTATAAACCGAACGTTCGGTTTATAGGCTGTCGGCATTTTACTACACGGAGACAAAGTCTCCATTCATAATTTTATGAATGGAGACTCTGTCTCCGTGTAGTAAAATGCCGACAGCCTATAAACCGAACGTTCGGTTTATAGGCTGTCGGCTTATGGAATACATGTATTCCTATTGCTATTCTATAAACCGAACGACTTTCGGTTTATAGAATAGCCATAGGATTACATGTATTGCATAAGCCGAAAGTCTATAAACCGAAAGTCGTTCGGTTTATAGGCTGTCGGCATTTAACTATACAGAGACAGAGTCTCCATTCATAAAATTATGAATGGAGACTTTGTCTCCGTGTAGTAAAATGCCGAAAGCCTATAAACCGAACGATCCGTTTATAGACTTTCGGCTTATATAATACATGTAATCCTATGGCTATTCTATAAACCGAACGTTCGGTTTATAGAATAGCAATAGGAATACATGTATTCCATAAGCCGACAGCCTATAAACCGAACGTTCGGTTTATAGGCTGTGGGCATTTTACTACACGGAGACAAAGTCTCCATTCATAATTTTATGAATGGAGACTCTGTCTCCGTATAGTTAAATGCCGGCTTTTAACTATACGGAGACAAAGTCTCCATTTATAATTTTATGAATGGAGACTCTGTCTCCGTATAGTTAAATGCCGGTGTTCTGACAAATTTCTGGAGCAAATTCTCCTGCGCAATCGCAGGAGAATTTGCTCACTGCGCATGCGCATAAAGTTACAGCTGATAACTCAGCTGTAACTTTGTGACCACCGCGCATGCGCCAGCTGCGCAACCCACCTCCCGCCCCCTCACACCCCCTGCACACCCCTTCTTACCAGATCATCGACCACAGCGATACACAGCGCATGCGCACGCCTATCCAGCCGTTTGGGAATGTGCGCGTCCGTTGTGTTCTTAAGGTGGTAAGTAACATGGGGCGTCGGGACATAAGGGGGCAAGCATCCTGGTGAGGGCTGCCTCATCTTGATGGGATTTGTGATCCTCCTGCTGCATCAATAATACAGCAGGAGGATCACAAATCCCATCAAGATGAGGCAGCCCTCACCAGGATGCTTGCCCCCTTATGTCCCGACGCCCCGTGTTACTTACCACCTTAAGAACACAACAACGGACGCGCGCATTCCCAAACGGCTGGATAGGCGTGCGCATGCGCTGTGTATCGCTGTGGTCGATGATCTGGTAAGAAGGGGTGTGCGGCGGGTGTGAGGGGGCGGGAGGTGGGTTGCGCAGCTGTCTCATGCACGGTGGTCACAAAGTTACAGCTGAGTTATCAGCTGTAACTTTATGCGCATGCGCAGTGAGCAAATTCTCCTGCGATTGCGCAGGAGAATTTGCTCCAGAAATTTGTCAGAACACCGGCTTTTAACTATACGGAGACAAAGTCTCCATTTATAATTTTATGAATGGAGACTCTGTCTCCGTATAGTTAAATGCCCACAGCCTATAAACCGAACGTTCGGTTTATAGGCTGTCGGCTTTTAACTATACGTTTGTCTCCATTCATAAATTTATGAATGGAGACTCTGTCTCCGTATAGTTAAATGCTATTGTATTCTATAAACCGACTCTATTTCGGCTTATAGAATGCAATAGTACTACGAATGGACGAATGAACGAATGATTTTCCTTTATTAACCATTCGTTCATTCGGCTTTAGTTAGCTTAGCATTTTCGTTCTTCGTTTTTCGGGCGAATGGACGAAAATGCAATTTTCGGACGAAAATGCATTCGTCCGAAAACGAATGCACATGTCTAGTATATATTCACATGTAAATTGCTTTTTTAATAAAAAATTATGATATAAATAAAATCTTGTTTTTATTTCCTTTTATGTGACAAAGCTGCCTCTCTCTTTCCCTTGCCCCCAGATTTGTCGCTCTCCCCCCCTTAGTGTTGTCTCTCTCTCACCCTCCCTTTGGCTCCCCCCTCGCTCCCCTTGTGTCTGTCTCTTCCCCCCTTCCCCCCCCTTGTTTCTCTCTGCCCCCCCCCCCCTTGTTATTCTGTCCCCCCCTCACCTGTTTCTTGCTCCCTGGTGGCTAGTGGGGGCAGCCGGGGGATGTATGCACTATACATAATAGACGGAAGTGTCGGGCAGCATGGAGGTTGTCTGCACGATTCGTGCAGACATCCCCCAGCTGCCCGATTCTCCCTGGTGGCTAGCGAGGCAGCGGTGGATGTCTGCGCGATGAGCGAGACCTCCCCTGCTACCGCCCGGAACGACAGCCAGGACTTTTATGAGGAAGCCGGAAGTACCCAGCTTCATCATAGAAGTCCCGGCGGTCATGCCGGGCGGCAGCAGGAGAGGTCTCGCTCATCGCGCAGACATCCTCCGCTCCCTCGCTAGCCACCAGGGAGAATCGGGCAGCTGGGGGATGTCTGCACGAATCGTGCAGACAACCTCCATGCTGCCCGACACTTCCGTCTATTATGTATAGTGCATACATCCCCCGGCTGCCCCCACTAGCCACCAGGGAGCAAGAAACAGGTGAGGGGGGGACAGAATAACAAGGGGGGGGGGGGCAGAGAGAAACAAGGGGAGGGAAGGGGGGAAGAGACAGACACAAGGGGAGCGAGGGGGGAGCCAAAGGGAGGGTGAGAGAGAGACAACACTAAGGGGGGGAGAGCGACAAATCTGGGGGCAAGGGAAAGAGAGAGGCAGCATTGTCACATAAAAGGAAATAAAAACAAGATTTTTTTATATCATAATTTTTTATTTAAAAAGCAATTTACATGTGAATATATACTAGACATGTGCATTCGTTTTCGGACGAATGCATTTTCGTCCGAAAATTGCATTTTCGTCCATTCGCCCGAAAAACGAAGAACGAAAATGCTAAGCTAACTAAAGCCGGATGAACGAATGGTTAATAAAGGAAAATCATTCGTTCATTCGTCCATTCGTAGTACTATTGCATTCTATAAGCCGAAATAGAGTCGGTTTATAGAATACAATAGCATTTAACTATACGGAGACAGAGTCTCCATTCATAAAATTATAAATGGAGACTTTGTCTCCGTATAGTTAAAAGCCGGCATTTAACTATACAGAGACAGAGTCTCCATTCATAAAATTATGAATGGAGACTTTGTCTCCGTGTAGTAAAATGCCCACAGCCTATAAACCGAACGTTCGGTTTATAGGCTGTCGGCTTATGGAATACATGTATTCCTATTGCTATTCTATAAACCGAACTTTCGGTTTATAGAATAGCCATAGGATTACATGTATTACATAAGCCGAAAGTCTATAAACCGATCGTTCGGTTTATAGACTTTCGGCATTTTACTACACGGAGACAAAGTCTCCATTCATAATTTTATGAATGGAGACTCTGTCTCTGTATAGTTAAATGCCGACAGCCTATAAACCGAACGACTTTCGGTTTATAGACTTTCGGCTTATGTACTACATGTAATCCTATGGCTATTCTATAAACCGAAAGTCGTTCGGTTTATAGTTTAGCAATAGCATTACATGTATTCTATAAACCGAACGTCGTTCGTTTTAAAGACTTTCGGCTTATAGAATACTATTGGCTTTCTATAAACCGAACTAGAGTCGAGTCCCCATTCATAAGAAATTCTTATGAATGAGGAGGGACTCTAGTTAGGTTTATAGAATGCCAATAGTATTCTATAAGCCGAAAGTCTTTAAAACGAACGACGTTCGGTTTATAGAATGCATGTAATGCTATTGCTGTTCTATAAGCCGAATGTCTTTCGGCTTATAGAACAGCAATAGCATTACATGTATTCTATAAACCGAACGTCGTTTGTTTTAAAGACTTTCGGCTTATAGAATACATGCTGCTATTGGTTGTCTATAAACCGAAAGAGTCCCCATTCATACGAATAGGTCAATTGACCTATTCGTATGAATGGGAACTCAATTTCGGTTTATAGGAAGCTAATAGCATTACATGCATTCCATAAACCGAAAGTCATTCATGTCGGTTTATGGAATGTAGTACAATGCTATTGGTATTGTAAACCGACTCTATTTCGGTTTAGAATGCCAATAGCACGAATGGACGAATGGACGAATTAACGAATGATTTTCGTTTATTAACCATTCGTTCATTCGGATTTTGTTAGTTAAAATTTTCGTTATTCGTTTTTCGGACGAATGGACGAAAATGCTATTTTCGTCCGAAAATGCATTCGTCCGAAAACGAATGCACATGTCTACTGTGTATATACTACAAAAGAATTAAGTATAACCTGGAGGTTTTACAAAAAGGAAGCAAAAGTACAAACTGTGTTGGGTCCAGCAAATCCCATGTGACATTGCATTGTGTGTTTCAGTTCATGAAGGTTCTGTACAACTTTATTTAGAAGCTGTCATTTTAACATCATCCAGTAATGCAGGAGATAAACTGACCTGTACTTACAGCTAGTGCCCTAGTAAGTGCTGGCTGCAGAAGGCAGGATCTCCTCTCCCACAGACGTTCTCTCTCTTTCTCACGACAAGAGGATTGTGGTAGACGGCAAACATCAATCTTTCATTTCCTTTTTATACAAGCCAATATGGGAGATGCCTGCGGGAGTTTTTCAAATCAAAAATGCATTTCCCCCAACAAACACACACAAACATTACAAAACGAATTTTGCATGAAGAGTAAAGCACGTCTGGTTACATTCATCCGTTCTTTTGGTATGACTAAAAAACTATTACAACAAGAGCTAGATTACTATCAAATTAAAGCCACACGTCCATCCTAACCTAATGTACAACTTAACACTCTGCACCTCTTTTACTATGTACTGGGGCCCAGTCAGTAGTGAGGGCACCGGCACGCAGCTTAGAAGGAAGGATATGCAGCCTCAATGTACACAACCGCTGTATGTGTGCAGGGTGCTGAATACTTAAAGGGAGCAGTAGAAACCAGCCAGACCAGCAGGAAAATTAAGCCTGATGGGGGCCCTGCTCATGGCTCCATACATGTGCTGTTAGACGGGATATTGGGCTATGTTCCCTGGTGGACTAGCCACCTTCCTACTGCTTTCCCTGAGTCTTGCACACTCAAGACTGCAGAATGGTCGACTGTTAACAAATTAGAAACACAGGCTATATATTTATCATTAGCTTTCCTTAACTGAATGGCTATGTGGTCAATCACCTGTTTGCACAATCGTGGTGGTGCCTCCATATAAGTTAAAGGAAGCACTACCATGCTTGTGTGAGCCTCTTCATTGACTTCTGTGGCGAGAGACCCACTCACAATGATCCCCCTCTTCTAAAGCATCAATCCTGACATTGCATACAGCAGCGGTGTCTTCCTTGCAAACATTTTAGTAAACAACATTAAAAAATATTGTAAGGTTAAATATGCTAACATGCTTCTTTTCAGCTGACAAAATACATAAAGAAATAATGTAAGTAGACTACACTTAAAACACTTAACACTCTATATTATAATTGATTTCCTCTGGGAAGTTATACCTTTCCTCAGGAGTTCCTGGCTAAAGAAAGAAATAAAGGCATCACTGCTGCTTCTTGTAATCCTATTTAATACATGTTCATTTTTTGGGCCTGCAATTAAAAATTGCATTAAAGGTTGTTTAAATGGCCATTTTCATTTATAACACTTGTGTTTGTGTGAGAGAGAAAAAAAATGACACGATTTGACAAGAGTAAATCCCAATGAGCTCAGTGTAATTATTTTTGCATTAAAAAGCAGTTTGACATCCAACAAATCTTTATTAATACAGCCTTGCCTTAGATGTGCGTAAGTAAGAACTAAATTATTTAGCATGCAGGGCTGAATCACCTTAGCAAATGTTGTATTCACACAACAGGTATTAACTTTGTGATAATTATATTTAATTCCTTACTGGCAAACCCCCCCCCTCCCCCCCCAAAAAAAACCCTCATCAACAGTATTTTAAGTGGTGTATATGCATGCTACTTGAAAGATTAGCAATTATTATAAGCAAAAGCATTAACAATGTACCAACATTTTTTTTAAAGTAATCTGACAAATTCAATCTCACTGATAAAGTACTATAGAGTTTACTAAACAAATAAAAAATATTTGTTCCGAGAAGAGGTCATTTACATATTGAATGAAAAAATAAATTACTGTGAGGATATCCTAACATTAGATCAACATATATGAACACGTACCAAAGAAAGACGTATCAAAAAAGATAGGAAAAGAAAAGACAATGGAATAATATATATGCTTAGTGGCCACTGGGATTTGGAATGAAAAAAAAATGGAAATTAAAGGAAAAGAGATGTTTGTTTAAAAATATAATAAAGAAAATACAGAACAGCTATTAAAATAAAAATTTGATGCTGTGATTATTATTAAACTAACAACAAAGCAGTGCTTAGATTTCACTCTCTCACACTGGTCACTGTAGAATTTAGATTCAAATTTCTGGAATATGAGGATTAAAATTTAGACACGAAGACACTCAACTAAACAAGCGTGTATAATAATGGGTGCTGCTGATATGACAAGTAGCTGGTAGCCTGTTTATTTGCTTTTGTTCCTAACACATATTGGTGGCATTTAAGAAATGCTGGGGATGTCCCTCTTTCAAGATTTGAGAATTACATGAGAATTGCTCCTTTCAAGAAAGTCTGAAAAGGCTTTGGGCTTTTTTGGGCTAAGGAAAAAGCAGATGATTTGGAAAGATTCACCATCCTTGAAACTCTGCCATTTTGGCCTTAAGTTTACATTTCAAAGAGAACAAAGGAACTCCGACTAAACCATCCGGTATGAAGGAAAGCACTTCTTCTGTTTCAGTAAAAAATTTATTTTATTCTAGTCCATAGGCAATAAAAAGTGAGCGTTCAATGGGGACAAAAAACAGAATGCTTGACACATTTGGCACCACAAGGTGCTTTATCAGAAGTGGTCTAAGATGAAAGAGGCAGTTCTGTTATTTATACAAAGCATTAATTAAAACAATTACAAATAGTTACAACTAGTTAGAGGTGGTGGTGCTTGGTATCTGCGCGGCTGAACACACCTACTCCCTACTAGGAAGTGAAAACTTTGAAAAACTAAGGTTACGCATACCCTCTTCAGACCAAGCAGCTTTACCGTGGATGGCACGAAAATAGCATTAGCCATAATACAAAACTACAAGGAAGTAAGTTATTTTAAGCTATATAAAGCAATAAACTTGCAGTATATGTATATGTAAAAAACAAAGAGTGCATGTGGCAAGATTCAAAACATATACAAATGTACCATAAAATATCGTTGAGGGATTAATACATTCAAAAGCCACAGTAGGTTCTCAAAAATACATTCTTAATTATAGTGAGAAGAAGATCATCTTTTCAGCCTCGATTCTCAGGCAGCAAACTTCATAATAGAAAAGACAGTATGTACAAATTACGTGGAAGACCACATAAAGTCACAAAGCAGGGTCACAAAGTGCCGAAGCACATGGTGCGTACAAGTCACCAATGCTCTGGTGATTCCAGAGCTGAAGAGTTCCAAACTTTCACTGGGATTAATATCAACACAAAACTGTGCAGCAGGAGATTCATGGAATGGGTTTCTCACTCTTCCTTTATGAACCTTTCTGGTTCTCTAAAAAAATTAAATGGCTCCTATGTCTGTACTTCTGTTGTCAGAAATTGACAGTGTGAGGGCTAGCTGTTTTTTATACCCTGACTTTAGGTACAGTAGCAGCAGCAACTGATGTTTCACTGAATAGACCTCTATGACAAGATTTGGAACAGGTTTCTGAAGAAGAAAAATACCTAATAGGCCTAGGGTAGCCATTTTTTTTTTCAAAACAATACTGGCCAGGCTTTGGCCTCAATAGACATTTTTTAAAAATCTGCTGCATAAATAATAGTCGGGTGGTAAATCTAGTAAAGCCAGTCTGAGGTTTCCCCTTCCACTACTTAGTAGATCTAACACATGAGTTGTAAAGCTGCAGTATAGAACCCTCAAAGGAATTCTGAGCAAGTACATCCTTACTGGTGATTTATATAAACTATCAACACTCAGAATAGTATGCTAAATATAAAAAGGTTAAATAATGTCTGAGGTTTAATAAACAAAATAAAATTGGAGTAATTATAGGTTGTGGTCAAAACTGGCCACAAATCTCTCCCCCTTGGCTAACAGGACAAATATAAACCACAAGCAGGACAGGGTAATGCCAGAAACCAAGAGATATTGGTGTATAACTCAGGCACTCAGGCAGATGTCCGGAAAAAAAAAAAAAACTTTGTTAAAAGCAGCTATGTTTTTAAGAGATGCCTGGACCTGACTCAGAGAACTGTCAATTATAAATGAGAAGAAATAAACAACCAGCCATTTGCTGGAAATTATGGGTCTTTAATAATACATGACGGGAGAGGGCATTGAAAAGAAACCCCTGGGTGCCATTTGTTTATTTTGCTGACTCACCTTGGCGCATTTCCTTGTTATGACCACACTGGCTTTAGTATAATAATAGTAGGTTCATAGTATTACTATCCCTTGATAATGTTCTTTTCTAACAGGTTCAACTGAAACACCTTAAAGTGAAATCTGTGCATACACCAAAACATGAAATCATTTGGAGGAACCACAAGCATGACTAAGAATAAAGAGCACACATAAAACTTTTTTGGGACACAACATCTTTGTGACATTTTACTCCCACCTGGTAATGGACTGATTCAATGCAGCATTTTTAATATACCCATTTACCATTAGCATACAATGTAGTGATGGGGAAAAAATAAACACTTTTTCTCTTGATCTATGTATTTGAAACAGATATAGGCAAAATGCAGATCATTTTATTGTTTGACACAAATATCAAAAACACTGCTAACAGATTCACGTGGATCTTCCTGGTTCTGGGAAACATTTGGTATACATGCTTTCTAAAATATAAGAGAAGCTATTACAGTTACCCTGTAAAATAAAATCCATATATCACAGACAATGATTAGAGTTGAGCGGACACCTGGATGTTCGGGTTCAGCAGGTTCGGCCGAACTTTGGAAAAAAGTCCGGGTTCGGGCTCGAACTTGACCCCGAACTTGACCCCGAACCCCATTGAAGTCAATGGGGACACGAACTTTTGGGCACTAAAATGCCTCTAAAAAAGTCCTGGAAAGGGCTAGAGGGCTGCAAAAGGAATTGAAATGTGGGTAAGAGTAGGACAAGTGCCCTGCAAACAAATATGGATAGGGAAATAACTTCAAAAAACATAAAATACATACAAATTAAAAATACAGCTGAGCCATAAAATAGCACTAGATGGAATCTTTGATTTTAGCTTTGGAAGAACACAAATCTAAATCTAAAGCATGGCTGCCAGGAGGATCAACAGACAAAAACCGAACTAGAGTCCCCATTCATAAGAATTTCTTATGAATGGGGACGCTAGTTCGGTTTACAGATAGCCAATAGCATTACATGTATTCCATAAGCCGAAAGTCTATAAACCGAACGACGTTCGGTTTATAGACTTTCGGTTTATAGAATAGTAATAGCATTACATGTATTCTATAAACCGAAAGTCCATAAACCGAATGTCGTTCGGTTTATAGACTTTCGGCTTATGGAATACATGTAATGCTATTGGCTATCTATAAACCAAACTAGAGTCCCCATTCATAAGAAATTCTTATGAATGGGGACTCTAGTTCGATTTAAAGAAAGCCAATAGTATTACATGTATTCCATAAGCCGAAAGTCTATAAACCGAACGACATTCGTTTTATAGACTTTCGGTTTATAGAATACATGTAATGCTATTGGCTATTCTATAAACCGAAATAGAGTCCCCATTCATAGACTTTCGGTTTATAGCCGAACCTCGAACTCCAACCCGGACATACAGTGAAATGTTCGGGTTCGGGGTACGGACACCGTAATGTTTGGTACTAACCCGAACAGTGCGGTTCGGGTTCGCTCAACACTAACAATGATTTCTAATGCAGGAAATACATGTTTGAGAGTTGCAGGTTGATTACAAATACACTTGAGTGGCTCAGAACTAATTAGGTATCAACATTTACAATAAAATGGTTTAAACCTTTCTATGACCAAAATTTATAATCTCAATATTGTAGTATCTATTTATTTCTTGAGAAATTGTTTAAATCCAGTTGTCTTTAGTAATAACACAAAACATTTGCTTGTTTTAATTTCCTAAGTTCCTGTTCCCACTCTCACCCTATGTTGCTCTAGAAAATGGATACTTCAGTCAGTACACTGTGATCTCAGCCAGTTGTACAAGGAGGAGGACACAGGGGGTAAGAACATCTCGTCTGCATGCAGATAATTAGGAGGCAATCTACATATGTGACCTTTAACCTTTGCATCTGCCTTCACTGCAATGCGCAAAGGTTAATTTAATAAATGGGAATCTTAGTGTACAGTCTATACACAGAGAAAGGGTAAATATAGAGACAGGACGGAGTGGGATGTTGTCACATGCTAAAGTTAACTAAAGTGATCAAATGTCTAGTCACATAGAGTTTGCCATTGTTAACGATAAAATGTTTGGTTCTGGCCTAGAATGAACCTAGGTCTTGGTAAAAAAAAACAAAAAAAACAATAGATTAATAATAAAATAATTTACGTTGCAGTTAACATGCAATTATTGCTCAGAACAGCAAATAATACTGCTGTCCTTTACATTTTGATTAAATATAAAAGATTGTAAATATCAATAAAAAAAAACAGCCTCCCCTTCCAGATTTAAAGCATTATCGATCAGTAAAAAAAAAATAAAAAATAAAGAGTTTGCACACATTCTTGGCTGGAAGTAATATTGTGATTGCTCTACATTTTTTGGATCTGTAAAATATAAATAGCCAGCTTAAACTGGACTTCTATATATTTTCTGAGCAGACACCAACCATGCAATTTTGGGAAAAGCTGGCTCTATCAGAATTGTTAAGCAACTGACAGACCAGCCTAAGCTAACGAAACAATATGTCAAAAACGTGTGTGGGGTAACAGAGAGACTTGAATCTTGAGATTGTAATACTTGGATACTTACAAAGTCAATGAGGTTGCAGAATAATTGCAGCTTCTATAATGTTAATACATTCATAGTATATTATTAATACAATTTTAGAATCTGTGCTTGGCATCTCTGGGCACCTGTAAGTATACGTGTTTAATAAAAAAAAATATATCCGTATTAAAATGTGATTCTCCCTTTAAAATGTTTATGCTTTTTTCAGGAATTCTAGTAAATTGCAGCACTTGTTGAAATCAATGAGATTTCATAGAGTGTAAATAGGCACAAGTAAATCACACAAGCTCACCCCAGAAATCAATGTTCACACATTAGTGCTATTAGCTTATTGAGAGTATAGTGATGGATTAGGCAGCTATGGAATATGGGAGCCACACCTGAATTCAGTGCATCCCATCCTTCCTGTATTGATTTCTCAAGGCAGTGAGGACAAGATCAGCATGTTTTTATGTAAGTCATCACTAAAATCAGATGATGAAAAAGAGAACGAGGAACTAGAGGGGACAGGAAAAAGGTAGTAGTGGCTGACAGTCCTGTGGGGATAGTGTGTATACTGAAAAGGAAGCTGTATTACAAATTATAGTATAGTGGACGCTTGCATGTGTTTGAAGAAATTGAGAAGAGAATTACAAACTCAAGGGCAAAATAGCAGATTTTGAATTATAGCTGAAGAGGAGAATTTTGACAACTTGACCTAAACTTTGCAGCTCTCTTTTCAATTTTTTTTCTCCCACAGATGCATTTGCTAGCAATGGCAAAATAGAATACACTGACTGATAATTTACTTCAAACATTGTGTATTAGGAGAAAATGAAACAATCAAATCTATGCCCCACCACTCTCCATTTTCACCTAGCTGCTAAAACCTATAAATGATCTTTGTTCTACATAGCACTCTGCCCACCCACAGGTTACTTTATCACCTTTTGCCACTTCTCAGTGAATCACCTTTCTATAAAACAATGCTTGCCCCACAGTCTGCTGAACTAGAGACATCCTCTCTTGTCCTAGCTTGTCTTATAATAAAATGCATATACCCATATCTCCTCTTAAATTACTCTATGCGATTGCATCTTTCAGTTTAATGCAAAAATTGTATTTACACTGCTTTAACGTTTGTGCAAATATTAATATATTTGTATTTCTATACTCCCATTGCTGTGCATGTTGGAAATATTTATATTAGCTAGTGTGTTAACACAGTCAGTCTCCAGATTGCAAGCTTGTTCAATCTGCTTTCAACCTCATTTATTGGCCTGTCTCTGTTCATGTCACACATTCTGTATTTCTCAGTTATTTTCTGTCTAAAGCTTTGGATAAATTGATGGCGCTGTATAGAAGAATGTTAATGTAATGTATTATTTAGGCAAGTTTATTATCAGATAACAATGCAGTGTATTTATTTGTATTGAGAGAATATTATCATTTTGGCATGCAAGAAAGGTTAATTTAAATCAATAATATTATATATTCTGATACAGTAAGTATCAGTTAACATTTTCAAGAGTAGCATAAGAAGATGTTTCAATTAGTCAAACAACACTTTATCTGATCTGAGAGTCTACGCTTCTTGAATCTGGGATTCAACTCGTGAGATTATTAATGGCTTACAAACACACCACGCCTGAGTCTGCCTGGTAACTGCTCTCTCACCCTCCTGCTAATTAGCCTGATCCTTTACACACTGTAAAATCCAAACAACACCCAACAAGTACCCCTCTGGCTGTCACTGACCGGGACTGGAAACCTTGTAAAAGCTCAACACACATATACTTACAGACACACATGCCCTGGTTTGAAGCACATGCGTGTCACAGGTACACACAGGCAGGGCTGGTTAGTGTAAGTTCTTTCCTCCCCGTGATACCTACAAAAAGCTTCCATAAAACTCATTTTTACAAGGTGGCGGGAGGGAGTCTGTGAATAGAGAATTAAAAAAAAAAAGCTCTTTCTTCATTTTGAATTTTATTGTTCTTTTCTCATTTCCATCACCACACACCCAGCCGCTTCTGCCATTAACGGTCTCATTGGTAGAGTTGCATATGGCGCTGTGTGGTCTGGAAGAGTTATGTGGAAGAGACATTAGAGAGCTACTTACCAAATAATTAGGCTGCAAACCTGAGGGAAACTGAGAAAACCTGTATAACTCAAAATGAACTTCTACTATTGAAAACTGTTACATTTAGAATCTAGGCCATTGTGGTGGAATTCTGGGAATTTAATGATATCAAATTCGCTGACTGAAACATCTCTAAATGTAAATGTTGCATAAGGTTACTTAATCTATCATAAAGATGACATGATGGTTACAGACTCGGGGGTATGTTGTTAAGCAAATAATGTTTTGAAAGAAATGTGCTAAATGAAAATATTTTTGGATAGGGAGTTTTATAAAGAGAGATTTTTTTTAGGTAAATCACTTTTTTAGGTAAATTTGGAGTAATCAATATGCAAACGAATGGCTTTGTCATCTTCAGCCCATGGAAAGAGCCCACCCAAATAAATACACCAAAAAAATCCCAAAGTAAATAAAAAGACCAGATGCAAACTACTGGAGTCAGCCAATCAGAGGCCCCTCTTGAGCCCCAGCTCTGCCATTGACTGGGTTTTGAAGTTAATTTATCGAGGTCTTTGCCCACCCCCGGTCCCCACGATTATTAAAGGTAAAGGGCAGCACCCGCTGGCTTCCCCAGCAGTTATGAGAGTCCACAGCGCCCCTACTGCCCATGCGCTGTAATGCTGTCATTCAAAATGACAGTGATACAGCGGTGGCACTGTCACTCAAACTCCGAGCACCACTGCACTTCAGCACAATGCTGTACAAGTGCAGTACGCATTCTCCAGAGTACCAAACTGTCCTGTGTAAAGTGGGACAGTTGAGAGGCATGCCATTCCCTCTATTTTGAATAAAGCACTTACACTTCCATTTTGCATGCAGCAATCTATTCAAATCCTCCAATTTATCTGAATATGCAGGCCCAGTATCTTGATTACTTCACTCTCATGCTGTTTTTGCCTTATGTTACTCCATTCACTGCACATACTGCACGTGCACATAAGCCCTGCACATAGAGTGATGACACAGCTTAGCACTGGGAACTGTGGCTGGCCTCACATGTCAAGGGGTTAACCTAAGCAGGGAGAGACTCCACAGGCTGAAGAAACAGAGAATACAGCCCTGTAAAAAGAGCTAATTAAAGCTTTAAAACATGCCTTTACAAGTTGGTTTTATAGTGTCACTGGCCATTTATTGGGTTTTCTTAGATTAGCTGAATAGAAAAGGGGAGCCTGTAATTTAAGAAGACTTAAAAAGCATAAAGATGTACGTTCCTATAGAGACATTTCTCATTGCATTTCACGATCTGTATCAGCAAATCTTAAGCTCCAGAACACCCAAGTATTTATGTTGCAACATGTGGGTCAGAAATAAGTGGTTCAAAAAGAAACCAGTAGAAGTGATTTCAGATTTTTATTTTAGGGTTAAAATAATAAGGCATGTCTAGAAATGTCAGCAGTGTTTTGCACTATGTCTGCATTGTTTGTATAGGCAATTCTTTTAAAAATTTCACATTAGTATAATTCTGTTTGTCTAGAACCCATGATGCAAGAATGGACCCTGTAAATCCATCTCTCTAGTGTGCCTGCTGAGATGGAGAATTATGCTTATCTATTACATATGTTAGTATTTTGATACCACAAGCATGATTGCTTTATGGGAAAACACATATATTAGAGATGTATATAATTTTAACCAGAAAATATTTTATTATGTGCCTTCTACAGTTAACATGTGTCTGTATATGTTTAATGTATATCTTGTGCTGGTATTTGAAAATTATGGTTATCTGTCCCTTACAAATACGCTTCACCTTTCCTTGTTCCACATCTTCCCAGACGCCTCTGCATAGTGCTAGCAATGTAATTTTTCCCGGGCACAAATTAATGCCTTGTGAAAAGCTGACAGAAGAGAGCCTTGTCACTGGTGTGTGTGCCCGCTGCTTGCGAGCTGGCTGTTATACCCACTGAGGTGGCAGACGTTGTGTCCCCTGCAGCCATCTTCTTCCATCGCTAATGAGGCTGTTGCTATAAAACAGCCAGCTCTACAGCCGGTATGTGCGAATTTGGAATTAATTTGCCTCTAAAAAGGTCAGAGAATATTAATGAGCACCCATTTGTGTCCATGTGCATGTATGTCTTGGTATGATATTGGCCTGGATGTACATTGGAAACACTGGAAATAAAACGATCCAGGCATATTACACTCGCAAGCACCCAGGGGAGCAGGGGAGGGCTGGCAACGTGTGGCCCAGGGGCAAAAACTATTTATTGGCCCATAGTGCAATTTCACCTGCCTGTAATCATCAGAAATAAACAGAAATATTCAAACAGATATGATGATAGACTGATAAGACAATTGGATACAAACTGCTATGCACTGGAGAATATACATGTAGAAAGTGGTGCAGTCCCTGTCCGGTGAGTCAGGTTGGAGAGTAGCACAGGGGGCAGTTGCCCCTCTGCTCTTGTTGCCAGACCTCCTCTACAAGCACCCAGAATGCATGGCAGACGATACACCACATACATATGTAACCCCTTTTTACTTTGCTCCACTGCTGGCATGCATTGCAGTTACGTATTTCAATGACACTGGTGACAGGTAACCTGAGCCTCTGCAGTTGGGAGATTGGGGCATCATCTTTATTTGCACAGTGCATCCATTCAGTGATTTGTACTAAGTTGAATAGTGATACGCACACACGGATGCAAATTGTATTTAGAATATATTGAAATAAACAGGTATTATAGTACAAGGAACCAGCTGCAGCACCTATATAGTATAGTGGGTGCACAGTCCTGACAATGCAAAACACAGAACACTTACTAACTTGTAACACCAACTCTCCCCCAAAAATGTAGGTATTCCTCCCACACAGGTGTCCCTGTGTTGGTGCATTGTTGGTGCCCTTGATGCAGGTAGCGCCATAAAGGTATGAATGCTGATATATATTAGTAAAGTACCTCTCATTAGACAGCTCTGGGATGCTGCCCTTTAGCCTCCTGGCTGACAGTGAAACTATCTTTTCACACAGATATCTTTATTCATCTCTGTTTTCACTTCACTGGTACTTTGACAGGATGAAGGACTGGAATGCTCTGGGTACTTACAGTCTCTTCCACTCACTCAGGAACTACATAGCAGTGTAGTTAGTTGTAACAGTTAGTATTTCAGCAGTGCACACACTAAAGACAGCAGGTTTACTTCTGACCTGCTTACAAGGTGTCCAACATTTGTCACTGAATTCTGAGCAAATTTGCACCTGTCTAACGAAAGCTTGAG
The DNA here is from genome assembly GCA_036172795.1 of Pelodytes ibericus. NCBI lineage: Eukaryota > Metazoa > Chordata > Amphibia > Anura > Pelodytidae > Pelodytes > Pelodytes ibericus. The sequence goes on from CM069860.1 coordinate 109,101,468, forward strand.
ACCTTCATCCTATTAAAGATCTAACACAATTTAAGCATGTGTTGGATAGGCACAAGGATATCCTAGATATAAGATAGGGAACTGGGGACTAATAAATGTATTTATAAAATTGGGCAGACTAGATGGACCGAATGGTTCTTATCTGCCGACACATTCTATATTTCTTTGTTACTTTCAACAGTTGCTTTTCTTGCTCTTTGGGATTCTTCCCAAATACAATTATATCTTTCAAGTAGATAAGACACTCTCTGGGAATTTAGATCTCCGAATGTCTTCTCCATTAGTTGCTTGAAAGTGTCTGGAGCTCCATTTACACTTTGTGGTATACATGTAGATTTGAAAAACCCCAAGGTGTAAATGACTGCAGTCTTCTGCTGATCCTCTTCACTTATAGGCACGTGATAATATTCAGACCATATATACAATACACTAAACTACTTAATCTTTATTAAGGCATTCAGGTGGTCCTCTATCCTTGGCAGTGTATACAGATCAGGGATAGTTCTCTTCTTCAATGCACAGATGCACTGAACCATTCTTCTATCTCACCATGACTATGGGAGAGGCATACTGACTTCTGGATTCACAAATGATCCTTTTCTTGAAATATGTTTCACACATCTTTAATATCCCAAGGAGCTGTTCGTAGGGCTCTCTCATGGAATGGGGCAGGATCAATCAGCCTAATGGTATACTGTCTGGGAAATCAGAGAATGCAAGTAGAGCTGTCAGAACAACTGACAGTAATGGTGTCCGTTTGAGTGACAGTGCCACCGCACATATGTGGTAATACTGACACTCGACCCCCTGCCCTGGTAGACCAATTCACCAGAGGGAAATGTTGGGAGGTATTTTGTTTTGATTGATCAATATTTAATTAAACACGTTTTCTCTGTTACCTTTACAACAGCCTCAGCGGTCAGGGCATAGGCCAACACTAGTATGCATAAAGTTGGGGGTAGATAGCAAATAGTTTGTTCCATTTCATTCCACAGATGCTCCGTTGGATTCTGGTTTGAATAAGTCACTTAATTGAGCAGTTACCTGTTATGTTCTTGCAACTGTTCATTTCCAGTTCTAGCCTTGCAGAATGGGATATTCTGATGCTAAAAATATCTATTAGGAAACACTATGATCATAAATGAATTGGTTGAATATGATCAAACAGTCATACAATGAAAAAACTCCCCCAATAGCCTGCCATGTTGATAAATACTGGCACAATGGAGTGTGCGCCAATGTATAAAGCAGACTCATAGGAGTCTGTATTATCTACTCTGAACGCGTAGATATGGTTGTGCCAGTGCTCGTGTCAGCCTAGGTATAAAATATCAAGTGCTGAAAAGCACCAGATTTGTGTGGTGGGACCTCAGTTTGATGAAGGTCACTCTCTCCCTAACTGCAAAGTGTCGGGAGTTATAAAAAAGCGCAATCGCCATTATACATCTCGAATGGTGATTGCACTTTTTGATAAAACTCCCGACACTTTGCAGTGCAGGAGTTTTTATACATGCCCTCCATAATATGCTGATATGTTTTCTAATGCAGTTGTCAAATAGAATGAAACTGTAGGAAGTATGATACATCAGACCACCCAATGTTTTTCCAATCATCTAGCGTTTTTGACCCCAGTTCACAAAGCATGATTTTTTTTTTAAATGTTGTGTATGGTGTTTTAGCCCCAATGTTGTACTGGATTATTAGTTGTTTCTAAATGTGAACATTTACAGGACATTGTTACAACAATTTTATGATGTTCTACATATACGATTTCCTTAAACTTGCATGACTTCCATACCTTCTAGTCCCAAATTAATATACTGGTGAGATTATTTTGTTTTTGAAAAGACACTTGTCTTTTATGAGTCCATATATTGATTAATGGGTGTAGCGGAGCTGCAATATTAAATCCCAATATCTCCGCTGGTAAAATAAGGTAATCCAAGTAAAGCGCTGGAAAGTAAGGCAATATCCCAAATCCCCCAGTATTTTTATTCACAGCTCCAGCATTTATGCAATTCCCCATGCAAGGGGTTTCCTTAATCCCCTTCCAGGGGCTATACAGTACTGGACTACATGGGAAACTCAAACTACAGGACATTTTGTCCCACCATGCACTGCTGTACGGGAGGTGCTCTCCCACTAGAATATCCTGTTAAGTAGATTATCCCTCCTTACAGTAGAACCGGGTTTTAACATAAAAATATATAACTTTAACATTATTCGTGGGATTACAATAAATGACCGTTCGGTAGATAGCTGGGGTCTGAGCGCACACTTCGTGAAACTACCATATGCATGCTAGCGGCTTTCGGCTGTGAGCCTATGCATGCTCTTTATTCTAAAACACACGAATACATTTTTACACCAGGTTAACACAACTATTTCAGACAACCTTTAAATGTTCTGCAATATGACCTAAAGTGGCTAGGTTTGCCACAATGGGAATATAACATTTTAAAAAAAATGTCCTACCTTTGTCACTCTACATCTTTGTTTGTAACTGTTCTCATTTCAGTTTCAACATTATGTTTGCAGAAAGATCTCTCTAGTGTGCATGCTGAGATGAAGAAGTATGCTTCTTCTCTATAAGATATGTTATTATTTTGATGCCACAAGCATGCTAGCTGTAAGGAAAACACAGTTTCTTACCAGAATTCCTTGACTTCTCTTTTTGAATGTGCATAAATGTGACAAAAAATGAATGTGTTTCATGTTATGCTAAACACTTACTTATTCCTCTCTTCTATAATATATTTAAATTCAATCGAATATTCTGGCACTATTCATTATGCTAGAACTGACCTCCAAAACCAGGCAGTACAGCTGAATTGGAAATATATATAAGATGGAGAATATTTCCATTTGTGCTGTTAAAGGCTGATTTTTGCAGTGAGCTTGTAACTTCGGTTTACTGAATAGGCCCATATAACAGGTTCACCTATCCTATTACTAAACATATCTATTTAGAACAGCCTACCTTAACAGATCTACACATCTTATAAGTTCCTGATCAATCCAGAAGTTATTCATCCTTCTCCACACATCAGCTCTTCATTTATCAGCTATTAAGCTCATGCTTATGAACATTTGATAATTTTACACATGCCAGATTGGGATCTTCCAACTAGCCTGCTATCTGGATCAAGTGCAATAGTTGTTATAACGCTACAATGGATGGCCACCCTGTAGCTACTTTTTAGGGATATCTGTAGTGGAACATGTGCCATAGGTTTGGCAGCACTAATATAGAATGTTGGATTACTCAACACATAGCGTAGATTTTATTGGGATTATATTACATTTCTATACACTGCTTACATTCTACCTTTAGAAATATAAATTTCATTGTTGTCAGTGGACATGTAAATTTTATTTAAGCATTAATAATTGAATATCAGAGAGGCATAAAGTGCTTGTTAATATTGGTTTAGAATATCATATAATACTAATATTTAGATAATAAATGAATGAAGTTGTGAAATGTGGAAACAATTCTGAAATCTTATTTTTGGGCACATCAGTTATAATTAAGTGGGCTAACAATGAGGAATGCATAGCTTTGATCACAGATTATTACTAAATCAGTGGATATAAACTGCCAGTGAAATGAGAAGGTAGAATAAGTCTACATGTTCTAAAATTGGAAATGTGCTTGGTAGCACAAGATATGAACTGAGCTTTTCAATAGAGCTTGACTCTAAAACTTTCATTTGCCCAAGCATAGCCAGAGGGGTGTAAAAAGATGGATAATTGTACAGTTAGGATTAGTCTTAAGGTTAACAGGCATTAGGGTTAGAAAAAAGCATTTGGTTTTAGGGGTAGATATTTGAGTAGTTGTTTAGGGTTAGTATTAGACATTAGGGTTAGATAATGGGATTATGGTTATAGTTAGATGGACATTACAGTTGATGGGGCCAATAATGACTAACCCTAATGTCGGCATATCGACCTGTGCCTTTAATATACATGTCACTATGCATAATTAATTGATGTGATGAATTAACGCCAGAGGTCATGCAGCTTTTTGCCACACAACCATTAGCACATATGTCAATTCAAAACTAGGGGTCTACTTAGGTATCCCCAATCATGCCCGAAATAGCTGGTGAATTTAAAAGTTTTGTAGATCACCACAAATAAAGTTCTACAATTTGTTTTGTTTATTTTCATTTAATTGTACATTTTATTGATATTTTATATTCATTGATTTGATTTTTGGATATTTTACATCATATTTAAATTTTACCACTTTGGTAATATAATGTGAACATTTTCGTGATGATATGGGAGCACATTGGCTATTTCCGTAATACCTGAGATCCTCTCAAAATGGCCCTAAAATAAGCCGAAGTCCTCTACATAGAAGTACTATGAGGAGAACCGTGGCTACCATTTTGTCAGATGAGCTCCGGAGGATATCGGTTGCCAGAAGGCTGCCAGAAAATCAGCCACATTATTTATACACACTAGCATTTGCGGACAGTTTGTAAAGCATGACATGGTGTGAGCATATGTAGCAAGAAGTTGGCTTTGACAGCATCATCAAGTCCAGTGACATTGTAGATATTTTTATGTTTCTATGTATATACAGAAAAAAAACTAGAAATGATTATTACAGGATATTTACCACATCCTGTTGTGTCAGGATAGCAAATTATGAAATATTATAGATGAAGCTTTCCTGTATTGTTTTCATTGTATTCCCTGCAAACAGGAAACTAGAAGTGGAACTGGCTGCAACCAGTTCCAGTCAAAGTGGACCATTAGGTGAGTAAGCAGTTAATACTGAACAGTAGTTCATTAAGATAATTATAAATGTAATTCAGTAACTAATCTTCTCCATACTAATCAGGCCTTTTGATTTTATTATTCCATTCGTAATTAGGTCTACTTATAGGCACCACAATACAAAATTGGCTTAAGGCCAATGTTAATATAGCCTGTTTTTTGGGCGGAAAACATGGAAGCCTGATCTAATCAGTAAAGTATGAACATTGGTGAAACAACAAGGGAACTACCAAAATCAAGCATTAATTGGCAAACTGCACAGATAAGCAAACTGGATATTTTAACTTATTTATTAATGCTGTATGCCACTAATATCTTTAAGCCTATAGTATGTTTGAGTATATATGTGTAGTGAATGGACAGATTTTATATCTGTTTTCTTTATGCATTTCACAATTCTTGCATCAGTGATTTGACGTGCTCACTCGGTGAGATTGTACCTGCTACAATCAGTACATTTATCCAATCTCCATGAGCCATATTCCTCTCTGTGCTGTATTCCACATCACCACAGGGAGCATTGTACATCTGTCATAGGGTATTTGTCTGGGACTAATGGACCTACCTTGTGATCTGACAGTTTCTCCCCTATGTAGTGCAAGAGCTTTTTGCAAGCCTCTGGACCTGTGAGGTTTATTTTAATTATTACAATGTCTATTTCCAGGTCAGTATAAGATGAAATGTCAATATTTTGATATATCATATCGGCCCCTTTTTGATATTTTATAAATGTTAAAAAGTGAAAATCTCATATTTTTGACTGCACTGTGATGTCCCATGGCAGCAAATGTTAATGTCTGACGTCTTGATTCTGTATGTCATAGTATTCATAAAGTTGAGTGTGTTTGGTCCAGTAACATTCACACTAGTGATACTTGCAGTGAAGGAGTTAAACTGACCCAGATCAGGCTGTGTAAAGAAATGCCAGTCCCATTTCCTGTCATCAAGGCTTCTAATCTGGTCTCAGTCTTGTTCTGCTGGCCCTTCAGCTAAGCGCAGTTTCCTTGCATTAAATCAGCAGGCGTTCCTGACAGCTGCTGTGTGTGGATTGCAGACAGAGGAGGATCTGAGCTTGTCCTTCTTTCACTCTGGTACATTGTCTGGCAGCATATGTAGGATTTGCCTAGCAGTAATATGAGCTGTTATAATGCTATTTATGGCATTCTTTTTTATCCTGTCCTGGATTTTCATTTACATGGTCATTAGTCATTACTAATCCCTACACAATTAAAATGCTTTATATTCTCTGATTAAACTTCATGTTTGTTGACCAGTCCCAAAATCTGTCTCATTAACAAAAGAAATCTCGCAAAAAATACTAAAATGCTGACCTGTTTTACTCTACTTCACTATGTTAATAGTGGATGTTACTGTTTAGTTATTGGCAAAATCCAATTTGTTTCAAGACAAATTCCAGCTTTTTTATTTATTACCTAAACTATAGATACCAAGATGCAATTATAGGGGATACAGCAACATTTTTATTTGTATAATAATGGCTTGGTGCCCCATAACAGGAAACCCGAATTTGTATTTATTTATTTATTTTGGAAGCACTTTGGCTATTTTCACAATAGCCGAAGTCCTCTGGACATGAGTGTCTATGCTCCGCAATCTGGGTAGAACAGAGGCTACCATTTTCGTGACAGTAGTACTCCCAAAGAGTTCAGATCCTGGAATTTTGGCATGAAAATTGGAGATTTTTGTGCTAATTCGGCAGCACTTTGGTGCTTTATGAGCAGCATACGAATCAAGGGCTTTTTGAATCACAAAAGTGATCTGAAATGGTCTGAAAAACAGAGCTCTGATTTTCATATGGACCGGAGTCGACCCTCAAGTTTTTATTTGTGAAAACTTTATAGAATCTATACTTATAGAGAAAACATAGATTACCACTGGTACCAACCAAGATGTGATAAAATAAGAGTAAAAATGACTGTATGTTTGTTAATTTGGATAAAATGTAACAAAAAGAACAAACTTTGGAAAACAAAAATGTCTAGCATAAATGCCAATTAATCTTTACACATTATGTGGCTATTTTGTGCCCCTTTTTGTTTTCCTATAGTTTGTAAAGCTGTATTCCATTTTGGTCACAGTGCAGCAGGTAATTAAAGTAAATGTGTGTTTTGTTTTTCACAGACAAAGTGCATAGAATTTTTCTAATTATACTTTAAAACATAGTCTATTTGAGAGGTTGTGCGCACTGCTTCAGATTGCCTGTCCATTAACAATGTCCTTACTTATAAAATGTGTCCTTTGCAGTAGCAGCAGAAAAAACCCCACTATAGTTAATACAGTCTACAAGCAAATCGTACTGGATAGAATATAAATAGATGATAGATAGGGATGGAAAGATCAGTCAATAGATATATAAATTGATAGAAAAATAGATAGGGATGGAAAGATTGATAGATAGACATTTTGTTAGTCAAATAGGAAGCCAAATAAAAGTATTATGTTATATAAGACCTTTTTTTAACAAGACTAACAAAAACAAGCTTTTTAGAGTGTCAGGGTTGAAGGCTGGGAGCCTATGGCAGGGAGGTAGCAGAGTGCCACAGAGGAGCAGCAACCAAAGGTGAGACAAGGTACAGTCCAGGTAAAGGAGCTGACCGAAATATGAGAGAAAAACAGTCCAAGCTGGGATCGAAGGAGAGATCACGAAGTCCAGTAGTGAAGCCAAGTTTAAAAATCCGGGAGGTCTTGGAGAAAAAGGATGAAAAATTGGGAAAACACTTTGAGAGGTAACCAAGGGTAGAAACCACTTAGAAGCTCAATAGACAAGCACTGATTGGAGTCAGTGCTTGGTATTTAAAGGCTGCCAGGGGAAAACCCCGCCTCCTCCAATTAGGGAAGTCCACCCACCTTCATAGAGTAGCATGGCACTCCCTAAGGTGAGTGTCAGCCTCCTCCCCCGCTTCTGTCGCACCCTCCAAAGAAAACACACCATCGGGCATAAGGCCACACCCCCCGACAAGGAAGTTAAAAGTAGTATCCCTATTCCTGAAGTAATTCCTATGTATATCTTTTCAGATTGCACTCAAGAGAGGCAGAGCTCAGCCGGATGGTGGTGCACGATATCCGCTTGCCGTATGATGACATTGTTGGTGCTCACAGTCTCACTCTGCTACTGCAGAAAGAGGCCTTTGTTTATGAATGCTGCCAACAGAGGGGACCTCAACTATTAGAGGTCTCCTCCGTTGGCGGCGCTTTGTTGGCGGCACTGATGTTTCCTGTGCTTCTATAATAGAAGCACAAGGGGAAAAAAACATTTAGTGACACTTTTGCTATATTTTAAGAATATAAATAGTACAGTGTAAGTATCAGATCATTAAATTGGAGGACAAGCAAGTCCCAGGTGCAAAACACGTTTCCCTCTAGAAACACTGCCATTGTCACAAGAGACAAAGAAAGTTTCATTTTATTCTTTGATCATGAACTTCCTCTTGTTGGTAAAGTTGGTGAATCTGATTCTGTCTTCTTGGCAAGGCCTCAACGGTAGAAACTACAGGGCAACAACACAGAGCTGAAAGTAGGCTAATTTGAACGGTATATATATATATATATATTTATTTATATTATAATTTTATATTTGTACAAACCTACTAACTTGATGTGTTTTTTTTTTTTTTACAAGCCTTTATGCTAGCCACTAAATTAATTTTTTGTTTCCTTCCTCTTTGCAAAATGGTATGACTAAATAAACTGTACTTTGAAAGGACAAATGTCAGCAAAAAATAAGTTCTGTATCATTGAAAGATTGCAGTCTAGAAATGGAAAACATTTTTTAGGTGAAACAACCCTTTTAAATAAACAATGTAATCATGGTTATAGTCTTCTTTTCGATTTTCGATTGTCATATTGTGTCTTTTTATGTTTATTTATATATATATATTCTGTTGCAATAAATTTTGTATATTTTTTTATATATCCTATTGTCCTTGCAGTTCATTTTGCCATATTGTGTTTGTATTTACTATTAGCGCTGTCTCACTTTTATACTATAGTCTTCTTGTGTGAGAGACATAAAACCTCAGATTTGTTTACAAAAATGTAATTTTAAAAATTATATGTTAGATTCACTAACAAAGATGTAAAATCTATCACATCATTCTTTCTTCAAGTATATTATTAAACACAAATTAATAAAAACACGTAAAGGGACACTACAGTCATCAAAAATCAAATCCATCTTGTAATGTTCAACCTATATATTGTACATGTTTTTTTTACTTTTCGTATAACTGTATGCAGGTATTTCTTAAGAATCTCTTTCAAAGTTTCTACACTAGTCTCTACACATTCCTTTGTTGACATTGCAAGAAACTGCCTGAACTGGGAGGACTTGAGAAGGTGACCTGTGAGCATGTGCAAAGCCAGCCTGTTCTTCTTTTTGGTGATGAGCTCACTGACATTCTGCACACTTCCAAGCAGTTCTATGGGAGACCTCTAAATGGCTTCCAGGAGATGGTAAGTTTGAGAAAGCCTGCAAAAGATAAGTTTTCAATGTAAGTTTTCAAGCACGAAATAAACAAAAACTGGAACAAATAACTGCATTAGTATCTTTACTATGCATTGATTTGTCCATTTCAGTTTTTTTTTCAGAGTGATTCTCTAAGAGCTTGTGTTATTGATATGGCATTACAGCCTTTTATTTATTTATAAAGAGTTTGACTAATACAATATATTGAGATTTCTTTCGTTTTCAAGAAAGTCGAGATTATGCACACTACATCATACATGTAAAAATATAACATATAAAATACAATACATATGCATTCGGCTACAAGATAATTCCAAACAGCTATTAATGTAAAGTTTTTGTTTTTTAATTTGTGAAAAACATAGTGAAAGAAGGAGGCACGCATACATTTTATTACTTCATAAAATGTTATTTCACTACCACCTGTAAGAGCTTCTATCAGTTAAGTGCAATAAAAAAAGATAGATAAAAAAAAAACCAGAAAGCCTTCAACTGTAGGAATAGTAAGATAAGTAAAGCATTGGTCAGAAAAATTATGACAGACAAGTGAGCAGGGCAGAAATACTTCACTAAACTCACTGACCCTACCATGAACTGATATTGGGTATGCTCTACATACTTTCCCATTCTCTAAATGTAGTTCACCAAAGACCAACATTTGATTAAGAAAAAATAGACTTGGGCACTGCCAAAATTTTTGTTTCGTTTTCATGTATTTGGACAAAAGGTTTTTTTTGTTTTATTTGAACCGAATTTCCGCCATTCATTTTTGGGCAAAATTCTCCAATTATCCTGAGTGCAAATCTGGCCTCTGGGGTGAGTGGAAATTTATATGTTGTAGTGTGGGTGTGCAAATCTGGACGCTGGTGGGAGTGTTGGGTGTAAATCTGTGTGTGGTAGTGTAAGTATGTATTAGTGAGTATTTTTATGTGTATGAGTCTAAGTGTGTATTAGTGAGTGTTATACATGAGAGTGTGTTTGTGTAGTAGTAGTAGTATATTGTGTGTGTGTGTGTGTGTGTGTGTGTGTATATATTAGTGAGTGTGTTTGTGTGTACATGTGAGGGTTGTCAAGGTGTATTAGTGAGTGTGTTTGTGTGTATTAGTCTAAGCATGTATTAGTGAGTGTTATGCGTAAAAGTGTGTTTGTGTGTAGTAGTGTAAGTGTAGATTAATGAGTGTGTTTGTGAATAGTAGTTTCTGGGTGTATTAGTGAGTGTATTTCTGTATTAGTGAGTATTTTGTGTGAGAGTGTGTAGTATCGTGAATGTTTATTAGTGAGTGTTATCTGTTATGTTAACAATACCAAAAACAGTGGTGGGTAAACAGGGGCGGCACTACCTATAGACAATGTATGTGATGGCCTAAGGGCGTAGATATGCAGCGGGGGACTCCCCACAGCTACCCTTACTGAGGGAGGAGAGGCGCCGCTCTGTATGAGCGCATGCCTAGTTCTCCTCCTGCCGCCCGGCCACAGCTCTCAGCCAGTATGCCAAGTGGCTGAAATCCTCCAGCTCCTCCGTATAATACCGGAGAATGTCTGGAAAACTTCAGATCTTTGGCGCCGCTGCTCCAGCATTATCGCTGGGTCATGTGTAGGATGTGATCAAATGAATTTGCCTCCAAGTTCTTGGATGGAGTGCACAATCAGCGCTTTGGGATTAGTCCAGTTAGCAAGTCTGGGGGGCAGATTGGCATGTCTGGGGGCATTTTGGCAATTTGGAGGGGCAGGTGACATGTTTGGGTGAAGATTGGTAAATCTTGGGCACAGATTGGCATGTTTGGGCACAGATTGGCATGTCTGGGAACAGATTGGCATTTCAGGGGGCAGGTTGGCATGTCTGGGCAGTTTGACAAGTCCGAAGTGCAGAGGGCATCTCTGGGTGCAGATTTTAAAGTCTGGGGTTAGAGTGGCATGTCTTGGGGGCATAGGGCATTCTCCTGCTGAAATGGATGATAGTATTTTGGGGCCACAATCTCCATCAACTGTTTAAAGGGCTCCCCTTCTACAACTGAATATAAGGCATCACCAACAGCAATCAACTGACCCATAAGTCATGTAATTTTATTGGGTTACTATTTGGACATAGCCCTGGGGTGGAATCCCACAAATTGTTCCAGGGTGGGCTGGATGCGTTGCAATGCTCCAACCGGCCTTGGTTGTTGGCTGGCAGTGCCACAAGCTCTTGGCTCTTCAACTCCTCCCCTGTCACTGCTAGCTGAACCTTGTGCAGCATAATTATGCTAAGGAGTCCTCATTTACTATGGACACATAGAGGCAAAAACGGTAACCTGTTTACCCAGTGGTTTCAGGGCCGTCTTTAATAGGGATTGGACCCTGGGCAAGCATTTGCTTGGGCCCCCTGGCCCCTGCCCCCTCCCCTGCTTGCAATCACTCCATCCATTGCAATGTTACCTCCCCCCCCCCCCACACACACACACACAAAAAACAAACATAAAAATAAGCACACACACAATTGGACTTTTCTTGCAGTGAGTATTTTTTATTGCATTGTATAAAATGTGTATATTATGTGTATAATTGCAGTGTATAAACTGTATATTTGGATACAAAATGTGTATATATGGCTGCAATATGTATACCATCTTACTATGCAACACTACACTACAACTACTCATTACCTAAATGACAAAAACATACACAGATATTAGAGAGCAGTTACATATGTTCATTTATGTTTCTAAATATCTATACACATCCCTCTCTCTATGTATATATATAACTAGTTGCATATATACTTATATGGACTTCTTAATATTATATTCAACTATTTTCATATGTAATAAAAATGTTATTGAAGAGTTGCATTTCTTGGTTTTATTTCCTTTTTCTGCACCCACATTGCACCTATTTTTCCCCACAGAACATGCCACAGTCACTTTGTCATTGCCACAGACAGTTGGCCTGTTAACATATGACACCGTTTGTCCATTAAATATGCCACAGTCAATGTGCCCATCAATATGCCAATATTATTATACCATTAATATGCAGTATTATTTTGCCATTAATATGCCACAGACATTTTTCCCATTCATATGCCAATATTATTGTGCCATTCAGATACCAGTAATATTGTACAATTAAGATGCCCCAGCCAATTTGCCCATTAAGATACCAGTATTATTGTACCATTAAGATGCCATAATTGTTGTGCCATTCAGATGCCAGTAATATTGTGCCAGTCAGATGCCAGTAATATTGTGCCATTCAGATGCCAGTAATATTGTGCCAGTCAGATGCCAGTAATATTGTGCCATTCAGAGCCCAGTAATATTGTGCCAGTCAGATGCCTGTAATATTGTGCCAGTCAGATGCCTGTAATATTGTGCCAGTCAGAGCCCAGTAATATTGTGTCATTCAGATACCAGGAATATTGTGCCAGTCAGATGCCTGTAATATTGTGCCAGTCAGATGCCTGTAATATTGTGCCAGTCAGAGCCCAGTAATATTGTGCCAGTCAGATTCCAGTAATATTGTGCCAGTCAGATGCCTGTAATATTGTGCCAGATGCCTGTAATATTGTGCCAGTCAGAGCCCAGTAATATTGTGCCATTCAGATACCAGTAATATTGTGCCAGTCAGATGCCTGTAATTCCACCCCCCACCCTCCCTGCACAGAGGAGGGAAACAGTCACTGCATGTGACGTCACATCCGGTGTCAGTTATTTATTTATTTTTCCTCTCCGGTCGTCTTGCCGGAAAAAAAAAGTTCACAAGCGCAATGCGCTGTGAACATGGCAAGCAGGGGCTGGGGGCCCATTAGGAGTAACTGGGCCCAGGGCAGCTGCCCCGTTTGCCCCGCTTTAAAGACGGCCCTAAATGGTTTGAACACTTAACATTGGGGTAAAGCCTGGATAAAACAGATCTACTGGCTTGTCTAGATTCTATATGCATTTACCTAGCTATACATATTTATATGAATAACAAAAAAACAGAGAATATCTAGCCTTGAAAATGGTGTTAATGAATAAATTAACTAATGGTTAATGATTGGTGTTAATGTATAAATAAGGTCAGTTCCCGGAGAGTCAGTATTTGAACACTGCCAAGATCTGACTCTGAGGACAAAGCCCCGTTGACACAAGTCACAGGTTATCAAAGTATCACAGGCTTGCTGCAGAGCAAATCAAACCTGGACTGTATGATAAGATAACAAGAGCCACCCAATGTGTTAATCACACACTTCTAACATCACTTGTCAGCACTGAGCTGGGCTGGAGAACACTAGTGTTCCACTGTGCCAATGTACACTCCAGATGAAGTGACAGAAGTATGTCTATGTACAGGCAGCTAAGGGGACCTGTAGAATCACACAATGCTCTAATTTAAGATTTAGTGCACATTGTACATTGTTATCATGGGGGATGATAATGTAAAATTTGGATAAAGAGTCCTGATTTATTATGTGCCTGTATCTCAGGGATCAATCCCTGACAAATGTTTGTCTAGTTCATGAGTCAGATATGGATATTCTTAAACAAGCATATTTTTAATTTTTTAATTTTATTATTGGCCAATGAACAAAAAAAATAAACAAAACTATGTATATATTCTATACATTGAGTACACATCTATGGAATATTTCTGTCTACTATTCTGTCTCTTGGGTGCAGAAATCCAGTGCATAATCAGCAATCAGAAAATAAGAAAATAGCTAATCGCCTAATTTCAAAAACAAAGTATTCAACGAACTGCAAACACCTATCATAGAAGAGCATAGCAAGCTGAAAACATATTTATTTAAATGATTTCACAATATTTTTTTAACTTAAAGGGGCAGTCAGTCCCACCAAGCTTTTTCTGTCCTGTCATTGTATTTTTACATGTAAATTTGTCAAATGCACTTATTTTTATTTTAAAACAAATTGCAGTTTTCCTATAGTCCTACATTCAAAATTATTTCACAGGGGGTCTCTATATTCAGTGACACCAGTGAGAGTGAGTACACAAGGGCCAGACTGACTCCCTCTATTATTGTAGAAGAAATACCCCATTAACAATAATAAAATGCCACAGTTGTGTGTCTGGTGGTACTAATATAGGTACTTTCTCTTTTGTTGGTTAAAGTCATTACTGATACAAGCTCCAGTGTTGCAGCACATTACAAGACAGTTAAAACCAAAAACAAAAGAGGAACAATATTGCAATAAATGCATACTGAGATACTGTGATAAAGAACAGTACAAAAATGCAATGATTATCCAACATAGCAGCTTGACCTTAACAAACTACAGTATCAGTTACTATATTCCAGTGACAGCAATTCTACAATGAGAAATTGCATGCATTCCAGTAGCACAATCACATGTTTAATATCTGCTAACCTCTTCAACCAATTATATCATCAGGACTCATCCACCGTCTTCTTGTAGCTCCAGAAGGTCAAATGGATTACTTTGTCTGATTGTCTCTCCATTTACTAAGCTCTCCCTTTCACAGGGCCCTTACAGTGACATTGCTCTCTCGGGATACTACGCTTACTGATTTGATTCACCCTAATATATATTACCAGGGCATGTCAGCTTAAATCTATTTTATTCACAGAGCTGATAACCAGAATTGAATCTCAAACATATGCTGTCTTCTGCCCAAAACAATCATCTTACATAGGAGAAAGAGTAAGTAATATCAGGAAGTATTACCTTACTGAGAGGGTAGTGGATGTATTGAATAGCATTCCAGCGGAAGTGGTAGAGGTAAACACAGTGAAGGAGTTTAAGCATGCATGGGATAGGCACAAGGATATCCTAAATATAAGATAAGGCGAGTGGCTAATAAAAGTATTTAGAAAATTGGGCAGACTAGATGGACTGAATAGTTCTTATCTGCCAACACATTCTATGTTTCATTTAAATGCCAATACATTTGTGTGGCATCATCACTCCATTGCACA
Source organism: Pelodytes ibericus (assembly GCA_036172795.1). Classification (NCBI taxonomy): domain Eukaryota; kingdom Metazoa; phylum Chordata; class Amphibia; order Anura; family Pelodytidae; genus Pelodytes; species Pelodytes ibericus. The sequence goes on from CM069860.1 coordinate 109,116,662, forward strand.
TCCTTGAGAGGGGGTATCCATGACCCCTCAATCACTAGGTTAAATAAAATCTATTATCTAACATGAGGGTGAATCTGTCAATGATCAGAATACACCAGAAAAAAGCTTTGCTATAGCTAATTTACTAAAAATATAAAGCAGAGGTGCAGCAGGTAAATGAAAACCTCATGCTACGGTCAGATAACTCCAAAAATGTAACATCAAACATGCAAAGGGCACAGAAAATATAAGGTAACTTTTACATAATTCCAAATACATCAAGTTAATATTCCATATGTATTTGTAAAAAAATATATTCATCACCAAATAAGGTCGCTATCATCGCGCAATGTCTATGTAAAAAGCACACTTCTGGGGGGATTGCTCCTTTTTGTACCTCTCCCAACAATTTGTAGTGCTGGAGTTTTATACATGATCCCCACTGTATATATTCACAAGGAGATCATGTATCTGATGGAGATATAATCCAGTAACAGATCTGAATTTGACTACTCCAAAAGGAGTCTGGTGTACTGTAAAGAACAATTTAAACTTTAACCTGTGTACTCATATTAATTGAGGATTGATTTAGGCAGCCTACTTGGGGAACAAAACAAATCGTTTTTTGTTATCTCATATTGTTAGCAACTGGAATTTACAGCCATATCTGCTTTATGAATTATCTACAAAACAGGTAATAAACCATATATTTTCTTTTCTGGACCCTGCATAAAATATGGGAGTTCATTTCTAGTTCTTTGTAAACAAATACATACTGGAATTAATTAACTTTAAATTCTTGGATGTGTTAGGTTGCCCATTGCCTCTAGATTGTAAGCTTGTTACCTGAGCTCTCTACTTCATTTATCAGTCTGCTTGTCTGTAGTATGCATTACCCTTCAATGATCTGTACCAATGTTGGCGCTATATAAATAAATGTCAAGCAGAACGCAGAATATTTGCAAACTGAGCCTTATACGTCTCACAGATTGTTTATTAATGATCTCCCAGTCGGCACAGGGAATCATGTCTCAGTGTTAAAATTAAGTAGGATAATACAGTCTGAACTAGATGTATGTTCAATGCAAAAGTATTTGGACAAATTATGTAACTGGGCGGATATATGGCAAATGAGAATCAATGTAGACAATTGTAAAATTGTGCATTTTGGGTATAATAATAATACAAATGCAACATATAGTTTAAATGGTGTTTCCTTGGGGACATCTGCTAGATTTGTGACTAATTGTAGACAATAATCTTAGCAATAGTGCACAGTGCCAGCTGGCGGCTGCAAAGGCCAATAAGATAAAAGCATTTATTAAAAGGGGTATTGACTCAAGGGAGAAAGATATTATTCTTTCTCTTTACAGAGCCATGGTAAGACCCCAAGTGTTGAACTTGATGGACGCAAGTCTTTTTTTCAACCTAAACTACTATGTAAACTATGTATGTACATAACTCTTCAACTGAAGGCTGGACTGAACAGTCCAGATTGCCCTGATTAATTATATGGGCCCTTATAAATTATTTTCTGAATTAATTTAGTCCCCCAAATTGTAAAATGTAACAATTTTTAACTGTATTATAAGCTTCATTACTAAGGGGTTCACTGGTAAAGTGATAAAAAATTATATTGTTTTACAGGCACATAAGAAATTTACATTGATTATTCACAACGATTCTACCAAGTATTAACAATGTAATGTTTTGTATATTCCAGATTGAAGAGAAACATTTATATTATGGAAAGTTCCCAAGAGAATTTCTCTTGTTATTGCTGCTACTGGCCTTAAAAAAAGCTGGAAACCAGGGATCTGTGAAGCAAATCACTTCCTTAAATGTTTAAATTCTAGACACCTTTCCCGTTGAAATGTGACCAGGACATTTACTTCTTGACTTGCATCATGCAATGTGATTACAGTAAAGCAGCTCTGTGCATACACATATAGCGCTTTTCATACACACAGAGAGTTAAAAGTGAGGTGCAGATGAGTTGAGGTGGGATGAACATTTCATCTCTCTGATTTAACTATGCATTGTGCCAGGACGAACCTGTTGAATTTCTCCAGCATGAAAAACAGGGTTAGCCCAGCATAATGCATTATTAAAAAGTTAGCTTATTTAAAGACATTATCATAGGCCAGTTGAACCCTACTAGCAGAAAAACTCACCCAGTTTAACCCTTTATAATAAAGAGTTGAGTCAGTGAGACAAAATGTTCATAAAGCCTCAACTCAGACGCCCCTCACTTTAGTAAATAGCTCTAACAAATTCACTTTCAGCGGTTTCCCTATTGCAGCTGTGTTCGTTCCAAATCCAACCAAGGCTGTGTCCTGTGTACAACAATCTGAAACCTGGGAAGAAAAACACTGGGTTGAGGCTGTTAGGAAATCCAACAGCCACTTAAAACTAGGTGTAAGACTCAATTTGTAGAGATTAAATACAATTTTAAAAGGAATGTTTTGCAATAGTATCTTCCTAAAAGTTGCTAATGAAAGTAAATATAAATGAAAAAAAAAAAAAAAAAAAACAACATTAATTAGAGTGATTCCATAACTGAAATATACAAAATAAGGGGGAAAAAACTCTAAAAATATCGGAAAAAAATCAATAAATAATAAAAGTCAGTTTTCAATTAGTGACAGCTGAGCAGGGTGTCTGAACAATGCAGGTAACTCCAATAGCACATACTGAGTGTTGATTGTTGTCAGAACTCTTATTGATATCAGATGAAACAACCTATTTTTTGCAAGAGTTTAGCAAAAAGAGCAAAAGTGCTGGCCTTCAACACTATAGAGACTGTAATCTTGTTGCAGAGATAGGATCGGAAGTCTATGTGAACATATAGGGTAGAGCAAATAGCTGTAGAGGTTTTGTCTCAGAGATACATTATAGTACCCTGGTAATAATGAATAATGAATCTAAATCTAATTTGGATTCATTTCTCCATTTCCCAAAAAAAAAAATCAATTTATTGTTTCTTTAAAGAAAAACAAATCATCACCATCAGGGAAGCCATAAATACTGACATGATTAAGGTAATGATGCAGAGTTTTAATCTATTTAGCCAAACAGTGACTATACAAGGATTGTCTTAAAAATATGTTTTTAATGAAGCCATTCTCAATTATGGAAGTTTAGTGGATGGTGAGAGTGTTATGTTTGATGTAATCGCCATATCCAGGCAAGGGACAGAAACGTGTGTTTTTATTTTAGGTTTTATATACATTATGTATTTGTGTGTGTTTTAATATGTGATGTTTTTCATTTCAGCTAGTGATTCAATCACTTCCCTAGTGTGGACTTGACTTTGAAACAGTGTACAGTCTAGATTTAAAACACTGAACAGAAAGAATTTCAAGTGATTCTGAGAGAAGAATAAAGTGTAATTTGTAGCATATGTCTACATGAGTGAATACATTATTAATACAACCCCCCACCACAACATGGTATGATGTTCAGTATCTGTCTCTAGCACAGACCCATTCTATTCCCTCATCCCCTATGGACGCAGAGGCCCCTGATGCTGGAGCCAGCAGGACCCTGACCTTCCGGTTATAGGTAACAAATTGAAGGCATGTAAGCTGCAGGCGCCCAGGGAAGGGAAGGTGGGGGTATGGGGTTAGAATTACACAGACGGCATCTGTTTCTCTGGGTATATCAGCCACACAACTTGGTCCGCAGCCTCAGGGGACACTATTGGCTGCACGGATGGTTAGAGAGGGGGCCTTCCCATACATCTTTATTATCTGTATTTTAAGGCTACAGTCCAAATGCAAACATTTCAATGAAATGTAACAAATGAAAGCACTCACCCCCCGTGCCACCCTCATGCATCTCTTTGGAAATAACAATGAGTATTTTATTCCTGCTAAGTGCTGACAGTGCAGAGAGTTCTTAACCTTTCAATAAACCATTTCAAAGCCTAGAAAACATAATACACTGTTTTACTCTCACTGTCATGAACTGGAAGCCTCATATATGCAATGCAGCTTGCAGACGTCTTCTGTGTGTGCAGTTTACAAGCTCTGCAGCCAATGAGCTAAAGTTCGATCCTAACTGGCATTTACCAATTTTGTATTTTAATTTCTCCATTTTATAATATAATGTCCCTTTATAAATAAATATTAATCGCTACCTAGCTACTAATGTATGCAAAAAGTTTCCTTTTTCAAAATTAAGAGTTGCTATATCAGGGGCATCCAAGTATTTTTCTTCAGTGGGCCATATAAATCAGAAATGTATGTGTGTGTTGGGCCAAAATGATTTTTATTATTTCCAGTTATGGTGAAGACTAGCTTGTTCGCCATAGAAAAGAATGTTTGTTTATTTAGCAGTATTACAAAGGCAGTTCAAATATAAATGTAAATTAACTTTATTCAAACAAAAGTATACATTTGTAGGGTTAATGAGAATATAGGCAGTTAAGTCAGGTGGGCCGCACCCTGCTGTCAAAAGGGTTGCTTTTGACCCGCAAGCCACATGCCCATGTGTTATTTACAATGTTTATTTTTTACCATTGCATGTACATTTTAAGATTTTCATCCCCAAAACTAAAGACGTGTAATATTTTCCAGCAGAACTCTTTTTATGTAACAGGATGTTGTTAACAGAATAAGTGCAAAGACTAGTGGCTATTCCGTTGAGGCTATGCTGTTAAGATTAACATTTCATCTCCCCAATTTAGCTATACTTTGTGCAGTTTGTAATACTAAATTCCCACCTGGAGCAACTTTCCTCCTTATTTCTTGAGGAATACAGACTACTATTAGAAATTAGCTCATCTATGTATGGATTTCTGTGTGTCGGGAGGTGAAATCTTGGCTGGCATATCACCCAAATCTGATAAGACACAAGCTGCTCAAATCACACAGTGGTATCCATAAAAAATGAAAGCTCTGCTGAAGACTGGTCCAGTTTAAAAATTAACTTTTATTTTATTACATATAAAAAAAAATTTTTTTCTTCTTTACTGGCATAAACACCAGATATTATAAGGAAATCCTTGAATATCCATGCAACGCTGAGGAGAACAGGTCCATGCCTGACGTATACAAACACAGTCTGATTTAAATAAAAAACAGAAGGGCCTACACATCAGTGATCCGAATGGCCCTTAAATGGGGGTTACTCAGGGATGACTGATGTGATCCCAAATTAGTATGAAAATCAGCCAGTGTTGACGAATTTCGTGCTGACATTTCAGAAGCCGAACTCATTTGGATCTTGGAATGGTCCTCCCCTATAAAATTCTAGGGGGAGAACTTCGACTTATTTCATGCGCATTTCAGGAAGACCTTGGCTTTTATGGTTAATAGCCCAAGTCCTCCCATAGAAGTTAATGGGAGGACTTTGGCTTTTACAGAAACAGTCAAAGTCTTCCCAAAATGAGCCAATTTAAAAATAAAAACACATTTTAATGGTTGATATATTAACCATTTTAATATTTAAAAAAAAAATTAGAATAGCTTTTATTTTATTCTTCATTACTTTTACATTTAAATTGCCAGTTTGTAACCAGTGAATTGAAAAGCCCAGAATTTGGCTATTTTAGCTGAATTCTGGGAAATTTATATGCCTTTTTGAGTAAGGCCAAGTTCTCTGAACTGAACATGGTTGAAGATTGGCCATAAATGTGCAGAAATACTGAGTAGACAAATTGCGGATTTTTCCTCAATTTGGGTAAAAGTCCAGATTTTGTCCTGTTTTGGGCCGGATCAGGACTTATTGAGTAAACTCAATAATAATCACAGTTTAAATCTTTAAGTTTTATAGAATAACTAAACTGAAAGAGATGGTTGAAGCAATCTGTCATTTTGTGTCTTATTTTATTTTAGCAATACATTCTAGTCTTTACATGCCGTTAAATGGTTACTTCCTTTTACATACAGATTTATTTTTTAACAAAAGCCAATTGCTTGGTTTTGATGAAACAATACAGACAATGCATGTATTATGACCTGCTGGAGATTTAATCTTCAAAACGTATTTCTATTTTTTCTCTAAAACCCATAGAAGCATTAGTTACTGTCAGAAATGGCTACATTACTATACATAAATGACAAATGTTGCTCCATGTGAATTGGTTCAGTACTAAAATGCATGCTTTATTTTATTTTGGACATTATTTACTATCCTTAGTAAAGGTAATGATAATTAGTAATATATTCAATTTGTTCTATTTATTCACAAATTACATGGGGGGCTGTGCACTATAGATCAAATTTGTTTCATGGTGGTCAAATTGGGAGGACAAACTTGACTTAGTTTAAAAATTACATTTGACATTCCAACTTGACCACCTTGAGCTATTCACTAAAACAAAGTCTAAAAATATCAGTTTAATTTCTCCCCCATCAAACTCACAGAAATACTAAGTGAATAGCATTTTGACCACCTTGAGCTATTAACTAAAACAAAGTCACCCACCCTCTCCCCTAACTCGACAAAGTCCAGATCAAACTCTAATCTCCAATCTCAAACTCAACCTTAATTGAATGCAGTAAACATTGCTAGTCACTAAAAAAGTAAGAGGCGGAAGAGGGTACCCACTTCCATACCTGGTGGTCATGTGACTCTCTAGCTTCGGTCAAAAGTAAGGTTTCATCTGTATTGAATTCCATCTTTCAGAGAAACATCCCATTGTTACCACAAACCTACCTGTTTCATTTGGATTTGAGCTTGGAGAAATCGCCAAAACAAATCCTTTAAATTAACGTGCTTATGACGGTTAAACTCTCTCTGGCCCGTCTCTGGAAGAAACAGGAACTTCCCACGTGGATTGATATACAGAAACATATTGAACTGCAACTCTTGGCGGAGAAGGCATTTTATGACTCAAAGGGGTTAGGTGCGAGATTTGAGGAGATTTGGGCTCTCTGGGTATCTGTAGGGGCTAACCCTGTTGGGTAGACAGTCATTTTTTAATCTTGATTCTGCTATCCAATGAGGGGCGGGGGGGGGGGGGGGGAGGTGCCAGGGGCATAGTAGGTCACAGTGGAGCTTCTTTTTCCCCTTTTTTCTCTCCTCTTTTTTCTATCTCTCATTTTTCCCTTGTTCTCCTCCCTCTGTTTTTCTTTCTCTTTCCTTTTCTGTGTTAGTATTATGATTTGTATTTGATGAATTTGAAGTAATGCTCTAATTTTTGGTAAGGTTGATTTGCATTTTGCATTTGCGGCCTCAAAATTGCCCAAAACCTTTTATGTGTATTCTATGTGTATACTTGCTTTTGATGTATGTCTGAAGAGAGAAAAAAAAATTGATAAAGAAAATTGCAAGATTGTAAGGGGAGTTTGATTTGGGAGGCAAGTTGGACTTTGATATCCAATTCACCATGAAATTAATGTGTGTGCGGTAAAATCATTACCAGTAAAATAGCTGGTGTTTTTTAAAAGGCTCCGATCCCCTAGAACACAAAAGGTGCCCTGTGAAAAAAATTATCCCACAACTATCTGCGAATCTCTCTCGATCCTGATCTTTGGCCATCCAAAAATAAAAATAATCCACTAATTCTAAAAATAAATACAAAAACATGGAGTAAAATATCAGCCCTGTCAGACTGGCAGTCCCAAAAATTGGTGGGGGGGGCTGCTTTTGGCCAGCCACCAACACATTAATTATTAGGGAGCTGGAAGCATCAGGTGCAGCCCCTGGCCCCAGTATTAATGGGGGGACATTGCCCATCCACAATATTCCTCATGGGCCTAGGGGCATTATGCGCAGCCCTCTGCCCTGGTATTTAAAGAGGTGGGGTTCAAAATTAACTGTGCAATAGTTACTGCACAGTTTATTTTTTTAAATGGTGCTTTATAATGGATGCAGTAACTTATTTTACCGCATAACACATTTTTTTATTTACGGGGTGTGGTAATGAATCTACCGCACCTGTTAAATAATGGCGTCAATTAATTTTAATGGGGAAGGTTTTTCAGACAGTTTGACTTAGTTCAAACTCTTTAGTGAATAGTTCCCATGGTATTTAATCAGTGGACAACCTTTCACCTATACTTTGTATTAACCGCATGCTATTTTAGGCCATCATACTCCACCAGGACAATACTGCTTTGGGAACCCTGCCACATTGTACTATGGGACACTGGAGGGGAAAAATGTTGGCCATGCACAAACTGATTAACTGTGCTGCACACATGCTGTTCAGTTGCTGGCTCTGTGTGTGTCAGTGCAGCCTGGCAGACACCCACATCTGAGACCAAACCCTCTGGTCTACTCCAATAAACAAAAGCTAAAAGTCATTTTTCCAGCTCCCCCCACTAATAGCGGTTAACATCATGTACTTCAGGTATGCACCACTTCTCAGTTGCAGCTGATCAGCTGTAGATATACCAAGTACCAACAGTAAGAGACTTTCTCTCATTGGTACTCCTATATCAAATTAATAATAGAGAGCTGGTTAGCATCCTTGCTACTGATTGAATCTAAAACATTGGGAGCAGTGAGTGTCAATTGGTGACCAAATCAAGTAAGCTAAAGGTCAACGCATACAGATTTCAGTTATGGGCAATGCTTGCTTTATTAAAGCTTTAGAATATATGGATGCTCAAAGAAGCAATTCTGGTTCAAAGTTTTAGAAGTGAATCAAACAGCAGGAAGGTTTTATTGGTTTCTATGGTGATCATTCTCATTTTAGAACTTTATATTTTATACACTGTACATTGTGAAAGATAATACAGGAATAAATGTCAAAATGTTGGAATATATATGTGCCTGGACTGGTAATAAAGGGGTTAGACCGGGTATGTATTTCGTAGCCAATATGAAGATAATAGACTGGGGTGGATGAGATATTATCAACCTTTACATTATAGTTTTATAATAAATTATTTAATAGGAATAATCGTGTTTATAGGTTATACGTTGTTGCTCTCCATGTGGCTGGGTGACCTTTTCTCAGTGGAGTTAATAGATATGTAATAGCTGTAGGTTTAAAGAAGGAGGTAGCAGAGGTTGTCCAGTTTTATTGGCTATGCCGACGATCTGGGTGGCCTGATGTTATTTGTCTGTTGTGGAACGGACATTGGTAGCCTTTGGTGACACTCAAAGTTAATGGAATTTGAGGTTTCAGAAAGCAAAGCCATGCAGTGCAGAGCAACATAAAATGTGTGATTAAAGCCATCCAGGGATAGAAAAAGGAACTGGATTTATTAAACCATCATTATGATAACACTTCTATTTTCTTCAAAATTTGTTTTTATTGGTTTTGTAAAAAGAGTGGGCGGGGAAGTAAAAAAAGGTGGGGAGGGAGGGTAGTATAGATTGGAGTAGGCAGCTAGGAGGAGAGATATAACACAGGCAGACCAGGTGTGTATGTATTTATCAGATTAGTCATCTGTGTTAGCTATCAGTTCTTCCATAGTCCTAATGTCTTCCACCCTTTTCACCCATTTGGTCATTAGAGTTGGCATTAGGCATGGAGCTGGCATTAGGCATTTTTCTTTTTATGTATGATGATAAGGTTTGTGACATATGGTGAAGTATAGCATTGCTGCTGGTTTGAGGGGTAGGGGCAGTTAGATAATTGTGAAATATGTTGCAATAATAATGTTGCAGGAGCCATTTTGGATGTCAAAGACAAACTTACATCACAATTTGAACTACCTACAATTTTTAGTTAATTGCAATCTTTTTTGCTTTTCACGAAGGAGAATTTAAGATGGGAGTCTGAGTTTATAAGTTGCCACCCAGTCAGTATTTAAGCATCTGTGTAACTGTCTGCCAAGGATAAACAAATCCTTAGTGCAGATGAGGTATGGGAGCAGTGTATCACAGCAGCCAAAGGCGTCACTAGGGTTGGTGTCACCCGGTGCGGTAACTCATGGTGTCACCCCCCTGGATTTCTTCCAAAACCATGGCAATCAGATTCCTTAGTACTGCAAGTCAGATGGCCCATTAAATATTCCACATACAGGAGCCCCACAAATTATGCCATACACAGGAGCCCCAAAACTATGACGCACACAAGAGCCCCATAAGTTATACCACACCAGAGCCCCATAAATTATGCCACACACAGAGGCGCCCTTTAAATATGCCACACACAAGCGCCCCATAATTGTGCCACACAAAAGAACCCCTTAATTATGCCACACATGGCGCCCAATAAATATACCATACATGGGAACGCCATTAATTATGGGACACACAGGAGTCCCATGAGGTGACAATTGTACAATTCTAAAATAATACATATCTATACACACAGACATCTCTCTCTCTCTCTCTCTCTCTCTCTCTCTCTCTCTCTAAAAAGACTTAACACAGCACCATATAGTACCCACAGCACTTGTCATGCACCTATATTGCACCCACAGCACTTGGCTTGCACTCATATTGCACCTACATGACTTGGCATGCCACAGTGTCAATGCCCCACAGAACATACCACAGTGTCACTTTGCCCCACAGAACTAGCCAGTGTCACTTTCCCCATAGTACATATTATTTTGCCCCACAGACCATGCCACAGCATCACTTTGCCAAATAAAATAAACCTGTTTTCCCATTAATATGCCAGTGTTTGCCCATAAATATGGCATTATTTTGCCATTCAACATGCCACAGCCAATTTGCCCAATAATATGCCTGTATTATTTTGCCATTAATATGCCACAGCCAATTTGCCCAATAATATGCCAGTATTATTTTGTCATAAATAAGCCACAGCCAATATGCCCAATAAAATTGCAGTATTATTTTGCCATTCAAATGCCACTGCAAATTTGCCTAATAATATGCCAGTATTATTCTGCCATTTAATATATGCCAGTATTTTGTAGACATGTGCATTCGTTTTCGGACGAATGCATTTTCGGACGAAAATAGCATTTTCGGACGAAAATAGCATTTTCGGACGAAAATAGCATTTTCGTCCATTCGTCCGAAAAACGAATAACGAAAATGTTAACTAACAAAAGCCGAATGAACGAATGGTTAATAAACGAAAATCATTCGTTCATTCGTCCATTCGTTCTATTGGCATTCTAAACCGAAATAGAGTCGGTTTATAGAATACCAATAGCATTACATTACATTCCATAAACCGACATGAACGACTTTCGGTTTATGGAATGCATGTAATGCTATTGGCTTTCTATAAACCGAAATTGAGTTCCCTCAATTGACCTATTCGTATGAATGGGGACTCTTTCGGTTTATAGAAAGCCAATAGCATTGCATGTATTCTATAAGCCGAAAGTCTTTAAACCGAACGACGTTCAGTTTATAGAATACATGTAATGCTATTGCTGTTCTATAAGCTGAAAGTCTATAAACCGAACGACTACTCTATAAGAGTAGGCAGAAAGAGGCAAAGCAAGCTATAAGAGCTTCCAAAGCACACACAGAAGAGACTATAGCCCAGTCAGTGAAAAAGGGGGATAAAACATTTTTTAGATACATAAATGAGAAAAGGAAAGTAAAACAAGGATTAGTTAGATTAAAAACAAAAGAAGGATGCTATGTAGAAGAGGATAAAGGCTTAGCAGACTGCCTTAATGAATATTTTTGTTCAGTTTTTACAAATGAAAATGAGGGTAAGGGACCTCATTTAGGGAAAAAGACTAATGAGTCTTTTGATGCATGTAAGTTTACAGAGGAAGAGGTTTTACTTCAGCCGTCTAAAGTAAAGACAAATAAGTCGATGGGACCTGATGGGATACATCCAAAGTTATTAAAAGAACTTAGTGGTGTACTAGCAAAACCGTTAACAGATTTATTTAACCAATCATTGTTAACGGGAGTAGTTCCAGAAGATTGGAAATTAGCTAATGTTGTGCCCATTCACAAGAAAGGTAGTAAGGAGGAGGCGGGCAACTATAGACCAGTAAGTCTTACTTCAGTAGTGGGGAAAATAATGGAAAAAGAATTGTTAAAGAATAGGATTGTTGAACATCTAAAGTCGCTTGGATTTCAAGATCAGAGACAGCATGGGTTTACTTCAGGGAGATCATGCCAAACTAATCTTATTGATTTTTTTGATTGGGTAACTAAAATAATAGATCAGGGTGGTGCAGTAGACATTGCTTACCTAGATTTCAGTAAGGCTTTTGACACTGTCGCACATAGAAGGCTTATCAATAAACTGAAATCTTTGAGTTTGGATTTCAATATTGTTGAATGGATTAGACAATGGCTGAGTGACAGGCAACAGAGGGTTGTAGTCAATGGGGTATATTCGATGCAAGGTCTTGTTACTAGTGGGGTACCTCAGGGATCTGTTCTTGGACCCATTCTCTTTAATATTTTTATTAGCGATATTGCAGAAGGTCTTGTTGGCAAAGTATGTCTTTTTGCTGATGAAAGATTTGCAGCAGGGTTGATATTCATGGAGGGAAAAGCCAAATGGCAAATGATTTAGCTAAACTAGAAAAATGTAAAAACCCAAAAGCAGAATATAGACTATTTGGTACAGTCCTAACCTCAACATCTGAGGAAAGAGATTTAGGAGTAATAATTTCAGAGGACTTGAAGGTAGGTAGGCAATGCAATAGAGCAGCAGGAAATGCTAGCAGAATGCTTGGTTGCATAGGGAGAGGTATTAGCAGTGGGAAGAGGGAAGTGCTCATGCCATTGTACAGAGCACTGGTGAGACCTCACTTGGAGTATTGTACGCAGTACTGGAGACCGTATCTCCAGAAGGATATTGATACTTTGGAGAGAGTTCAGAGAAGGGATACTAAACTGGTTCATGGGTTGAAGGATAAAACTTACCAGGAAAGGTTAAAGCATCTTAACATGTATAGCTTGGAGGAAAGACGTAACAGGGGGGATATGATAGAAACATTTAAATACATAACGGGAATCAACACAGTAAAGGAAGAGAGTATATTTAAAAGAAGAAAAACTACCACAACTAGAGGACATAGTCTTAAATTAGAGGGGCAACGATTTAAAAGTAATATCAGGAAGTATTACTTTACTGAGAGGGTAGTGGATGTATGGAATAGTCTGCCAGCAGAAGTGGTAGAGGTAAACACAGTCAAGGATTTTAAGCATGCGTGGGATAGACACAAGGCTATCCTAGATATAAGACCGGGAACGGGGGACTAATAAAAGTACTCAAAAAAAAAAAAAATTGGGCAGACTAGATGGACCGAATGGTTCTTATCTGCCGACACATTCTATGTTTCTATGTTTCTATGTTATAGACTTTCGGTTTATGGAATGTATAATGTAATGCTATTTGCAATGGCATTACTATAAACCGAAATAGAGTCGGTTTATAGAGTGCCATTGCCAATAGCATTACATTCCAGAAACCGAAATTCGTTCATAATGTCGGTTTATGTAATGTATGTGTCGTGTATTTTGCTATTGGTATTCCATAAACCGACTCTATTTTGGTTTATAGAATGCATTGCCAATAGCATGAAATGATTTGAATTTAGTATTAAAAAATACATTGAAAAAAGTGGAGAGGTTTAACCCCTTTGTGACGCATGGTGCTTGCGTCTCAAATGACGTAAGCACCAAAACGTCACGATTTGTCCCTGCCCAAAAATTGCAAGCCCTTCGGACGTCACGCACGATTTAGAGAAATGTAGCTGGTTTTGAGACTCTGTCTCCGTATAGTTAAAAGCCGACAGCCTATAAACCGAACGTTCGGTTTATAGGCTGTCGGCTTTTAACTATACGGAGACAAAGTCTCCATTCATAATTTTATGAATGGAAACTCTGTCTCCGTATAGTTAAATGCCCACAGCCTATAAACCGAACGTTCGGTTTATAGGCTGTCGGCATTTTACTACACCGAGACAAAGTCTCCATTCATAATTTTATGAATGGAGACTTTGTCTCCGTATAGTTAAAAGCCGACAGCCTATAAACCGAACGTTCGGTTTATAGGCTGTCGGCTTTTAACTATACGGAGACAAAGTCTCCATTCATATGAATGGAGACTCTGTCTCCGTATAGTTAAATGCCCACAACCTATAAACCGAACGTTCGGTTTATAGGCTGTGGGCATTTAACTATACGGAGACAGAGTCTCCATTCAATATTCCAGTATTTACCCATTCAATATGCCAGTATTTTTCCATTCAATATGCCAGTATTTTGCCATTAAATATCCCGGTATTATTTTTCCATTAAATATATGCCAATATTTTGCTATTCAATATGCCAGTATTTTGCCATTCAAAATGCCAGTATTTTGTCATTTAATATGCCAGTATTTTATCATTTAATATGCCAGTATTTAGCCACTCAGCATGCCAGTATTTTGCAACTCAATATGCCAGTATTTTGCCATTCAATATGTCAGTATTTTGTAATTTAATATGCTAGTATTTAGCCATTCAGTATGCCAGTATTTAGCCATTCAATATGCCAGTAGTTTGCCACTCAGTATGCCATTTTTTTCCCACTCAGTATGCAAGTATTTAGCCATTCAATATGCCAGAATTTTGCTTATTACATGCCACCCTCTGCCCCCTTTCCCAAGTACCTCCTTGCTGCTCTGTCTCCCTGTTGTCTCCTCGCATTGAATTTTTTTTTTGATTTTTCTTTTTCCGGCAGCTGAACATAGTGGGTGCAGCGTGATGTTCAATGGGGGGATACTGGCAGCACAGGTGTCACCCCCGCTGGGGTCCGCACCCCCCTCGGGACGCAACTGACAGAAGCAAGTGTAAGTCTTCACCTTAATGACAACACACCTTTAGTTGAGCCGTAGGCAGTATGTAACCAAGGATTTGGCTGAAACACTTACTACCTAGTACCCAGCAAGAGGAGTCCAACCAGGAATGTGAAGGACATATGCAAAATGGGACGTTAGAACACAGGCTGGTTCAAGGAGTGGGGATGTCCAGATAAACAGGTCACAAGTAAATATCAGGGCAGGTGGCTGTCAAAGAGGAGTCAGGAACTGCTGGGTCATACACGGAAAATAAGATTGTAGGATTATAGGAAGATACAGGGCAACAGAGATACAAGCTGGTACAGAGGACAATGGCAGGCAAGGAGAGTCAGGAACGATCGGGTCAGCAACAGAATATCACAATCACAAAGGGAAAACCAAAACACTAGTGAGGCACACAAGGCACTACCACAGGCAAAAGTAACCTGTGAAATGAGGGTTTATATACACCTGGATTACTAGAACACACCTTTGATAAATTTGGCAAGGAAGGGGTTAATGTGATATATAGCCCTTAAACTAGGCTTCATGCATATTCATTAATCACCCGTTTGCGCATTCGTGATGTCACGGGATGCTGGGCTTGTGGGGAATTGCGCATCCAGGGAAGATGCTGAGGCTCTGACATGGAGCCGGGGTGACGTTCCGCTGATCTGCGATGGCGGCAAATCTGATGCGGCTGTGAGGTTGGTGACAGGCAAAAAATTGGCAAACTGCCAATGTTTAGTCAATGGTAAAAGTGCATGGCAGTATTTATTTGAACAAAAGGTGGCAACCCTAATGAGAATATGGATAGCTAAGTAAGTTGGGCCACAACTTGTTGTCAGTCGGGAAACATTGGACCACACTAATGTCTTTCACTCCCACAATCTTGTGTCTACCATTCTCCACTACCCCAGGTGCTGCAGAGATAGTTGCTGTTGAATAAATATTAATGTAATGTAACAACAATTTAGATCAACTATTAAAACGATGATAAAGAAATGCTTTATTCAGCATTACAATGTATATTTTCAGGTCATAACATTCTGAAAATAAGTAAAGCTGCAGATTGCTTTCAATACAAAAGCACTGTGTCTTTTAAAAACCTGTTATCACAATGTTGTACCAAAGAATGTCTCTGAATTATAAAAACAACCAACAAATAAAAAAGAGTGATTAAATAGACAAAGTGAAAAAAAAAAGAAACCAGCAATCGGCAAAAGCAAATTCTTGAATGCAGGATCTTTGCTTAGCAGACCCCTTCTCATCTGCCTGTCTTGCCTTGTCTGTTCAGCTTCCAAAACACCCCACCTCAACCCCACAACTTTTTGAACCTTCAACTTGCAGTGAACTTGGTGACAAAAAAATGAAGAAAAATAGTTATTTCTGTGTATACTCTTAGCGTGTACTTCATGTATAATTTTTGTCTTAAAATGAGCGTGGACATCTTGATATATGTAACAAATTAACATATTTTAACTCAGAGGCCTCTTGTGTACAACATCTTGATGTTAAAGGCAGCACATCTGTAATTTTATATGAGACAAGCAAGCTTACCTAAAATATATTATGCTCATGGACAGAAAAAAATGTAGATTTCATGTCTGATGGTTGTGCTCAAAAATTTATAAAATGGGGAAAAAAAAAAAAATCACTGACATTTTAAATGAAATTTTTATGGTTCTCCAGCAAACATTTTAATAAAATAGGTTTGTGTAAGCATTGTCTCTAGATAGCACAAAAAAACATCCAAACAAATGAACATGATACATTAACTCATGTTCATAAAATTTGTGTATTAGAAAAATGTTGTGTAGTTTCAAAAAGTTCATCAGAAAAATGTAATTCCACACAGGATCATTGAAAATATTGTACATCTTACATGACATTCGTTCCTGCAAAACTAATTGAATCTTAATAGAATGCAAAAGACTACTACCGCCAAGGACTATCTTCTATGTAAATATTAAGTTTGTCATACAGAAACATTAAGTTTTAATCCACTGAGTTTTTATTCTACTTTTTTGAAAAGTTGTAAAGATCCTCTGAAGATCTAATGCACAGACAGACTTGACAAATGGTATCCCCATCCCATATAAACATATAATGCAGCGACTGTCTTTGCTGCTCCTGCACTGTAGTGCCTGGTATTCCCTCCCCAGGGACTAGATCTTGGGGAGCCTGTGCATACGGCCAACCTTTTCACTGGCATCTAACCTTGGTGACCCCCAGCAAAAAGGACATAATAGTGGAATCGATAGGATAGAACATGGATACATTTTACAAAAGAGGCTGGGGAGACTGTAGATTTGGATAATACATGTATAGCACAGCTTGGCAACTACTGGCCAAATCTCATATTGTCAGCCGTGAGTACGGGGAGGGATGGTGCCTATGAATAAGAGCTACTTGTGAGCGTGAAAGGCACATCTCTGAAGGGTGCTGTTTCATTTCTTTGATCAACTGCCAATTTTTAAAAAAAAAAGTATAATTCGATTATTTCCTGATTTTCATTTGTTAGTCAGGAGGTTTGTTGTTTTTGAGAGTATTTCTTCTGATGTTACTACATTGGAACAATGTACAGTCCTCTGAGGATTCAACTGCCTGGACCGCTGAGCATTATTTATCCACATATTGCCGACATAAGGTGGTTACCATAATCTTTATTGCATGCCAATCTAGGTCATGCTGGCCTTACATATATTTAATGTTCCAGGTCAGTGCTTGACAAAGCCCAGAAAGATTGCTAGAGCTACTGCCCCTCAGGTCTCCCCAAGATGGCCAACCCCTGCACTGGTATCTGACCTCAGGGTCTGATACCTTTCCACACTATTGATTACTACAAATTGCCAGGCTCAAGAGGGAAAACCAATGGAAGTAAGGTGCACACCGCCCTTGCGATACTGGGAGGCATCAGAACCATTGAACACAGGATGGTGCACTACCAGGCCACCGTTATAAGTCACAAAATGTGAAATGCCCCACTCCACCCCACGTGGAAACAAGCACCTTGGCCGTGGAGTTGAGTTACAACGTCAGACCATACTATTACAAGCCCCCAATATTGGAGTCACAGCCAAATAGGTCAGTTCCCAAAGGGGGACAGGTTGTTTCCTCCGAGATGCAGAACTAGGACATGAGGCCATCCAAAGCATGACACCGACTGCAAAATATATTCACACACAGTACTCCACTGCAGACCTGGGAAGCCCAACTAGGGACGCCACCAGGAATTTCAGGGCCCCTTACTGAACACATTTTCTGGACCCCCCCCCCCCGACAATATCTCCCACTCGCCCCACCTACCCTCACAAGCATGTTATCCCGGTCTAGTGTAATATGGAGGGTGGTTGGGACCAGTTGGTCAATAAGCCAGTAATATTTTGCCACTCAATAAGTCAGTATTTTGCCACTCGGTATGCCAGTATTTTCCCATTCGACATGCCATTCTTTTGCCATTTAATATGCCAGTATTTTGTCCCTCAATATGCCATTCTTTTGCCATTTAAAATGCCAGTATTTTGCCCCTCAGTATGCGATTCTTTTGCCATTTAATATGCCAGTATTGTGCCCCTCAATATGCCATTCTTTTGCCATTTAATATGCCAGTATTTTACCCCCTCAATATGCCAGGATTTTGCCCCTCAATATTCCAGGATTTAGGCCCTTCAATATGCCATTCTTTTGCCAATTAAGCCCTCAATATGCCAGGATTTTGCCCCTCAGTATGCCAGGATTTTGCCTCTCAATATGCCAGGATTTAGCCATTCAGTATGCCATTCTTTTGCCAATTAAGCCCTCAATATGCCAGGATCTTGCCCCTCAATATGCCAGGATTTAGGCATTCAATATGCCAGGATTTGCCCCTCAGTATTCCAGGTTTTAGCCATTCAGTATGCCAGGATTTTGCCCCTCAATATTCCAGGATTTAGCCATTCAATAGGCCAGGATTTTGCCAATTAAGCCCTCAATATGCCAGGATTTAGCTACTCAATGTGCCAGGATTTTGCCCCTCAGTATGCTTGTTATGTGCCACCCTCCTCCCCCCTTCCCCAGTACTTACCTCCTTGCTGCTGTCTCCTCGTGCTCTGCAGGTCCGCAGCGTTCTGAGCTACCCACCAGCCGCGCAGCTTCAATAAAGTTTATTTAAAAAAAAAAATGCAACCGGAGTTACTTTGTTTTACAAAGCTAGAATATATAATTAACATGCATCTTCCAAATATTAATGCATGTTAATTTGCTTTCAAAGTACTTTAACCCCTTCACAACAAATGACTTGTCAGGCACGTCACGCAGAAAATTGCAGTTAAGGACAATTGACGTGCCTGGCATTATATTTAGTAATATTGCTTTTAACAAGTGTAGATCTGCCTCCGTCTCCTCTCTTGAGTTTTAATGATTGAGATATACAGATCTGAATAGTGTAGGGTTTTAATAGTAAGTTAAATAAAATTTTATACCATTTTAATTAACAAGTTCTTTCATAAAAGTCATTCTCTATTTTCAACTGCTTCCATGCCATTGATCACACAGCACATTTTCTGCTGTCTGTGCATTTTTTTAGGAGTTATTTTTTAGACATGTGCAAAACTAAAATTTTCGTTTAGTTTTCGTCCATTCGGATGAAAATGTTATTTATTTAGTCTAAAACAAATTTTGTTCATTATTGCATTAGTTTCATTATTTTCGTTTAGTTTAGTTTTATTCGTTCGTTTTATAGAATACGTGTAATACTATTGGCTTTCTATAAACCGAACGAGAGCCCCATTCATAAGAAATTCTTATGAATGGGGCTCTCGTTCGGTTCATAGAAAGGCAATAGTACTACATGTTTTCTATAAGCCGAAAGTCTATAAACTGAAATTTATGAATGGAGACTTTGTCTCCGTGTAGTGAAATGCCGACAGCCTATAAACCGAACATTCGGTTTATAGGCTGTCGGCTTATGTAATACATGTAATCCTATTGCTATTCTATAAACTGAACTTTCGGTTTATAGAATGCCAATAGACTTACATGCATTCCATAAACCGAAAGTCGTTCATTATGTCGGTTTATGGAATGTAAGTGTACTATGCTATTGTATTCTATAAACCGACTCTATTTCGGCTTATATAATGCAATAGTACTACGAATGGACGAATGATTTTCATTTATTAACCATTCGTTCATTCGGCTTTCGTTAGCTTAGCATTTTCGTTTTTCGGACGAATGGATGAAAATGCTATTTTCCGACAAAAATGCATTCGTCGGAAACGAATGCACATGTCTATTATTTTTTTACTTTAATTTATTACAGTATAACAAAGGCTCTGTTAAGCGCTATTTACCCCTTTCTTGTCGTAGATCACTGTATAAGCAGTGATCTTTCCGCAGAAACATTTTTTGCGATTTGCATTAAAAAAAAAATGTTTTTATATCCGCTAGGGGTTAATTATACCCACTAGGGGATTACGTGTAATGGAAAAAAAATTTGGTCTAAGTGCATGTATAGCAATCAGTAACAGCCAATCAGTGGCAAAGGTGGTTTGGTGATTGCTCATCTGGATCTGCCTCCTTTTCCTCGCTTCCATTTTTGTGAGGGAGCGATGCAGCTCAGTATTAGTTAATATTCAAATAAAATGTAATAAAATTGGTTAATTGGTTAATTTATACATGTCATACATGTCAAAATTCCAAGTTGGAAAATCGAAAGAGGGCGCCTCTTAAATGTGGCATTTTAACCCCAGAAAAGCTGACAAACCCATGGGAGGGGGGGGGGGGGGTATCCCTGTACTTAGTAGCTGTTGCTGAACACATATGGAAGTGGCAGTGACACATATCAAAATCTGTGAATTCATTTCTGAAGTACAATGTATAAGGAAAAAAAACTCTAAAAAATTACTTCCACAAACTTTGACAAAGGCTGATGGTAGAAGTAGTGCATGGAAAGTGTTAAAATACCACCATTTGAAATAGCCTAGGGCAGCAGTGTCAAACCTATGTGTGTGTATGAGTGTGTATGTGTGTATGAGTATAAGTGTTAGTGTGTATATATGTGTGTGTGTGTGAGTCTGAGTATAAGTCTGTGTGTGAGTATATGTTTGTGCGACTATAAGTATAAATGTGTAGGCGAGTATGATTAAAATTGTGTTACATTATATATATGTGTGTAGGTATGAATATAAGTGTGTGTGTGTGAGTATAAGTGTGTGTGTGAGTATATTTGTGAGTATGAATGTGTGTGTGAGTCAGTGTGTGTGTGAAAAAACTGGAACTGTGATAAAACCTTTTGGCATGTACATGGAGAAGGGAGGAACCCAACAGGAGGTCTTGTAAGAACTGTTGAAGGCAGAGTACCGGACAAGAAGGACAATCGTGCTGTGTGTTTACGGTGGCGTCCAGAGGGGGGTTCAGGGGGTGCGGAACGCACCGGGTGACACCTCCAGCGGGGGTGACACTTGTGCTGCCGGCATCCCCCCGCACCGCGTCACGCTGCTTAACTTTTTTTCTTTTCTGAAAAAAAAATCATGCGATCGGCTGTGACGTAACGTCACATCCGGTGACTGTGTTTCCCTCCTCCATGCAGAAGGGAACACTGCACAGAGACGTCCGGGACTGCACTGGACACGGAGCAGCATCCAGGCGGTAATTAATGGGGAAGGGGGGAGGAGGGAGGAATAACAAGCACTGGAATGGCACAATATTACTGGTATCTGAATGGCACAATATTACTGGGATCTGAATGGCATAATATTACTGGTGTCTGACTGGCACAATATTACTGGGCTCTGAATGGCACAATATTACTAGGCTCTGAATGGCACAGTATTACTGGTATCTGAATGGCACAATATTACTGGCATCTGAATGGCACAATATTACTGGCACCTGAATGGCACAATATTCCTGGTATCTGAATGGCACAATATTACTGGTATCTGAATGGCACAATATTACTGGGCTCTGAATGGCATAATATTACTGGCATCTGAATGGCACAATATTCCTGGCATCTGAATGGCACAATATTACTGGTATCTGAATGGCACAATATTCCTGGTATTTGAATGGCACAATATTACTGGCATCTGAATGGCACAATATTACTGGGCTCTGAATAGCACAATATAACTGGCATCTGAATGGCACAATAATTATGGCATCTGAATGTCACAATATTCCTGGTATCTGAATGGCACAATATTACTTGTATTTTAATGGCACAGTATTACTGGTATCTGAATGGCACAATATTCCTGGTGTTTGAATGGCACAATATTTCTGGTATCTGAATGGCCCAATATTACTGGTATTTGAATGGCCCAATATTACTGGCATTTGAATGGCACAATATTACTGGTATCTGAATAGCACAATATAACTGGCATCTGAATGGCACAATATTACTGGTATCTGAATGGCACAATATTACTGGCATCTGAATAGCACAATATTCCTGGTATCTGAATGGCACAATATTACTTGTATTTTAATGGCCCAGTATTACTGATATTTGAATGGCCCAGTATTACTGGTATTTGAATGGCCCAAAATTCCTGGTATCTGAATGGCCCAATATTACTGGTATTTGAATGGCATAATATTACTGGTATCTGAATCGCACAATATTACTGGCATATGAATGGCACAATAATACTGGCATCTTAATGGCACAATGGTATTGGTATCTGAATCGCACAATATTACTGGCATATGAATGGCACAATAATACTGGCATCTTAATGGCACAATGGTATTGGCATCTGGCACAATAATACTGGCATATTAATGGTCAAATTGGCTATGGCTTATTAATGACAAAATGATACTGGCATATAATTGGGCAAATTGGCTGTTATAGAGAGAGAGAGAGAGGTGTCTGTATGTATAGATATGTATTGTTTTAGAATTGTACAATTTACCCTTCCTTTTTCTATATAACTAGCAGTATTTGTCCACCTCCCCTGGTTTCCCACACAGTAACCAGACGAGGTAATATGCAGGTTAGATGCATCAAAGAGGAGACAGGAGGAGATGGGGACAGTATAGGTTCGCTATCGCTAGAGGGACAGGGGTATGTGTTAAATGTTGTGAGTTATATGTCTAGTGTGTGTCATTTTGCTCAGAAATCGATAGTAATAATGAAGAATCAAATAAAATACCCGGGTATAGTAGAAGTGAAATCAAGAAAATGGGGGTCTTGAGATTTTTAACTTTAAACGTACAGGGCTTAAATATTCCGCAGCGTAGACTTACCTTGACCGAAATGTTATACTCAGAGAGGATTGACGTAGCATGTATACAGGAGACACATCTCAAAGAAATAGATGCTACCAGATTGAAGTCAGAGAGGTTCCCTCACATAGAATACTCAGCACTAAAGATAAAAAAGCAAAACGGGGTAGCAATCCTGATCTCTCGGGACATTAAATACGAACTAATTTATAAACAGAAGGATACAGAGGGCAGATTTGTGTTTTTGATCTGTAGATTGAATGATAGACTCCTTTCTATATTAAATATATACGCCCCTAATAAAAGGACTATGCATTTTGTGAATAAGACCCTAAATGGGCTACGAGATTTTGTGCAGGGCTCATGGATAGTACTAGGAGACTTCAATTTGGTGGCCGATCCCGAGGTAGATAGGAAAGGATTTCTGCCGAGAGCAGTTACCCCCGCAGATAGAGGGCTAGCTAGGAATTTTCATTCTATGTTGGGAAAATTTAAGCTATACGACACGTGGAGAGTGTTTAACCCTTTGGAGAAAAATTTTACATTTTACTCTAATAGACATAAGTCCTTTTCAAGGATTGACATGATATTGACAGATCAGAATATAACTGGCCAGAGTAAAGATGTGCAAATTAAAACAACTGCGTGGTCGGACCACGATGCGGTGGTGTTGGCTGTTATAGACAACACCTCTAGAATAAGGAGTCCTTGGAGACTGAACGACCTCCTATTAAATACCCCAAAAAATAATAAAGGAGTACAAGCTATGACTCAGGAGTATTTCTCCTTTAACGCTAATGGCGAGACCAGAAACTCTATGGTTTGGTGCGCTTTTAAGAGCGTGGCACGCGGGCATTTTATTAAATTGGCCTCTCAACTTAAAAAGGAAAAAGGTATGTCCCTGTCTGATATGAACATTAGATTGGCAGAAGTAACCACTCTGAATAAAATTACAATAGAGGAAGAGCGCACGGCAGAGATTAAAAAACTAAAAACCGAAATTAGGGAACAGCTATATATTCGAGCCTCCAGAACTATGATGTATGCTAAGCAGAAATGGTTTCGACTGGGGAATAGGGCTGACAAATTAATGACCAATCAACTTAAAATGAACAACTTAAGAACTAGGATTTTTAAAATTATAGATGGTCAAAAAATATGCCTATCACCTCAAAGTATTGGTAAAGCCTTTGAAAAATTCTATCAGAAGCTGTATAACTTAGGACTTCCTAAAAACTTAGAGGCAATGAAAGCCTTTATTGCCCAGTCAAACCTTCCGAAGATCACCTTGCAACAAGCAAAAGACTTGGAGGCCCCCATCTCCATTAAGGAAATTAAACAATCCATCAATAAACTTAAAACTAAAAAGGCACCAGGCCCTGACGGTTTTACTGCCCAGTTCTATAAAAATTTAGTTGATACCATTGCACCACATCTAGTTAATACCTTTAATGAAATCAAGGATACACGGGAATTTCCTAAAGAGATGCTCCAAGCTAGTATAACACCAATCCCAAAACAGGGCAAAGACTGTAACTATGTGAGTAACTATAGGCCAATTTCGCTAATCAACCTAGACACTAAGATTTATTCATCCATTATAGCGGACAGGCTCAAGTCGGTGGTCGCATCCATTATACATCTGGACCAATCAGGCTTTGTGAGGGGCCGTCAGGGACTGAGTAATACTAGGAGGACCATAGATCTGATAGACTACGTAAATAAACACAATATACCAACCGTTATTTTGGCTTTAGACGCCGAAAAGGCCTTTGATCGGGTTGACTGGACCTTCCTTGAGGAGGTCTTGAAGGCCTATGGTTTCTGGGGGGATCTAGTCAACTCGATCATGGCCTTATATACCTGCCCCTCGGCAAGGGTGACAGGACCAGGCCTGTGCTCGGAGTGGTTTGACGTGAGGAATGGGACCCGTCAGGGGTGTCCCCTGGCCCCCATTCTTTATGTTCTTTCTCTCGAACCCATGGCAATTAGAATTCGGAGAGCCACGAGTATAAAAGGAATTCAAGTAGGCGGAGGAGTCTCCAAATTGAGTCTGTTCGCTGATGATGTCCTACTAACTTTAACTGAGCCAGTTGAGTCGGTTGTCGGGGTTTTGTAGGAATTGGACCTATATGGACATTTCTCAAATTACAAACTGAATTTGCAGAAAACACAAGCCCTTAGCCTCAATGTTCCCCCCAATATCCACACAGATCTGATCGATAAGTTCCCCTTTGTGTGGGCACAATCCTCAATAAAATATCTGGGAGTGAGGATTCCCAAGAATATCTTTAGTATTGTGGAGATTAATTATGCCCCCCTGTTTGCTGATCTTCAGCTGAAAATAGGGCACTGGAAAAGTTTAAACTTATCCTGGATAGGGAGACTGAATGTCATCAAAGCGTATATAATTCCCAAATGGTTATACCTATTGAGAATGGTCCCGCTCCCCTTATCTGCCATCCAATGCGACCAGTTTCAAAGGTTAGTGAGTAAATACATCTGGGGAGACAAAAAACCTAGGATAGCCAGAGAGTGGCTGCACAAACCCGGACATAAAGGGGGACTGGGTTTGCCCAACTTAGCCAGATATGTTGAGGCTAGTATGCTGTTTCACGTTCATAGACTACACATCCCTGAATCTCAGGATGAAGATTGGCGTAGGATAGAGCAGGAGATGGTGGGGGCCACGGCCCTGAACAGTATTCTATGGCTCAGTAGAACCAAGACCTTAGAACTAACAACAGCATCCGGGAATAGTATCCTCAAGGGGACAATGGATAAATGGCTAACCTTTAAGAGGAAAGCTGGTCTGTCAAATAAAATTGTTGGCTCGGTAGTCGTAAACTTAGTAGAAAAGCTTATTCCAGAACTGACTCTTAACTTAACCTTCAAAGAACATAACCTGACTTTGTCCCAACTAATGCAGGGTAACAAGATAAAATCCTTAAAACAGGTCATGGAAGAATTTAGTCTACACTGGAAAGATGCCTATGGGACTCTGAGACTTTTGCATTTTACCAGATACCATATATTTCTCCCTAAAGACCAGTTCCTCAGAAGTTGCTTAGAGAATATATTTAAAGACAGTCCAAAATCTTGTAAGTTAAAAAATTGGTACTCTCTGCTGGATGAGATTAAACCCAGCTTAATACCAAAAGCCTGGGGGAGATGGTGTAGTGAGTTAAACAACACAAGAGACAGGGAAGTCTGGGAGAGAGTCTGGATCCAGACGAGAAAATCTACCCACTGTGTCAATCTGCAGGAACTATACTTTAAGGTCCTTTTTAGATGGTACCTGGTCCCGATATCGGTGAGCAGGATGGACCCTACCCAGAGTTGCTTATGTTGGAGATGTCATCACTTTGAAGGGGACTATACCCACATTTGGTGGGACTGTCAGGGAGTCAGGGACGTCTGGAGTCAGATATTCCAGGCTCTCTCTGATCTTCTTAAGCGTTGTCTCCCAATGAGTATAGAAATAGCCCTCCTCCATTTAAACCTTAACGATCTTAGGGACGAAGAACGTAAATTGGCAGTACAGCTTTTACTTGCAGCAAAATTATGTATTGCACGTAACTGGAAACAGGCTGTAAATATATCTTGGGACAACGTGAAAAACACGATGAACCATTTCGGGGACATGGAGAGGGGCTATTACAGAGTCAATAACAAAATGACGCAATACTATAAAATCTGGCAACCCTGGCTGGAAAGGTTCCCCTGAGTATCTTACGCCCTCAGAAAGGGTTTAATTCGGATTAGTGATACCCGGGTATACGTGTACGTATACGTATACGTATACACATACACATAAATGTATATTATTGGTCTTAGCAACACACACACTGTCGTTTTGTTTGTCTTGTTTGTCTTGTAAGTCACGTTTGTCCGTTTTCGTTTTTTTTTTTTTTTCCCTTTCCCTTTTCAATTTGGCAAGAAGTAAGACGGAGCTTGATACAGCTCCTAGCCCACAATCCCCACAAGTAGGGGGTCCCTAACAATGCCAAAATAATTTGAACTTCTGATTTATCAGCCCCCTCCACTCCCTTTATTTAGCGCACACACAATTATGATCCCTGTAGAGGTGGGGATAAGGAGGAACAAGGGAGGAGGCTATTAGAGGGGAACTTGCAGTATGGGGGCAGCAGGGGGGGATGAAATGACACAATGATGACACTCTATCCATTTAACAACCTTTATAGTGTTTTTGGATGAGGCTGAGTGGGGAGGAAAAAAAAAAGAATTGTACAATTGTCACCTCGTGGGGCTCCTGTGTGTTGCATAATTAATGGCGGTCCCATGTGTGCATAATTATGGGGCGCTTGTGTGTGGCATATTTATTGGGCCCCATGTGTGGCATAATTAAGGGACTCTTTTGTGTGGCATAATTGATGGACTCTTTTGTGTGGCATATTTATGGGGCACCTGTGTGTGGCATAATTATGGGGCACCTGTGTGTGTGGCATAATTAATTGGGCAGAGGTGAGGCATAAATAGTGGGGCTCTGGTGTGGCATAATTTATGGGGCTCTGGTGTGGCATAATTTATGGGGCTCCTGTGTGTGGCATAGTTATGGGGCTCCTGTGTGTGGCACAGTTATGGGGCTCCTGTGTGTGGCATAGTTAATAGGCCATCTAACTGGCATTACTAAGGAATCTGTTTGGCATTGTATTGGAGGAAATCCAGGGGGGTGACACCATGAGTTTCCGCACTGGGTGACACCAACCCTTGTGACGCCCCTGTGTGTGTATGTGTGCGTATGAGTAAAAGTGTGTGGGAGTATGATTATATGTGTGTGAGTATAAGTGTCATGATCTCCCCCGCAGCCACTTACCAGAGTACCCTCTCCTTAGCTTTCTGCAGTATAGATCGGGCAGCCCCGAACATGCGGCTCGGACACAATAAGGGTGTGTGTGGGTATGAGTGTGTGTGTGAGTATATGTGTGAGTAAGAATATGTGTCTGAATGTGTGTGTGAGTCAGTGTGTGTGTTTGTTTGTGCGTATATGTGTGTTTATGCGGTGTTGGCACTTTGAAGTCTGCAAATCGGTTTCGGCCAAAAATTGGGCACTTGGGCCCAAAAATGTTTGCCATCACTGGCCTAAAGTGTCTATATATATATAGCATGATGGGGTAAAATACACTGGCTGGCTTAAAAAAAATGCCAAATGAGACATGGGTGCAGGGTGTCTACATGTCAAAATTCCAAGTTGAAAAACCAAAAAGCACATCTCCCAAATGTGGCCTTTTAGCCCCCAAACAACCCAACAAACCCATGCAAGGGTGGTATCACTGTACTCAGAAGAAATAGTATAATCTATTTAGCAGGAGTGATTTTTCAAATAAAAGTCAGAACATTTGTGTTTCTTTTTATTTTTCACTATATTTTATATGATAGGATCAAAATAATGGTATCTAAAGAAAGCCCTTCTTTCTTTATATATAATTTGTGTGGGTACAGCAAATGACAAAGAAGAGTAGAACTAAAACATCGCAGAAATGTTAAAATACCCATTGTCCAGAATGACCAGAAATGTTCCAAAGGGTCAGTCCTTAAAATTAAAATGCATGTTTTATATGATACACTGCTTAAAATATAAAATACATACAGCTATAGGAAATTGTGAAATTACAGCAGTTTGCAATAAACTAGGACTACCCGCACTAGCTGAGTAAAAGTAGATGTCCTTTTTTGCTGTAGGAATCAATGAGAATAATTTCATTCAAATTAATGGAATTTCCTGTCTCTCTAGTGATGTCATCAGGCAATGTGTTGCACTGTTAAGAGACCCTACTGTGAACAAGAGTCTATTATAGTACACACAATGTATTCTATTCCAGTAGCACAGGAAGGGACTAAATGAAACACAACTTTATAATCTCGGTGTCTATATAATCAGTGCTGCTGGGGAGGGCTTGAGTTAAATATTAAAAATATGATTTATGCAGAATGCCTGCATCAAATCACACTGAAAAAAAGTCTGTTCACTAAACAAGCAGTAATCTTCATTTTGCACCAAAGTGAGTTTGGGACAACACTGTCCCTTTAATCTAGCCTATTCCCAGAAACTGATCTATTTGAACACCGCATCTCACAGACTGAAGTAGTGTGTTCCCAAGGAGGAAGGTTGAGTGCAAACAAATATTGTCAAAAAACTCTTGGAAAAAACTGTAACTGTGACAAAACATTTTGGCATGTACATGGAGAAGGAAGGAACCCAACTGGAGGTCTTGTCAGAACTGCTGAAGGCAGAGTACTGGACAAGCAGGAGAACCATGGACAGGTTAGCAATGATACCTCAAGACCTTGATCTGTCTATGGTCTTTGAATGAGCAATTGGATTGAAGTCCACTGAACTAGACGCATTTGAGTGGGCCTCTGGAACCGCAGACAGGCGCCACTGGGGGAGTGCCTATATCAGTGACTGCTACTGGGGGTGGAGTGACGGTCAGGGCAACAAAGAGAAGGACAGGTGGAGATGGAATTACAGCCAAACCTGCAATGAGTGTTAAACACCTATCAAAAGTAGAAAACACATAAACATCCCCCAAGGCCCTTTGTGACAAACCCATGAGTGGGGCCTCTGTGTGTGTGTGGATCTGGAACTGACTCTTGTGTGTGGATTTGTATGTGACGAAGAACAGAAGAAATAAATGGAGACCCACCCCAGGATTGGTTCAATGGAGAAGGGACTGTCGTAGGCTCAGGAACCGGAGAACCACGTGGAGACTACAAGATAAGCAATGAACTGCCATATATGACATCTTCCCTGTGTGTCTCTGTAAGTGAAAGGTGAGCAGCACCATCAGCTGTGGAGACAGGAAGCAGAGCAGAATCTGCGGCTGTCAATCTGTCGATTCTTCTTTGACCATGAGAGCCTTCCTGAGAAAAGGGAACCTGGAAGCCAGGGGTTGCCTGGCTCTTCTCTGCCAACCTGGAGAGGCCCTTTGATGGGGACATGGATGTACAGGCCACCATGTCATGCTGTATCACGTGCCACTCTGCCACTATCCTGTGCCTGGGAGAAATGGTGATGTGATCCAGGAGAGGGTGAGACGGGAAATGAGGCTACATTGCAACATGCCTCATAACCCCCCACAATGACCATGAGAGCAGTGGGGAAGTGGCCCGGACTTAATAGAAGGCCTGGCAGTGAGGAGCGCATCAGCCAATGTCGGACACCATCTGCCATACCACGGAAAAGCAGGGAAGCGAGACCAGGAGACATGCAGCACCATGTCAGACGCTGATGAGGCCCAAAAGCCCCATTCATATGGAATCTTGAGACCAGATGAGGCAGAAGGAACAGCCTGCCTCAAGGTGGGAACAGAGACTCTCTCCTTCTGTTTTGAAACAGAATGGTTAGACTGGGGAACATAGGAGGCCTTGATAACTTGGAACCGGAGGTACTAGGTGGATTCGTGCTAGTGGAAGGAAGGGGACTGGGTGGAACAGGTGCATACCTAAGGATATCTGTAACTTTGTTTTGCAACCAGTCTCCTTCATGAAAAGCTCTGACATCACTCCCCTGTGACAGCAAGGCCTCCATTGATGTAGGTAAGATGCCAACTTGGATACATTTGACAAAAGAAGCTGGGGAACGGGTAACTTGGCATTATAAAGGTATAGCCCAGTCTTCTTAGAAGGCAGGCCCAGCCCATGCTGGGTAACCACAGGCCAGATCTCAGATTGCCAGCAAAGAGTGGGGGATACATTGCCAACCCCCTGCCATGCTGGCCTTGGATATATATAATATTCCAGGTCAGTGCCAATCAACTGCTGTGAGATTTGATAAAGTTGTACAAAAATTTTAAAAATATCCCAAAACCAGGGAGATCAGTAAGAATGTGAATTGTAATTTCAATGATTTATTTTAACTTGTGTAGGAAATGGGAATTAATTTATATTTCTGACATAATAAATAACAGAAAAAAGGGAGTAAAGGGAAGAACACAGAAAGGTTAGGGGGCCTGTTTAAAACATCAGGGGATGAGAGAGCTTAAATAGATGAGGAATAAAGCAAAAAATCTAGAAAGGGTTAGGGGAGCCTGTAGTAGAACACAAACATTTCAAAAATAGACCTGCTCATATTCCTAGAACCCTTTGGCACACTTGGCAGTGTGCCAGTACACTCTGTTCAGCTGCCCCTTCAACAATTCACTTTGTGAGAGCCCAACAGCAGGAGGCCTTGTGCAACATTATGTGTGCTGACATATACAGCCACCATGTTGATATCGGAGTGTATGTATTAAAGTTGTGAGATGCCTGTGCAGAAGGTATAAAAGTGTCTCACACCATCCCATAGGAATCTGGTCCCAGTAGATTCACTGAATAATATACTCCAAAGGCTGTTAACTACTTAGAAAGGTACCACACTCAAGATCATCTTTTTCTGACATAAGCATTTCTCAATTTCCCTGATATAGTATATTATTATGATCCTGTGCTTTGAGTTAAGTGGAAACTTCTACTGTTCCTTTTCCAGAAAAAAAAAAAAAAAAATTGCGGGCAGTATGTACATGTAGTTACATATATAGCGTACACAATTGTCTGTACAAAAACGTGCGAGTGTGCATGTAAGCAGGATACCTCCAGACAGGGCAGGGAAGGAAAGGGTGATCCTCATTACAGACTTCCCTGGAAAACTATTTGTATCCTATTTCTATAGAATATGTAAATATTTGTAGCATCCCCTGTTATCTCCCTATGGGAATATCTAGGGGAGAGTTATAGAATGGGCTGCAGATTGGAGGATATTCTGTAACCCACTCCGGGACTCTGTGAGCTCATCTCGCTGTCTCTCCATGCAGCTGTTATTTATCTCACTCTCCATTTATCTGTCTCAGTTTTCCCTTTGTCATTTTTACTTCACTGCCTCTTTCACCACTTTCTTCCTTCTAGGACTTCTTTTCCAAGTCTTTTTTTTTATACTTAACCCATCCTTTTACTAAACTGTTGATATTGCTCCCTCACCTTTTTCTCCTTGCCACTCCATTTCGGATAACCATATATTCCCTTTCAGCCTTTCTTCCCCCTCCTTCCTGTTTGTTTCAACTGTTCTCTAAACATTTTGCTGGCAAAAAGGAATGCAATGCTTAGTGTAAATTGCTTAACAGTTTTATTAGCAGAGACACTTCTTTAGACACATCTTCATTAGATTATCAATTATGATTACATTTGATGTTTAATGACATTAATTATTCTATATTGCTATAAGGAATTCTGTGTAGTCCTGCACCAGTGAAAGAGCAAGAGGGACAAAATAGGAAAGCACACACAAAAAGTCACAAAAGTGATAGAAGGAAAAATGAAAGCTACTGCTACAGAATTCTTAAACAAGAATTAGCTTTATTCTGGTAGAAATAATTGTATACATAGAGGTAGACAAGAATGTTGGTACAATTGCACTGAGTATCTCAAGGTGCCAGGTAATGTATTTTCTTTTTTTTGATAAAGTTGGCAGTTCTTGAAGAACATTCAGGTTAGAGCACCTGGCGATCGGAGCTGATAGTTTAGCTCAAGCCACCCTCCACACTCCCTCCATTTAATGCTTAAAGAGGGGTGTTGTCCAAGACACTGGTGCAGACCTTGACACTCAAAGAGACACACTAAAAGGGGCATTCTCTAAAGGGCTAACTCTGTAGTAGACTCTGTAGCACCAAAATGGTGCCTCTGAATTAAAGACGGATTCAGATCACATTGGTTGCACATTGGTAAAAAAAAAAAAGTCAAGCTGGTAATGCTGATGGCAGCATGCTGCATTAAAAAAAGAACAATTTAAATGAATGGCAAGTTGGAAAGCAGGACGGGGGAACCAGGACACTAATAGCAGGAGATGGGAAAGACAAGGTCAAAATGCTATGCCCTAAGCTTTCAGTGGAGGACAGCATGGCACTGGGCAGCTGTGCCAAAATCATAACTGGGTGATAGGTGCAACAGCCAAGAAGACAAGCCTGAGGAGGAGGAATGACATCAGGCAGGAGGTTGTGGATTATATCAGCGAGGTTGGTGGGAACAACCATGGTGAAGAAAAGGTAAGTGCATTTAAAATAATCATACACCATAGAACACATGTAAAATTGCAGCGCATGCATACCTCACACCTGCAATAGCTGTGTCAAGGATAACTAGGACTGTAGAAATAGGTGCAACCCAGGTCGCACCTTAAGAGGGGGGCGGCATGCCACCATCGGCATTTGTTTTCTTCCTGTAGGAAGCACGAGGGGTGTTCTGCCAAGGTTACCAAGATGTAGGGGCTGTGAGAAGCGAGCGTGCATTCCCACCAGTGGGTGCTGTGCGGGCAGCTTCAGTGCTGTGTATTTAAAAGTAACAGACCTCAGTGGCACTGGCTTTAGATTCCCGCAAATAGTGATGATTCAGGGTTATCGCACTATGAGCAGGGATCTAAAGCCAGTGCCACTGAGGTCTGTTAATTTCAAATACACAGAACTGAAGCTGCCTGCGGCTGCTCTTAAAGGTAGGGCTGAGGAGAAAGGGGGGGGGGGGGGAGAGACATACATAGGTTGGCATTTTTTTTTTTAAGCATTTTTTATATATGTGCTCACACTCAAGGTTACCTGACAAAAAGGGGATGTTAATACTTTGTAATAATGAAATAGAGGGATGATAATGGTGCAATCATATGTATACAGGGAAAATGGAGTAATTATGGTACATAACAGAAGGAGAAAATTAGGCAGTGCTTCAGAAATGGAAATGGGTTGTGACAATAGTATACTATAAGAAAGTGTAGAAACTATAATAAAGTGTGGAGTGTGATTAGAAAAGGGTGGGATCAAAGGAAGAATAGGAAATTTACACCGATCAGCCATAACATTATGACCACCTGCCTAATATTGTGTAGGTCCCCTTTCGCTGCCAAAACAGCCCTGAGAGACATGAACTTCACTAGACCACTGAAGGAGTGCTGTTGTATCTGGCACCAAGACGTTAGAAGCAGATCCTTTATGTCTTGTAACTTGCGATGTGTTGCCTCCATGGTTTGGATTTGTTTGTCTAGTACATCCCACAGATGCTCGATTGGATTGAAATGTGAGGAATTTGGAGATCAAGTCAACACCTTGAACTCATTGTTGTGTTCCTCAAAGCATTCCTGAGACATTTTTGCTTTGTGGCAGGGCGCATTATCCTGGTGAAGAGGCCAAAGCCATCAGGGAATACCATTTCCAAAGGGTGTACATGGTCTAAAAGGTAGGTGATACATGTCAAAGTAACATCCCCATGAATGACAGGAGCCAAGGTTTGCCCAAAACATCACACTGCCTCCGCCACCTTGTCACCTGTCAGTGGTCATAATGTTATGGCTGATCGGTGTACATTTGTTTTCCAAATTATGAATATTAGTAAGAGTTAATCACATTTAAAGTTTCATATTGGTATTGTTAATTAAACATCACTGTCATTACTTTGACATTGGAATAACACTGGAAAGGTACTTGCTATTGGTATACTATACAGCATGTTAATTTTCACTGAGTTTAGATAAACATTTGTGCCCTCGAACATGAGATGCTGCTCTAATTACCTGATCTCTCGATGTTCCATACAAATGAAAAAAAGAATTGCGCAAATTAAACTCATTTTCCTGCCTGACATTTCCGCACTCTGCCATCTCGGTCCTTCATTGAATTCTCTAATTTGTCTTAATACGCTCACTGCCTACATCTCTAGCCATCCATGACGCTTCTTTTCCTGGGCTCCATCCTTCCCGTCTTTGCGGAGGGATTAAAGAGCTTTCTGTGCATTGCCACAAGTGCAGGAAATCAAGTTAAGGGACGTATTAATTGGGGCATCAAAGGGCGATCTTGTTTCAGGCAGTTTCCTTCCTAGCGTCACTTTGATGCTTCCTTGCTGGGCTCTGTTTCTCATTAAAAGGAGCCCTTAATGGCTAATGTTGTTTATGCATGTTACAATTATGTCACTGTGTACGCTGGCCGACTCTGATTGTTTCAGGGGATCGAGAGGGTGCAAGGGGGAGGGCAAGTCTTTGGAATGTGAGCAGAGGGAAGAGCTCTGGGAGGGGGGCTTGGGGTAGAGAAAAACAGAACAGAAAGATCAACTATGAAAAGAAGGAAGAGAAGATGTTTCAGTATCAGATGTGAGGTGAAGGAGTGGTCTAGTAGTGACCTCTTTCATGGAATAGTGTTTTGTTATGATAAAATCTACACAACATAGCAGTGCTATTTTAATCAAAGAGAAAGACTATATAACCATGCAGAGAGATCATGCGCCTGACAGTCCTATTTTAAGACAGCCTTGTATAAATAGTAATATCAGCGCGTGAACACATTTGATTAAAATAATGAATGCTATTTCATTAAAACGGTTACAATGATCTTGATAGGCAGCAGCAGTTGCAAACCTACATTATGGTTGTGTTCCTTGGACACTACTCCGTTCTGACAAATGGTTCGAGTTTGAATATACCGTACTTATAGTTAATGAGTGTTTAATGGCCTATTAATATTAATTTATTCACAAATCGTCATCATATTATTATTCATTTATTTACAAATCAAATAATATTCTGGAGCTCCATAAAATGGGGTAAATTTTTTTTACAGATTATAGGAGTGGTAAAAAATTCACCACTATACATTGTAGTAAAGGGATTTCTAATACCCCAGGCATATAATGCATTTAGCATTAGTATAGGGGTATCCGTGCATGTGTTTTCATATACCCAGATACTACTGTATAGACTGTATATACTCCATGTAACAATATATATATATATATATATATATATATATATATATATATATATATATATAAACATGTCACACTTGTATAAAATATCAAGTGACAATACTTAATTTAGGTGTTCATCAAAAGCCGTCTTCTTTTTATAAGCACCAATCAACATAAAAAACCTAAAACAAATTAGTCTCATTTAGTGTAATATATCTTAAAAAGATGTATTCAATACCGTAGAACTTTCTACTCACACTCACTTTCTCTACAACAGTAACTTTAGTTTTTCAAGAGATCCAAAATAATGGTTAAAGGGACTGTATCACCTAAACATTGCTTATACAGCAACTGTAGAGAATAAAACATTATTGAAAATGTTCTATACATTGTGTTTGCAGAATTGGAAGCAAATGCCTAAATCAGGAGAAACATGTATGTTAAATTTGTCTGTGGAGTCTCCTGCTTATGACATCATCCAGTGGTGTATCTTGGTTTTGTGCTGCCCTAGGCAGACAAAATGTGGGCACCCCCCTACCCACGATGCACACCCACGACATGACCCATAACCCACGTTGCACACCAAGGACATGCCACATCACCCCATTTACATGCCCCCATCACTTACACATTGCTAGTATTATTTGCCATTAATATTCCCCAGCCAATTTGCCCAATAATATGCCAGTATTATTTGCCATTAATAAGCCACAGCCAATTTTCCCCATAATATGCCATTTAATATGCCCCTGCCAATTTGCCCAAATATATGCCAGTATTATTTGCCATTTAATATGCCCCTGCCAATTTGCCCAATAATATGCCAGTATTCTTTGCCACTAATAAGCCACAGCCAATTTGCCCAATAACATGCCAGTATTTGCCATTGAATATGCCCCTGTCAATTTGCCCAATATTATTCCAGTATTATTTGCCATTTAATATGCCCCCTGCCAATTTGCCCAATAATATGCCAGTATTATTTGCCATTTAATATGCCCCTGCCAATTTGCCCAATAATATGCCAGTATTATTTGCCATTAATAAGCCACAGCCAATTTGCCCAATAATATGCCAGTATTTGCCATTGAATATGCCCCTGCCAATTTGCCCAATATTATGCCAGTATTATTTGCCATTTAATATTCCCCTGCCAATTTGCCCAATAATAAGCCAGTTTTATTTGCCATTAATATGACCCAGCCAATTTGCCCAATAATATACCAGTATTATTTGCCATTAATAAGCCATAGTCAATTTGCCCAATAATATGCCAGTACTTGCCATTTAATATACCCCTGCCAATTTTCCCAATATTATGTCAGTATTATTTGCCATTTAATATGCCCCTGCCAATTTGCCCAATAATATGCCAGTATTATTTGCCATTTAATATGCCCCTGCTAATTTGCCCAGTAATATGCCAGTATTATTTGCCATTAATAAGCCATAGTCAATTTGCCCAATAATATGCCAGTACTTGCCCTTTAAAATGCCCCTGCCAATTTTCCCAATATTATGTCAGTATTATTTGCCATTTAATATGCCCCTGCCAATTTGTCCAATATTATGCCAGTATTATTTGCCATTTAATATTCCCCTGCCAATTTGCCCAATAATAAGCCAGTTTTATTTGCCATTAATATGACCCAGCCAATTTTCCCAATAATATACCAGTATTATTTGCCATTAATAAGCCATAGTCAATTTGCCCAATAATATGCCAGTACTTGCCCTTTAAAATGCCCCTGCCAATTTTCCCAATATTATGTCAGTATTATTTGCCATTTAATATGCCCCTGCCAATTTGTCCAGTATTATGCAAGTGTTATTTGCCATTTAATATGCTCCAGCCAATTTGCCCAATAATATGCCAGTGTTATTTGCCATTTAATATACCGCAGCCAATTTGCCCAATAATATGCCAGTATTATTTGCCATTAATAAGCCCCTGCCAATTTGTCCAATACATCCCCCTATCTCCCCAGCACTTACCTTTTTCCCTGGTGGCTAGTGGCAGGTAGCATGGTGTCCTCCATGCTGCCTGTTCTGCTCCCCGGTGATTCTGCCGACAGGTCATGTGACCCGGTGCGCATCTGACGTCATATCGCCGGTCACGTGACTGTCGGCACTTCCCTGTCACACTGCACGGGGAGCCGAACAGGCAGCACGGAGGTTTCTCTGTGCTGCTTGTTCGGCTCCCTGTGCAGCCTGCTGGCAGGCAGAGGGAAGGTGAGGGGGGATCTTCCGATCTCCTCTCGCCTCCGTCTCTGCCGGCAAGCGTGTTGTTTTTTTTAAAGGGGCGGTGCTTTTTTTGCATTTTTTTGGGGGGGTTTGTTCCACCCCTAATGGCAAACAAGGCATGTGCCGCCCTAGGCACTTGCCTTGTTTGCCTCGTGGTAAAGCGCTGACATCATCTATCATTTGATTATTTGATATGCAAATTATACATTTCCCATTGAAAACCAGCTAATTTGAATATTAAGCCACAGGTGATGTCACAAACACATTTAAAACAAGTTTTTCTTAATTTAGGCAATAAGCAGTTTCTAGAGCTACAAAAGTCAATTACAATATTAATAATGTCTATACTTTCTGAGCTTTATGATGCTATTTTAATGGAAAATGTTTCAAAAACAATTTCTTAGCAGCCTCAACTTTTCATTGGTAGTGTGTGTATGTGTATACATATACACACACACAATACAATAGATATACAACAATTGAACTTAATAGACTGATCTATATGTATTTTATTTCACAGCTATACTTAGAAGGTTTTTATTAGCATGTGGATGCGTAACAGCTGCAGTCCTTTAAAAGCCAGGGATCCATGGCTCTGCTGCTTTTATGCTGCTCATTTATCCTGCAACATTCAATGTAGTTCATACACCCAAAAGGTCAGCCGTGTGAAGTAACCAATTAACTTCAATCAATCTGAGTATTTGTTCTCTATAGAGCTAAGCAAAATATTTAGGTAGGTACTGCCCTGCAAACCTAACCTGTCAGCAGATCTCAAGGATACAAGTAGCGCACTTGTGCTTTAGCTTCCTGATAATTGTTAGGCTGGTCATTTGTTTGCCAGTTTTTCTTCAACTTGCACAGGTCTCACAGAAACACTTTTTATGAGGTTAAGGGTTTATGATAAGCAAACACAAATAAAGTCACAATAAATGAGTGGAGCATCAGGGACAGAAGTGCAAACAGAGATAGAAAGCCAGGCAAATAGACTTCTGTGCACTCTAGTAGGAAAGAGGACAACAAGACTTGCAGAAAGACATAGCAAAACAATAAAACATAGAGAGTGATATGTATTTAATAGACTTTGGTGCCCAAGTTTATTAAATACATATCACTCTTTATGTTTTATTATTTTCATTTTGCCCAAATGATTTGAAAGGAGGAAAAAAAAGAACAAAAATGTTGTTCGTCATTTATAGAAGCATTCGGTTCAGCCAAAATTCATCCATTAATTTCATTTCAGCAATTCCATTCAGACGAATGGCATTCTTCAGAAGTTGTCAGGTCGACTCAGGAAGCTCTGACTTTCTATAAGAAAGTAGAGCACTGAGTTTTGGACCCAATAGGATCACGTGGGTGATCAAAGTAGCCCTCATTAAATTCAGGCCACTTAGAGACCTCGAAACTGCACGAAAAGCAGTCAATGGGACTTGGCAAGAGGCTGGTGAAGTGTCCCT
Organism: Pelodytes ibericus; assembly: GCA_036172795.1. NCBI lineage: Eukaryota > Metazoa > Chordata > Amphibia > Anura > Pelodytidae > Pelodytes > Pelodytes ibericus. The sequence continues at coordinate 109,155,905 of CM069860.1, forward strand.
TGCAACCTAAGAATTTAATGGAATGGGGCTGCCCCAGTACCCTTTCTGATATTAAATAGAGCCTGGATGGCCAAACCCCTATTTTGAATGGGGTTGAAGGCTGCCCAAGTGTACTCGGTCCTCATATAATTCATGGGGCCAGGGGATGGCCAAATGGTCTATGGCCCCTGTTAAACATATGGGGCCAGGAGCTGGCCAAGAGTCCCTGCCCCCCAATGTATCTAATCGGGCAAGGGGTTGTCCAAGAGCCCCAGTCCCCTATTATCCATGGGGACAGGGGCTGCTTCAAAGTTCCCCTACAAAGAATTAAAATTAAATTAGTGCCCTACCAATCCCCGCCTAAATGGGGGAATGACATCTTTAAAAAATTGGTAAACCCCCCCCCCCCCACCATTTGAGTGCCAAGAGTGGGCAGTGAAAATCACTGCCCATCCCCTTGGCACGCAAATAATGCCCCATAATAAAAGCAAAACCTTAATGTCCCAAGATGATCTGCAATACCCGTCAACTTCAGCCCAGGGAAAAGGCCCATCCAAAAATCAAATAATAATCACCTATACAAAGAAAAGTGGCAGAATTTTAAAAAAAAAATGCTTATAAAGAGAAGAAAATCCGAACTCACGGGTGCTCCCCTATGTTCCCCACTGCCGCCCCCTTGCTTCCCCTGGGGCCAGCAAACTCCCACTGGCCTCATTTAATAAAAAAAGAAGCTAAATGTATGCTTGGTGGCTGGCACCTTCAGTGCCCTAGCGTACCCATTCTCAATAAAATTAAACTTACTGGCCACCCCTAGGGCCTCAGGTGTTCTGGCATGAATTGAACAGGGAAATACAGAATAACTGTGCTTTTTTCCTAATCCCATTATTCCCTCACCACAATACCAGTGCCTTAACGCACTAGATTTTTGCGCTCCTCGTCGCAGTTGACGTGCACACTATTCCAAGCGTGCGGCAATCAAAATGTTCCCGGGTTCGGTATTTAGCGGGGGCCATTGCGTCTATATCATCATGTGTTTATTTTTATAGGAATACTGCAAATGTGCACAGCAACAGCAACGATAGCAGCCCACTTTTTAGTTATCTAAGGTCACTGATGGTGCAGAAATTCCATTTAATGGTAAATAAACCTTTATCGTGCTACATTCCCTTTGCAGAAAGAAACATCTCCAACAAGGCAAGGTCGCTTGCACATGGAATTAGCATGTCAGCCTTGATAAATGCAATTTTATGCATGCAGGAAGCAAAGTTCATGCACTACTGCTCAAATACTTGCTTCTTGTACCTAGTGATGTATAGCTCAGTGGACATTGAATGTGCTGTGCACACATGCATATACTAAATTATCCCCCCTTTCCCTCCCTGTGATTGCAGGACATCACAATCCACAAATAACATGGCTCACATTGTTACTATTACCTGAACAAAGAATGTTTATTTTAGCTTACAAATTTTCATGTTATATTTTAAGGGTGAATGATAAAAGTAATCTCTTATAGAGAGAGAGTGACCCATGTATCTCATATAATCCTTATGAGTTGTTTTCCATTTTTATAGCACTGAAATGACCAATGGCTAGAGATTTTCATGTTAAAGGGACTGTAGGGTCTACTCATGTAACTCAGAGTTTCAGACCCAATCAGATCACTTCGGTGATTCGAAATTCATACAAATATGGCCAAATATTCCAGGCCAAAATAGGCTATATTGAGTAGGCGAATACTTTATGCCCATTAATATGCCACAACCAGTTTGCCCATTAATATGCCAATCTATACCCATTAATTTGCCACAGAGAGTTCCCCCCATCCCAAGTACTTATCTATTGCCTTCTCACATGGATATGCTGGCGAGGGGAGATCTTTTGACCTCCTCAGAAAGCACCTCTGCCAGCATGCTTTTTTTCACATTTTTTTTCTCTAAAAGGCCAGGGCTGGAGCGGGACCCAGGACCTGCTGGGTCCAGGCCAGCTGTATTGCCCGTCACCCCCTGATGGCGCCCCTGTGTCTGGGCACTACTATCCTCATCTTTAGTTCTGCATATGCCTTGGTTTGCCATACTGAGGTATCTCCTTCCTGGTTGATTGCCAATGTAGCTACAAGTAACTGCTCTAACTTCCACCTTCAACAAGGTTGTTACCTGCTATCCTAGGCCCCAGCTTTTGGAGGCTTACTGTATTCTTGTCAGTGGGGAACACTAGAACACTTCACTGAAACATTAGAGCACTGTTAAACATATCCGCTCATCCTATGCTTTCATGCTCTTCATTTACACTATTAAAATATTTTAAATCAGTTACTTATGAAAGTAGCAGGGCTGAAAATCTTGCTAAGATCTGTGAATTGTTGGGGAAGCTACAGGGGATACTGCATTGCAGTACTGAATAGCAAAATGTACCTATTTTATAAATTATCGACAGCTATTTGCCGTGAATTCCGTAAAAACAATTAAACAGGTAATTTTTAATAGAACAGTTCACAAACTTCAAATTGCCAATTATACATATTAGTGTTTTGTCATTCGTCTACTCTGTTTTGGAGTATCAGCATGGAACTGGTAGTGATTTTCTTCATTAATAGGAAATGATTCACTTCCTGTGACGAGTTGCACAAAATTGGATTTAACATAAGCATATAACAATAACTGCATTTGCAAAGAGTTGTGAAAAGCTCCGTGTTTTTTCCTTGATCATAGACAAAGCAGAAGATAAAAGGGGCTCTGTCATTATGAATTTGCTGTTCCTGTCTCCCTCATAATAAAGTTAGTTTCCTGTCAGCTTGTCAACGGCCATCTCAGCGGAGGAATAGCCTGCTAGGGAGCTGCGACCTGTTTCAACGTCAACAGCATCTGTTGGGGACGAGCTTCGAGACACAAACAGAGCTATCCATCTATTTCCGACTCCAGCCATTTCAGGAAGGCAGACTTTCTAAGGTTTACAGTAGCAAAGGAGGAACTACTTTAATCTGCAGAGAAAGGGATCTATTCCCCAGACAAAGCAAGCTGGCCATAGACGGGTGTGGCAAATTGTTTATCCCTTGGCACTCCATGAATGATGGGAACCTGGACTCAGATGCATCATTTAGGAAAATGGGGCACATCAGTGATGGGCAAGGGCATCTTTGATCTCCAGCCAGCAGGACAGGGGCAGTAAAAATTGTTTGATCTGTATTTGACAATACACAGACAGAAATCAGACTGAGGAAATAGATCAGATTATGTACCAACACAGAGTACATTGCTATTACAGGGTTGCAAGCTGTAACTAAAATTACAACCATATCAATTTAATAAGATAAATCTGTAATAAAACAGTGTCGGCCAACTTTTTTAGGTGGGAGAGGGGTTTCATATTATGCAGAAGCTTAAGCTGGAGCACTGAGCACTATTAATTCATTAGCTAATGCAAGAGAGTCTATGGGTTTACAGCTAAAACCACAGAGCGCTGCATCAAGCCTATGGGCTTCTCATTACCAATGTCATGTCACTCAAAAACTCTCTATAATTGATGGTGAAATGTTTTCAAATTGTTTCTACTAATAATTTTCAACCTTCCTCTTTCTGTATATCGGTTGCTTGGCAATAGAAATATACCAGCATTTTAATATCCAATAGCCTAGAATCTGTTCTATATATAAATATTCGATGCAAGGATGTTTCCCTTCATAACATTTTTTTTTTTATATGTGTGGGTAGTTCTAATTACACATAGCTATAACTAAGAATTCTGTACCCCAAAAAAATCTTCATCGATAACTGCTAGCTGATAGGAGGGTCTGCCCTGGGGGAAGGACATAAATGTAAGGAACAAGCACAAGCCTTAATGGTGCTAGTCACCGTCTGTTGAAAAAGCAATAAGTAGGTCTTCTTGTGGAAATAACAGGAGAAAAATAATGGAGAATCCTCATAAGTCACCTGCCGCAGAGATCAAAGGATGGTATTGCTGCATATTTCCTATGCTCATGTAGCTGGTTGCCGAGGAGTCTGTAAGTAGTACAGGTATTTCAGGTGAGATAGAGTTGGTTGTGTGCGGAAGAGACCATAGTAATTATGGAAGAAGGTGATCCCAGATCCAACCCACAGCAAGTCTAAGATTGAACCAGGGGGCCAGAATCCATCTCTCCCAGAGGGCAGGCTGGGTCTCAATCGAATTGAAATGGAGGAATGACCAATGCTGTCAGAAAAGCCAGGAGGTCCTCCAGTCTGCCTGTTGACTTTGTAGACCAATAGAGAGTAAGGAAGTCCCCACCAATATTTGACTTCCTGTATGCGCAAATGGGCTGTTGGAGGGCCATGGATCTTCACCAGGCCATGATGGACGGTGGGATAGCCTTGTAAATTTTTAGCTGAACTTGCCTGCCGGTCGGCGCTAGTTGTAGCAGTTTTGTCTGCTGATGAGTCAATGTGATATCAATATGATAGTCCACAATCTGTGGCATTTCCATGTCTGGGCGAATGTGAACAAGCAATCATGATCAGAGAACAGTGGGCCCAACGGCTTCTCCTATACCTCACAGATTTGTCTGGCATGCTCTCACTTCCTAGTACATTAGGAAGTTTTCTCATTGTGTTAAGTGGTCAGTTTGTTTCTGGATCTCAACATAAGTCTGTGTGGTGTTGGCATTCTGTGTTTTAAGCTTTGTCACCCTTGTTTTCAATGTGGAGACGTCTGTTTGAACCATCATCAGTTCTGACTTTATCAAAGTCTGCAGGTACAGGCATTGTATGAAAAACACTGAGAAAGCCAAAACGGGCCTGACTCTGGCGAAGGCCCCCACAACAAAAGAGAATCTGCGGTCGCTATTTTAATCGATCTGTGGCAGTGGAGCTCATGGAAGATAGGACTATCCAGCTGACTGCGCCACCCTTCGAAAATATATATATATATTTTACTTTAAAATTAAAAAAGCCACTAAACTTTGAAAATATGTTGTATTTTTTAAAGGAATCTTTGTTTTCAGAGTAATCAATGAAAGGAAGCCAGTTAATGTTTCCTATATCAATTGAATCTAAAACAGAGTGTCACTAACTGAGGGAATATTATGCATACTCCCACCTAATGGACATCTAATGGACATAGAGTGGCATATTTCTGGGCATACTTGCTGTGGCATATTATTTGGCATACTTACTATATCATGTTATTGGGCATACTGGCTGCGGCATACCAATGGGCATACTGGCTGTGGCACTTTAGCCCAGAGAGTTCGACGATCCAGGTACTCAGCATTTCAGGCACATAACAATTTACCCCATGGTTGAATTTGTTCCATTGGTCATTTTTCCCCTATTTATATGTTTGTCCCACCATCACAATGTGACTTTGCTTACTGTTTCATCTCTCCAGAACCTAGTGGAGATACTCCATCACAGCTAAAACAATTTAAGCTGCCCTCTGTGTACCTTGAGGAGGGCTGGCAGCCTTAGGCCTGTGGGGCAAATCCAGTCAAGTGGCCCATTGCACCATCGAATCGCCTCCCCATCCACGGCCATCTTTTCCTTGTTTTATAACGAATATTGCCAGGATTTTCCCCCACAATATGCCAGGATTTGCCATTTAATATGCTAGAATTTTCCCTTACAAAATGCCAGGATTATGCCTCTCTGTATGCCAGGATTATGCACCTCAATATGCCAGGATTTAGACACCCAATATGCCAGGATTTTCCCCTCAATATGCCAAGATGATGCCCCCTCAATATGCCAGGATTTTCCCCTGAATATGCCAGGATTATGCCCCTCAATATGCCAGGATTATGCCCCTCAATATGCCAGGATTTAGACACCAAATATCCCAAAATTTGGGCACCCCCCCTACCCACGTTGCACACCTACGACATGACCCATAACCCACGTTGCACACCAGGACATGCCCCATCACCACATTTACATGCCTCCATCACCCCATTACATACACATTTCCAATATTATTTGCCATTAATATTCCCCAGCCAATTTGTCCCATAATATGCCAGTGTTATTCTGCAATTTAATATGACTCGGTAAATTTGCCCAATAATATTCCAAGGTTATCTGCCATTTAATATGCCCCTGCTAATTTGCCCAATATGCCAATGTTAATTGCCATTTAATATTCCCCAGCCATTTTGCCCAATAATATGCCAGTCTTATTCTGCCATTTAATATTCCCCAGACGATTTGTCCAATAATATGCCAGTGTTATTCTGCCATTTAATATGCCCCAGTAAATTTGCCCAATAATATTCCAGTGTTATTAGCCATGTAATATTCCCCAGCCAATTTGCCTAATAATATGCCAGTGTTATTTGCCATGTAATATTCCCCAGCCAATTTGCCCAATAATATGCCAGTGTTATTAGCCATGTAATATTCCCCAGCCAATTTGCCCAATAATATGCCAGTGTTATTAGCCATTTAATATTCCCCAGCCAATTTTCCCAATAATATGCCAGTCTTATTTGCCATGTAATATTCCCCAGCCAATTTGCCCAATAATATGCCAGTGTTATTTGCCATGTTATATTCCCCAGCCAATTTGCCCAATAATATGCCAGTGTTATTTGCCATGTAATATTCCCCAGCCAATTTGCCCAATAATATGCCAGTGTTATTAGCCATGTAATATTCCCCAGCCAATTTGCCCAATAATATGCCAGTGTTATTTGCCATGTAATATTCCACAGCCAATTTGCCCAATAATATGCCAGTGTTATTAGCCATGTAATATTCCCCAGCCAATTTGCCCAATAATATGCCAGTGTTATTTGCCATGTAATATTCCACAGCCGATTTGCCCAATAATATGCCAGTGTTATTAGCCATGTAATATTCCCCAGCCAATTTGCCCAATAATATGCCAGTCTTATTTGCCATGTAATATTCCCCAGCCAATTTGCCCAATAATATGCCAGTGTTTTTTGCCGCCGCCCCCCCTCTTACCTTTTTCCCTTGTGGCTAGTGGCAGGACTTCCCTGGTGGCTAGTGGCAGGAGGACTTCCCTGTTGGCTAGTGGCAGGACTTCCCTGGTGGCTAGGGGCAGGAGGACTTCCCTGGTGGCTAGTGGCAGGAGGACTTCCCTGGTGGCTAGTGGCAGGACTTCCCTGGTGGCTAGGGGCAGGAGGACTTCCCTGGTGGCAGGTGGCAGGCAGCATGGTCCCTCCATGCTGCCTGTTCGGCCTCCCGGCGGTTGTGCCGACAGGTCACGTGATCGGCGCGCGTCTGACGTCAGAGCGCCGATCACGTGACTGTCGGCACTTCCGTGTCACACTGCATGGGGAGCCGAACAGGCAGCACGGAGGTTTCTCTGTGCTGCCTGTTCGGCTCCCCGTGCAGTTTTGCAGGCAGAGCGGAGGTGAGAGTGGATCTTCCGATCCCTTCTCACCTCTGTCTCTGCCTGCAAGCGCGTTTTTTTTTTTTTTAACACTGGCCCAGCGGGCGTGTTTTACTTACATTAGGGCGGCCTGGGGGGCAATTGCCTCCCTGCCCCCCGGCCCAGCCCGCCCCTGCTTGAGGATGCCGTACAGCCAAAACGACTCTCTCATTACTTGATTTCACCTTGAACCTAGATGACACACCATGGCTGGGAGCGAAGCATTGACACATGGAACGCCCTAACCGATTACTCCAGACCCAGTTCTGAATATATCTATTCGGGAAAAGATTCCTAGAAAGTGTCTGATTTATTTATTTATTTTTATTTGTCCCAGACTGAATTTTATGATGAGACAAACACTTGTTCTTGTTTTATGCTGGCCTCTTTGCCAAGTAAAGCATACTCAAGCAGATTTCAAGAATTTTTTATTCTGCAGTTATGCCATTGGACAACTACCCCCAAGAGCAACCAGTCCTGAGCACACACTTTAATAGGACTGGGACTTACTTGTCTTTTGCAACTCATTGGCCCACTGTTTTTATGTGCAGTTCTGTGCTGTAGGTGGTCTGTCCCACCAGGGCTCTATCCCCTTTACTATACCTTTTTTTTTATAGAAAGGAAGGAGTGCTTAATGTATTTGAAAATTAGCTACAGTACATGAGCTAAATTTGTAGCTACGCCAACTACCTCTATCTTGCCCAGGTAGGAGGGGACAATAGTATGGATGCTTTTAACAGGGGCAGTGATTTTTTAATTAATTGAATAAAAAAAATGTATTTACAGCTAACACCAGTATTTTGGTCACTGGGGGCAGTTTAATGTGTGCCAATATGTAAATTAAAATAGTTCTGTATCACTAAACTTTCTAAACGTTCACTTGGGCCTTTGTGAATAACGTACATCTAGCAATGTCTCCACATTTTACACTCAAAGAAACATTAGTCATCCTGTGAAATGCACATGTATTTGAATGCATTTTACACAGTGAAACGTTATCACTAATTTATCTGTGAAGTTTAGCTACAATTTCTAGCCTTTTTCATACAAGAATTAATTTGTCATGCTTGCTCAATGAATTCATGGTTATTGGTACAGCTATAAGCTTATCCCAAAGGTACAATGTGGTATTGACTACCTGCCCTTTGGCAGGTTGTCAATAGAAGTTTTAAGATCCGAGGTCAGAAACAGGAGTCAAAGGTCAAACATGTAGAAACTCTGAATGTCAGAGGTCATGCCAATGACAGATGAAAGGGACACAGTCTTACCTATTGAAGCTCCACTGTGGAAATAGCATCAGGCATACAAAGAGCACCTCTCTACCTGTTCACACAATTATTTCCTATATTTCTTTGCCATGAGAACACAATTATATACAGTAACAGTTTTAAAATTGTGCTTTGTGGGGGAAGACTTATGCTTGTCAGACAAATTAGCTAATTAAAAACCAAAAACTAGAAACCAAAAATATTTATTTCACATGTTATAAGAGGATTTAGAATCAGCTGATGGGTCTGGACCCAAAAGTGGGTCACAAGCTGGTGTGGAGTGGGTCCCGGACCTGTGCTTTCGGCTTAATAAGAAAGTCTAATGTTTGATTGGGGAGAGGAATGATGTTGCTATGCATCTGCGTTCACCATCTGAAGCTGATAAGCTCCCCAAGTACAGTGATGGTGTTTTTGATAGTGCCACTGATATCTCTTCCAGTAACCCCTCTAGCATTTGAAAGCGGCCGAGGTGTCACCATTGAACTTTTTTTTTTTTTTTTTTTACAATTTTAAAAACTAGCTTATATGGGTCAAGTGAAGTTTGGGCTTGATGTGGCAGATACATGGCAGTGAGTGTTTAATGTACATATCTCTATGAGAATGCCTTCTCAACTATGGTCCAGATGAAGACAAAATATAGGAACAGAGTTACTTTTTCTACCATCAAACGAGACGTTAAGACATTTTTCAGACGAAAAAAAACACCTCTGGCTCTCCTATCTGTTTTAATTAGTCTCTTTTTTTAGTTCAATAGCACTTTCATTTTCAATTGCACTGTGATTACTGCACTATTCATTTTGTTTATTTACAAAACAATGTGTGGCATAAATGATAATGTTTTGAAAATTAATTTAGTTTTTGGTCTTGACCAAAGACAAAAGTGGGTCCTGACTTACACTAGTAGAGAACCGTTGCTTTAGAAACTCTGGATTAAAAATGTGCAAGAACACCAGGGGGCGCCTGCCCGGCAGCTCAAAAAAAAAAAAAAAGCCGGTAGAGGCACTGGATGGGGGAGATCAAAAGATCCCCCTTACCACCCCTTTGCTCGGCATGCTCTGCTAGATCCGGGGATGGGGCGGAGCTAACCGACTGAGAGGTGTAGCTCCGCCCCCACCCTGTGAAGCAGAGCAGCGTCTGCTTCACAGGGGAGCCACAGGCTGCAAGAGATGGTGCTGCTCGCGCTCCCCATGCCTGCATTAAGCATGGGGAGCCTAGCAGCACTTTCTCTTGCTGCCCGTGAAGCAGACACTGCTGTGCTTCACAGGGTGGGGGCGGAGCTACACTGCTCAGTCGGTTAGCTCCGCCCCCTCCCTGGATCCACATTTGCAGGTAAAGGAAAGGGAGGGGGGGGGAAGACATAACAGGGGGTGGAAAGAGAGACAGAACAGGGGGAGAGAGAGTCAGAACAGGGGGAGGAAAGAGAGACAGAACAGGGGGAGAGAGAGAGACAGAAGGGGGGAGACAGAACAGGGGGAGAGAGAGAGAGAGACAGAACAGGGGGAGGAAAGAGAGACAGAACAGGGGGAGAGAGAGAGAGACAGAAGGGGGGGAGACAGAACAGGGGGAGAGAGAGAGAGAGACAGAACAGGGGGAGAGAGAGTCAGAACAGGAGGAGGAAAGAGAGACAGAACAGGGGGAGAGAGAGTCAGAACAGGGGGAGGAAAGAGAGACAGAACAGGGGGAGAGAGAGTCATAAAAGGGGGAGAAAAGAGAGACAGAACAGGGGGAGAGAGAGAGAGACAGAAGGAGGAGAGACAGAACAGGGGGAGAGAGAGAGACAGAACAGGGGGAGAGAGAGTCAGAACAGGGGGAGGAAAGAGAGACAGAACAGAGGGAGAGAGAAAGACAGAAGGGGGGAGACAGAACAGGGGGAGAGAGAGACAGAACAGGGGGAGAGAGAGTCAGAACAGGGGGAGGAAAGAGAGACAGAACGGGGGAGAGAGACAGAACGGGGGAGAGAGAGAGACAGAAGGGGGGAGACAGAACAGGGGGAGAGAGAGAGACAGAACAGGGGGGGAGAGACAGAACAGGGGGAGAGAGAGACAGAACAGAGGGAGGGGGGAGAGAGAGACAGAACAGGAGGAGAGAGATAGACAGAACAGGGGGGAGAGACAGAACAGGGGGCGAGAGAGAGACAGAACAGAGGGAGGGGGAGAGAGAGACAGAACAGGGGGATAGAGAGAAACAGAATGGGGGGAGACAGAACAGGAGGAGAGAGAGACAGAACAGGGGGAGAGAGAGTCAGAACAGGGGGAGGAAAGAGAGACAGAACAGGGGGAGGAAAAAGAGACAGAACAGGGGGAGAGAGAGAGACAGAAGGGGGGAGACAGAACAGGGGGAGAGAGAGACAGAACAGGGGGAGAGAGAGTCAGAACAGGGGGAGGAAAGAGAGACAGAACAGGGGGAGAGAGAGAGAGACAGAAGGGGGGACAGAACAGGGGGAGAGAGAGACAGAACAGGGGAACAGAGAGTCAGAAGAGGGGGAGGAAAGAGAGACAGAACAGGGGGAGAGAGAGAGACAGAACAGGGGGAGAGAGAGAGACAGAAGGGAGGAGACAGAACAGGGGGAGAGAGAGACAGAACAGGGGGAGAGAGAGTCAGAACAGGGGGAGGAAAGAGAGACAGAACAGGGGGAGAGAGAGAGACAGAAGGGGGGTGACAGAACAGGGGGAGAGAGAGACAGAACAGGGGAAGAGAGAGTCAGAACAGGGGGAGGAAAGAGAGACAGAACAGGGCGAGAGAGAGAGAGAGAGAGAGAAAGAGAGAGAGAGAGACAGAACAGGGGGAGAGAGTGTCAGAACAGGGGGAGAGAGAGTCAGAGCAGGGAGAGGAAAGAGAGACAGAACAGGGGGAGAGAGAGAGAGACAGAAAGGGGGAGACAGAACAGGGGGAGAGAGAGACAGAACAGGGGGAGAGAAAGTCAGAGCAGGGAGAGGAAAGAGAGACAGAACAGGGGGAGAGAGAGAGAGACAGAAAGGGGGAGACAGAATAGGGGGAGAGAGAGACAGAACAGGGGGAGAGAGAGTCAGAACAGGGGGAGGAAAGAGAGACAGAACAGGGGGAGAGAGAGAGAGACAGAAGGGGGAGACAGAACAGGGGGAGAGAGAGAGAGAACAGGGGGGGAGAGAGTCAGAACAGCGGGAGGAAAGAGAGGCAGAACAGGGGGAGAGAGAGAGACAGAACAGGGGTAGAGAGAGAGACAGGACAGGGGGAGAGAGTGTCAGAACAGGGGGAGAGAGAGTCAGAACAGGGGGAGGAAAGAGAGTCAGAACGGGGAGAGAGAGTCAGAACAGGGGGAGGAAAGAGAGACAGAACAGGGGGGGAGAGAGAGACAGAAGAGGGGGACAGAACAGGGGGAGAGAGAGACAGAACAGGGGGAGAGAGAGAGGGAGACAGAACAGGGGGAGAGAGTGTCAGAACGGGGAGAGAGAGTCAGAGCAGGGAGAGGAAAGAGAGACAGAACAGCGGGAGAGAGAGAGAGACAGAAAGGGGGAGACAGAACAGGGGGAGAGAGAGACAGAACAGGGGGAGAGAGAGTCAGAACAGGGGGAGGAAAGAGAGACAGAACAGGGGGAGAGAGAGAGAGAACAGGGGGAGAGAGAGTCAGAACAGCGGGAGGAAAGAGAGGCAGAACAGGGGGAGAGAGAGAGACAGAACAGGGGTAGAGAGAGAGACAGGACAGGGGGAGAGAGTGTCAGAACAGGGGGAGAGAGTGTCAGAACAGGGGGAGGAAAGAGAGTCAGAACAGGGGGAGAGAGAGTCAGAACAGGGGGAGGAAAGAGAGACAGAACAGGGGGAGAGAGAGACAGAACAGGGGGAGAGAGAGACAGAACAGGGGGAGAGAGAGTCAGAACAGGGGGAGGAAAGAATGTGTAAGATCGGTATTTCTGTCCCGCGACGGGCCCCTCACAGCATGGCTCTCAACTCTTCTCACCACCGGAGATCCTCTTCAGCATGCACCCGTCACTGGAGACAGGCGCGTGCACTAAGAAATACTCATTCGCTGCTATCCCGGTCAAACTTGCTTGATGAATATGCAAGCTATCTCTGCGTGGATTGCTCCTAGCTTTTCCGTAGTTGATCATTCTGTGATTCTGTGTTATTCTGCTCTACTGGACTTCTGACCTGGCATGTTTTTTGGATTATCCCTCTGCTTTTGCCCTTATATTTTGGCTTTCATCTGGACTCTGCTGCCCTCTGGAATCCCTGACCCGGCTACTATTTTCTGACAATCCTGAACTCTGGAAACCCTGACCCCGGCTTGTACTTCTGACATTGCTTCGCTTCTGGCTCTCCGACTCGGCTTATACCTCGACTATTCTATACGGCTTCAGCCCATCTATACCTGGTCCGCGGACGTTCGTGCCTGCTGCCATCTATTGAAGTCTGCTTGCCCTGTAGTCCTCGGTATCGGTGGTGCCAGGCAAGAACAGTCTAATCTGCTATTGGGGTCCCTACCTCTCAGTACGAACCACGGTACGTTTACCTCTATTAATGTTACAATTCATCAAGCCTATCTCATGGACCCCGCAGAAGTCATGGATGTGGTAACTGCCCTATCCCGGCAACTAACGGCCCTGACCCAAACAATGCAGGACCTGCAAGCGGGACATTCTCACATCCAACATCAGCTACATGAATTACAAGCTCACCGCCAATACTCCCAGTCCGAAGGGACATCACCAATACCTGCCCCTCATCCTTTGGATTCAGCATCTGCCGCTACTCCAGAACCCAGGGTACCCCTGCCGGAACGTTTCTCTGGAGACAGGAAGAAATACAGGGCCTTCATGACTTCCTGTCAACTCCTATTCTCATTGCAACCCAGGACGTATGCTTCGGATTTTGTGAAAGTACGGACTGTCATTTCCCTATTACAGGGGGAACCCCAAACATGGGCGCACCATCTTTTACATCCTCAACATCCGTCCCTGGATTCGTGGGCGTCATTCCGCCAAGAGATGGATACTCTGTTTGAAGACCCCCTTAGAACTGTTACCGCTCAGTCCTCCCTCCGATCGCTTAGACAAGGCAAAAGACACATGGAAGAGTATGTCACGGAGTTCCGAAGCCTGGCAATCGATAGCACTTGGAACGAACCAGCGCTTTTAGACCAATTTCGCCAAGGGCTATCAGAAACCCTCAAGGATAAGCTTGCCCGCATAGGTATGCCGTCCTCTCTTGACAACCTTATCCATATGGTTGTACAATTAGATAGAAGGTTAAGGGAGAGAAGAATGGAGCGTGCCTCATCTCTCACCCCCACTTTTAGACGCCCTGCATCCTTTCCGGAGCCTTCTAGCCCTTCTCCGACCACCAGCATATCTGAAGAACCGATGCAGCTAGGACTTACACGAGGACCCCTTACTGAAGAGGAGAAGAAACATCGTCGGCTCAATAACCTATGCCTCTACTGCGGCAAGCCAGGCCATCTTATTCGTTCCTGTCCTCGGCTAACCCGATCTTCTGGAGGTAAGAGTGTCCAATCTGATATATGTCTCAGTCCTGCCTTGTCATCTGGTTCCCCTCATTTGTCAATCTCTCTGTTCCTACAGTGGACCAGTAACTCCGCCACAGTTCGAGCGATTGTTGATTCCGGGGCAAGCCGTTGCTTTATAGACAATTCTACGGCAGAACTTCTTCATATCCCAACCCGCAAGAAAGAGAAGCCACTACACATCCAGGTGATAGATGGTACTCCCATCAGCTCAGGACCTGTTGCTCTAGAAACACTTCCGCTACAAGTCTATATTGGCCCGGATCAAGTGGAAGTCCTTAAATTCGATGTGGTGACCTCCCCTCTATTCCCAGTTATCCTGGGAATGCCTTGGTTGTGTCTACACAACCCTCTAATACAGTGTTTCCCAACCCAGTCCTCAAGGCACACCTACCAGTCCAGGATTTAGGGATTACCTGGGTGTGTCTAAGGTGTTTTTACAAAGAAGAAAAAAAACACCTTAGACACAACTGGGTAATCCCTAAATCCTGGACTGGTAGGTGTGCCTTGAGGACTGGGTTGGGAAACACTGCTCTAATAGACTAGGCGAAAGGCTCTCTATCCTTTCCTTCTGAGTTCTGCCAACACCATTGTCAGAACACCCCCTCTACATTACTGACAGCTACTGACCCCGTTTCCAGTGAAGCAACCATCACCATTCCTGCTCATTATTCTGACTACGCCGATGTATTTGACAAGAAGGGGGCTGATAAACTACCCCCAGAACGAGCCTATCGATTGTCCTATAGATTTATTGCCGGGCTCTTCTATTCCGTTCATTAAAATCTACTCGCTATCAGAACCAGAACTGCTTAATTTAAAGGACTATATCACAGAGAACCTCTCAAAAGGATTTATTCGACCCTCAACCTCGCCTGCCGGAGCTGCTATATTTTTTATCGGAAAGAAAGATGGTGGTCTCCGACCATGTATCGATTATAGAGAAATCAATGACATCACCATCAAAAATCGGTATCCACTTCCCTTAATTCCTGAACTATTGGATCGGGTCAGAGGAGCCACCATATTCACCAAGATAGATTTACGTGGGGCATACAACCTGGTCAGGATTCGCAAAGGTGATGAGTGGAAGATGGCGTTCCGGACTCGGGATGGGCATTTTGAATATTTGGTAATGCCTTTTGGACTCTGCAATGCCCCAGCTGCTTTTCAACATTTTTTGAATGATGTGTTCAGAGACATATTGGATATATTCCTTGTGGTATATTTGGATGACCTACTCATCTTTTCCAAGAACCTCCAGGAACATCATATACACGTTCGCAAGGTACTGGACCGTTTACGTACACATCAGCTATACGCTAAACTTGAGAAATGTGCTTTTGACTGTTTCAAGATTGAATTCCTTGGATACATCCTAACACCAGGGAGTATTCAGATGGACCAACGAAAAGTCCACACGGTCTTGAACTGTCCAACACCTACTTGCAAAAAGGCGGTTCAACGATTTATTGGTTTCGCCAATTATTATCGCAAATTCATCAGAGGATTCTCGCAGATCGTTGCTCCCATCACTAAACTGACTAAATTACATATCCCCTTCGTTTGGACCTCTGCAGCTCAAGACGCCTTCAATTTGCTCAAACAACGTTTTACTTCAGCTCCTATATTGGTACAGCCTGAGTCCTCTTCACCGTTTTTTCTGGAAGTGGGCGCCTCCGAGGCATCCGTAGGAGCTGCCTTATCCCAGAGACAAGTGGAAAAAGCTCTCCTCCACCCAGTGGCCTTTTATTCCCATCGTCTCACACCTCCAGAGTCCAATTACGATGTAGGAGACAGAGAATTGCTAGCCATTAAGTATGCATTGGAGGAATGGAGACATCTGTTGGAAGGGGCGTTGCATCCTATTACCATTTATACTGACCACCGCAATCTCGGATACTTAAAGAAAGCCAAACGTCTTCGCCCCAGACAGGCTCGATGGTCCCTATTTTTTACTAGCCTTATCCCGCCTCTATGATATACAGCCTGTGGAGAACCTCACACCAGACACAATACTTCCTTCTCACGTATTCCTAACAACTCAGAGTTCTCCGATTAACAAGATACAAACTCATTCACGGTCTACCTTACCTCCTTGTATTATACCTTCTCTCACATTCCAAGGAGGATGCTACAAATACCAAGACAAAATCTACGTACCCAAACCTGTTCGTTTAACAGTTATGCAGCTACACCATGATTCTTTCCTGGCAGGACATGGTGGTATCACGAAGACCGCAGAACTTGTGAAACTCCACTTCTGGTGGCCTAAGTTAATGAAGGACGTCACAACTTATGTTCGTTCATGTGATGTGTGTGCGCAGAACAAGATAAACAGAACCAAACCTGCGGGCTTGCTACATCCACTCCCTGTGCCATCTAGACCATGGTCAGACATTTCCATGGACTTCATCGTGGACCTACCTCCTTCTCAGAAACACAATACCATCATGGTGGTAGTGGACCGTTGTACCAAGATGGCCCATTTTATCCCGATCATTGGGGTTCCCACAGCTGCTACTACCGCTTCTTTGTTTATCACCTCAATCTTTCGCCTCCACGGGCTGCCACAGTCCATCACCTCTGATCGTGGAGTTCAATTCACTTCCCGTTTTTGGAGATCCTTTTGTCATAACCTTCGAATCCAGGTTGCTCTTTCCACAGCATTCCACCCTCAGACCAACGGTCAAACCGAGCAGTTGAATCAAATATTGGAACAGTATATACGTTGTTACACCACCTATTTACAAGATGATTGGTTCCAACTACTCCCAACAGCAGAATTCGCCTACAATAATCATCAACAATCTTCCACTAAGATGTCCCCGTTTTTCGCTAACTACGGATACCACCCTATCTCGATTCCAGGACTGGTTGCGGACACTTCAGTACCTGAGGTCAAGGACAGACTCTTGCACATCTCACATCATTTGGTAACCCTACGTAAAAACCTTGAGGCCGCTCAAGACACCCAAAGTCATTACGCTAACCTGAAACATTCACCCCCGCCAAGGTACCAAATAGGGGATAAGGTGTGGCTCTCTGCTGCTCATATTCGGTTGACATGCCCATCCAGAAAATTGGGTCCCAGATTCCTGGGTCCTTATCCTATCCTAAAGATTCTCAGCCCTGGTACGGTGCGTCTAAAACTCCCCTCCTCGCTTCATGTTCACCCAGTGTTTCATGTGGCTCTCCTTAAGCCTTACATTGCCAACCGCTTTACCGGTCAGGTTCCTACGCCCCCTGCTCCGGTTATCGTGGAAGAACATGAGGAATACGTGGTACAACGGGTATTGGACTCCCGATGGCGGAGAGGACGCATCGAGTATCTGATCCATTGGCGCGGGTACGGTCTCAACGCTCTCAACTCTTCTCACCACCGGAGATCCTCTTCAGCACGCACCCGTCACTGGAGACAGGCGCGTGCACTAAGAAATACTCGTTCGCTGCTATCCCGGTCATCACTATGGCGACGGGCAGAGAGACGCGCGTCGCGTACGTCAAGGGGGCGGAGCTAAGCCCTTTAAATCCATAGCGCGCAATTCAAACTTGCTTGATGAATATGCAAGCTATCTCTGCGTGGATTGCTCCTAGCTTTTCCGTAGTTGATCATTCTGTGATTCTGTGTTATTCTGCACTACTGGACTTCTGACCTGGCTTGTTTTTTGGATTATCCCTCTGCTTTTGCCCTTATATTTTGGCTTTCATCTGGACTCTGCTGCCCTCTGGAATCCCTGACCTGGCTACTATTTTCTGACAATCCTGAACTCTGGAAACCCTGACCCCGGCTTGTACTTCTGACATTGCTTCGCTTCTGGCTCCCCGACTCGGCTTATACCTCGACTATTCTATACGGCTGCAGCCCATCTATACCTGGTCCGCGGACGTTTGTGCGTGCTGCCATCTATTGAAGTCTGCTTGCCCTGTAGTCCTCGGTATCGGTGGTGCCAGGCAAGAACAGTCTAATCTGCTATTGGGGTCCCTACCTCTCCGTACGAACCACGGTACGTTTACCTCTATTATTGTTACAGAGAGACAGAACAGGGGGAGAGAGAGAGACAGAAGGGGGGAGACAGAACAGGGGGAGAGAGAGACAGAACAGGGGGAGAGAGAGTCAGAACAGGGGGAGGAAAGAGAGACAGAACAGGGGGAGAGAGAGACAGAACAGGGGGAGAGAGAGTCAGAGCAGGGGGAGGAAAGAGAGACAGAACAGGGGGAGGAAAGAGAGACAGAACAGGGGGAGATAGAATCAGAACAGGGGGAGGAAAGAGAGACAGAACAGGGGGAGAGAGAGACAGAACAGAGGGAGAGAGAGAGACAGAACGGGGGAGAGACAGAACAGGGGGAGAGAGAGAGAGACAGAACAGGGGGGAGAGACAGAACAGGGGGAGAGAGAGAGACAGAACAGAGGGAGGGGGGAGAGAGAGAGAGACAGAACAGAGGGAGGGGGAGAGAGAGACAGAACAGGGGGAGAGAAAGAGACAGAACAGGGGGAGGGAGAGAGAGAGACAGAACAGGGGGAGAGAGAGAGACAGAACAGGGGGAGGGGGGGAGAGAGAGAGAGATGGGAGGGGGGGAGAGAGAGAAATAACAGGGGGAGGGGGGAGAGACAGAATGAGGGGGGACAGAACAAAGGAAGGGGAGGAGAGCAGGGCCGGACTGGGAACAAAAACCAGCCCTGGAAATATTTGTATACCAGCCCCATAGCATTGCGTCAATAGATTATTGTTTAGAAAAGGGAAAAACATGCATTTTTAAGCACATTTGAAGTTATAGATAGATATAGATAAGCCTGCACAGGACAATATATAGCCCCCAGTATGTACACAAGGTTACATGTATTGCCCCGTGAAGAGGTATATATCAGTGCATGAGCTATAACCTTGCTTACATGCTGCTGTGTAAATATAGACTTATCTCAGCATCCAAATTGCACTGACATGGTTTGCCCCAGCACCCAGATTGAACTCACAGCACTTGCCCCAGCATCCAGAATTTGACCCAGCACTAAAAATGCACTCACAGGACTTGCCCTAGCACCCAGGAGGAATTACCCTAGCACGCAGATGGACACCCAATCAATGGTGCATGCAGGAAGGAAAAGGTGCCAGATATGACATATTGTGCCCTGCATATTTTGCCACCATTGGCTGATCCTACCCTCAACAACAAATACAGTGTCTCACACACATACACAGTCACATACACACACAAACATTCCCAGTTGTCATAATAGAGCTACAAAATCAATAGAGCTGTCAAGAGCGAGTCCCCTGCTGTTTTTATTGCCGGGAAGCACTGCGATATTCCTATTTATTACACTCTGCCGCTCTCACACACACTTGCACTCTGCCGCTCACTCACATACACTGCCATTCACACACGCACCTGCACTCTGCAGCTCACTCACACACACACATACACTGCCACACACATACTCTGCCACTCAGACACATACACTCACTCATGCATTGCCACTCACTCTCAGTCCCATTTTTTCACTCTGATATTCACTCATGTACAGGGGCGTCACTATGGTTGGTGTCACCCGGTGCGGAAACTCATGGTGTCACCACCCTGGATTTCCTCCAATACAATGCCAAACAGATTCCTTAGTAATGCCAATTAGATGGCCTATTAACTATGCCACACACAGGAGCCCCATAACTATGACACACACTAGAGCCCCATAAATTATGCCACACCAGAGCCCCATAAATTATGCCTCACAAAAGAGTCCATTAATTATGCCACACATGGGGCCCAATAAATATGCCACACACAAGCGCCCCATAATTATGCAACACACAGGAGCCCACGAGGTTACAATTGTACAATTATAGATACCAGTAATAATGTGCCACTCAGAGCCCAGTAATATTGTGCCAGTCAGATACCAGGAATATTGTGCCAGTCAGAGCCCAGTAATATTGTGCCAAACAGAGCCCAGTAATATTGTGCCAGTCAGAACCCAGTAATATTGTGCCAGTCAGAGCCCAGTAATATTATGCCATTCAGAGCCCAGTAATATTGTGCCATTCAGATACCAGTAATATTGTGCCAGTCAGATACCAGGAATATTGTGCCATTCAGAGCCCAGTAATATTGTGCCAGTCAGAGCCCAGTAATATTATGCCAGTCAGAGCCCAGTAATATTGTGCCAGTCAGAGCTCAGTAATAGTGTGCCAGTCAGAGCTCAGTAATAGTGTGCCAGTCAGAGCCCAGGAATATTGTGCCAGTCAGAGCCCAGGAATATTGTGCCAGTCAGATACCAGGAATATTGGGCCAGTCAGATACCAGGAATATTGTGCCAGTCAGAGATCAGGAATATTGTGCCAGTCAGAGCCCAGTAATATTATGCCATTCAGAGCCCAGTAATATTGTGCCAGTCAGAGCCCAGTAATATTGTGCAAGTCAGATACCAGGAATATTGTGCTCGTTTTTAACCACCCTCCTCCCCCTTCCCCATCACTTACCGAATGGCTGCTGCTCTGTGTCCCCGGATGGACGCCTCCTCCATGCAGTCTTTTCCTTCCTGCACGGAGGAGGGAAACAGTCACCGGATGTGACGTAGAGTGGTGCTCCTGACGCAGCGTCTTAGAGCAGCTGCGGCCGTACATCTTAAAGCGGCCACGGCTAACGTCTTAAAGCGGCCGCGACCTTAAAGCGGCTGCATACTTAAAGCGGCCCCAGGGCCGGCGGCCCACCGTGATATTTCCCGGTATCCCAGTAGGCCAGTCCGGCCCTGGAGGAGAGAGACAGAACAGAGGGAGAGAAAACAGGTGTGGGGGAGTTAGAGAGAGACAGACATGGCAATGAAGAGGAAAGAGACACATATACAGGGGGTGAAAGAGACGGGTGCGCCAAGGGGGTAGCCTGCACAGGGCGCTGGGACACTTAAGGCCGGCCCTGTTCCTGATATTACGTTTAAATCGTTGCCCCTCTAATTTTAGACTATGTCCTCTAGTTGTAGTAGTTTTTCTTCTTTTAAATATACTCTCTTCCTTTACTGTGTTGATTACTGCTGGTACAGTCAGTTTACTACTGCTGGTACAGTCGTACCTGGTTATAGCCAGCTTATGATCGTGTATATAGAGATAGCAAATGCAGTTATCTCAGCTGTTGTGGACGTCTGACTTCTAGTTTGTCTGTAGTATTGTCCATTGTTCTGAAAGCATACCAAGTTAAAGATCTCAAAGTACCATTTTCCTAGAGATTCTGCTTCCCTCTCCAGTTTCCATTACAGACTCTGTTCATTTTAGTTTCCCCTTCTCGCTGTTATTATTCCCTTTCCTTTTGTTGCCCCATCTCAGTGTCTCCCGTGTGGTCCACTTACCTCCATGTATGATGGTACTGACACTTAGAGGCTCCAGAGTGCCACCTGTGCCAAAGGTTCTCCATCATTGGTCTACAGCGATGAAAGGAGAGGGCATAGCTTTCAACAGTCAAGAGAGTTTATCTCTGCAGTACATAATTCATGTAAGTTCAGGGGGGGAATTAATTTGTGAAGCAAGTTACTTCCCATGTGATCCTTCTTTGATTAACTGGTTCCCCCTGGACATACTTGAATACCACATTATACAGGAGAGTAGGTAAAAGTTATATATGTGTCAAAGAAAAAACAAAACTGACTGATCTGGCAAAACTAGATGTACAACTGGTGTCAGATGTGTGCTCTGTACAGACTCCTGTGTAATATATGTATGCACACATTGCACGTACAGTTATCATTCACCTGGTATTATTATATGTCTGCTCTGTACAGGCTCCTGTGTAATATATGTATGCACACACTCCAAGTACAGTTATCATTCACCTGGTATTATTATATGTGTGCTCTGTACAGGCTCCTGTGTAAAATATGTATGCACACACTGCAAGTATAGATATCATTCACCTGGTATTATTATTATATGTGTGCTCTGTACAGGCTCCTGTGTAATATATGTATGCACACACTGCAAGTATAGTTATCATTCACCTGGTATTATTATTATATGTGTGCTCTGTACAGGCTCCTGTGTAATATACGTATGCACACACTGCAAGTATAGTTATCATTCACCTGGTATTATTATATGTCTGCTCTGCACAGACTCCTGTGTGATATATATATGCACACATTGCAAGTATAGTTATCATTCACCTGGTATTATTATATGTCTGCTCTGTACAGACTCCTGTTTAATATATGTATGCACACACTGCAAGTATAGTTATCATTCACCTGGTATTATTATATGTCTGCTCTGTACAGACTCTTGTGTAATATATGTATGCACACACTGCAAGTATAGTTATCATTTACCTGGTATTATTATATGTCTGCTCTGCAAACCTAATACTTGTCAGTAAATTAAACCTATCTAGAAGACATATTCACATTGTAATAATTTGTATAATTATCTGATTTTAGGCCATTTTTCAGATGGGAGTGGTGCTTGAGAACCAGGCAGGATACAGTAATAGAGCATTATCACGTTGTAACTCATGGTTAACAAACAAATAAGCAATACCTTTCCAGTTTAAGTGTCAGACTGTAACAGGATTAGGAGATGGAAGCGATATCAAAAAAATCCCCTATGTTTAGCTGGGCCGTGCGGCTGGAAGGGAGTGCAGGACACTTCCCTCACAGCCGCAGACAGGCTAAACAGAGCAGAGCATCGGGAGACAGAGCAGCAGGGAGTTAAGTACTGGGAAAGGGGGGAGGGTGCAAAAAACAGCAGAACACTGGATTATTAAATGGCAAAATACTGGCATATTGAATGGCAAAATACTGGCATATTGAATGGCATATTGAGGGGCAAAATACTTGCATGTTAACTGGCATATTGAGGGGCAAAATATTGGCATATTAAATGGCAAAATTCTTGCATGTTGAGTTGCAAGATACTGGCATATTGAATGGCAAAATACTGGCATATTGAATGGCATATTGAGGGTCAAAATATTGGCATATTAAATGGCATATTAAATGGCATATTGAGGGGCAAAATATTGGCATATTAAATGGCAAAAGAATGGCATATTGAGATGCAACATACTGGCATATTAAATGGCAAAATAATGTCATATTGAATGACAAAATAATGGCATATTGAGGGGCAAAATAATGGCATATTAAATGGCATACTGAGGGGCAAAATATTGGCATATTAAAGGGCAAAATAATGGCATATTGAGTGGATACATACTGGCATATTGAGGGGCTAAATACTGTCATATTGAGTGGCTAAATATTGGCATACTGAGGGGCTTAATACTGGCATACTGTGTGGCAAAAGAATGGCATATTGAGTGGCAAAAGAATGGCATATTGAGTGGCTAAATAATGGCATATTGTTTGGCTAAATACTGGCATATTAAGGGGCAAAATACTGGCATATTAAGTGGAAAATACTGACTTATCGAGTGGCAAAATACTGACTTATTGAGTGGCAAAATATTACTGGAATATTGACCAACTGCTCCCAACCACCCACCATATTACATTAGACCGGGATAACATGCCTGTGAGGGTAGGTGGGGAGAGTGGGAGATATTGTCGGGGAAGGGGGCCCAGAAAATTTGTTCAGTAAGGGGCCTTGAAATTCCTGGTGGTGGCCCTGTTGACAGCATCCATGGAAGGTTGATTGACAGTGCCACCACGCACGTGCGGTCGCCCTGTCACACAACCAGGCAGCACTGCGTATGCGCAGTACTAAGTCTCCAGAGAACAGATGAAGAACATGGTGTTGTAGTTTTTATTTCCGCTGTTCTGACGAATTCTACCTCTCTTCTGAAAAGCAGAACAGAGGGGGGGGGCTCGGCACGACAGCGTGACAGACCCCCAAACTCAACTGTCCCGCGAATAATCTTAGAGCATGTTACTGGTATATTATGCCATTTAGTCAGGGATACTCCTATGGCATGCATTAATCCTTAAAGAACCAGGGATTTTCCAGGGTTAATGACATCAGGCGATTTTTCCATTTTGATAAGTGGTTGATTAAACTTAGTTTCCCTCTCTCTCATTTAATGCACCCATTCAAGTTATAAGCGGGCCGGCCCTGTAATGGGGCAGAGTTGGGCAGCTGCCCCAGGCGGCACCCTGGCAGAGGTGGCACTACACTGTGTGGGTGTATATCAGTGTGAGTAAGTGTGTATGTCAGTATGAGTGAGTGTGTGTGCATGTGAGTGTGTGTATATCAGTGTGAGTGAGTGTGTGTATGTCAGTATGATTGAGCCAAAATTGCACTTAGAAGCTGCCCATGGAAGCCAATCTTCACCCAGAAGCTGTCCCAGCAGCAAGATTTGCACTCATGAGCTGCCCCAGCAACCGAAATTGCATTCTGGAGCTACCCCAGTAACCAGATTTGCACCAGGAGCAGCCCAAGCAAACAGATTTGCTCTCAGGAGCTGCCCAAGGAAGAAAATTTGGTACAGAATGCACATACTGTTTGCAAATTTTTATACAGGAGGAAGAGCTAGGTAGAATTATATCAATTTCTTTTTGTTGTTGTGAGCAGTTGCAGAGTCTGTGGGGGTGAGTTTGAGCATCTTCTATGTCTAACCAGGCTGTATGCCCTTTGGGAACATGTAATAATATATTTTGGGACATCCTTGCCGTTTTGAAGTAAATTGTGAAGGCGGGAATCTGTAATTGTATTTCCTGCAGTAGGGACAATTGAATGGATATCGGGAGAGTTCTGAAGAGGTATAATCATTTCGGTAGGATCGACATGCATTTATGTCTCATTGTGTGTGGTACATGTGTAGCTCTAGTGAAAGGAGTTTTGTGGATATATAGTACTCACATTTTGGGAGGATTTGAAGTACAGTTGTTGAAATATCCTGACCATGGGGGGTTGCTGTGACAGCTACAAGCGGTCTCTGGGTTCCATAGTGGAGAGGGTGAGGCTCAGGAGGTGGTATGGTATAGAATAATTGAAAGATTGCATAGCACTGTACTCATACCCAGATGAGTGGGGGTGATTTGCATGATCGATACATTCACAATTGTAGGGAGGGCATGTAGGAACAGGCCCGGGGATTGACGTGAACTTCTACATCAACAGGGTTGGGGGGGTCTTGTCTTCCCCCTATTTGTATCTCCAAAGATGGAGTTGTAGGCAAACAAACATTTGTAATTAGGCATAATAGGCACAATATAGGAATAGGTATCAACAGGGCCGGACTGGGGATAAAAACCAGCCCTGGAAATAATTGTATACCAGCCCCATATCATGACATCATTATACCAGCCCCATATCATGACATCATTTTACCAGCTGCATAGCATTGAATCATTATACCAGCCGCATAGCATCACATCATTATACCAGCTCCATAGTATGACATCATTATACCAGCCCCATAAGCATGACATCATTAAACTAGCCACATAGCATAACATCATTATACCAGCCTAGGGTTGCCACCTTTTCCACAAAAATACCGGCTTTGCTACTGCCTCCATAGAATTAACATTGGCAGCAAGTTATATTTTTACCGGCCTTGTGTTAACATTATTTTTCTTGTTCATAAAAGAGAAAACCATTTCAAAGAGTATATTATTTGTAGATAAAACTGATATATAAGTCTGCCTAGGGTAATATATGCCCCCAGTATGTACTCAAGGTTATATCAAACACAGTGCCCTAATATAATCCCCATGCACATTGCCATATATAAGTACCCCAGTATGTACACAAGGTTATAGGAATTGCCCTGTGCATGGGGTATATATCAGGGCAGTGAATTGGCCGCAAGAGTAGTCTGGCACACGGGGACACTGCACTGCTACTTTTACTGAGAATGTTTGCTATTTGATACACATAGTCATAAACCCTTACAGACAGTCACACTTACACACATACACAGTCACACATACATACAGAAATACACAGGCACATACAGAACTACACACTTACAGTTAGACACACCTACAGTCACACTTACAGACATACACACAGTCACAATTGCAGACACACAGTAACATGTACACTGTCACACACGCAGACACACAGAATTTTTTTACACTTACATACAGTCACACTTACACGCGGTCACAGTTACAGACAAAAAGTTACATTCACACTTACACTGTCACACATGCAGACACACTTACATATACACATGGTTTACTTACATACAGTCACACTTACACACAGTCACAGTTACACTTATACAGACACACTTACACACAGTCACACTTATACAGACACACTTACACACAGTCACACACACAGTCACACTTACAGACAAAAAGTTACACATTCACACTCACAGACACACTGTAACACATGCACACTGTCACACATGCAGACACACTTACATACACACACGTATTTTTTTTTTAAATGCTGTTTGCAGAGAGGTGGATATACACACATGCAGAAATACACACACTTACATACAGTCACACTTACAGATAAAAAGTTACACATTCACACTGACAGATACACTTACATACAGTAACACATGCACACTTTCACACACGCAGACACACACACATACACACAATTTATTTCTTTTTTTTTAATTTAAAAAAATTCTGTAGGTTTGAAACGGTGCCTGCCTCGTATAATTCATTTTTATTCATTTTTTTTTCCTGAGCGTCGGATGTCACCTACATCCGGCACTCAGACTGTCTCGGGGGAAGGGCAGAGCACTCGTAAAGCGGCCCCGGCAGCCGCGTTCTTAAAGCGGCCCCGGCGGCCGCGTTCTTAAAGCGGCCCCGGCGGCCGCCTTCTTGAAGTCTGGTCAGCCCCAAGAAAGACAGCCTACCGGGATTTTTCCCGGTATCCCAGTAGGCCAGTCTGGCCCTGGGTATCAACCATCATATTTGATATCAGACAGATTATGACTTATAGGGAATGAGTGGGTGTTAACGAAAGAAGCAAACATATGTCTAGGTATGTTTTAGGAGGTTTCCCATTAATGAGTAACGTGTTATCTAACTTTTTAGAGGTAACGTAGATTGAATTGCTTGTGTGAACACTATATTCCCAGTGCAATACCTGAAAATTGGACAAATAAACAACAGGTATTAACGATCAAAACATAGTAGTGACTGAAGGGCCACGGCGGGCTGCATACTTATCAGTTTTCTTCCCAGCATATTCGTCTTACACGAACCTCGGTTCTTTCTTCCTCCTTAGGCGGTTCCATACCCTTGCCTTCTTATTACCGATGTTACTCATTTTATTATAATAATAATAATAATAACGCTATATTGCACGTTCAAAATCCAAAAAATGCTACCTCGTCGCTACACAGCTCAAAGGGAACTAATAAATGATTGGCAGCTGGGTCCTTTTATACACTGATTTCATGACATCATAGCCACACCAACATATTGTGATGTGCTAGGCCACACCCAACTCCATATATGGTCATGCCATGCCCACCTGCAGTGATGTGCAAGGCCACACCCACCTATTGTGATGTGCTAGGACACACAACTCCATATATGGTCATGCCTACACCCACCTGCAGTGATGTGCTAGGCCACACACAACTCCATATATGGTCATGCAACACTCATCTCTAGTGATGTACAAAATGGGGGACTTGCCCCCTCCCTTCAGAAATTAGACATGCAGCAAGGGAGGGAGAAGCAGTTTGCTCTTTTTTTTTAATTGTATACACCCCCATGTCAGAGTGGTTTGGTCTGCTCTCTCAGGGCTGTCTTTACCCACAGAGCATAGAGGGGAAACTGCCCTGAGTTTAGTCACACTGCAGGGTCCACTGACACTGCTACTTGAGCCCAAGAGTTTCTCAACCCTTTATTTATTTTGTCACTTGCCAGGGTGGATGACATTATACTGGTTTAAATTATTATTCAATGTATTCTTTCCCTCACTCACCACTAAACCCCTTTCATCATGGTATTGCCCAAGCTCCCTTAGCTTCTTCCAACTGCCATTGATTTCATTCTCCCCATTGGCCACTAGCTGTCTGTCTTCCACCCTATTGGCCACTAGCTGTCTGTCTTTCACCCTATTGGCCAGCTTCCCTTAGATCCCTCCTCTCATCCTATTGGTCTCTCTCCCAGTCACTCTGACTTCCTTTACCTTGGGATTGGCTGGTTTCTGTTTATTCCCTCCTCTCATCCTATTGGTCTCTCTCCCAGTCACTCTGACTTCCGTTACCTTGGGATTGGCTGGTTTCTGTTTATTCCCTCCTCTCATCCTATTGGTATCTCTCCCAGTCACTCTGACTTCCGTTACCTTGGGATTGGCTGGTTTCTGTTTACTCCCTCCTCTTTATTCATGTTTCCTCTTTCTGTGCAGGAGTTGATACCTGGTAATATCATTATATTGTAACCCTTTACATGCCAAACCAACCAGAGAGGGCTGGATTATAAAACAAAAATGGAGTTAATACTCCAGCTGTTCAGGCTACATGTCCCATGACCCTCAGCCAGTGTGCTAAGCATCATGGGAAGGAGAGTACTCAACAACTAGAGTGCCAAAGGCTAGGTATTATATGATTATGGATTGTACTGCAGCTGCTGGGGAATACACATCTCATGATTCTCAGCCATCCATGATACATGTAATAAAAGAACCTGCAGTGCCAAAGGTTACTACCTCTTCTGCATAACTGCCAAGTGTCCTATTTTGTATCCAGGCCTTTATGTCCCTTGTTATTGCCTCTAAATGCCCTTTATATAATACTTCCCAATGTTTGCTTGCATCACGGAGCTGCACTACACAACACAACATTAATTTTACTTGACTGCAACTCTCATGATGTTCAGCCAGTAACATTGCTAGTTGGAAACTGTGGATGGGGCTGTGTGAGGGGTAGGGGGGGGGGGGTAATCAGGGCCGGCAATAGGGGTGTGCGACCTGTGCGAGCACAGGGCGCAACACCCCAGGGGGCGCCGCTCGCCATCTAAAAAAAAAAAAAGGTAAAGGCACTGGATGGGGGAGATCAAAAGATCCCCCCTCACCAGCCCTCTGCTCGGCATGCTCTGCTGGATCCAAGGAGGGGGCGGAGCTAACCTGATGAACGGTGTAGCTCCGCCCCCATCCTGTGAAGCAGAGAAGCTCCTGCTTCACGGGGAGCTGCAGGCAGCAAGAGAAAGTGCTGCTCGGCTCCCCATGCCTGCATTAAGCATGGGGAGCCGAGCAGCACTTTCTCTTGCTGCCCGCAGCTCCCCGTGAAGCAGACGCTGCCCTGCTTCACAGGGTGGGGGCAGAGCTACAGCTCTCAGCCGGTTAGCTCCGCCCCCTCCCTGATCAACATTTGCAGGCGAAGAGGGGGGGGGGAGAGAGAGAGACAGAACAGGGGGAGGGGGGAGAGAGAGACAGACAGAACAAGGGGAGAGAGAAACAGACAGAACAGGGGGGGTGAGAGACAGAACAGGGGGAGGGGGAGAAAGAGAGACAGAACAGGGGGAGGGGGAGAGAAAGAGACAGAACAGGGGGAGAGAGAGAGAGAGAGACAGTACAGGGGGAGGGGGAGAGAGGACAGGGGGAGGGGGGAGAGATGGTAGGGGGAGAGAGACAGAACAGAGGGGGGAGAGAGACAGAACACGGGTGTCTGGGGGGAGAGACAGAACAGGGGAGGGGGGTAGAGAGATGCAAAGGGACACGGTTAACTCACAGAAACTGTAAACAGTAGATGGAAACACTATAGGTCAGGCTGTTTGAGGTTCAAACTGTTTATCTAGCTCAGTTACTGGATGATAATTAATGAAGGCTCCTAATTTTAAAAGACTTGCCAACAGGGGTGCATATATCTCAAGTACATCAGCATAAGTATCCTGACAGACCACAAACACCAAATTAAAGAAGGAGTCTCCCAGTAGTCATCTACATTGGGTGTTCATGGGTCCAACCCCACTATCTCAGCTGCTCCCATAATACCCGGCCTTTACTTTGCCTCTCATGTGCTACTTGGTATAGTTAATATTTCCAACTGCTTTAAAACCATTTGGTACTTCATGATGTGTTGTTAAAGGATCTCAGGGTCAGCTAATTTAGAACATTCACAAATCATCTCACACAGCACCTTAAACAACAATATAAAGCATCCATCACCCATACAACTAGCAGGCATCTATTTAACAACGATCGACCCAACTGAATGTTTCCTATGTAACAACTGCATTTTGCAAAATCGGAACACACAAAGCTTATCTCACAAATGTATACTCATATATCAACCACACACTAGCTAAAATTATTGAGCTGACCTAGAACCATGGTCAAGGTAATTAGGAAGGGAAAAAAAAAGAAGCTTGCTGCAGAGGCACTGTATGCGGAAATCCCTGTCGGAAAGCAGGCAGTATGAAGTCTGTGCGCTGCCCAGGCACACAGATAAGTCTCCATGCTGCATGTCTCGAGCTCCCTGTTGCTCTGAAAGTGACAGCTCACGTGATCGATGCAAGTCACGTGACCTGCCGGTGATCACGTGAACGTTCGCATGAGAGTAGCGGGGATTGTAAGAGATGACTGGAGACAGAGCAGCAGGAAGGTGAGTACTGGGGAAGGTGGTAACAGTATTTTTTGTGGAGACTAATAGTGGCATATTAATTGTGGCATATTAGTGGGCATATCAATAGGGGCATTATTAATTGTGGCATATTAGTGGGCATCTTAGTGGGCATATTAATTGTGGCATATTAGCGGGCATATCAATAGTGGCATATTAATTGTGGCATATTAGTGTGCATGCCAATAGTGGCATATAATTGGGCATATTAATTGTGGCATATTAGTAGGCATGTCAATAGTGGCATATTCATGGGCATATCAATAGTGGCATATTAATTAGTGGGCATACTAATAGTGGCATATTAGTGGGCATATTAGTGGGCATATTAATTGTGCCATATTAGTAGGCATATTAATTGTAGCATATTAGCGGGCATATCAATAGTGGCATATTAATTGTGGCATATTATTGGGCACATTGTTTGTGGCATATTAGTGGGCATACCAGTTATGGCATATTATTGGGCATATTAATTGTGCCATATTAGTGAGCACACCAATAGTGGAATATTAATTGTGGCATATTATTGGGCATATTAATTCTGGAATATTAGTGGGCATACCAATAGTTGCATGTCATTGGGCATATTAATACTATTGGGCATATTAATTGTGGCATATTAGTGTGCATGCCAAAAGTGGCATATTATTGGGCATATTAATTGTGGCATATTCATGGGCATATCAATAGTGGCATATTAATTAGTGGGCATACTAATAGTGGCATATTAGTGGTCATATTAGTTTTGGCATATTAGTGGGCATACCAATAGTGGCATATTAATTGTGGCATATTAGTGGGCAAACTAATAGTGGCATATTATTGGGAATATAAATTGGGGCATATTATTGGGCATACTAGTTGTGGCATATTAATGGGCATACTAATAGGGGCAGATTAATGGGTAAATTGGACATGGAATATTAATGGGTATAACAGTGACAAATTAATGGACAGACTAACAGTGGCATATTAATGGGCATACTAACAGTGGTATATTTATGGGCAAACTGGCTGTGGTATATTTATGGGCAAAGTGGCTGTGATATAATAATGGGCATATTAGCTGTGGCATATTAATGGGCACACTAACAGTGGCACATTAATAGGTATATTGGCTGTGGCATATTAATGGCATTCAGTGGCATATTAATGGGCATATTGGCTGTGGAATATAGATGAGCAATCAGTGGCATATTAATGGGCAACCTGGTTGTGGGAATACATTGGCAAGATTTGTTGTAGAATGTCAAGTCTGAGGGTGTATTAACAAGTCTGAGGTGCAGATTGACAGGTCCAAGGGGCAGAGTGGCAAGTTGGGGGATGCATTATCAAGTCTGTGGGGCAGATTGGCAAATTTGGGGATAGAATGGCAAGTCTAAATGGAAGATTGGCAAATAAAAGGAAATGAAAAAAAGAAATGCCTTTTCTCAATCATAGGTTTATTAAATATGGAAAAAACTGTTTACACGTGAATTATTAATTACTAGTAAAACTTTTTTTCATGTAAGGTCATCTTATATTTACTGGGGGTCTCACAATCGCTATAGCCCAGGGGCCTACAATGTCTTAATCCGGCCCTGGGCGCGAGGTGCTGTCAAATAAGTTATGAATCTAAACAATTAATGTTTAACCCCTTCGCGACAAAGGACGTGTCAGGCACGTCCTGGGAGAAACTCCCTTAACGACAAAGGACGTCCTGCGGTGAATCAATTTCTGCTCTGGGGCACCCACAATCGCACCACGGTCAATATGGCTATGCCCTCTGCCGGTCTGAGCTTCGGAAGTGAAAGTAATTTCACTTCCGTCGCTCTGAATATGCTACTTGACTGCCCCTAGTGGTAGTTAAGTAGCATAGCAATGGAAAAAAATTTAAATAAATATTTAATTAATTAAAAACTGGTTATATAGTTAGATTAGCCTATAGGGTTAAAATTAAATAATTTTTAGCATAAGGGATAGGGTTAAAATGAAAATAAAATTAAAACATATTAAGGGATATAATAAGGATTAGAGTTGGGGTTAAATTTAGTGTTAGGGTTAAATTTTGGGTTCGGGTTGCGGTCAAAAGCTCAATATAGGAAAAAAACAAAAAACACTATTTTTGTTTTTTTCCCCATAACTCGCAAAAAAATACCGAAAAATATGGAAACATGCATATTTCTGAACTCGGGACAACATTTAGAAAATATTTAGATGGGGTCTTTTTTAATGATTTTTTTTTGTGTAAATTAAATTTTAGGTCAAAGTTTGAAAAAGTGGGTTTTTAAAAAAATTTCATCATATTTTATGATTTTTTTTTTTTTGTAAATTATAACATATGATGAACATAATGGTATCTAATGAAAGCCCTTCTTATGACGATAAAAACAACATATAATTTGTGTGGGTACAGTATGTGAAAAAGAATAAAATTGCAGCTAAACACAAACACCCCAGAAATGTCAAAACAGCCATTGTCACCAAGGGAAAGTCAAGGTTAAAATGTCTTGTCAGTAAGGGGTTAAAAAGTTCAAACAATAGATGAATATCACTGTTGAAAAAAACATCTGCATAAAAGCATAATAGAAGACTCACAGGCACCTATCCAGAGTGGCATTAACAGGCTATAGTGCTAATGTCATAGAATGTAGAGACGCCAAGGACTGTTTAGGATTTTTCTCAGAGACACTAGAGTTTATGCTTGTATGAATCAAAGCTCTATGTTGGTTCACGCTGCCTGTCAAAATATGTGTAGGGTTGTTAACTGTGAGAAGGTGCAAAAATGCATAATCAAAAGTAAGTAAAGCTATGATTCAATTAATTAAAATCCATGCGATATTTATTTTAAAATGAACTACAGGTTTAACAGTAGAGATATTTGTGTTGGAAGGTATGTATTAGGTAGCAGAATGTAGAATGGCACAAATTGAAGGAGGATCAATTCATTATGGTCTGGTTATCTCAGTATAGGAGGTTTGAAAATGTTTGCAGAAAAAATACCTGCTTCACAAAAATAACTGGTTTGCTAATATGTTCTGGACATCACTTTGCATGGATATGTAGGTTTGTAGTTAGATGTGGCGGATCAAAAATGGTAACTATATTTCACATTTTATATTGACAGACAGCACATTTAATCAATATATATATTCTGGTCAACTTTGTCAAAAGAGGGCACAAAGCTTTTCTATTAGTTCCTATGCAATGCAAATATTATGAGGACAGTAATAAATATTGGTGCACTGCAGCTGATAACTACTACTTCTATTCAGTGTTAATTTTGTTGTCATAGCTTTCGTCAATTTCATGATTCAGTGACTAAAAGTAAACAATAACTAAATAAAAACTTAATTAAAAAAGTTAATACGACTAAAACGTTGACAACTGACGAAAACATGTTGAAAATCTTAGGAAGGGACTATTGCATTACCTATTTGGACTTCTGGTTCTAGCTCCCTTGGATCTTTGCCAAAGACCAGCCCCCTGACTCTATCGGCAGCTGGATTGGCTGAGACGTAGACTCTGTCTGCTGCGTATGGGTATCTGTCTGTTGCGTGAAACCACTCCTCATCTGATTGGCCTGGTCCTGTTATGTGAGTGTTACCCCTCCCATCTCCCTAGCAAGTTCACTTAACACTATGTTATAGCCTTCTCAGACCTGTTCCCTCCCTCACTGCTGGAGATTTAGTCGACTAAAACTAGACTAACAATAAAACAATTCAGATGACTAAAATCTGACTAAAACTAAAATGGTCCAAAGACGGACTATGACCAAGTATTGCACAATGGTATGGGACTCTTTTAATTCACTCATCCAAGGTGTATATATTAAAATGTAACCTCTCCCCAATTCTTAAACATTTTTGCTTTTGATTATAACCTTCTGCAGCCATGTTTGCATTTAAGGGTTTAATGTGTCAGTTCATAGAGCATTTTACATCTTGCACCTTTTGTGGAGTGTGAAGATGGAGGCAATCACATCAAGGGATCAATAGATAACGGTATGGATAGAGGGCTTAACACAGAAATGTTTTTAATTCTGAAGCTCTCATCAGTCTCACTATAAAGAAGAATGAGCTGGCTTCCCCTCTAATAACACCTTGTTCCAGTTTCAGATAGGGATGTCTGTATCTATCAACTCTTCCTCATTTGCAAGAACAGAGCTCCATTGTGTCCTATGAAAACTGCTTTGTTCATGGCACACCAAGGCTTGTTAGAAGCAGAAACTGATACAAACTATTAATGTGCTATTTATAGGAAGAAAAACTACAGCTTCATGTAACTCAGCAGCCAGCTTTGCTTTCTTCTAATCATTGCCAGTTTTCAATTTTAGGTCATTTTCCTTCCATTTATACGCAGTACAGGTGCCGAAAGATGGATAACAGCCCCCAATTTCAGCTCTGCATGGATGACTTAGAACAAAATTTCACAAAGAGTTATGAAGGGTAATAATAAAGGTCTTATGGATGCAAATCTGGCTTCATGATCTGCTGATAGGTATACAGAGATTAACATACACATTCTATATCTATATGTATATATATATATAGAACTATTTAGATATATCTATGTAGATGCATGTACTATATAATGTTAGATACTTGAATACAGGCTCTTTTGGGGAAGAATGCATTAGCTGAGACTAAGCTCCTGCAAACGAAGTTTGTAAGCAAATTAATTTAGCAGCAAGGTGTGATGGTGGTCTGCACAGCTTCCATTGCACTGCCTTGGAAGCTGCAGTAATCCAAACTGTCAAGCCAGGGCTCTACTGTCACAGCTGATTTGTGTTATAGGCAATGTAAGATTATAACAGATCCCAAGAATACCATTAAGACAGAGAACAAACAATAAAAAAGAGAGACAGAAACACAACCTAATACCTCATTTATAAATATTGTAGACCACATTGACTCTTTTAGCGAATGTAACACCATGCCAATGACATAACGTTTTTCATCATATTTGTATTTTTAATTTAGGCGTATTTGTTTAAAAAATTAAATCTACAGTAGTACATGCCACAATCCCTTTAAGCCCAAT
The DNA here is from genome assembly GCA_036172795.1 of Pelodytes ibericus. Classification (NCBI taxonomy): domain Eukaryota; kingdom Metazoa; phylum Chordata; class Amphibia; order Anura; family Pelodytidae; genus Pelodytes; species Pelodytes ibericus. Next base: position 109,191,530 of record CM069860.1, read on the forward strand.
CACATCAGGGGTTGAGGGGACTCTGACACCTGGAATTGTGTTTATACTGTGAATGTAGAGAATAGAAATTGATAATCAATTAACAAAACGTATCTATACATTGTGTTAGCAGAATGTCCAGCAAATGCTTACAATAAGAGAAAAACATGTTTAACCCCTTAAGTCCAATGGCGCTCTTGTCCTTAGCGATTATAAGCACCAAATTGTGATTTTGTGTTCCTTGCCCCCATCACAGATTGATATTGAGCCAGGGACAAAGGAAAAACCTGAAACCAGAAGTTCTGGCATGGTGCGATTTTGTTAAATGTAACTAGTAGAGGAGATCAGCTGAGCTTCGGTTCGATCTACAGTGGCATCCGGAGCACAGCTGATGTACATCAAACGTTCTATGCCTCATGGTCATTTGGGCCATGTGTTTTAGGACAGCATGTAACATCCTTATGAGCGAACAGGTGAATTGTCTCTGTGTTGTCTCTTGTTTATGTCTCCTGTTGTCTCACCTTTTGGCTTAATATTTAAATTACATGTTTTTGATGGAAAAGTAGTTCATTGACATGGGGATGGGACACTTCATCGTGGCTGCTTCCGCGCAGCCGATATACCGCCGACTCTGCACCGCAAGACAGCTCGTCTTTGGTTTAGGGGGTTAGTATTAGGGTTTAGGGGGTTAATTTTTAGGGGGTGTTAGTATTAGGGTTAGTATTAGGGTTTAGGGGGTTCATTTTAGTATTGGGGTTAATTTTAGTATTGGGGGAATCATTTATTAGGGGGGTATTTTCGTTTTACTTTTACATTTGTAAGAGCTGACAGTTCAGCGCTGAACTGTCAGCTCTTACATAGCCGCGGCCGTTTCATCAATTATTCTTCATTGCTGACAGTTCAGCGTTCTAACTGCCGCGCTGAACTGTCAGCGATGAAGATGCGGCGAACAAGTGTCCTAGACCCCATTTACATATCAAGTCACAAGGTGATGTCATAAATAGTGGACACAGCAAATACTAAACACTTTAAACACATTTTTGACATTTATAGATCTGCATGCAACTCAGTCTATTTTCGGCTCCACATTGGTGCCTTCAAAGTCTGAACGTACTTGGACCACATCAGTGGTACAATTTTGAGCTACTCAGGTAGCTTTGATGTGCCTGCAAATACATCCACAATTCAGACATCATAGCTGATTCCACCTGATTCTGCTGAAAGCAGCTGGAATGTAGCCCCCAGACAACGTCGGGGAGGGGCAATCATGACAGGGTGCTGAGAGGATATGTCAGCCTATAGTGGGAATTAGTGGGAGGAGTTGGGAGAGTATAAAAGATAGGAACAGGAAGTTTAGGGGCCATTTTAGGAAAAGTTTTCCCCCCTATACCTGTTGTGTGTCTTCCCTCTTCTTTTTCAGGAACCATGGAGGCTGAAATCGACAGGATCCTTGCTGACATGAGGGCTGCAGCATTGGTGAAAGGGCCAGGCTGGCTGCAGGGAAGATTGGAGTGCCCTGGAGCTGCAGCTGAAGTCGCCACTTCATCATCCGGGAGGCCTTCCCGTCGGGTGAGGCCTCCTCGCCGGCTGAGCCCTGGGGATGCCGACCTACCAGGGCCCAGCGGTCTTCAAGCGGCAAGGGGCCGCTCCAAAGCTCCCCTCAGGATGGCCGGAGCGGGATCGCACCCCGGGGAGCGCCTGATGCCGGCGGCAGCACGGGTAGGCCGCAACCGGAAGTCAACGGCGGCGGGAAAGGACGCGCCAGAAGTGACAAGCGGGAGAGTTGCGGTCGCGCAACTGGATGCTCCGGCGGGCAGGCCTGCCGGTCGTAGGAGCGGGAGGTCCAGGCCATCAGGCCCCAACCCAACAGAGCCAATGCCTAACGCTGGGGGAAGAGGAAGCAGCAGGAAAGGCTCCGGTCGGCCGGATGGTGCAGCGGTGGATGCAATGGTGGATGCAATCCAGCATCAGGTGAGCAGGCCCAGTAAGGGGGGGGGGGGAGCAGGAGGCCCTGATCACACAGCGCGCCCCCCGGTGGCCAACCGCTCCGCTCACACCTCAGCTAGGCCACATGGGATGCTAGGAGGTCAGTCACAGGCCACATCCAGGTCCTCTACCCCAGACATATATGCAGACAATAGAAGGTCCCCCACGAGTTTAGGTGCAGCGCAATGGGGGTCAAGTGAAAGGGGGTCCGTATCATCTTGTGGTTCTTCCCCCCTCACGCCACGACAAAGGTCGGTGTCCCCGCTATTGTTCTCCCCGCCCCCATCACCGGCTAGGTCCACATCCCCTGTGGTGAGAGAAGGGTCTCCTATTGAAGAAGACGGGGGTGAGTCCAGTGGGGATGGTGGCCAGCAGCCAAGCAGATACGGCGGCGCAGTGCAGCAGTACAGGGGTCGGGACGGACGCTCCCGGGCCAGTCGCGCTTCTCCAAAGGCAGCTAGGCGTGCTGGGGGTAGGAATGTACGCCAAGGGGTTCGCAGTCGCTGTAGGTCACGGCGCAGGGTCCGGTCACCGGAAAGGGGAACCTCCTCCCCAGCAGATGCTAGCCCGCAGCCCAGGAGAGGGGTTCCATGTAGGCCACGGGTGAATGCGCGGTGGGAGGGGTCACCTTCATCAAACCGGTATGATTCCCCGGTACCTTCACATTGCTCTCTCTTTTCCAGGCGTTCCCAGGATTTGGAACAACAGCGGGCGGGAACGGCCCCCGAGACAAGAGGCCGCGGTGGCCCTGGGACGGCACTGGACAAGAGAAGGTCAACTCTAGGAGGGACACCTTCAACAAGGAGCACAGGTCCGAGTGATCAACAGGCCAGCTCGGCCCCGGGGGCGATTGGTGAGTTGATTGTAACCCCTTCTCCTGATAGGCACGGGGAGGCAGAACTGCGGGGGGGGCTGCGCGCCTTTTTAGATTCATGGGCGAAAAGGAATGACGCGGGGGTGGCCGAGACAGTGGTGGCAGCTTGGGTCCCTCCGGTATCAACTTCCCTGACGAGTGGTGGGTCAGGGGGCACAGATGGGGTATCGGCCGGGCCGGCTGGGGCGCCTCCTCAGGCGTTGGGGGTCAGCTCACAAAGTTTAACAGGGGTGGGGGGCCCCTCGATCAGTGATTTAGGAGGGGCCGATTTGGGGTCAGTTAGCATAGCGGAGGCGGCACGGTATTCCTCGTACACGTCTTTCTCAGGTCCGTTGGGGGTTCACTTGAAGGTGGAGGTTCGGGAGAAAATATGGAAGGGAGAGTACGTCGAACTTCTTTCTCTCCTGCCTTTGGAGGAGCCTATTGACTTCAAGGAGGATGAGAAAAAAGAGGATAGAGGGAAAAAAGAGGAGGAAGAGCGTAGGAAACGGTAAAGGAAGCTCCCGAAAACATTTGGGAACTGGTTACGGTCGTTTTGCATCTTGGCTAGTGTCATAGGTGAAAAGCGCCCCGAACGGTGCTCCTCACTGTTTTGTTACGTGGATGGTATTTGGGAAGCGTACCGACTGTATGGGGGTTTGGCATGGTGGAGGTATGACGAACAGTTTCGTCAACGCCTCGCCGCTAACCCAGGCATGAGCTTTGACCAGATTGATATTACTCTCTGGGTAAAGATCATGATGGCGCAAAAGGCATCGCCCTTTCCCGGGGGGGGCGGTAGTGGAACACAGGGTTCCGCGCCGGCCGCCGGAAAACGTGGTACCTGCTGGCTGTTCAACGACAGCCAGTGCAAGTGGGGCGCCTCCTGCTAATTCAGGCACGAGTGCCAGATGCTTTAAGCGTGGTAAGTCAGGTAGCTCAGCCGGGCAGTCTGGGGCTAAAGGGGAGAACTCCGGTGAGCTGCGACGCGATGCGGCCGTGGCTAAGGCGTTACGGTAGGCAAGCGGACGCAAGTTTCTTGGAGGACAGGTTTATGTTTGGGTTTCGCATCCCGTTTGTCCCAGGCCCAGGCTGTATCTCCCGCCGGAACTTGAAGTCGGTGCTTCAGTTTCCGGAAGTAGTGAGGGACAAACTACGGAAGGAACTGGAGGCGGGCAGGATGGCCGGCCCGTTTCCAGAACCACCCATGGCGAATTTGCGGGTTTCTCCTTTGGGGGTTGTCCCCAAGAAGGATCCAGGTAAATTACGACTAATACATAATTTGTCCTATCCTAAGGGAGGGTCGGTTAATGATGGCATCGATAGGGAGCTTTGCTCCGTATCGTACGCATCATTTGATAGAGCAGTGGAGCTGGTCAGAGACGCGGGTGCCGGGGCATTAATGGCTAAAGCGGACATAGAATCGGCCTTTCGTCTCCTCCCTGTACACCCGGAGTGCCACCACCTATTGGGCTGCTGGTTTGATCAGGGGTTCTATGTGACCTCTGTCTGCCTATGGGGTGTTCGGTTTCTTGTGCCTATTTCGAGAAATTTAGCACATTTCTCGAATGGGTAGTTAAGAAAGTGGCAAATGATCGTTCAATGGTGCACTACTTGGACGATTTTTTGTGCGTGGGCCCCATGGGCTCCAGATCCTGCTTGGTGCTGCTGCGCTCGCTGGAGCAGGTTGCGCGTAGCTTTGGGGTTCCCTTGGCGGCAGACAAGACAGAGGGTCCTACTACGTGCTTAAGCTTTCTGGGGTTGGAGATAGATTCGGTGGCAGGGGTTTGCAGACTCCCCAGGGATAAGCTAGTGGTACTACGGACTACTGTTCGAATGGTAGGGAGGGCCAAAAAGGTTACCCTGCGTCAGTTACAGTCACTGATAGGGCGCTTGAACTTCGCCTGCCGGATAATTCCGGTGGGTCGGGTGTTTATTAGGTCGCTGTCACGGGCTACGGCAGGTATTGCGGCGGGACACCATTTTATCCGGGTGACTAGGAAGATACGTGCAGACCTGGCTGTGTGGCTGGTCTTCCTTGAACGGTTTAACGGAAAAGTGGTATTTCAGTGCGCAGTAGTACAGGCAGATGAGCTGGAGCTGTATACTGATGCGTCGGGTAGCGTGGGTTTTGGCGCTTACTTCGCGGGTAAGTGGTGCACGAAGCGTTGGCCAGAGGCATGGGCGGGTAGCAAACTCCTGAAGAACCTGGCGTTTCTGGAACTATTTCCCTGGTTAGTGGCCCTAACGCTATGGGGGGGGGTGCATGCGAGACCGGCGGGTTGTCTTTTTCTCTGACAACTTGGCGGTCGTGCATTCAGTGAACAACCTATCAGCAGCTTCGGCCCCGGTGGTGCGGCTTTTACTGCGTTTTGTGCTGCTTTGCATGGAACTGAATATCTTGTTCCGTGCAAAACATGTACCAGGGCACTTAAACGTTATAGCGGATGCTCTTTCTCGATTCCAGTGGGAGCGGTTTCGAGCAGAAGCTCCGGGAGCAGACAGGACTGGGCAGGAGTGCCCGTCGGTACTGTGGAAGATCGGGATGGAGTGCTTGCGGGATGGGTAAAAGGTTCGCTTGCTCCTGCCACATGGTCGGCATACGCGAGGGTCTGGCGAGACTGGGATGCGATGGTGGCTGCAAGGGGTAGACACCACTCGGAGGCATCCCTGCTGGATGCTTTGCTTTGGTTTCTGGTGCAGCTTTCGGCTGAAGGGGCGTCCCCTTCCAAATTGGACAAAGCAGTGGCAGCTTTGTCCTTTTTGTTTAAATTGCGAGGTGAGGTGGACGTGTGTAAGAGTTTTGTGGTAAGGCAAGCGTTAAAAGGTTTCCGGAAGGGAAAAAAGAGGGCGGATGCACGACGCCCGGTGTCGGTGGCGTTGCTGTGTAGAATGGTGGAGGCGCTGCGAGCTATTTGCACATCGGAGTACGAGTATTTGTTGTTTACCGCGGCCTTTTCCTTGGCTTTTTTCGGGGCATTCCGGATATCGGAGCTGGTAAGTCCTTCCAGGGCCCGGTTGGGCGGCATCTGGGCGACGGACGTGGTGTGTGAGCCTGGGAAGCTACTGGTGTGGCTCAGGTCCTCAAAAATGGATACGGCCAGGCGGGGCCGTATGGTGGAATTGTTTAAGGTACCGGGCGAGCGGGTGTGCCCGGTACGCTGCATCATGGAGTTTTTGGTTGTGCGGGCGCAGGGGTCTCAGTCCCTCCTGGTCCACGCAGACTCCTTTGGTTTATCGAGGTTTCAGTTCCTCAGGGTAATGAGGATGGCGTTGGAACGCCTGGGTGTGCCAGCACACGAGTTCGGCACCCATTCCTTTCGGATTTGGGCTGCCACGGAGGCTTCACGGCTAGGCCTAGGGGAGGCTTTAGTCAAGAAGATTGGTCGCTGGGAGTCTGGACGGTACAGATCGGACGTTCGTCCTCACAGACTACTGTTATAATAAAAAAAAAATTAAAAAAAAACAATTCTGTTTAAAAAAAACAAAAAAACAATTCTGAGTTTAAAAAAGAAAAAAAAAAATTAATTGGTGTTATGGTTCAAAAAAAAAAAAAAAAAGAGGAAACGAAGGAATTTGTGTTTGATTGATTTTGTTTCCGCGGGAGCGGTGTACATAGTACTATGTTGACGGTGTTCTCTGTTCCAGGTTCCAGTTTGGAGGTGTGGATCATCGGCCATTCATACGTCTACTGGGCCGAGAGGAGAGCTGCAGTTCGTAGGAGTGGAGTCCAGCTGGGCTTTCCTCCGGATCGAGTTCGTCTGAAGTGGTTTGGAGTAAGGGGCATGTTGTGGAATGCTGTGGTATCTAATGTGGAACAAAGAGTGTGTCGGGGCGGCCGCCCTGACATACTCCTTATTCATGCTGGGGGGAATGATTTGGGGGTGGTGCCGCAGAGGGAGCTGGTGAAGAATATGCAGCGGGACGTGTCCCGCTTGCATACTGTTCTACCAGGGATTAAGATCATTTGGTCCGAGATGGTTCCCCGGTCGGTTTGGAGGCACGCCAGGGATTCGGCGGCCATGAACCGTTGCCGGGGAAAGATAAACAAGCTAATGGCGAGTTTCATGAGGAAGAACGGCGGGGTGGTGGTGCGGCACTTTAACCTGGAAGGTAAATTGGGGGGTCTGTTTAGGTCTGATGGGGTACATCCGAATGAGCTGGGGTTGGATTTCTTCAACCTGGCTCTGCAGGAAGGAATCGAGATGGCCACAGTTTTGTTCGGGGGGGGAGCCCATCCAGGGTGATGGGCTTGTGGCGGAAGCTTGCAGGGTATCCAGGAGGGTTAATGGAAGATTTGGATTGGGGAGAGTCAATCGGGACTCTGGTGGGAGGTTCGAGGGGAAAGCGGTACCTCAAACCTAAGGTATTGGGGGCATTGGGATATGCCCAGAACATGGACTTCGGCAGCCACCTGGATACTCTTGCAAGCTTGGTTGGTTTTCCTGTATATGGAATGTTTTTAATGTTTTATGTTTATGTTATGTTTAGTCATTGTATTAATTATGGATATATATACATATGTGGAATGTGTATATATATATGTGTATATGATTATAAATGCAATGGCTATTTAAATAAAGTGCTGTGGCCGTTGTTTTACCCCACAGTCTGGTTTTAAGTTTAGTTATTTCTAGGCAAATACATATCCTCAATGCTAGAAGCTACCATGTCATGCCTAATTCACAAGGGATATAACCCTGGTATGGAAGAATAAAGATACAAAATGTACTGTAAGTAATACAGAAACCAAAAAAACCTTGTAAATTATAAATCAAGTACTTAAAAAACAACAAATAACAGTTTTGTATGCACCTTATGCTAAACATGTACAAGATATGCCTATAAATCTTAATGGTACAGGGACTTTGTAAAAAGTTGGGAAAAGTTCATCAAAAGTCACCAGTTATTCTATTTCTCCCAACCAACATATTCTTGATCATGATACATTTTGTGAACATTTTAAACTTTAACTACTTTCAATGAGAACAGTTTAAGATATGCTGCTCTTGATTTGTAGAAGTAATTACTAATTCTGTATAAGCCTGCACCAGTTGTGTAAAGGACAAAGGGAAAAGAAGGAAATGAAGAAGTAAGAACTGCTTTAAGCACTAGCAGTAACACTGCTGTAGAAGTAACTTAGTGGTGTAAGATCAGTTTTACCAAAATCCCAATCTCTCCATTGCAAAAGATATTTTTATATTGTTTCTGATATTCCTCAATCGCCCACACATTTTCCCATGGCCCCCAGCATATTTTACAAGGAAAAAACACAGGAAAGCTGCCTACTGATAAGATATGGTGACAAAGGACGTGGTGACAAGTAACAGAGAAAGACAAATGAAGAGTGCCATGTTCTGCCATTCTGGCCCGGAAAACGGAATGTCATATTTCATACCACAACAGTGAAGCAGAGAATTGTCTCTGCTTCGTAGGAGGAAAGCGACATTGACACTGCGTCACTGGGTTTAATATTTGTCTAAGATGATCAAATGAAACAATTGTGACCGGCATGAGTGGTCAAGACTCCAGGGAGGATTTAGGCAAAGATTAGTTGTTTACCCAAAGCCTACTATTCTTGTCTATTTAACAAGAAGCACAACAAGAAGGTTAAAGTCTGGTGCTAACTTACATGGGGGTCTGCAGCAGAGACTAATTGTAAATCCCACAGCGTACATTACATATATTTGTATGATCTCCTTATATAGCATTAACATTTATAATATAGCACTTAGTACAGAGCATAATGGGGAGTTGCAGAAATTAGGCAAACAAGACCAACCAATTCAAGAGGTAGAGAGCTATGATTGCAAGATTACAAGCTGGGTCTGATCAGAGGTTACTCAATGGTTGTTCTAGCTGGATGAAGTAGAAGATGCTTTGAAGTGTTTTGAGGGAATTTTTTGAAGATTGAAAGTGAGGGAGATAGCAAAAGATAATGAGATAGTATACTAGCATTTTAGCAGCATCTTCGTGGAGGAAAGGGAGAATGTGAGAAACGTTCTTTGGGTATAAATGACATGATTTGGCAAGTAATTGAATGTGTGAGATAAAAAAAGAGAGTCAAGTTAAACGTGGACAACAAGACAATAGACAGGATAGAAATGTGTGTCATCTGTATGAAAAAGTGGTATTGGAAGGTAAATGAGTTGATTAGGTTTCCATGACAGATTGTGATACTTATGCCCGTTAAAGATAACCTGTCAAGAGATCAACAATGCAGACAGCAAGTTATTTGACATTTCAGAGGGCAGTATAGAGTATAGCAGTCATCAGTCATTGGAGGACAGTTGGTCAGTCAAGAGAGATTACACACTTCTCTCCAGTTTGGAGTTAATAAGAAGAGGTTATAGGACGATAGTTCATTCAAAGTGTGAAATCTAAAGAAGCTTTTTCCAGGACAGAGAAAGGTTGATGAGGTTCATTAGGGTTAGACAGAGTAGAGAGTGGAAAAAGTGATTGCAAAGGAACGAAACACATGTACCTCTTCCTCATTGATTATACTGAATATGGGCTGATGGAAGCATGCTGTTATAGGAAGTTGTTGTAACACCTGACATAGGATGAATGGAAATGAGGGTAGGAGAGTTTTTAGAAAGAAAAAAAAATGAGTAATGGGAAGATGGAACTTGGTAACTGACTACACATTTGAGTTGGATGATTGGGTATATCAGTAGCATGAGTGTGAGAAAAGTTAGACATGGAGCATGATCTAGAATAGTGTTTTTCAACTTTTTCATGTAGAGGGCTGCATACCATGCATAAACGTAGGTCAGTGGACAAGACATTATTAACCCCTGGGTAAAGGTAGTCGGAGGGCAAATAACTCTGCTCCGGTTCTTCCTGAGTTTTGTTTCCTGATAACTGTTTGGTCCTACCTCCCCTCCTGTGTGCTGGTGCTGCATGCTGAGCATACCATAAACCAAGGTCCATTACAATGGAACCTGCAGAGAGTGACAAGAAATGTAATACTTGCAGAGTTCAGATACATGGGTTAGACCACTGCATCGATGAATTCGCCCAGGCCTTATAAACCTTCCTGGTTCTCAGTGATCCTTTGTGTCTTTCTGTTTCTTTTCCTCCTGTCCAAACAGGGTGTCCGTACCCACTTTTTGTTTACCAACTCCACCCCGATATGAAGGAGACCCTGCAGGAAGTCATGGGTTCCTTAACCCAATGTTCCACCAATTTTCAGATAACACACCACCTGTTCCCATCTGATCTTACCAAAGTGGAATACGTCCCTGCTCACAAATTATGCACTGGCCTGGGCATCTCTATTATGGGACAGGAACACTCCACTGATAAATTACTATTTGTCTGTACCCTCTGTCTGGTTTTCAATCTCCCTGGCAGAATCACAACAGCATCCTCTTCCCTCTTAACATACAACAGAGCTTTTGGTCTCTGATGGATTATGCTATAGAGGTCCATATCTATGCATTTGAGGTGAACTGTAATAATTACGCATTTGAAGCTGCTTTCATCAATGACCTCTCAGACTGCTTAAAAGATGAATTAGCTACCCAAGACTTACCTTTTGACTTAGATGAGTCAATTGCCTATGTGCCTTGCATTGACCTCGGACTCTATGAAAGACAAGTTCAAGCAGAAAGTGGTAGCAGACCTGCAGTGGGATTGGCACCAAGGTTTTCAAAACCTGAACCTCTTTCTGTTCTTCCAAAGGAATCTATGCTTCTAAAAGAGTGAAGAGTAGAAGCAGTATAGGCGTTCATAGAACTGTGTTTATATTGTGGCAGTAGAAGAAGAAGCAATGCTCACACCTAGAGGGGATAATAAGACCTACTCTCTGTGTATTTACTTTCTCTCCTGATCAAAAAGACAGGTGCCTAATAGTTCCTGTACAGCTAGCATAGCCAAACCATTTAGTGTTTACCTCTACTCTCATTGAAAGTGTGGCTACTGGGTCTTTTATTCATGTGACTTTCTGTAAAAAGCAAAGGATTCCTTGTCAGATGAAGAGCCAACAATTGTTGCTGAAACCTATTTCCCTCCCATTGACTGGGAGAAAGGGTAGATTGCCACATTGGGTACCACGTGTTATATTATCTGTCTGTCTGCCAAGGAGCCTGTGCTGACAGGGACTGATCTGGTTGCCCCTTCTTTGATACTGAGACAGTATGCCAATGTCTTCAACAAAGATTAGTCTGAAAAACTGCTATCCAGAACAGTGCCTGCAAGGGGAAGGGTGTGCCCCATATAATTATCTGAAGCAACAACCCTAGAGGATTATATACAGGAGAGCCTGAGCAAGGCTTTTATTAGGCGATACACCTCCTTTGCTGGGGCATGTTTTTTTATTTGTAACGAAGAAAGCCTTACATTGACTACAGAGGGTTAAAAAAAATATCCATCAAGAACACATACCAAATACCCCTAATTTCTAAACTCTTTAATAGGTTGAAAGGCTCCAGGATATTCACCAAGTTAAATCTGCAAGGAGCTACAACTAGGTCATGATGAAGCATGGGGGGCCATGATTGTTAGGGCAGGAAGAGCAATAGGAGCTTTCTCACCAGGTGGTAAGCGGACTGCAGCAGGGGAGGGCAATTGGACTCCTCATCAGAGGATCCAGTGTCCTCCTGACTAGGGACCACTCCCTTGCATGGCTTGCGACATACAGATCACCCTCGATGAGGCCCTCGTAGGCCTATTTACTGTTTTGGCAGAAGTTCTGGAGCCACGAGACGGCCTTGCACACCATGATGACAGAGGCCTTGCCCCCCGGGTGGTCCATCAATCTGGTTCTTAATGCACCCCAGATTTTGGTGCGTCTTTACAGAGAGGGTAGGATCGTAGAGGTAAAAGCTGGGAAGCCCCAGTGGGTAATTTCCATTGAGGTGAGCCAAACTAAAGGAATCATGAGCCTGCTGCAAGATTCCTCGCAGCCGCAGGACTACTGCAGATTAGTCATGGCATATCTGGTAATAGTGCTCTTTCATTCCGCATGCACCCTACCACACAGGCTCATACATGTAAACGAGCAATCACACAGCACTCACACCCATCCATGTGCCCTGTCCATTAAGCTGTGATAAATTACCTAGGAACTTTTCCTCTTGAACAGGTGATAAAAACAGTTATTCTTATTCTAACAAGCAGATACTGTCTGTAGAGGAGTATAGGTATAGTGGGCAACACCAAAACACCAATTTTTGGTAACAAACTAGGGCCGTCAGAGGACTGCACCATTTAAGTATGTGATGCATTTGGGCACAGCAGGCATTAAAACCCGGAAATGCAAGAAAGTGAACATCAACTTCCCAGCTTTGGTTATTGGTTCTCCAAGTATCATCTAAGGACAAGACTAATACTGTAAACTACCAAGTTTTTATAGTGTGAATTATGTATCTAATTCATTTGCACCCATCTGAGAGGAGAATCCATTTCTGTCTTTCTTCACAGCTTCCCCTTCCCCTCTACACTTACGTAAACACCGTTATGTGCGGATCATGCTTTTGCATTATTAGTTTCATAAACAAATAAATTAATTCTCTGAACACTTTGGTGTTTCCAAAAGATTATCTTAAGTTCATAACATTCCCTGAAGAAATTGACATGATGCGTATATGATCCAACATATACTATTTTACCTACTTAAACCTTTACCTTACTCTTTATTGATAGGAATGCACAGTATCCATATTTTTCTTTCCTACACTACTTTATTCCTCTGTATATTGGAAGTCTTTTCTAGTCCCTAGTTCTGCTTGATGTCTGGGCCATCCTTCTCTCACCCTCCCTTTATCCCTACTGTTCCTTCTGTTTTCACATCTCTTTCTATTTCCTTCTCTGTCTCTTTGTTGTCAAATCGCCACCTTATCACCAAGCCTGGCCTGTCTTCCCTGCTCTGTGAATCTGTGTGCGTGCTATTATTAACAGTGCCATAATGTGTTCCGCTCACTTGCTCATTTGCTCTCGTGACAATGAGCGTCCGGGAGGCCTGCACTAACTGTTTTAACTCTCTGTTGGGTTGAGGCAGGCTGTCTCAATACACGAGCAGCCTAATATTTTAACTTTGAGAAAGAGGTCATCGTCTTAAACATGGGTTGAAACATAAGGATGGTAATACTCAACTTGTGGACTATGGTGGCAATATCATCAGGGATAGGAAAAGTCTTCATCACAATTGTGAATGGCAAGGTCTACGAATAGAACATCATTAAATTGTCCATCACAATGTCCAGTAAATAAAACAATGAACAATTTTTTTTTGCCTATACTTAAATTGAACTAAGTGGTTCCAAAAGTTAGTTACATGTTATCCTAAAACCACAGTACATACTTTTGCTAGTAAACAAAAATTCTCATGTGACCTTTTTTTAATATTTAAATAAAATATGCTTATTAAAAATGCATTTCTTGTTTTTATTTCTTCTCTTCCAAAATGTAATACAGTTCTTCTGACCACCCTTCACTGTAGCCCCCCCACAGAACAGTGTTGCACTCCACACCACATTGCAGAACCCACAGGACTTGCCCCTGTTCCACACTGCAAAATCCACAGAACTTGCCACCATACCACACTGCACCAATCACTGGACTTGGCATTGCACCCACTGAACCTGCCATTGCAACCCTAAGACTTGCCTTTGCACCCCCATTACTTACCATTTCACTCCTGTGGCTTGCCATTGCACCCCCTGGACTTGCCATGTCACCCACTGGACTTTTCCCCTGCAACTACTGGACCTGCCAATGCAACCCGATGACTTGCCCTTGTAGCCAGAGGGCTTGACTTGTTCCCTTGTGTCTACTGGGGGCAGCTGGTGGGTTTATGTGCACTGCTCAATGCGTAAAGACATCTTCTGATCCAAAAAAGTCAAAAGAGTGGTGCAACCAATCATAAAGTACAAAAATAATAATTTAATACACATATAGATATACTTGCAAGCAGATAAATCCCAGTATCCACCGAAGAAATAATGGCCATGATTTCCCCAACAAATAGAAAAAAATGGTAAAACAAATGGCCATACTGGGGCAGAGAAGCCCACAGTAAATGCAACAAATTTACAGTTAAACTGCCCAGCATACAAGAAGTTACATGGCACTGCAGTCACCACCACTGCTGTTTAATCCTCCGAAGTTGCCCGACATTCCAGCAGGTCTTCTGAGCCAGAATGCTGGGAGATCATGTGACCCCGGTGTTCCGTAAAGATATAGAATGTGCCAGCACATAAAAACTATTCAGCCCATCTAGCCCAATGACTGACAAAAATAATTTGAATACTTCCATTAGTCCCTGTCCTTACCCTACATCTACAATAGCTTTATGCCTTTCCTATGCATGCGTATACTCCTTCCCTCTATAAACCTATACCATGTTTGTTGCTGCTAAAGGTGGTTCTACAAGCTATTGAATCAAAAGGTGTACTTTTTCCACAGTTTTTCATACATTTTGGCTATATTTTTGGATAATAAATCATGACACCTGCTAAGAACAGATGATTGTTATTATCTCCTGATATGGTAAACCATAGAATTCAAAGAGGGTGTTCTTTCTTTTTCCTATGTCTGTATTTGCAGACAGGAGTTGAATAGTCTAACCTTGCTTCATATAAATTCTAACCCTAAATCTTTAATAGTCTAGTCATGCTTCTCATACATTCTCACTGTATGTCTTATTAAATCATTGGCTACTCTTTCTCCCAATTAAAATACATATTTGTGCTGCAACAGATTTATGGAATACTCTCTTTTCCTTTATAATTGCACACTATCTAAGAGAAATATTCTCTGAAAACACACATTCAAGAAAGTCTATCTGATCCGTCTCTTAACTCCATCAAACCCAGACTCCAACTAACAGATGCACTACTTGACCTTTCTTTCACATGACACATTCAGGTTATATCGGAGACATTATTTTCTTCCATTCCTAATGAAAACAGATGTGTTACTGGCCCTTACTCTTTACACAAAGCAATTACATTTCCTCCCTTTGCTAAGGGGACATGTAACATACCCAGACCGAACAGCACCCTAAAGCACTTTGTGCCTTCCGTTCCCTAACGGTACCATCTGTGCTGGTTCATGCAGCATCATTCAGCACTACCTGATAGGGCTACTATACAGCGGGACCAAATATATGCATTGAACTTACATTTTATGTCACTTTAACTCACAGTTCTTTATTTCTGAAATCACACGGACCAGTTCATTTTCTCTATCAATGATTAGAATTATTGCTGATATTGAATTTGCACACACATTACTTATGAGACGGAATACGCACATACATACAGTGTTATATGCACAGTCTCATGTACACACACAATCACATACTAGGGGGGTCATGTACTAAACAAGTGGGGGGAAAAAGTATGTAAAACATGAGTAAGGAGCAATTTGTAACTACTTGTAACATTTTGCTTTTTTTTTTCTGATTTCCGTTCATTTTTAATTAGCGTGCAGTTTCCGGTTGCTCTAATAAATTGCGATTGTATTTGCATGTGCTAAAGAGTTTTGCGAATATTTTGTGAAATATACATTTTATTTGCGTGTGAAAATTACACCAGATTTTGGCAAGTGCTATCAAAAGAGGTAGAAAAAATATTTGCAAACTTGCCTTTTTTTATACTCAATTATGCCTGTTTTTATTCACAATCTGAGTACATTGCAATGGGAGCAAAGCACAAAAATTGTTTTGCACATAAAATATATTTGTGTTTTTTTAGTACATGCCCCTCTATGTGCACTATTTTAGCATGCATTTTGGCAAGGACACCCCTATTCTTTATTTTTCATATACACATTATATAAATGCACATTGTATGTATGTATCATATAAGTATAATGTAGTCCACAACAGAAGATGTGCTAGAGGTTAACCATCAGTGCCTTTGGCATTCTAGCTGTTGTGAAATATAGTTCTTATGATGCTCAACCAATGTTTGCACTAAGCATCATGGGAAACATAATCCATACAACAAAGTCTCATACAAACAAAGTCTCAAATAATCAAGTACATACACACACAGTTACATACATACATAGAGTCATGTATGCACAGTCACATGATTACATGATAAAACATGAGAGAAATATTTAAGCATGGAACCATTAATGCATATACATAATAACGAATAATAATAATAATAAAATAATAAAAAAAATAATATATAAATACAGATGATGCCATTGGTCAGCATTAGTGATTCTCATTATAAACTAGTCTTTATGGATGAAAGGATATACTACATGTGTATATAGTCAGTGCTTTCCCCATTATTTTCAGTAGGGCAGCAATGAACACGTGCAATTTTGGATGTACCACTGTACACTCGCAAATGCACTAGGGGTTTAGCTGTTATAAATGACTCCCTATGCCAGGGGTGGGCAATTAATTTTTACCGGGGGCCGCATGAGCAACCCGAGCACTGCTGGAGGGCCACATCGACAATATTTCAATAAAATTTTGCTCAATATCTGTCTCTCCCCGTACCCTCATGTCTGTCTCTCTCTCTCTCCCCATTCCCTCATGTCTGTCTCTCTCTCCACTCATGCTCCATGTCTCTCTCCACTCATGCTCCATGTCTCTCTCTCTTTCCATTCATGCTCCATGTCTGTCTCTCTCTCGCCACTCATACCCCATGTCTGTCTCTCTCTCGCCACTCATACCCCATGTCTGTCTCTCTCTCGCCACTCATACCCCATGTCTGTCTCTCTTGCCACTCATACCCCATGTCTGTCTCTCTCTCACCACTCATACCCCATGTCTGTCTCTCCCCTCATCCCTTATATCTTTTTCCATCTCTATCTTTCTGTTCCCCATGCTGGTCTCTTGTACACACAGTCATACATAAACACACACAGTCACACAAACACAGTTACACACTTAGTCACCCTCACAGACATACATTTACACAAACACCCTTATACACACTGTCACACATACATAAATACACACAGTCACACAAACACAATTACACACTTAGTCACCCTCACAGACATACATTTACACAGACACCCTTATACACACTGTCACACATACATAAATACACACACAGCCACCTTTACACACAGGATACACTTGCACAGACACTCATGTGCATACACTTACACAGACAGTAACACACACATAGTTATACACATTGACACACACATACACACTTATACACATTCACACACACTTCCACAGACACTTCCTTTCTTTTTTTAT
This sequence comes from Pelodytes ibericus, assembly GCA_036172795.1. Taxonomy (NCBI): domain Eukaryota; kingdom Metazoa; phylum Chordata; class Amphibia; order Anura; family Pelodytidae; genus Pelodytes; species Pelodytes ibericus. Next base: position 109,208,533 of record CM069860.1, read on the forward strand.
TTTAACCCCCCCCCCCCCCCCAAACTGTTATTACCTAATCCTCCTTGTTAATCCAAGCACAGCACAATAGGGGAAAGCTCCGCCCCCGTCGCGTTCTGTGATTGGCTGCAGGGAGGAGGACATTCTCTATGGTGTCTTGGCAGATACCCTAGAGAACGTCCTCCTCCCTGAAGCAGCCAAACACAGAACGCAACGGGGGCGGAGCTTACACCAGTCGTGCTGTGCTTGGATTAACAAGGAGGAAGATGGCAGGGAGAGAGCTCCCTGCTACAGCGCCTCTCCTCCCTTGCGCCTGGGCGTGGTGCACCCGCCCAGGATCGGCCCTGCCTCAAAGGGCCGAATGTGGCCCGTGGGCCGTAAGATGCCCAGGTCTGCCCTATGCCAATCAAAGGGATATAATTGTAATCTTCTCTACAAGAAAGTAAAAAAAAAATATTTTTGAGTGAAGTGCTCCTCTTAAATTGAAATGATATATGTTCTAGACATACACTGCTCCTATCATATTTGGCAAGTGTCACAGTGACGTGTACATTAACATATTAAAAGATCACTTTTTATGTTGATTGTACATAATATGCCATTTTATCGGGCTTATTATTTTCTTTTTTATTCTTACTCTGTACTTAGAATTACCAGTCTGGTGCCCAAATGCTTCTTCCAAATGTTAATTACATTACATTAACATTCGTTTATATAGCGCCAACAATTTAAGTAGTGCTAGATACAGAGCATAGAAGGGATCTACATACTAAGCTAGATAAACTAGAACAGACTGGTACATGAGGTAGAGATCCCTGCTCGCAAGCTTACAATCTAGAGGGAATGGGCTACATGAAACACATAAGGGAGTGAAGAGGAATGTAGTTGTAGTAACAGTAATGTGGATAGTTGGCCAAAGATTAATTGTGTTCGTTCTAGCTGGATAGGTTGTAAGCTACCTGATACTAACAGTGGTTGAGAACAGCGAGAGCTATGTGGGATAAGCTAGAGGTAAATCTAGAGGTAAATCAACCGATATGCTAGTTGGATGGGTTGTAAGCTTCATCAAAGAGATGAGTTTTGAGGGACTTTTTAAAGTTTGAAAAGGAAGGTGAGAGCTGGATGCTCTGTGGAAGGGAGTTCAAAAACGACATCGGCAGCTCGGGGAAAATCTTGTTAATAGATATTAATGTGCTTTCAAAGTGTTTTAAAATGCATGTGTTACATTTTGCATAGCTTAAAATATAAAACATGTACAGTTAGATTAATTTGTGAAATTACAGCAGTTTGCAAGAAACCAGGACTGCCCACACTAGCTGAGTAAAAGCCATTTTTTTTCTGCAGGAACCAATGAGAATAATTTCATTCAAATTAATGGAATATCCTGTCTCTCTAATGATTTCATCAGACAATGTGTAGCGTTGAGATCCTACTGTGAACAAGAGCAAGGTCACTTACTGTAGAGTCCTTACAATATATTTTATTGCAGCAGCACAGGAAGGGCCTAAATGAAACAAAACTTTATATACACAGTGTCTATATAATCAGCGCTGCCGCACCTGTAGTATACATGCAAAGTAATCACTGGGGGAGGGCTTGAGTAAAATACAAACAATGTGATTTATCCAGAATGCCTGCATAAAATCAGACTGGAAAAAAAGCTTGTGCACTATACAAGCAGTAAACTTCAACATGCACCAAAGTGAGTTTGGGGAGTAGACTGTGTGTTTAAAGGGAAACTTAAAGCAGAACTCTTGCTATAAATACCAATTAGTGTTTCTTGCAAAATGAAAAAGTACAAAAACAATCTTTGTCTCAACAGATGAATCAGTGAGGTGCGAAATGCATCAGGCATTCAGTACATGGATTTATTGTTGGTGTTGTTAGCAAACAAAAAACATTGTAGCATTACTAATTCTTGTGCATGTTTTAAACTTATACTTACTATTAGCAGTCGCAATCTGGCCATATCCCTTTTGTGTCAATATCTTAACAGTAATGAGGTCCCCTAAGACAAATGCGTAGAAGCTTGAAACGGAAGGAAAACAAACCTTGAAAATGTGAGGATAGCTCAGTGGGGTTTATTAATAAAAGTTCATTCTGCGGTAAAGTTGTACAGTCACCATGAAAGTCACCAAAATGGTGTCCACTTGACCTAAATATTGAGTCTGAATGTATCCTTCCAGGTAAAATATTATTAACATTTTCTTAAAAAACAAATCTTTCTGATTTTTGAAATAGTTTATTTTCTGATTTGAGAGCTGTAGATGTATTATTCTTTAGTCGTGGATTGTTATGTGAAGCTCTCTGCGTTAATCTTTTCTCATCTGATTCATTTACATTTACTTCTGTCCTATCCTTTTGCGTGTACCATCACAATATAGTTAAAAATCGTTATTTACTGGGGTCTCGCTTAAACCCATTATCAACTTCAGTTTTATTTACATTACTTTCACCTTTTACTTTTCTGTCCTCTTAGTTTGCTTCATATTACTCTCTAACACTAACCGTCTGCAACTCCATTTTGTAACTCCTTCAGATGCTGTGACTCATGATGTCTTTTACCTGACTCTCATACTCATTACCCTTTCCTTTTTCTCTGTCTTTCTCCATCTTTCCTTGTCTCTCACATTTTCACAGCTTACATTAGTGCTCCCCCTCTCCCTTTCTGTCACTACCATGTTATCCCCAAATCAGCTAGTTCTGTCCTCTCACATTGGCACCCGAGTTGTGTTTGATCTGATCCGAGTTCTCTTCTCCTGTGCTCCTCATCTCTTTACAAGAGAATTTCTGACTCCTGGTTTATGCTTGAGGGCTCAGTCAAATTGGGCTTGTTTGGAAGTCCGACTTTAGCTGCTAATTTTGATACCATCTCCTCGCTCGCTGCTTGTTTCCCATTAATTCCTATTAAATTCACCATCAAACATCACCTCTGTGCTACAAGGCTGGATCTGAGCATGAACTGGGCCTGTCAGACTCACACACACAAGTGTTTTCTGATCTGTTGTCTACAGAAAAAGCAAATGTGATATGTCAAATACTTCAGATACTATTGTTTTAATCATTATATATTTTTATATTACTTTTTTTTCTGTGCCAACAGTAACCCCTTCATACCATTGCATTTTAAGTATTTCCTGTGTGATAATGATAAATAGGCTCTTTAGCACAAATATTAATTGATATACACATATTCAACTTAAGTGCTACAGCAATGTTTCCATGGGGAATTGTTGGCCACCCAGTGCTCCCAGGTTAGCCCTTAGTACATTACTACCTCAATTACATTGCTCTGGCCCAGTGGTTTTCAAACTAATGTCACAGCCTGGAACAAACAGCTTTACAGAGATGGTACCCTTGCTTGATCACTTCCGTTACTCTCTACAGTTAGTTCGCTGTATTTCTGGAAAGGTCAAAAACATTACGTTTGTGCCCTTTTATATACACTGTTGGGAATGGATAATTCTAGGTTCGTTTACCCTAACACTTTTTTCTCTTTTGATCCCATGTTACTTGCACTCAGAATCACCAACTGACCCATGATAGGGTCTTGGTGATGTTTTAAAAACTCATTATTTGGCAGGTTTAGGCATCTGCATTGTTCATAGTAGACAATTACAATATTTTGTAACAGAGAGTTTAACAATGTTCTATTTTCACAGACCTTGCCACGGACTCTTACGTCTTTGTATTATACTTGTTTATGAAGTATTTTATATAGTACTTTACTTACTTTTAATAAGCCAACACGTCTTACGTCTATAGAGGTCACTATTGAATAAAAAGAATACTGTAGAATACTTCTTAGGCCTGATGCAAGTAATTTTTGTAACTGTCTCATCCTCCTCAGGTTTCTGTGTAATCAGCTTGGATATCACTGGTGAGAATGTACACTGATGTATGCTTGCGCATACAGTTTGCTCACTCATTCATTCAGTGAGGCCATGACATCAGAAGGAAGCCAGAAAGTACTTCAGTAGTGCTTTTGGTAAATATACCCCATTGAACAGCTAAAATAAATTAGGCATCTGTTCTTGTCAATAATTGTGGCATTGTTTAATCCAAGTTATTTATTTTTTCAGTAAAATATAATATAGCATTAGTAACTTCTAGTGCAGGAGAAGCATCACACAAACTCAAAAACATCTATTGCATATAACAAACATTATGTAAAGTGGATCATTCACAAAAAGATGAATGACAAGGTCTTCTCCAGTTAAGTAATACATTTTAATTGATATGTTGTTTTAGCAACATTACCAGCAAATTAATGGCTTAATTATTATTTTGCACACATGAGCATTGTGTGTTCACACACAACCCAATTCACAGCGATATTTGTAGAATTTATATGTATACAGGTCACAACCTTGCAATTGTCATCACAATACTGGATGGAGGAATCAACAAGCAAGATCTTTTTCTTAGGGCTTCCACTAAGACTTGAGAAGATCTGGCAGAAGTATTTACCATGTTGGAGGCGTAGCTTAGGATTGAGTATTAGGTTCTATCCATCAGGGACTAGCTGCTCTGACCAGACCCCCAGGAGCCAAAGTGGGAAGAACATAAAGTAATGCAATAAGTTGGCAGACGACCAGGTAGAAATACAGATGTTCTAATGATACAATACCAATATTAGGACAGGACAGATGGTATCAGAACAGACTCAGGAACCAAAGAGCACTAAACTGGACAACAGAATACTCAACAAGGCTGAAGGCATGCACAAAAGAAGTAAAAAGTCTGAAGACAATCGGGGACAGGCAATGAAAGTTCTAAAAGAGAAGACGAAGGCTACCGGTAAACAAATGGAGTCAGGAACAAGAAAGGATAAAAAACAGAGAATAAAGTAACTCTGGTGTAGACAAGAAAAGGTTCTATCGCAGGCAGAAATCTGTGATAAAATAGGGTATATAAACCTTTCAGATGAATTTCCCCGCCTCCGGTGATTAAGCAGGTGGCTCCTTTAAAATTATAAATACTCACCAGTGATGACCAAGGAATGCACAGCAGACCTTAGCTGTCATGAAGCAGCTAGGGACACACGTTGGGAACTTGTGCTGGCTGAGGAGCCTGATGCGGGTGACCCAGGCTGAAGTCCCAGCGATAGAGGAACTGTGGGTTACTGCAGATTTCACGGCCCTGGAGGAATCAGGAATAGCATAATAATTTTTTTCATTTTTACTTTTAATAAGATGGTAATAAATCAAACCTAGAATAGGACATGCTTTTGTGTGGGATGCAGTGTGTTTTAATTAATAATGTACAGAGGTTAAAAGTCTTGCTGAAAATCCTAATAAATTGAATGCAATGTAAGATTTTATGCAGTATGAAATGTTTATAATCTACCCTAAACCAAGGCTTCACAGGCAAGCCTGCACCTCTGTTAAAAGAGAACCTGTCATCCACCGAAGTATGGATAACATGGTTTCCCTCATGTAAGTAATGCAATGTAACCTACTAATTTGCTGTCACATATATACCTTATCTGAATGCCAGTTGCTTGATGTCTGCAGCATTCAGGGATTGAGAGTAGAGCGGTCTGGAACACATGTATGAGTGTCTACACCGCAATGTGCATAACTGTTATTTATATATAAAAGTGATAAGCATGTAAAGATGATGAAATAGATAATGCAGGTTTACTCTCGCTCTGTCTCAGAGCTGAGACAGAAAACCAAAAAAAGGAGTGAAGTGCAAGCACTGTGAAAGAAAGAAATAAACTATTTTCGTACGTGAAAAATGCAGCTGCTTCCAAGTACTCCTCACGGTACTTATATATGGAGATAGATAGGAAAGTGGGGCAGCGCTGGATTACATATAAAACAATATAAAAACAAAGAAAATCATAGTGTAATAAGTAAATTACAAATGGTATTTTAATAATGTATAGTATCACACTCACAAACCCAGGTAAGTGTCAGGTATCAATAAAAACATGGTCCAGGGTATAGGGCAGTACAGTTGGTAATATAGAAAAAAAGCCTCCATTATTGGAGCAACTTACAAAGTAGAAGGGTTAAAACAGCAATAAAAAAAATGGTCTGAAGAATAGTCCCATGCAAAGTGTAGATAGTAGAAGCCTCTTTACGCATTACGTCGGGTGCGGTCCTGGCTTCCTCAGGAGAAATGGCTCACAGAGCTGAGTATAACTTACCATAGCACCACCTTTGGAAGTTACCACATTACAACCACAGGACTTGCCAGCGCACCAAGATTGTACTCACAGAAATTGCCCCAGCACCCAGATAGCACCCATAACTTACCCCAGCACCCAGCACTCCAGTGCCCAGATGGTTTCCAGAACTGAATACAGTACCTAGATGGCACTAGGACTGACAGAGGGCACCCAAGACTTACCCCAGTGCCTCTGGGGCCCCCAGAGTGTTGCGCCCTGTGTAATCACATAGGTTTGCTTTACACATAGACACTATATTAGTAGGGAATTCAGTGCCATTTCTGCAGTGCCTTATTGCCTTTGAAGTAGTAGCAAGCAGGATTCAGTTACAAGTTTGTATAACATCTCTTTAGAATCTGAGGTCAAATGCAAATAGAATCTCACGTCTGGATCTTTTTAATTATCTAACACTCTTACATGTAAAGGCACAGTGTAATAGAGGGTATCCTGCCCGAATTGTGTCTCCTTGCTAAGTGGGCAGATTGATTATTCAGCACCCACTGCTCTTTTGGGGAAAGGCGCCTTGGGAAGCCCCAAGTCACAATACATTAGAGGCAATCACTGGCCCTATGGGGGTGCCATGTCTGTGAACAGCCCAACCACATCCTATTTGACTGCTGTCTCCATCTAGCACAGTGCTGAGTCTCCTAATTAATGCCACGTGTGGCAGCATGCTGTCAATCCAAATCAATGTTTAGAGAGCTATTAAAACACTGGATTTGTAGATCTGTGAGGCTCCTCTCTTGGGGGTGAGGGAAGCTCCCGATTTACCCCTAAGTTTTAACATAATAAAAATGCAATGCATTGTTATTTTTTTTCTGTCATGGTTTAACCCTTTGTTACAATCACAGACTTCAGTAGATGCTTCAGAAAATAGCTGAGGAACATTTTGTCAACTATAACTGTTTATATTTAATTTACCAACAATAAGCTGCATGTTCACACACTGCAGAATCTCTGACACAGTCTTAACGGTACAGGACAGGGCACACATCTTATAGATAACATAGCATTTAACGTTAATGTTTGTTGATGAGAAAAGAGGATAGAACCAACCTAGTATACCTGATTTGTGTATTAATTGTATTTGTGTGCTATAACTGTGTTTTCTGACGCTGGTGTGTTTGAGTTTAACATAAAATAGAGTTAGTCCATAAAATATATAAACAAATTATTGGCTATTACTGGAAAATAGTATATGACCTAACAACAGGTGTAATAAAATGTTATCATTTCATCATCCTATGGCAGTTATGAGATGGAAAGCGTTTATGGGAATTGTAGTCAGCGGGAAGAAGGCACAGTTTTGCTTCCTCTGGCTTAATGCATCAATATGAAAGTAGTGTTTGAGAATGCAGGTGGAATTAAAGTAGGTACAAAGTTGTTAATACAAGATGTTTTGATTTTTGTTTGAGGCAACATATCAAATTCTTCAGCCTATTTCTGTCTAACCTTTTGAGCATTCTTCTAGTAGTGTTTGATTATCCACTTTCTTTGGTCATATATAACTATATACTGACTTTTGCCCCATTCCCTGTATTAATTTTGAACCATACATTTTGGAGGCTGGCACAAATGCTAATATTCGAAACAGTGGTGGTGGGGGATAGGTAAAATGGGTTACTTTACAGAAAGGGTGGTAGGATCATGGAATCACCCATCAGTAGAGAAGGTTGGAACTATAATAGTAATAGGGAATTTAAAACCCTATTTATTCTTTAAAGTTGGTATAAAAATGACAGAGAGGGTAATAGTATTCAAGCTTCTGCAAACTCATATTGTCTTCTGTTTCCTTGCATTCTAATGCCAGACAAGAGAGCTCCACACTCTATACACAGGAGGAGGGAGTGAGGTGTAGGAAGGGGGGGGGGGGAGGTATCTCTGAGGCTCTAAGTGACTGGAGACTGCGGACAATTGAATTCATATTGACATCCGCGTCTGAGTGTTCACCTAAAGGACTTGACTTGTGGGCCAGATCATTCTATTATGGGCTCCTGTCGGACGTAGTCGCCAGCTCAGAGATCGATCGTAATATCTTTTCAGCTTGTTTGTTTGTGATTTCTAGAGTAAGGCTTTGAAGGATGCTCTTGGGCTGAAAGCAGAATGCAAGAAAAGACTCCACGGTGTCTGTGGACATTACATTGATTCTCTAAAATGTAGATCCTATGTTAATCTTTGAAGCCTATGTACACTTTCATTCAAAAGGCTTCTTACTAAAATGAACATGTTTTGCAAAATAATGTGGGAAATGGAGAGATTTTATTGATGGGTCTGAATGTTTTTCAGTTTCCCATGATCCCCCATAAATATTTCACTGTCCTGTTATAATTGAGGTAGCAGAATTAAATGAGAGCTTTGAAAAACAGCTTCTATTTAATTACACCACAAAATGATGTAAACAATTTGTATTTGTGAGGAAAATATAGCAGAATTAATAAAAACAAATCCAACATTGCATATATCAGTATATTCAGATGTAATTTTATTCATGACGTTTATTGCTAAAACACACAAGGGTCTATTCAATAAAGAGAGAATTGCAGGGAATTGATATGGAAATTACAAACATTAGGCCAATGTAGCCGAGTTGGGTAAAAATTCTCCAATGCTTTGGCCTTAGTTTATTAAGTATATTTATTACTTTATTAAGTAGACCCTCTACAGGTTTACAGAATACTGAGTTGGCAGTAAATAGCAATAGTGACATCATCAAATTGGAGGAAAAAAGTACACTCAAACCCAAAAGGAATGCACTCACCTAAACTAGCATATATTATATATTATAAGGGGTGCTGCTGAGACCAAATAATTATACAAAACCCAAAGATCAGCGCACTCACCTCAAAGCAGGTAGGAGAAAAACTCTTAAAGCTGTAGGTTTCATTAAAGCTACTTAAAAACACCTGTCTTTCTAAGATAAAAAAATTGGAGATTTAGTCACATATATGGCTATATTATGCTAAGCCCACCACTACGTCAAAGTACTCCAATATAGGTGGGTCCTAACACTAAATACTGTTGCTTATGGGGCTTAATCTCTTTATATGTATTACTTACCAGGGACCAAAAGGCCTTCCTAATACATAGATATTCCTGCAATATATAGGTATGGACACCACTTATGGAGCACCTGTGATGGGGAGGGGTGCTAAACCAGAGGCCTGGTTATAGCCTCTTCCAGAGAAGCATAGCTTTCTATTTCCATGGCCTATGCACAACCATTGGCTTACCCTTCTGTAGAACTGTTCAAAAGACTTATTTATTTTTATGTATATAAAACATTAGGAATAAAACAACAGTATGCCCATAAATGGACAAGCTATGTACAATTTATATTGCATACCTGACAACTTTTTTCGGACAGGTTTCGTGGACACGAGCAGAAGATCTAAAAAAAAAAGCAAGGCAATGCGATGTTGCATGATGATGGGAGATTGAGCACCAGCGTCCATATTATGTCTCTTGGACATACACAGGGCTGTCTGTGGACATTGAAAGGCATTGTGAATAGGCAGAATTAACACCAAGATCAACCTGAATTTTAACAGGGCAGAACCCTAAACAAAATGACTGCTTCAGCGAATTCAGAACTTTTGGTAACTGGGATATTTGGAATCTGTGGTTATACCGGGATGCATGCTGAGTTCCTCCCTACATGCACTTCTTTTGTCAGATCCTATGACATCACCCTGCCACTATTTAGAAGTACATGATATAAAGAGAGAGGGACAATCCTGGATAGGTTATTACAATTCAGTATAATTTCTCATATTCATATTCATATTAACCTTCCAAAGTTGTAATTTTTTTTATTTTTTTTATCAAGAGATGTCTTATTAGATATTGATGAATAACTTTTTTCATTGCCAGAGAAATGATTAAAGATATGCGAAATTGTTAAACTAAAGAAATATGCCTACGTGTTTCAGCAGTGTTGTGGAGAGATGCTGAATGCATGATGTAATTAATTAGCATTTGCTAACCTCTGGGCAATTTCAGTTTTCCTCTGACAGGGGAAGCGGCTGCCGTTTTTTGTGTATCAACAGAACCTTTGTGGCCTGCCACTGGTCATTACATCCGCAATGACTCTCCAGGGACACAGGCCATGACCCTTAGCCAGCTTCCCTGGGGACAAGCATAAGGTCAAAGGGCAAGCTTTAGCAATGATGGGATGTGCATATCTTGAAGAGACAAGCATACACAGGGACAGTAGTCAATAGTGCGTTTGAATATATGTTTGTGTAGTACTAACTGCATGGAAGATGAGAGAACCATCTTTTAAGTATATAACAAATCTGTGTGTATCTTAAATCAAATAATAACCCTTTTAAACTATTAGTAATGTCTTCACAAAAGATGTTCTTCCTCAGCCTAGGGAATAGCAGAGATCTTGAGCTCCTCAGTGATTTGGAAGTTTATGTATTTTTTGTGGATCTGCTTGCAACACATTGCAACACAAGGGTCATGTTACTTCGAAAAACATACAACAGCAGGTTTGTTTATTAGACAATAAAATGAAAACATAGGGTTCCTGAACTCCATCTAAATGCATTCACAAGTATGGGGGGGGGGGGGGGGGTTAAGAAGATGTTACCATATTTTACTTGGTAGAGTCATTTTCTTTAAATGTAATCATATAACTGTATGATTACATTACAATGTATTAGATTAAACCCATAGTCTTGTCAAACAGTTTAGGTGTTAGATGTGAAGAGTAAACTTATATTGAATGATGTCAGTTACCAGACATGAATGCACTATTTAAAGCAGGTAGATGTTAAAAGGGCTGAATGGTAACCCAAAATTCTGCTGTCAAATGTTATGCTTCCACATAAGGAATTGATAAAGTCATGAGTTCATGTGAGTTCATTTGGACTCTAATTTCATATTTATGGGATTAAAAACTCTTTTTGCTGATTTTTATAATCTTATATAAGGAATCCCTGGGGAAAGCACAATTCCCACATGTCCATTTCCTCCTGTCCATCTTTCTATCTCCATTGTCCCTCTTGCTTGGGAGCTCGGAATTTTGGGTTTGTAACTCAATAAAGTGAGTTTAAACTGCAGTAAAGGGTCTATTCAACAAAGAGAAAATTGCAGGTAATTTCAAACTTAAGACCAAATAGCTGAGTTGGAAACAATTCTCCCATTCAGCTGCGTTGGATCATTTTTCCAACTTAACTTCTTTGGCCAAAAGTTTGAAATTCCCATCTCATTTCCTTGCAATTCTCTCTTCATTGAGTAGATCCGTAAATGTTTTTATATGAACTTGTGTGAATAAAATACCTTAATCTTATTCTACAAGGACTTAGCAAATTACATAAATAGTTACCAAAACACCACAAAGTCATTTAAATTGTTCCTGTAATGCCACCCCAACAACCACACCTTTAGCCACTCCCACAAAATAAGAAGTGTATCTCTTTGGTTTTTTGTATTTTGGTAGGTATGGGAAAGTGACAATAACAGTAATTCCTTTACTGGAAGGGTAGTTATTTTTTGCTGCTGGTTGTGTCCCTTACTATGACATAGCAACGAGTCTGACTAACAGATCTGCTTATGAAGTACCACAATACAAAGCCATGCTGTCATAGAGGATGTATTGTGAACACATATATAGGCAGTAATTCACATTGTGCACAGAAATCCATTTTATGCTCTGTCAGTGGTCTCAACATCAGAGTAGGTAGGCCATTTCTATGGAAAATGATGTGCAGAGGCTTAAATACTTCAGCACCTTAGGATTTGCTTGCGAATGGTCAAGTGACTGAAATGTAGCTCCAGCAGCTGGCCTCTAGTATTCTTTACCTAGTGGAGATTCAGTTACACCAATATCAGAGGATATTATGTATAACACCAGTCCCTTTTATCTTTTCCAAAGCTGCCATTTCATGTTCCTCTTTTCAGCAGTCATGATTCCTTCTCCAGGGTTGGAATACTACTTATGACATCACTTGTTCCCACTTCGATTGCTGGCCAGATTCCTGATAATGAGTTACTGCTCTCTACAAATAATGACAAAATGTTGGTAAATTTTGAAGGCCTCAGTGTTAACAAAGATAATTATGGATGTCATTTCTATAGTTAATGTGGACTTTAATGCAGAAGATTATGATTTGACAGGATGATTGGTGGAGGAACACTATCGACTGATGGACTCAATCCAGGATATGAAGGCTCATAAAATGGCAGAACTCATATCTATGTTACTTCTCAATTAATTCTGTTATAGTTTGGGAACCAAAGATCACAGAATAACATTTTTAAAGCATTTGGTGGTTTAACATGGCCAGTTTTTTAAGAATCCTTTCATTTTGCCTTTACTCCCACTTTAATTAAAGGACTGCTTCATCGAAACATGATTTATACTGTGACCATGAAGAATAAAATATGATTAAAAATGCACTGTATAGAAGAATTGCATGCAGTTGCATAAAATATGAGAAAAACATATTTTAAATGTGTCTGTGGAGTCTTTTGTTGATGACATTGCGTATGGCTTGTAATGCAAATGAACTACTTCCAATGGGAAATGTGCAGTTGGATATCAAGCCACAAGGTGAAAGCTGGCCGGAAATCAGCAGAAACTAATGATGGCCACATTGGGTAGCTGAACTGCGGATTTCTAGGCAATCTATGCCTTGATCTAGCCCAAGTTTGAGTCAGATCAGGGCATAATGCGTAGAACTTCTAATTATAACCCTGAAGAATGTCTTAACTGAATGATATTACAATGTACATGTGATATAGAAATGAATGATGTTACAATGTACATGTGATATAGAAATGAATGATGTTACAATGTACATGTGATATAGAACTGAATGATATTACAATGTACATGTGATATACAGTAGAACTGAATGATATTACAATGTACATGTAATATAGAACTGAATGATGTTACAATGTACATGTAATATAGAAATGAATGATATTACAATGTACATGTAATATAGAACTGATTGATATTACAATGTACATGTAATATAGAACTGATTGATATTACAATGTACATGTAGTATAGAACTTATTGATTCTATATTGTACATGTAACTGATTTGCTGTGTGGACAAAATGTGCTGATGTGCTAGAACAACTTAAAAACAACGGACATTTTAGCATATAAGAGATTTTTCGTTGCTGATCCCAGTACTTTTATCTTTCCACGATCTTCTCTAATATTAGTCTTATCAGGCAGCAAAGGAATTAACAGTATCTACATGAACATCATTCATACTTTCTTTAGAAATACCTCTCGTAACTCCTGTCAGAGATGCCAGCCATTCTTACACTTGAATAATAACCTCAGTATTATTAGTACTCACCATAAAAATATAAAACTCACCATATTTTGGGTTTTGAGGCACTACTCCTTCTTATGTCACTTTCTTTATACGGACATCAGTACCTAATAAAAAAAAATAGAAAAAACCTTAACTTGCTGAGCACACATTGATTGCTTCTCATTGTAGCGTAAGCTCACTTAGTGAAATGAATTGCAGGATCAATCGTCTGAGCTTTCCTAACATCTTCCTTAGCTTTATTATGTAGTTGTCAGCATTGTCCACTTGGAAACAAAAGCTTCTGCAAAACAAGATCGTGCGAGACTTCAGATTTAATACTAGATGGCAGGTAAATAATAGGACATAGAGAATATGTTTTTATCTTTCCAGATTTCTAAGGAGTTGCAATGACTTAATAATTATTCTAAATAGAGTGCTTACAGCAGTGTTTTTAAACTCAGTGCAATAATAACATATACCCTTTACGACCCTATTAATGTGCCCATGCGGCAATGTCTAATGTATAATGTAACTCTCACTCATTCTTTTTCATTGTAATCAACTCCCTTCAATCCATCATGCCCTAAACAGCTCCTTTCATTTTCATCAACTTCATTTCAATTAACCCTCTGGTGGGTGGGCTTTCGGTAGCTTTTTTGGAGCATGTTTGTTGGTCACGTCTGTTCACTGCCTACTTGTTTCCCAGGTCCATACTATAGCTGCTAGATCCCACCACAATGTGTAAGATCACATGCTGTAGCCGATAGATTTGCTGATAGATTTGGCATACAGGGTCATGGCTGTGAGTCACCTGACTGAACACATGCTGAATAGGTGCAGTGAGGTAGAGGTTGTACTGTAGCAAGATTACAGCATTATCACACACAAGAACCGGCTGTATCTTCTGATGGCGGTTCAACTGGTCCTGACTTGTATTTTAGAGAACACCAGTTTAGAGCATATTGCTATTTGTATCACTAATGTTTTAAGCAAATCTATGTTCCCAGAGCAGTGCTGTGCAAGGCTATTATATCTGTGGATTTCAGTGGGTGTTGTAGTGTATACATGTGTACCAAGGTGGAGGATATATTCTTTGGATCCAAATTAAAGTTGTGCCTGGGCGTGCCATGGTTGTGAGTATATGTAATTTATGTGTGACAATGGTACTTAAATTGGGGCAGTGTATGTTTTCAAACTATAAATACAGTGGCTATCTGGAGGTTCACATGTAAAACAAACTTAAGGCAAACAAATATTTTTGATGCATAGATTTGATCCACAAAAAATCTGAAATCTGTTGCTTATAAGCAATAATATTTTGATTTTAGAAGTCGTAAACTTACTACCGTGCTCATAAACAGATTGACTATTCTGAACTTTCTTACATTACTGGCCCCACCTCTAATCCTCTATTCTCAACATACACAATTTTGTTTTCCCCATCTGGCTCTCATATCCTTGACCTAGAAATTCCCTCTATACATCATAAGGGCTAAATCGTTCTCTATTTCCTAATCAACACACATTCTCCCCTCCCTCTCCAGTTGCCCTGTCTGAATGGTTGGTGGTTTTGCCTGATCGTTTACAGGTTGTAATTAGCCTGGAGGCTAGTGGGAGCCCTGCGGCCTATCAGAGAGTCTGGGGAGAAACAAGACAAGAGAGGCAGTGGGAGGCTGTGCCCTGTCTGGTTGATGTGGCGAGCGGGTCAGTTTTCAGATGACTGCATGATCAAAGGCTCATAGGCTGCATGGCTAAACAATAAATTATATATATATTAGTTATGTAAAAACAAAACATATATATTGCCAGGTTAACAAAGGGTTCCAGGATTATGAACATGTAAATGGGGCAGTTAGACACATGTGAAGATACATGTATGGATTTCAGAACCATTGTAATCCATGCAGTTACCACAGAAAAAGATTATAGTAGGTTAGTAGTTTAGACCATCTAGTGATACATATTCTCTGGTAAAGGAATGTGGGGCTTTTCAAATTCTGCAGAACATATAGCAACACTAGACCGGATTTGATTGGCATTTTTCATTTAAGCTATTTAAACATGCAAGGAGATTGTATATTATAGCAAATACATGTGCCGCTGTACCAGATAAAATATGTTATATAGAAATGTCTTCAATAACTGGCTGTAAATACACAAATTAATCTTGGTGCATGTTTGCCCACAAATAGAGTCAGCTATACCTTCAAGATCTAGACCATTTTTCTTGCCCAGGACGTCACAGGCATATTGGTTATGCGAGCGTTGGCTACATCTTGGAAAATGCGCCATGCCCGAACTTCTGACATCATGAGGTCTTGTGAGTTTTCGGCAGGGAGCTTTCAGATCCTGATCAGCTACTCTGTGCCTGGGACCAAGAACACAAAAATGGTGTTTTGATGCTTGCATCTTCTAGAACACAAATACCATGCTTCGTAGTATTTATTGAGAGGGGCAGCAAACTTTAGGACCACCCTGGGTGGCAAACATTCTACTCCATTAGCTATATACTATATCGTTTATATATTAGGCTTTTTGTAAACTGAACCCAATATTCACACTAGCCATACAAAAAGGTAGAATTACATGGTTAAAGGACCTCTCTGACTTAAAAATGACCTACATTTTTAATGTATATTATGGAAAAAAATTATATTCATTAGCAATTTAATATCTGTATTCTAAATATGTTCAGTTTACTCAGAAATGTCAAATGTCTTCTACTGACTATCCCACTCAGCTCTCAGCATTTGACTGGAGCATGGGGAAAACGTTTTTAAAGTGTTTTCTGCTTTACTGAAACAAACTATCCCAAATGATAACTATGTTTGCACACAAATATTCCACAGGAGTCAGTTCAGAGCACACTTCTACGGGCTTGATCCACCAGTTTTGCACTTTTATATGGTTCCCTGCAGAATGTGGATGCAGAGGGAACTAGTCAATTGATTAGAAGCAGATTTCATAGGAATTACCTAATTTCTTTTAGAACACAAGTGAATCATACAGTCTGCAGAGCAGCATATAAAAGTAACATGTATGCCACCAAAAAATGGGCAAAAAAACACATGCATGGAGTCAAACATAACAGTTAAGGTAAGATCTATCCATATTTATAATAAGACAATGGTACAACATTCAGAAAGTATGGTTGAGAGGAATGACTGCTTAGGTTACAAGTAATAATAATCTATGTACAGCCACTGGGATTCATGTAATTCTCAGATTCACTCTGATTGGTTGCACACAGTTTTTTTTTTGAACACAGGAATGCAAATGCAAGACATAAATATGTATTCATGTTGGTGTGTAATAATGTGTTTAGCACCTTCACTGTAAGCTCTATTTTTACCCTGGCTAGAAGAAGGTTAATATTGTTTGCCATGTCCAAAGCACAACCCCTCCCTCTACCCCCATCACTGCGGGAGACAAATTATTTCCTGCGTCGCTTCGGTCCGTTGGCATCTTTTCGCCAGTAGTTTCTAAATCATCCCTCTCTAGCGTCTCTCTAATGGGAACCAGTTGGCACTTCAGGCAGCCAAGCTCGTTTTAAGTGTTACTGCTCTGCAGTAAAAGGAATTATTGAAAGGGAGGAGGGTCATCCTTTCACTTTTACTATATTTCACACTAAATCATACTCTTTTTTTTTTTTGTTCTTTGACTTTACTTTTTTTTTGTGGTTGCTTTGTTATGTGTACATTAATGTAATTAGCACTGATGATAAAATTACCCATGAGTATATGTTTGTTCCAATTTATAAGACTCTTTTAGACACAATATTTCTTTTTCCCTAAAGGAGAACTTAGCTTAGATTTCAATTAAGATTTGGTATGAATTGATTTATGTGGTTACTTGAATTGTTTTTTGTTTTTTTTTTAGTTCGCATTGCTTGCAGAAAATTCTACATATTTTTTGTTTAGATTGAAATGAAAAGAGCACAACATTTTTTCCACTCTTGAAAAAATATAGTGAAACCAGCATTCCTTGCAAACACAAAAAAAATGCAATAAATAGATATTTGTAAATAAACAGCTTATCTGTTATTTGTTCTAGGTATTATCTCCCTATCATCAACCTAGCTGGACTTCTTCCAAATATTCAGCAGTAGAAAGCTCATCCATGGCTTACTATAATAAGAAATGAAGGATTATCTCTATTGTCCTGTTATGTATGAAAAAAAAGTAACGTTTATTTCAACATTTAAAACACTGACTGTTTATATATGTGCTATTATAACTTACTGTGTCATGTATGTGGCAATTTATATTGAATTGAAAATAAGACTCAAGATTATCTCCCAATAGGAGTGAAGCATCACCTACCCCTATTATTTAGCTTATCCCAATGTCCATAGTGTTAGTAAAACAGTCAAGTCTTGCTTCAAGGTCAATAATGGGCAGCCGCTGAATAAGCAATGCTGGACAAATGTATGCACATTTAGCAGCCAGACAGGCAATCTCACAAGCAAGCTTAAATGATTTAGGAGATAGAATGTGTGCCTCCACAGAGACCTATATAGCCCAAGCCAGACACTAGCACAATTTTAGGAGCCTTGACTACCTGACTGCTGGTCTGGGGAGTGTATAAGTACATGTTGTAGGCAACAGTATAATTAATATTAATGTGTAACTAATGTAATGCTGGGGCTACTAATAGGTCATTATTATTTCCAGGAATGTTATATATTTCTACTGTTGTGTTTATGTTTCATTAACCAATTTAGCATTTTGTTTTACAATAAATATAGTAATTGATTTAAATTTGTTATTTAAAAAAAAAAATCCCAGTGATCAGAGTTTTCTTTTTTCTCATACATTGCATTCATTGAGAGACTGCACTGCAAATAAAACTTCAAATAAAACGATAATTATCAATGTGTGGTAAAGATGTTTAACTGTACAGTGTCTTAAAATAAATCATATTACTTATTTTATGTGAATTTAACTGTCTCCTGAGGTGCAGCTAAGGCATGGCCATACCAATCAAATCTTAAAAGAAAATCTAAGCTCTCCTGTAGAAGGTATCATACCAGCAACCCTAAAAACCCACACACTGATAGCATAACCTTCACCTAAGAGTCTGTTTAGTGTACACAGGGTCCAGTAGTAGAAGAAAGTAGGTAACGTGAAATTATTTTGGAATTCACTGAGGAAGTTATGTTTTTTAAAGTTTAGTCACTCTTTAAAATGCAGTTCCTTATTTATACATATTTTTATGGTTTTGTTGTAACAAATTTGTTCTTAGGGTCTTAATCATGAAAACGAGAATTGCAGGGAATTGAGAAGGGAATTTCAAACTTAAGTCCAAAGTAGCCACGATGGAAAAATGATCCCATTCCAACCAGCCTACTTTCAAGTAAAAACTAGAGCTTTTAGTTCCAAAATGTTTTGAAAGATACTTTGATAATTCCCAATAGAAACATAGAATGTGTCGGCAGATAAGAACCATTCTGTCCATCTAGTCTGCCCAATTCTTCTGAATACTTTTATTAGTCCCCCGTTCCCGGTCTTATAGCTAGGATAACCTTGTGTCTATCCCACGAATGCTTAAAATCCTTGACTGTGGTTACCTCTACCACTTCTGCTGGAAGGCTATTCCATACATCCACTACCCTCTTAGTAAAGTAATACTTCCTGATATTACTTTTAAATCGTTGCCCCTCTAATTTAAGACTATGTCCTCTAGTTGTGTTAGTTTTTCTTCTTTTAAATATACTCTCTTCCTTTACTGTGTTGATTCCCTTTATGTATTTAAATGTTTCTATCATATCCCTCCTGTTACGTCTTTCCTCCAAGCTATACATGTTAAGATGCTTTAACCTTTCCTTGTAAGTTTTATCCTTCAACCCATGAACCAGTTTAGTAGCCCTTCTCTGAACTCTCTCCAAAGTATCAATATCCTTCTGGAGATATGGTCTCCAGTACTGCGTACAATACCCCAAGTGAGAGTGTTAATATAAGGTGTTAAAAAAATAACCAAGAATGCGCAAATAACATCTAAAAATCCTTTTTTGTTTCACAAAACCACAATAATACTGTATTTGCGGTGGCAGCAGCTAAAAGAATATTAATGACCGCAAACAACTTGCCTAGCATTAGAACACGTACTGCTTTTAATTAGTATTTATGAAATCAGTTGCCTAGGTTACTAAGAGCATGTAGATAATCGCACATTTGTGTCAAGGGCTTTGACATTTTGTGTTGCGTAAGCTGCAGTGAATATCATGGTGGACAGCAGTTAGAAGGTGAAATGTGCATGCCAAAAACTTTCTTTGTACTCTAGAATAAGCAATTAACTTTATGTTAGTGACAGATGCTCTTTAAAGGCACACTAACAAATATCAAAGGGCTTAGTTTTGACACTTAAGATGCAAACATACAACTCATATTTGACTGATTGCCAAAAAAAACTGCATTATAGCATATTAGTTGAATTAACCAAATATACCTTTTATTCATATTTTGTATCCCCCCCCCCCTTATCAATGAAGTGAATGAGCGCTAGGATTTTATGCAAACTTTTTTTATCCACTGTAAAAAAAATATCTGTGCGTCTAGCATTCATTCACTAAAATTTCTAGCTCAGATATAAACAATAGGTGTTAATCCGCCACTGGAGAAAGAGAAAGACACAATCAGGTCACCATTCCAGTGATGTCACACTAGAATGTAACACAAAGTAAATTGACATGAATGATTCACAAATGTCAATCATAGCTCTTTAATCCTGGCTTTCAATGAACACTTTGCTGGCGGCTCATATTCAACTACTGTATGTGATTCACCTCTCCCAGCTTTCACACATTCTCAACTCTTCTGCTCTTAAAATAAAACAAAACAAGTACATGTGACACCAGGCAGCAGAGAGAAGTGTTGTGTGGTGCTGTTCATGCTCATAGAAGCAGAAAATATGGTTGAAGCGAGTGAGCTATATGTGCTGAATATCATTTACTAATCGCCTGCATTTCTATCTGTAGGCAGATCATGCTCTGTTTATAGAAGTAACAGTAAACTATAACACAATCCAGTTCACCCAATTTAAACCTTTCTGATCCAGAAATAGTTAGTGCACAAAGATGTTCTGATTATGTTTGTGCAACAGATATATTTTGATACAGAGAGCTTAATGCACTTTTTATTGGTTTTGTGCCATTTGGTTGTAAAATTATTACTGTTGTTCAAAGTTCTGAAAGTTTTCTGGCTCTCTTTGCTTTCTATCCCAACACCCCTAGCATACTGTCACCCCATTGCAATAGCCTATATAGGTCACTGGAATGCTGCACCTGCATTTACCTTCTGTGACTTTACTTTCTCCACCCTTCTCTTTATGACTTCACTTATTCTTCTATACTGGATTCTTGCATTGACCAGCATGCCATTGTTGAGAATAATGGGGGACCTTATTTCCTAAACAGATGACTCTCTACTATATATATCTGCTCTCCACTCAATAGAGTCTATGTCCTTCCAATCGCACCTCAGTGACTTGTAGTACAAGCCATCTCTCTTCTACTTGAAACTTGCCCATGGATCCTTCTCTAGGAGATAAGTCGTAAAAATGTAGAGTGCAAATTGGCGCACTTTGTCTCCTTTAGTAATAAGAAGTTCAGCCGTGGAGGTCCATAAAAAATAAAAAGAAACTTTATCTCTTCAATAAAAACATTGATAGGGAGAAGAAATCAAGTTTCGTATTTTTATGGACCTTCACAACTGAATGTCTTACTACTACATGAGACAAATTGTGTGAATTTCCATGGTCCATTTTTTCAACTTATTATCTACTGGCAGGGAACACTGTACATGCTGCACTTGCTGACCTGTGAGCTGCCTAATCAAGTACCAGGACTGATTTGCAGGGACACTTTCTCTGGTTCCCTGGTGTCTCCTTCTATAGGAGATCCTCTCTTGCCAGTTACTTTTGTTTCCCTTACACCTCTCTTCTCAATTTCAATTTTTCTTTACTTTCCTTCCTTTCAATTTTTTCCCCCTTCACTTCTTCTCTTACCATGGACCTGTCCATTTATTTTATGAGCCAAGCTTATCCAATATTAGTTCTTTGAACACTAATAATAAAAATAATAACAAAGGGTTTCCCCCAGGAAAGGTACATTCAGATTTTCTCTGGTTTTCAAGTACGTCTAAGGAATGTTACTATTACCCAATTTAGTGGTATTCATGATACTTGTGATATTTGTGTTATAACCAATCAAAATGGCCTTTGGCCTAACCTCAATATTTCTGTTCAGCCACATTTATTTTTTGAACTATATACTCTTTTTTTTTTTATAATAATCAAATTTACCAAAAAAAGTCTGATTACAAAACTCTTGTCTTGAGTACACCTAGTACAACATGTTGGGCCATAGCTCTGTTTGTAAAATAATTTTCTTTGTTCCTTACACAAAAGGTAAAATTTCTTAAGAAAGTCCATATAGACAGTGAAAAAAGTTGAGCACATAAATGTATTTGAATTAAAGGTTACTGATAGTAGTACATGGTTTGACACTGGACTGTAACTGGCTTGAGGGTATGTGCAACTTTATTGTGAGCAAGTGGATTCACCCTTACAAAAAGCTAAGCAACCCAATAACTCTTGCTAATAATCTTAGATGTACTGTATTTTCACACAAACTAGGAAAAATAGCAGAGTAACTATGCCAAGTGGTTCTTATCTTCCGTCAGATTTTGTGTTTGTACAACTGGATGATTCCAGTGAATATAGCACCTCCTCAGTCTCCAATCTAAGTGCCTAGGGAAAGATGTATCATTGTACCTGTCCCGAAAAAAGAAAGACAGAAAAAAGAAAGATCCTGTGTCAGTCTCTCTCCTTTCACCACTAGCTGAGTGCTCTGAAATAAAAGGCTCATTTAGGACCTATCACTCAAAGCTTGCAGGGTGCAGGGCGAGGAATTTCAAGGCAGCCAATCACAGACCACAAAGGGGATAAATTGAGTGATATGTTTTTATGGGGAATGCTTCAGTTGCAAAAGATTTTAACAAGGTCCTGCCCTAAAGGCACATTTAGCAGAGCGAAGGGGAAGGAGAGAAAAAAAAAATGGCATTTCACCAATTGAACCGAAGTCATGTACTTACATGGCATTTCCTTTAGGAAAGATTAAAGGCGCAATCTCATTTAGTAACATATATTTCAGTTGTAATGAAGCAAAATGGCTTGATCTTATAACACCTTCTCTGGCATTTTATTCCCTTTCGAAAACGTCGATTAACTTGTACGCTTTTCGAGCGTTATTACTGAAATAATTGCAAAGCATTCCGGTAGCGAAAGTGTTAATTGTCATTCAAAGCCAACCTGTGTAAAAACAAGGATGAAGGTGTTATGCTACTTAACTTATAATGCCTTGCTTGCGGGGGTTTTCAGTGCTCACACCAAAAATCAAGAATTACATGACTTTAAAAAATGTGCATTCACCCTTCTACCCTTTAATTTTTTATCCAACCTATTTTGATTTCTTAAAATAATGACTCCAGAAGACTGTAGTTTTTACACATATATTTAACATATTATTATGTTTTTTCCCTTGGCAGTATAAGTGGGAGAGATCATGTGATTGTATCATGCCAGAAGGAAAGAAAACCATCAAAGCAATAGGGTATGATGTGAACCAAGACTGCTAAACTAAGACTAAAAGCAAGCAAGTACCACTTGATTTTCAGAAGATGAAGTAACGTCCCAGACGCCATGCCTTAATTAGTAAAGTTTACTCTAACTGGCTTGCTCCCCTATCATGACAAGTCTGAGCCAAAAAAAAAAGATATAATGTTCCAGGACAAGTAGAAACTAAAATAATTTTTTGGTTCCATGATACTAGTAACAGCTATCTTCTCTATCAGTCTTCACAGCAACTACCTGTATCCTTTAGAAATTTTCAAAGTTTATTTCAAAGTTCCTTATAATTGTTTTCCAAACTACATTTCAATTTTAAATCATAACTCTGACCCTGTATTTTGTCCTTAGCTGTCATTTTCACTCATATGTTTTCCATGCAGGACTTCTCTAGAACTAGAGTTTCCAGATCTTTAAATAACTGCTAAAAGATCTTACATAACTAACCTTGCATTAAGAAGGTATGGCATGGTTATATTGATTTGGTATACAGAAGAAGTAGGCTCTTCTTCTGTATACCAAATCAATATAACCATGCCATACCTTCTTAATGCAAGGTTAGTTATGTAAGATACTTCATAAATGCTTCTGGACTAGATGCTGATTTTATACCTTTAATTGTATTGTTCCTTTGGATATGGGGTGAAAGTGGCGTCTGGCGCTGTGGCTGAGTTCAAAAGTGGCACCTTAACCTACCCATACTTTATCTCTTGTGTAATCATCTCCTTTCCTTTTTAGAATGTAAACTTAATTGAATATGGCAATTCTTTTCTCACTTTCTGTCCCAGTATCGAAACTTGATAGCACGGGGCAAACAGGGGTAGCTGGGGGGCACAAATCAACTGCCCCATGGGCACCCGCTGTCCACGTGACAGCTCACACGGAATAGCCGGCCGATATTTCCAGCCTCCTGCATGCAGTGTGCTGGAAGGAAGACTTCGGGGAGGAGAACAGCCAGGGACAAGCAGCAGCCAGGCTAGTACTGGGAACGGGGGGAAGAGGGTGCAGTGTTTCTATTGGGCAAACTGGCTGTGGTATATTAATGGGCAAACTGGCAGTGTGAAATTAATGGGCAAATTGTCCATAGCATCATGACTGGCAAGTTAACAGTGGCACATTAATGGGAAAACTGGCTGTGGCATATTAATGGACAACCTGACGGTTGCATATTAGTGGACAAACAGTGGCACATTTTAATGAGCAAACTAACAGTGGTATATTTTAATGGAAAAACCGTGGCATATTTCAATGGGCAAACTAAGAATGGCATATTTTAATGGACAAACTGGCTGTTGCATATATTAATGAGAGAGTGACTGTGGCATGCCAGGGAGTGAGGGGAGGGTCCAGGAGGCCCAAGAAAATTGTTGCCCAGGGTCCAATCATTATTAAAGATGGCTCAGGCGGTGGAACATGATGTCACAATGAATATTAATAATAACATTTCTTGAGGAGTTAATAGTGTTTATCTTTTTGAGGATTTAAAAAATACATTTGGTACCCATATGAAGCCGTCCAACTATGGTTATCATTCTATATTTTACTGCAAACTTCACAAACAATGTTTGGTACATGACTTGTCCCATAATGCACTTTAATAAGTCGTTGGCCTGGGACTAACCTTTGTGGTTAAAGAACTCTGCTTTTTTTGGAGTGACTCTGAAGTGAATATTTATTCCTGCATTATGGAAAGTGTTTGACACTTTGACAGACAAAATGCAGTGGGCGTTTGTATTTTAGCTGTCAAATGAACATGGGACAATGATCCTCTTGTAGTAGGATTTGATCAAGGAGTGGCCATAACAGACTAATGATGCACTGATTTCTTGTGATATTTGCAGTTTTTGTAAATTGTTATTAACACTACTGCCATAAAACACTATAAAATGGAGAATGCTAGATATTTTTTTCATGACCTTACTAAAGACAAATGTTTACATTGTAAACATTTGTAGAAAAAATGCGCTCTCAAGAATATCAAATATTTACTCCATGGCTCTAAAATTATAAAAACAGGACCACCATTAGCACAATATGCAATCATCCACTAAAAAAACATGTAGCCTGAATGTGCATAAATGGATACAAGTCCACAGAAGCAGTCCTTATAAGATGCCTCACAGCCACTTCACTCCATAGACAGTCATTGAGACTCTGTATGTTCTACATGTTTTACCAGGCAATAACCAGCGTCATCAGAAGACAGGCATGTTGGATGATTTTATTCCAGCTCAGCCTCTTATTAGTGAATACTATAGACCAGAGGCGTCCAACGTGCGGCCCGCCTGAGCTCTGCTCCGGTAGCCGCACCTCGAACTGCACACCACACGAGAAGCTGTGTCGGGGAACGAAGTTCCCTACACGCTCTGTGTAGGGAACTTCGTTCCCCGATGCAGCTTCCCCTGCATCTTGAGCACAAATCCCCTCCTCTACCCTGCGCATGAGGTCATGCGCAAGGGTCAGAGGGAGGGAAGAAGAGCACCGGGAGCCCACAGCCACATGTGTGGGGTAAGTGTATGTATGTATGTGAGTGTGTGTATCAATGTGTGTGTGGGTTAAGTGTATGTATGTATGTATGTATGTGAGTGTGTGTGTATAAATGTGTATGTGTGTGAGTGGGGTAAGTGTATGTATGTGATTGTGTGTATAAATGTGGATGAGTGTGGGGGTTAAGTGTATGTATGTTTGTGAGTGTCTGTATAAATGTGTATGTGTGTGGGGGTAAGTGTATGTATGTTTGTGAGTGTCTGTATAAATGTGTATGTGTGTGGGGGTAAGTGTATGTATGTATTGAGTGTGTGTATCAATGTGTGTGTGGGTTAAGTGTATGTATGTATGTATGTATGTGAGTGTGTGTATGTGTATTAGTGTGTGGGTAAGTTTATGTGAGTGTGTGTGTGGGGTAAGTGTATGTATGTGAGTGTGTGGGGTAACTATATGTATGTATGTATGTGAGTGTGTGTGTGTATAAATGTGTATGTGTGTGAGTGAGGTAAGTGTATGTATGCGAGTATGTGTATAAATGTGTATCTATGTGAGTGCATGTTAAGTGGGTGTGGGGTAAGTGTATGTATGTATGTGAGTGTGTGTGTATAAATGTGTATGTGTGTGGGGTAAGTGTATGCATGTGAGTATGTGTGTATAAATGTGTATGTGTGTGTGGGGTAATTGTGACTGTGTGTGTGGGAAGGGGGGGGTAAGTGTGACTGTGTATGCATGTGTGTGTTTGTAGTTAATGTGACCACTACACATTAGTGTAAAATATATATATATATATATATTTACATACACACACATGTATATAATTATATATATTATTCTCTGAATGAATGAAAAATGAATGCGGCCCACGCACGCATACATTTCTAGTGAAGTGGCCCTTTGCAGAATAAACTTGGACACCCCTGCTATAGACCTTGAAGTGAACCTTTATTTTCAATCAGCAATCAGAAGTTCCCTCCTTTCATGCCTAAGAAGAAGAAATAATAAGTTGCATAGAGCTATAGGCCCTATATTATTTTTCATGGTTATGTTAACAGCACTAATCCACCTCACTGAAGTAAGTATTGGGCTGCATGGCGAGTGCAATCATGATAAAACTTTAGTAGTAAACTAACTAAACAATTGTAGCTGTAATATTTAGATTGGCCGTTACTAATAATCGTAAGCCCTCGGCATGGTAATTTCCCAGAAGTAAAAGTAGTAATGTGTTTTGGAATGCAGGGGATAAGTATCTGGCATAGCATCCTAAATGAACACAATTACTTGGCATTTTAGTGCTAAATTATCTCTTACAACAAAAGAAGATTCTTGGTTAAGTAAACTCTCTTTCCTGCTTTGAAATAGATCCCTTCATTTTCATGACTGTACATGACCTGTACCTTTCTTTGGATCTGTTCCTAGATTTTACAATAATTTCACTAGGTTACAAAAATGCCCCTATCACATAATTACCCAACAATGAAGCATTTTCTTGCATTGGTTAAAATAAATCATGATAAAGCATTAGTAGCTCTAACTAAACAACTTTAGGAATAAGTATTTTTCAATTCTACATTTTACTACACAACTCCAGGACCGAATGGGACAGTTCTTTGCGACAATTTCATATCGTTTAAGAAAATTATCAGTGGCTATTAATGAGCAAATTATCAGTGGCTATTAATGAGCAAATTATCAGTGGCTATTAATGAGCAAATTATCAGTGGCTG
The DNA here is from genome assembly GCA_036172795.1 of Pelodytes ibericus. Taxonomy (NCBI): domain Eukaryota; kingdom Metazoa; phylum Chordata; class Amphibia; order Anura; family Pelodytidae; genus Pelodytes; species Pelodytes ibericus. The sequence goes on from CM069860.1 coordinate 109,235,811, forward strand.
TTAATGAGCAAATTATCAGTGGCTATTAATGGGCAAATTATCAGTGGCATATTAATGAGACGGTCTCTTGTGTATCTTCTTGACATGTCACTCCGCTCCTGCGATACTACGGTACTGATGTAACCCTCTCCCCCCAGGCAACTCCCAACTTGGACATGGCAGTACTTTTTCGCTGCCAGGTATCTTCCTCTCCTTTACTTAATCTTTCTCTTACTTACTCCCTCTTAAATCTATTGATTCATTCTCTTTCAGTATATATTCATGCCTTAATCCTATCTTCCATACTCTTCCATTTGAACAGTTCCCTTTAAGTATAGGACTCTGAACTATTCCTTACTGTTATTATAAGTGTCACGACAGCAAGCATTATTAGGTCGACCGAATAACGGAGATTCTAATCCAAGAAGAGGCATTTACAAAAGGTTAACTGCATACAGTTTCTCAGTGGCAAACCCATATTTGTGATATATTTGTAGATTTTTTTCTTATTCTTTTTCTTTAGTGGATTTGATATACACAACCCCAGGTCTCTCTTTATTTTATCCAATACATGGCGATGCAGGGCAGTGGAAATCTAGAAATAGTCCATTCTTACTCTCCCTACAGAAAGTTTATGTTTAACCAATAACAGACACTGCAACCGTTCCTTAACTATGTTTTTCTATATTTGAGTTATGGGGTTTGGACCACATTTAGTCTGTAGTTGATATTTATGCCATATATACAGACCTGATACATGTATCATAGAGGTAAAGATAAAGTTAATCATTTGGTATGTGCAATATACTATTTTTATGTCTATTTTTTTCTATCTCAAAAACAATATTGTGGATCAATCAGGACAGAACAGAAACATTCTCTTTACGCCATTTGGTGACAATTATAGCACCCACATCAAAAAATGTTTTCGTGACTTGAGTTCTACATGTGTTTTTATTGGAATCTTCATTACTGGCTTTAGACTAGCACTGACCATGGCTAAATTCTGCCAACCCTGACCATTAATTAACAACTTGTTTATGTTTCTGTTGGGCTAGTCCAGATCTCTTGTTGAACTTTTCTAACGTTTCTCTTTTAAATTTGTCCTCCAAAAACAATATTTTATATCCTCATTTATATTAAATATGGCAGTGTTGCTTATGAAATGATTAGCACAATCTATGTTGAGCAGTCGTATCTCAAATATGGTTTCTGTGAGGAGTTTCATATCGCTCCCTCCTTCTTCTCCTGCTACCAAAACAAAACACAACAACACAGGATCTTGATTTTTAAGTAACTGTAACTAAAGTCTTGATTGGCTAACGCAGTGGAAAATATGCTTAAAACGCTCGGAGGGAAAGGAGCGAGGATCGGAGGGGTAATTTAGTCAAGACTGCCTAATCTGCCTCACATGAAATGGCACAGCACAGAATCTGTGTGTCAAATACGCTGCCGCTTCTCTGAACAAAACACAGCAATCCTTTCTGCTTGGATTCCAGCTCTGTACATCGAAACTTCTTTTCATATGAAGCCCCTGGTGCTCAGCTTATGTATGTATATATTCACCGTGTAGTATCAACAATGTACACATTACTATATAATACAGTAATAAGCACTGGCAAGTCAGAGTTTACACTCTATGGGTTAAAGTGGAATCAGAGAGAATATCTAAAGTAGAGCAACGATTAGCGGGGTTTGAAAGTCCACTGCATCTGGATTTAGTTACATAGTGAGGTTGCAGAAAGGCTTTAGTCCATCATATTAACCTTTACCAGATCACCTCTGAATGAAACCAGATACTTACAAACATTGGCTTTAGAAAAACAATCCATTCTGATTTAGAAAGCAATGGTACAGGGGTGTGGCTGTCTCTTGGATCGAGTCATATTTACCTGAGCGCTCCTTGGAGAGACTTAGTTCATTCGCTCGCTGTTCGGGGTTCTGCAAAGGTTGGTCCTTGGCCCTCTGCTATGTTTCCTGTACACCTCCTCTCTAGGAAAACTCATGAAATCTTTTGTCTTCAATACCACTTGTATATGGATGACACCCAGATCTACCTCTCCTCCCCGACCTCACTCTTTCTATCATGTTGCGGACTGTCTGTTGACCATCTAGATTTATCATTGCTACCTAAAACTAAATCTCTCTAAAATGGAGCTAATCATCATATCTCCTTCAAGCTTTGTCCCTGTACCTGGCCTCATCATCACTGTTGAAAATGACTGCATCCAATGTCTTGTTGTAATTGTAGACTTGACTCTCTCCTTCATTCCCTTTATTCAGTCTCTAGCCAAATCCTGTTGTCTGCATTTGCCCGTTTCTCAATGAAGAGAATGACAAAAACCCAGAGCACTCACTTTTGATCTCTCTCCTTGACTACTGTAGTACCCTCCTGAATAGCCCAACTCTGGATTATCTTTCTCCCCTGCAATCTATGCAAAATACAGCTGCCAGGATTATCTTTCTTGCTCGTTGACTGATACTACCGTACACAACCTCTGCCCTTCTCAAATTAACTTAGGCTCTCCTCAAAACTATTCACCTCTTCACACTCATGCCTGCAAGATTTTACCTCAGTTGGCCCCCTCACTCCAGAACTTCCTTCCACAGAGCATACCGCTGTATCCCTCTTTCTCAACCTTGAAAATGTCCCTCAAAACTCACCTCTTTACGGAAGCTTACTACTCATCGCACAAGAATGCCTGTTAACCTCTAGCCAAATCCAACTAGCTCTCACTGTCCTCAAACACTGTCAGGAATAGGAAGCTCACAACTCATTCAACTAGAACACAAATAATTAATCTCTGGCCAAAACCACATAGCTCCAGCCATCTCTAATACTGTTACTACCACCATCTTCCCTTTGATGTCTCCACTCCCTTACTTGTCTCATGTCCCCCAGTATTTCTAGATTGTTAGCTTGTGAGCAAGGCGACATGTATCAGTTGGTTCTTTTTCATCTAACTTAGTATGTAGTCCCCCTTTATACGCTATACCTAGTGCTATGTAAATTGATGGCACTGTATTGAGAAATACCTGAAAAATAAAATGCTAGGCCATTCCACCATGTAATTTGATCTGTTGATCTGTAATTTGATACTCACTTGGGTGTAAGACCAGTGTAGACCTTTGAAGTATAACCTTGCGACACATGCGTCAACCCAATAAACACACAAACTTTGTGCTCCACCATGTTGGTGCCTGTTACTCTCATAATACCTAATATTAATTCTGATATTTAATCCCCCATTTATTTAATGTTGTCAAACCATTCCCTGTCAGCGGTAGTTTTGGAAGGGTGAGTGCCAGATAGACATAGGCAATCTTAACAGGTAGTGCTTCAAACTGTCCTTAGACTAGTGAACTCAGCAATTAATAACATACCAATTAATATGGATAAATGGTAAAAAGAATTAGTTATGAATCTAGAATGGGAAGTTTAGGATTAAATTAATAAAATATATATTTGTGTAAATTATAATGAACAAGCAGTTAAAACGCTACATGGATGGTATTTTACTTCAGTCAAATTATATAATATGGATATTCGTCAATCAAACGTCAGTCGGAAAAATTGTGGATGTGTTGGTACTTATGCTCATGCTTCTGCCGAGACCAATTGAAAATTTAACAAAATATGAAAACAAATTTCACCATTAGTCACTAGATGTTATATAGCAGCTTTATGAAATTAAACTGAGATACTAGCAATTTACATGACTTAAAGGGTCTGCTGCTAACCTCTTGGTGCCAGATTCCACGGCACACCATTAGCAGTCCATGCCTCGACAGGTCAGGGCTTTTTTGGTGTCAATATATGACCTACACAATATTAGGCAGGTGGTCATAATGTTCTGGCTGATAGATGTATATAACTGTTTATTATATATCAATATAATAATATTAGACTTTTTTTTTCTTTTCTTTGTTTATCTGTTTAATTTTTATTACATTTTTAAATAATTTATAAAAAGAAATAATTCAAAACAAACAACAACATGGTTTATTTGGTAGTATTGTGTACAGTGTTGAAAACCACATCTCTAGAATTATAGTCTGGAGAAAAAAAGGACCATGGTTTACATGATAAGTAATCAGGAAAGGCTACAGGATCTCAACATGGGAGTCAAGATAATAGAAGTGTTTATGTACAAAATGGGATCTAGTACAGTAAAAAAAGAGGAGTGTATCGAAAAAGAGGAAAAATACCAGGAGGACATAGTCATAAATTTGAAATTCAAAGGTTTAAAAATAATAAAAGAAAGTATCAGTTTACTTAGACAACAGTGGTACCGTGTTAGTAGCTGGCAGCAGAATTAGTACCAGTTAATGGTTCTGGTTAATACCGTAAGACCAAATGAGGCATGACTATTTTACAGTAGGTAGACATATAGGCAGACTAGATGAACTGAATGGTTCTTACTGACCAACATTGTAACTTTTTTTTACTGACAAAGGAGACCCAAATAAGAGTTCATTGTACACACACGAGTTCACAGCTGCAGATCCGTTTCTAATTTGAAAAAAAGCTGCCATTCTTTTTCTGCACAACAGATTGTCATGTTTTGATCGCCACTAAAATCAGTCTATTATCTTGTACAGGAATTCTTAATTCCATGCATGAGAAGCGCATGTTTACTATCATGGAAAGCTTTGTTACTATACTGTGCTCAATAAGCTATTTTAAGGCAATTATTTTGTGGTGTGATTAAAGATGACTTTTGGCAGTGAGAAAAAGAGGGAAAAACGTATTTGTACATCCTAAAGCTCTTTTCCCCCCTTTGTTAAGCTTCAAAAGACAAAGAGTAAACAAACTTCTCCCAACTTATAGAGATGTTTATTTATGTGTCCAAATCAGATAGAGAAGAAAAATCAAATAAAAAAGATGCAACTACAAAAATAGTAACAAAGGGATCTAATTATAGAAAGGCCCAGACCTCTGGGAGTCTGTTTGCTTTATAGTGGCATGTGTTTTTCAACAAATAGTAAGTGAAAACAAAAAAGACTTGAAAATGACCCACAGAGAAAGTGTCCTTCTGGTCAAGTAGAAGCAACCTTTGGCACTCTAATTCCCATGATGCAAAGCAAGTTATTGTTGATAGTCTAGTTGGCAAACCAAGGACATTTAAATAAGCTACACCTGAGAGCTTTCAAAATATTAACCCTTTAGCAATTAACAGTATTTTAGCAATTGTTTTTGTAGTGCCAACAACTTACACAGTACTTGGTAAAGAGAGTGATTAGATGTTATTAAAATAATGTTATATATAGATAGAGAGACCCATACTTGTAAGCTTACCATCTATAGTCCTCATGATTATTCACGTTTTTTATAACTGGGAAAATAAACATAGTAACGTAGTAATTTAGGTTGGAAAAAGATCTAAATTCGTCAAGTTCAACCCTTTAACCTATCATTCCTGCTTTTGATCCAAACAAAGGCAAAAATAAACATCTTATTCATCTACATTCAAGCAGGGATTTCAGATGTGTCATTTTAACAATAAATAAAATCACAAATTGCCTGAAGTATCATAATATCATTAGGATAATGCAAAACCAACATGCAATCATGGGGATCCTAGTCCACAGTCTGTCATAATTGCCTGATCACCTCAGTTTAACTGAAGTTTCTTTTCATGCTACTACATGAGTATGGTTCTTTTTCCAAATCACAGAATGATTTCACCTTTGCCACTTTCAAAGTATAATCTCTCATATTCCCATAATTCTCTCTTCTGCCTTGTTATTTCTAAACACTGGTTGCTCTGTATCTCTTGTGACCTTTTCACATTAAGTACCTATTCTGATGACAGAGTAAAAGGGCTGGTCAACACTGAGATCTGTTTTATTTCTTTATCAGCTACAGTAAGTTTATATAGGAGTACAAAGGAGATATTTCCTCTACTCACTAACACGAAACATTGCATTTCCAAGCCTCAGAACAGGACTAAGTTTCCAAATGTTTCTCATTTTTGCTGATTTTGGCACAGCTTAAAGGAAACATGAACTACAGAGAATTCAATGGTCTGGCAATTAAACAGGGTCTTGGAAAGGCGGGCTTCATTCATTCGTTCCCAAACTATCCTAGTATTCTCCTCCTTTCTCCTTCTCATTTTACTCTTTCGTTTTATCCTAGTCGAGGGTTTCTTTCAGGGCTTTGTTTATTTTCCATGTCTTACTTTGTTTCTTTCTCTCTACTCTCTTTTTTTTTCTTTATTTCCTGTCTTTCATTCTTTTTTTTAGTGCTTGAAACACATTTTATCTTTCATTCATTATTTTTTCATCCACTTAAAATACATGGACCCCTAATACTAAAATTAACCCCCTAAACCCTAATACTAACCCTAATACTAACCCCCGACCCCTAATAGTAAAATTAACCCCTAACACTAAACACTAAACCTAATTCTAACCCCCTAAACCCTAATTCTAAACAAACTAAAATTGGTAAAATACTTACCTTTAGCGATGAAATGTCCCGCGATGAAATCTCCAGTGACGATCTGTCTTGTGCTGTAGAGTCGGCGGTGAAGCGGCTGCGAGGAAGCAGCCGCGATGAAGAGTCCCATCCCCCAAAATCAGTGGCTTACAAATATACCTTTCATATGGTGGAGGTTAAACTTACTAGAATTTTGTACCCATTGCGGATTGTATAACAATCTTCATGATTTCTAATAAAAATTATTGTAAAATGTATTGAGAGGTTTCAGCCAGTGTGTGCTTAATTGGTTTTAAATCTTATTCCACTGTTTTTTCCTATGTACAAACTATTACAATAAAAACACTATCAAGTTGTTTTTTGTCTTGAAGCACCAAAAAGTACTATATATTACTTCCTCCTTTCCATTTGAAGGTATTTTTTTTGATGCTTCCACAAGTAGTAAATTGTAAAATCCAGGGTAATATTCTTTAGCTCCTTGGGCACATATTAACAAACAGAGAAAAATACACGAACTAAATGGTATAGTATGTTTGATTAAGTAGAAAGTATGTGATATGATCCAAATCTCTGCTGGTCTCTCGCACTGGGTCTGAACTTCTGCTCACCTACAAATGATGTGAAATATGAATTGTATAAATAACACTATAAAAATATGTATTCAAGAAACGTATAAAAATACCTTACACTTAGGTATCTGGAGTTACAAGTACACAGGCAAGCGTAGGTTAGCAGAGTGCGTTCTAGTAGTGGTGGTCCCACTGCCGCAAAATGCAGTTTGTACATTTTCCATGATGCTAAGCCAGCTTTACTCATAGAAATCATGGGTACTGTAGTTCATAGTGAACATCTGCAATGAGCATGTGACTTTTGAGAATTACCAGCGAGAATTACATTGCTGCTTTCCATTACAAGGTATTTTCCTTGAAACTGCCTTAATAGAGTTGCCACCAGGTCGGTAAAAAGTGGCTTAAGGCCAATGTTAAGTCTACAGAGGCAATAGCTCTTACTTTATAGCTGCCTGTGGCTGGTAAAAATATTGTTCATGATGCACGGCCATCTCCATGGAAGATTCGCTGGATATTTTGGGAACTGTAGTTTTCAACTTACATCAGATATTGACTACATTTTCTGTGAAGCTCAGCCAGCATCATGGGAGCTGTTTGTCTTGCTGGCCAGGGTATGGTAGGAAAGATAGTGCACAGTAGCAAATAACTCATATTGGTATTTGGACATGTGGTCAGAGAGTTTTACTGCTGCTTATGTTTATTGGTGCAACATAATAATGATTATTTTACAACAGAGAGTCATTTTGATTCAAAAACAGCGAAAAAAATATCCATTAAAAGTCTGGGCAGCTATCATTTAAAAATACGTACTGTATTTATTGCCTGTTCATTAAAAACCAAGATATATACTAAAAGATGGGTGCACAAAACTTTTATAATGAGATGACATAAAATGTCATAATATTGGTGTCTTATTTACTACAGAGCCGCTTATATTTTACAAATGGTAAATTAACACCTCCCTTACGCCCTCTAGAAAAACTTGTCATATGAGTTTCTATCTCAACTTATTTGTGGATATGCAAATGATAACTCTTCTCTTCTCTCTATCCTTTACACAATAAATAAATCCTTGAAGACTGTTTTTAATCTTGTAATCTACATGACTCTGGTTTTTCAGGTTCAAATCCCTGTATATTTCAATGTTTTATCATGCACTTGGAGGGGAAACTACAAATAACACAAAAGTAAGATACTACTTGCACACCAAAAGATAAATCCCATCCTCTATGACCTTTTAATTTCTTCAACTCATCTGTCACCATTTTTACCCGCTTATACCACTTCCTTGACATATACCCTCCTCTATAAACAACTACCTTCTGACAAAACAATTGTTAGCTTGGGAGTTGCATTTGCTTGAAAACATTCTGGTTTGACAGTTTTAAAAATACTAGATTTCTAAGTACCTGTGTTTTATACCAGTGGCACATGAAACATATAGACTTCATTACATATAGCTTGTATCTTATTTGGGCTTCTCAATAAAGAGAGAATTGTAGGGAATTGAGATGGGAATTTCAAACGTAAGGCCAAAGTAGCTGAGTTGGAAAAATTCTCCCATTCAGCAAAATTGTAGTTTTTTTCCAACTCGGCTACATTGGTCTAAAGTTTGAAACGCTCATCTCAATTCCCTGCAATTCTATCTGTATTGAGTAGACCCTATGGTAAATTATAATGATAAAAAATAATGGTATGTAAAGAAAGCCATTTATGGTAATAAAAACATGATTTGTGTGGGTACAGTAAATAAGATAGAAAAAAGTTACAGCTGAACGCAATTTTTTTTGGACTGTCACAGATTCCGGAGGTTCGTTTACACAAATTTACAAACACAATTAAAAAAAAAAGCTGCTTAAAAGATTCTAATATTTTCCAGAGTTTAGAAATGCCCATTGTAGTGTTTTTTTTTATAACATTTTTTTTCGTACAGTGATCTTTTGACCACAAACCTAATCACCCCAATACTAGCACTAACCCTAATCAAACTCTAATCCTAGAAGCTAACCCTAAACCTAGATTATAACCCTAACCCTAGCTGTTACCCTAGAATTCTTTTTTTTCCACAAAGTGTAATGTTTCTGACAGCCTCTAGAGGAAGTTTAGCAACAGGAAAGAGTGGCGGAAGTGATATTGATAATCGATCTACTGCTCAAAAGTGCATGACAACATGGAACATCCTTGTGTTAGCAATGGGTTAAGCTCGACGTTCACTCTCTGTGTATTGTTTTCATGAAACTGGCTGGCTTTCCCAGCCAATCAAAGTGAGGGGTTGTTACATCACAACTACAGCAGCTCTAACTCTTACGGCGCCAAGAAGTAGACAAACCTTTCCACAACTCCAGCTGAAAAAGAAAAAGAAAAAAATAACAAACATTGCAGAGTCCTTTCCCCAACAAAATATACAAACCCACAAGAGACCAACAAAATATAACTCATACAAAAACATAATTGACCAACAAAATATAACTTATACAAAAACATAACTGACCAACAAAATATAACTCATACAAAACATAACTGACCAACAAAATATAATTCATACAAAACATAACTGACGAACAAAATATAACTCATACAAAAACATTACTGGCCAACAAAATGTAACTCATACAAAAACATAACGGACCAACAAAATATAACTCATATACAAGCATAACACACCAACAAAATGTAACTAATACAAAAACATAACTGGCCAACAAAATGTAACTCATACAAAAACATAGCTGGCCAACAAAATATAACACATACAAAAACATAACTGACCAACAAAATGTAACACATACATAAACATAACTGGCCAACAAAATATAACTAAAAACACATAAAAATGCCAGCAGAAGAAACAATTGGACTTCTTAAGAATGCTTGATTCTCTCCAATCCCAGGCTTACTCTCATTCATTCCAGGTGGCACTTAGGTAGCAGAACAGCGGCTGAATGGAGTTCACACTAGAAACCAATTAATTTAATTTCTATGCATTTTTATTGAGAAATAAACAACAAGTAGCATATCAATAGTCTGTTTACGACAATGCCCTTACATGGACGGGCTGTGTTTAAGATAGCACAGTCACAGCGTTTTTGCCTTGATTCACTTCACTAGTGAAGGCATCCAGGAAAGCAGAAAAAAATGGCGTCCAGGACAGTCCATGGGCAGTCTTAAAGTGACCAGCCATTGACAATAGTCACTGACCTGTAAATAACGCCCCCTCACCCTATGTAAATAGGGTGAGGGGTGTTTCAGACTGAATAAAAGGCTACTCACAATTCATTGCCATCCTCCACCCAAATTTCGGGGGAGAGATGGGGAAAGTTGATCCTGGTTGCCTTAACAGTTAGTTAGACCAGATAAACCATTATTGTTTGCATGTATTTATGTGATCACTGTGCAAATCAATCACATTGATCATAAGTAATAAATGCAAAAAATACATTAAATGACAATCAGTGTTGTAAGAACACTGATTGTCAAAATATTCCCTCTCACTCCCTGATACATTTTTATCTCGTGTCAGAGAGAGAGAGAGAGAGAGAGAGAGAGGAGAGAGATTAACTGAGAAAAAAATGTAATACAAAAAAGCACTTTTTTTTTTACCATTTTTATATTCTTTATTTAATTGTATACATTACACAAAAGGTTAAATCTTTCAAAATGGTTCCAAAAGAAAGCCCTATATTTCCTTAAAAAAACAATATATTATATGTGGGGATTCATTAAAATAGCAAGCTTGCACTTTAATATAAAAACACACATAGCTAAAGTAGAAAAAAAGCTATTGTCCAGAACGGACATCAAAACAAAGAAAACCACAAAGGGGATAATTTTATTCAATGTATTAGGGTACATTTTGAAGGGTGATGTGTACCTTTAAGTCACATGTTTAACCTCTCAGAGGTACTTTCTATGAGATTACTAAAAAGCATTTTTTTTTTTCAAATGTATTTAATTATTTAGACCATTATAGCTCTACTTGCTATGTAGTAAATGTGTTCTTCTTTTGGCATTAGTGCAGTAGCCAATATGGCACTTAAAAAAGATAATACATAAAATAAAAATAAAAGGAAGGAGAAAGGAGCAAAAGAACAAAGAGAAAAAAGAAAGGAGAGGAAGGAGTCAACCCTTCAGACCTTACAGTCATGTCAAAAGAAACAGAAATCCAGTTCAGCTCAGGAGCAGGTTGGATGGATACTTTAGAAGTCCAGAAGGGAGGAGTTTGGACTATTATTCACTTAAATTTGTCCATCTCAATAATAAACCTGTCCTGTTTTTATTTGGACTACACATAATGTAATTTGGCAATGCCTTGTTTGTTCACAAGAAGATTATCTACACTTTCTTAAGAGCCTACTAATGAACATAATATTGCAGCCGGGAAAAGGGGGAGCATTTTAAATTAGTTTTTCGTGATCTTAACATATAAATTTGCTGGTGAGATAGGGCTGAGGTTGGGTTTAGCAAACCATTGTATCAATTTTCTTTTACAAATATATGCAATATAATTAAATTTATTTTATACTCATATACTTGAAACTATTTGAATGTAGAGGTATCCTTTTTTTGAAAATTATTTGTATTATTATTTAAATTAAATGAGCTGGAACTGGAATAGAAATTTGTGGTTGTATGGTTTAGCTAGTGTTAAATACATTGAAACACTCTGGCCGCTTTTTTAAAAATGATTTTTAGTAATCACATTCACATCTATTAATTAATGTTATAAATGCTTGATTTTGAATAATACCTACTGTGTTCGCTTTACCCAAAGATTGTTTTTGTCTTTTTACTGACTGTGCATATGTGCTGTTATGACTTGGACCTATAGGGCCTACTTTTGTGCACTGCTGTTTCACCAGATATTTATTTCTAAATGTGCATGCTGTTATTTTGCTTTTTGGACTGATTTGACTTCTTGATTGCAACATGTTCAGAGTAACACCTCAGTAAAAGAGCTGACACATTATGGAAAAACTTTATTTGAAGCAGCTGTTTCATGTAAGGCGTCTATACGGTATTTTCACCCGTTACTCTCTGTTTCACTCCAGTCCACACAGCCTTTTCTCAGAAGATCTATTCTTTTGTTGAAGATTCTGTAGTAACGTCTCTCTGGTACTGCATTACACCAGCTGTTCCAAGTAAACTGAAGCACCAAAGACCTGCCCTGGACAACTTTGGGACATGATCACATGCTATGCTTCCAGCAGTGTTTATGGCGGGACCTTGATAAACAGTGCATTTGTCTAAAAAAAACTAAAGTGAAAATGAGCAAACCAAGGAAATATGATCTGCAATTTTACAAATACGTAAACAAAATCTCCATAAAAGGGGGCACAGAAACTAAAGGAGAGGAAGAAATCCAATAGTGTAGATTGCAGATAACAGTAATCAATGTAGCTATGTGTGAGAATGTGTAATTGCACTTACAAACAGACTTAGGACAAGAGCTCATCAAATAACATCTTTTTTCCAGCACAAAACATATAAAAGCTGTAAAATTATGTAAAATTCCCAAAATGTCAACACATAATACAAATTCCACAGCACATTTAATCTGCCAACAAAGCATATGCACATACATGAACTTAACATTTAACAGTTGTACGAGAGCCTATAAATCCATTCAGGGTATAAGTGTACAAAATTATTAAATGTTCTGAGTGATTCATCACCAGTGAAACACAGTGTACACTAACATGCATACTGCAAGAGTGTTTGGAAGCCTTGTTATCTGATTTGAGTCTGTTGTGCTAGGGAACCTGTCAGATAATAGGAAGTGTGATCCTCAAATTTGGAGTCATCACATCAGTCGTTTTTAGAAACCCCACTCCCCTTTTCATATAATTACAAAAATTTCCACCACGATGAAATGCTGCTATACGCATCTCCACACATGCACACAGCTCACCCTTTCATCACCCAACCCTGATCTAAGCATGTTCCAAATGTGAAACACGCCATAAATCTGCAGGTCTGGAAAGTTTTACCATACAGTGGGGAGGGAAATGCCTTCAGATGAAGCACCTTCTCTGAGCTGAGCGGATCATTGTGAGGTGGGAAGATTCCCAGACCCCCTCTGCCTCCTCCTTTCCTGCACACTTGCATGGAGCAGGAGACCAGATGTCTCACACTTTATAAATATTGCTCTTCGGAGACACCTTGACTTGCACTCCTCTCACCGTCCGCCTTTGCTAGTGACCTTCTTCTGCGATATACCGAGCATGTCTGAGTTTTGACAGTCTTGCTATATTTGTAATCAGTGCTTTTCACTATAGCCATTTTGAGAAATTGTTTTGTTCTTCAACGACCTGTCGTGTAACTGTAAACCACTGATGCTGTGTGTGTACAGGGACATACTAGGCCTCGAGTTAGAAAATTAAAATACTATATGTCTATAGATACCATTTTGTGCGTATTTGTGTCTTCAGATAATATCTTGTGTAGCTTCTGGATTAGCAATGAGTTGATGGTATTGGTTTTTGTTTTTTGTTTTTTTAATTGGTACTGCTTTTCCAAACTTACTAAAAAGTGTTGCATAATAATAAATGTGCAATAAATAATGGTGCTTTCAAAAACCTTTTTAATACTTTGTGTTCTGACTGTGCCCTAATTTTCTAGACAGAACAAATCAAATATAAACATAATATACATAGCACACTTATTTCCTAGCAGCTGGGCAAGCTAAAAGTGTGCATTTTATAAAGACAATAAAACACTAGTCATGAATATGCAGCTTTCCTGTGAAGGCTAAACTTGTTCAACTTTCTTTCCATATGTTTATGCATATACCGGTGTGGAAAGTTCAGAAATCCTTCACTATGTGACAATTTTTTCCAGCCTCACCTGAAAGTGCTACTCAAATGAGGTAGGTTGCATAGTCAGAATACTTAAGAACAATGAACAGTGTGTTACATTCAAAAAGCATGTCGAGTTTTTATTGCACTCAAATAAGGTGTAGTGGGTAGTTTCACTCGTCGTTCACTGAGCTTTGCCATGAAGCAACCAAAGTGAGGTTTGGGAGATAAGGGGTTGGATGTTAATTTTTTTGGATTTAATAAAGTTACTTTTTTCTACAAACCAACTGTGGATTAATGCTGTTTACCTTCCGGATGACTTCAGCTGGCACTACCTCTGTTTGTTCCTGTTGTCTGCCTGGGGTGTGAGTAGACCCTTTTTCTGTGCTACAGCACCTGGAAGTTAATTTTACTCACTCCACTGTTATTTGGGGCTTGAGCCGGTCAGAATCTGCTTGGAATTCCTGTTAATGTCACTCACTGAAATATACTGGGGAGCCTTAGTACAGCATGTAAGCCTTTTAAACAGAACTCACAAAAAAAAATATTGCTACAGTACAGTATGCAAACTACACTGTATGCTAGGAGATGCAAGTCTTTCACTTTCCCATATGAAAAAAGAATCTTACATTTTTCTGTAATGTTTCACTTCGAGGTAAATTTTGAAAGTGGCACTTACCATTGAGATGTAAAAGTAACAACATTTCTGTTTAAATATAGCCAGTAGAATGTCAACATTTTTCTTAAATTGACATCTACACCAGACTTTGTAATAAGTGGAATATCACCTGTTTTATGCTCTCATGGATAGGCTAATTACTCAAAGAGCTAGAAGCCCTAAGGTTCACACAAGCTTAGCTCAGATTCTCCCATGAGAAAATGGATCATGCAAGAGATAGAGTGAAAGCATCTGCACCACACACCCATCTTAGTCAAAGTAACATTCTGCATATAATTCACTATGCCACTTGGATCTCCAGTTACATTAACAAAAACTGTGATATGTCAAAAAAACTAAACTGGCTAACACTTGACTCCAAGTTCACTTTTCACCCTGCTTGCCTTGTTCATAAACACTTCTCTGGAACACTCCTCCACTACCTGAATAGTATGTTCATCCCAGCTCCCCACTTGCCTTACAAACTCAGGTCCAGTACCTTATGATCTGTGGCATGCATAACTCGATTGGCACCTGGGGCACGACTTCCCCCGTAGTATGGTCTCACACCAGTTGGACATTACCCAAATGGATGCACCCATGACACCACCCACCAAAAAAATGCAGTGGGGGTGTTTTTATTACTTTATTTACCAGTTGCCGGTTGGGATGGCATCATAAGTATATGATGACAACCCCTGAGCAGTTGGCATCTGGGTTGATTTGCTCCTCCACACACCAATGCTAGGATTCACATAGCAAATAGTAAGATGATTGCGATTCCGTGACTCACAGAGCTCCTTTAGAACGAATCAAACCTTTTACTAGCCTAAAATTGCTACAGTTGTTGCATTGATGTCAGCTAAGTGCAGGGGTCTTGACATGTCCTGACTTCAGTGTGATGTCAAGTAACATGGTGGAAGTCAAGCTTCTTGGCACAAACAGTTCCACAGAATTTACTGAAATACTTATATAACTATGTGTGGTTTGTGTTTTATATGTTCAAAGCTGTTACATTATATTGGGCATTCTCTCCATTACATAACTGAAAATTACATTACATTAACATTTATTTATATAGCGCCAACATATTCCATAGTGCTTGGTACAGAGCATAGAAGGGAACTACATATTATTTTAGATGAACAGAAACAGACTGATGAGGTAGAAAACGAGACTAATCTTAACGTATTCTTCCTTATAAAACACGTTATAAATAAGTCAACTCAAACCCTAGCTTTTCCCATAAAAGGAAAGACCATCTGCTTGAACTAAGTCAGTTTTGTACCCCACAGTTTTCCTCCTGCATAATAGAAAAATAGCCAACAATTCTGAATTTGCAGGGACACTCAAGTTATTTGACGTCCTGTCCCATCAAATTCAGGTCTGTCCTGGCATTGATACGGCGTATGCAGAGTGCTTTGCATCATGCACAGGGAGCATTGCGTTTAAAAGATGTAATTCTTAGCAATGTTGCAAAACCACCCACTGTGTCCTAGGACCGGCTGCCACAAAGTTGGGAAAAATGGAATAGAACTAATGGGGAAGTTGAGCATTAAGGTTAAAATAATTAAGAAAAAGGTTTCTTCCATTATTTACTTATTTGTACCATAAACAGTCATTCCTCTCAATCACACTTTTTGGATCACCACTGTTTTCTTGCTTTATACCATAGTATCAAAAATAATACCTAATAATATAGCATTGACATTATATATGACACATTCTATCTGAAAAATGTTTTAACAAAATGTTTTAAAAATGTATAAAATATATAACTGTAACAACTCCTGGATGTCCTAGCTATGTGCATCGATATTTTTCATGCAAGGTGAATCTTCTATTCCAATCCTTAGCATGTGGAGTGTGCGCTCATAGATCCCGTGCTGGTGGAAATTGCTAAACATGAAGCTCTCAGAGCAGTAATAAAGCTACAAGGTGATCATTGTTGACCGGATTTACATATGCCTACCCAGAATCCCTTGCAAGGGTGGTAGCTTGTTTGGTGGATGCTACCCACTGTTTTTTTTTTCCATCACCTTCACTCCACCATTACTTAAATGGTTTGTAATAAAGGTATGCAGATAAAAATGCACTTTTATTTCTGGGAAATTTCTTCTTTAATGAACTTGCCTGTACTTGTCCTATGTCTTTATTTATTTTTTAATCTTTACTGCTCTTTCTTGTTAATGTGTTTCATGTTTCACTATTATCAGAACATGCGGTGCTTCATAGACTCCTTGAACTCTGGGAATTTGTTTCCAGGCATTGAACAGGTTAAGTAATGCGGCTAAGAAACAAATACATTTCTTAAATCTGGCAGCATGGATTTCACCTTTAGCGGCAGGGATCACAAAAATATCTCTTTGCTCTATGTGAACTTTTGAACTTTACACTCATCCTGGGGCTCAAGAAAAGCTGTGCTGTCAGTCACTGGTTCTTCCATGGATTCCTGCACATATGAGAAACAGATACAAGTTACACTGTTCTGTGTCTGACACTTTGGACATTTCGCGCACTTTATCCATATCCTTAGAGGGGCATCAGGGACACATACTTCTCATTCCCTTGTAATAGACAGACACCACAATATACAGCGATTTTATCCTCCTCTCCTTATTCGTAGACGCCACAGTGTAACAATCTCTTTGTAATATAGAGGCAACAAAATGTGTAGCACTCAATACAAAAAAACATTACAATGTCTTACACACAGTAATCATATACAGCTAATCTAATACACAGGTCAAACAAAGCCCAATCTCTGTCCTCTAAGACCCTGCACTATGACACATAACAGTTTCTTTTTACTAACACACAGACATTACTAGAAAAAGCCATTACAAATAACAGCATTTTAGTAACAAAGCATTAAACGCCCACACCAACCCCAAAAACTATTTCCACTGTTTTGTTACTTATACTCTAAACAATCATTCCTCTCTTTCCACTTTTTGAATTGCTGCCATTTTCTTGCGATTAACCTGAATATATCTTGCATTAACCCCACCTAATGTCTGAATACAAGCGTGCACAGTTGTATGATCAGTCATTATCTTCTTACCCACGTAACTTTTAGAAGAGAGAAACATATCCTGCTTATCATCTTAAAATGCTCATCATCTAAAATGTGTAATCCTTACATTTTCATAATGTACATTTGCTGTCAGCACTGCACAATTGGTGCAATTCTGGAGTAGGGTTGGCACCCAGCTGGTATTTTACCGGCAGGCTGTTAAAAAAAAATTGGGTTGGGGCCAATGTAAAGTCTATGGAGACAATAGCATGACTAGTATTATTTTCAAGAACAGGTTCCAAAACTAATGTCGGAAAAAATATGGCTTGGGGCCAGTATTAAGTCTTTGGAGGCGTTAGCATGGATGGTATTTTTTTGGGGGGATAAAAAAAAATGGCAAAGCTCTTCTGGAGCAATACAATTTAACCCATAATTTCCCTAGGTTTGATTTTACCTCTCCATCCTCTTATGCATTGCCCTTTAGAAGCATGCCTTTCATTATACTAGCCTTCAAAATTATGATGGATACAAAATAAAGAGACATTTATGTATGCCACTATACTGGTTACATACACTTGGTTGATTTGTCTGTATTTCTTAGTCTTTGGAGGTCACATGTTAGCTATTTTACCAAGTTCTCTGCTGTTACCAGCACAAAGCGGGTCAGATAGATTTGTCTTGGAATGTTTGACAAGCAACAAAGGGATTCTGCCAGCAGCTTCCCAGGAAACTGTCATCATCTCAGCAGGAGTAACACAAATTTCTGAATCACATTTCCTTAAAGCCGCAACATCCAATCCAAAGCAACAATAATTGTATTTCCCTTTATGATCTGACTGTAGCCCTAATGATAAAATATGATATGTTAACAGATTCTGCATTGGATAAAATTACAGTATGTTGTTCTGCATTCTTGTGTATTTTCCTGTGGGATTTAATAATGATATTATATTAACAGGAGAGTGACACAGTATGTGACCTATGTTTCTGGTCCATGTTGGGTGAATGTGTTTTGTTGGAGTGAAGTTAGGGACTAATTATGGGCAAGAAATGTGTTTGTTTTTTTTTCTTCTTTTGTCTGATTTGTAGAACATCCGTTGAACCATAATTGATTTCCAATTAATGTATCTGTGTTGATTAAAGGATTTTTAGTGGTCCTTCTGCTGTAATGGAAACATCCTGCTAGGTATCTGCAAGTTTTGTGGGTGAGAACCAACATTTATAGCTACCATTCAGTCTGACCTATATATCTCAAAATGTTACTATTAAGAGACAACACAACTACAAATATAAACACACAATATATTATTACACACCCTGTTTCTGGTTCACAAAAAGTTTAAGTAGAATGTTTGATGAAAAATCATTTTTATTATTTGATTATTACATTCTCTTTTCAATCATCATTATGCTGCCCTTCTTGCAGGATGTCTGGACAATTTTGTTCTCCTTTGATGAAGCAGTAAGACCCTTCTTTCGAGTTATTTTTGACTGGTGACATTTGTGTGACCTTGTTTTCAAGACTGGTAATTTGTTTGTCTGGTGACTGCCCAAATTGACCCTAAAGTGAACCCTTTTCATAGTCTAGGCCAAGCCAAAGCCACTTGGTTTAGTCTCACACTAGGAATGTAAATGACCTAAAAACCAATCTATTGGGTGATATTCTTGAACAAACCAATGCAGCCATTGGGGGGTTTAAATGATATTAATTTGGATTATTTATTAAGCTGACTTTATTTGGAAAATGTTGTATCATGAAAACTTTGTTTACAATGTTTCCAAATTTCAAACAGTATTACCTTACATTATGGGAATAAACCTGCATATCTTTCCACCTCACCATAAAGGTACTTAAAATGTGTTTTCTTAGAAATGAATATGTATATTATTCATAGTGTCATCCAGGAATTCATGGGCCTCCTTTTTTTTTCATTTTGAACATTTTCACTTAATATAAGTGAGTGCCATTTGATACTATCGATATTTCTGTGCCATGTTTCAGAAGTCATTTTAAAGGCATGTATGATAATCGTAGGACTCTAAGAAACATGGGGCAAGGTACAAGGCCATAGGCAAGAACATAAACAGGACACAAAGCAAGACTGGTTAAACAGAGGCATTAACACAAGACACAAACATAAACACACAGGACTAGCAGTAGAAAATATAGTAGATGTGAAAGGTATGTTATGTAGTTTGCCACCACATCATGATGAACCACCATCCAGCAAATGCTAACCGCTAAAGAAAACAAAACTAAACATAACCTAACAGCAGGATAAAACAAAGACTTAGCTTAGCAAATATACAGTGGACAAACAAAGCAAGTCAAACTAGGCTGTATTTTGATTGTCAGCATCCTTTCATCAGTGCCTTCAAGTTTTTAACCAGGGTCAGTTAAGAACATAGGAATTTAATCAGTATGTAAAATGCAAATAGAATGTTTAAATTCTATATCTGTTTAGTATTGGAGCTTTATTTTGGGAAAGTAACAACTTTTCATCCACTATTGTTGCATTCATAAGAATGTATGTAAATAAATATATTTGCACACTTCAGTTCATATAACAAGTTAACCACATTACAGTTTTATTCCAGGTCACTTGTGAAAAATGTATAATTCAAGGCTGCATTCATGAAAATGAAGACAATACACTAGTTTACATTTTACTCAGTCTTGAATCATGCATTTTTTATTCCCTGAATGAAAGAGCAATATTTTCACCCTAACATAAGACTGTATAATGCATTATTAATGGTTAAAACATTTATTGTAGTATGTTATTACATTGGCCTCTGAAATATAGCCCCTACTTCTCTAATTTCTTTCCATTTATTTTGTAACCTGTCTTTTTTTCCTTACATAGAATTCTGGTAGCCATTTGACCTTAGCTTCCGATTGGCAAGTTGAATTTAAAAAAAGCCCTACAGCTATTTAAAGTTTTTGGGGGGAATTTTTTACAGGGAAGAAATTGTAATTATGAAAATTCATATAGCTTTAAAATTCTTCCTACAGTGAAAAGAAGAAAGATTTTTGTAAAATAATGAAAACTTTATAAAATGTAATGTATTTATTTTTAATGTAAATATGATTATTCTAACAATTCTCACCCAGCAATATGACAATGCACAGCTCCTTAGTTTAAGCTGAATGATGTTTCCGTGTCTATTAAATGGATGTACATCTTAGATTTCAATTAAAAAAAATGTACTTCATTATAACCTTCACAAACCTTTAAAATGTCTTACCTCCCAACTAATGCCTATTTCACCCCCTATCAGACTATTTTTCTTTTATGTTGTTGCCAATTTCGAACTATTGAATTGCTATTGAAACTTTATCTGGAACCTCCCACTCCAGAGACAAGGAATGTATCTGTCACAGCTAAATGGAAACAGATCTGGGCACTGGAAGGAACACACAAGGTTCTCTGCGCCTGTTCTCGAGTCTACCTTCAGCACATCTTGAGTAAATTGAGTTTGTCCAAATTTCATCCAGCATTTAAGCATTAATGGGACTTGATCCTTCTTAATGAATGTCATGCGTGGAGGAAATGGATACTTTCCCTTTAAAGGCCCGTCAGTTTGAGGTGAAGGGGAACAACAGTTGTTATAATCTCAAAACTGGGATTGAACCCAATTAATCAATGGTGAGCTGATTTGAATCATGTGCTATGCATGGTCACCTCACTGATATCCTATACTTGCTCCTCAGTGTGATGGATGAAGACAACATCTCTGAGAACTCTCCTTTGCCACTCTGGACAGTAGGATATAAATTTAATGTGACCTATTGCTTTCAAAATGATAATTTTCAGCCAAAGCTCTGATCACATAGGAGAGGTTAATCGTAGCACTCTGCTATGGTTACCATTCCTAGGTCAGGTCACACAAACACAACAGCAAGATTTTAAAGTGATTATATCATGAAACAATATTGTTTAGTTTAAATGTACTGTAGTGTAATGTAGTTGAGTGTTACTGTAAATATAGGAATGTTTTAGAGCTCATTGATGGTGCAAATAGAGTTCAGTTGTCTAAGTTCATACTACCCCAAGAAATTAAAACAAGTCCAAAGGAAAAAACAATATTTATTTAATCTATTTTTATTATTATTTATTTATTTATTCAATCTCCAATATATAAAAACTTATTAGAATTTCATTAGTTTAACAGCGAACAATTTTCAAGTTTGTAGTATGAAACAAACCCGTACAAACATGACTTATGTAGACAACATATACAATTACAAACACACTCTTGGATATCAACCAACACATTTTACCAAAATTAAACAGCTATTAAGGATGATTTTTTTCCCTATAGTTTTGAGTTTCAGCAACCGAGTGATTTTCAGGATAGGAAGAGGCAACCAAAAAAAACCAATTGCTAACCAAGAAAGCCATTATAAGTTTCAAAACTATTAATATATGTTTGCACACTAAAATAACAAGCTTATCATATAAACTGGGGCTTTTAAAATGAAAAGTGGTGCAGCCCCAGACCATTGAAAAAAAGATTAAAGAACAGCCCAGAGAGCTGTTCTCTTATCTGCCCCCATTTTTAACCCTACTCCTCTAAGGGGCATTGATGTATATTCTAAAGTGGGTCAATGTGAATTGGGCAGCATTACTTTTTTTATTTTACAGTAATGGTGAAGAATAGCATATTAGTTATAGAAAAATATTCACACCACAATTTTTCAGGGGGGGGGGGTGGGGGAATATCCCTCCCTCCTTTCCCTTCTCCCACTCCAATACCTTCATACCTACTCCTCATTACCTATCTTTGTTGGCTCTGAAGAGGGTTCCTGGTGGGAACCCATTAATAGGAAAAATATATTTATGTGGTAGTAGTAGATAACAGACCAGCATGTACCTGTGCAACATGGGAACTTTAGTTTACTATAGCTTGAGTAGTAAAGATTAGCCACTACTACCACAGTCTACAATTAACATGGTTTTCAGCCAGTAATGTCTGACTGTATATCTTGGGGGCTGCAGTCAACCACCACAACCCCAGTCTATAATTGGAATTCTCATGATATTGGGCTAGCAATATGCCTTGCTGAATATTTTTGTTGATGCAGTCAACAAAAGTTAGGGCTTTATTCATGAAATATAGATTTTCAAGGAACTGAGATGAGAATTTCAAACGTAAGGCCAAAGTAGCCTAGTTAGAAAAATCATCCCATCGCTAATAATAGTACTCACTTTCCAGACTGGCTGAGAATCATGGGAAATGTAGTCTCAGCACCTGGGGTAGTAACTAATCCTTCCTGCAATACATGTACCTTGCATGCACTGTATATCTGCCCAGGTGGAGACTCTATGCATGGGAAGCTGCAGCAGATAAGGGGAATGGGGATGAGACCAGCTACAGGGATAGGAAAAGGAAGAGAGCAGACCAAACCACTCTGAGAGCAGTTAACCTACACTAAACAACCTACTGTTTCTCCCTCCCTTGCTGCTGCTCCAATGGGCCTATTTGCATTTCAAGAGGGGGACAAATGCCCTCTCCTGCCCCGCTCTCTGGAAGCCCATGACTGTGTACTATTGATTCTTGAAAACAAGATTTTTTTAAATAAATACTATTTTGAAGATTTGTTTGCTCCATTTATTTATTTAAATATATATATTGGTTTTAAATGTATTTATTGTACTAGGTACTTTTGTGAATTTCTATTTTAATTTAGACTTGTTGGCTCACATTATATGCTTTGAAACAAGTTTTAGTATCTGTAAAAAATTCCTATCACAAAAATAAATCTTAATATTAAATGTATCATTAAAAATTACTAATCTATTTAAACACACTTAACAAGACCCATGGTATGTATTGTCCTGTATTTTTTAATACAAAGTTTTTTAAAGGCAAAAGAAACATTCTAATTGGGATTTATTGTTATCATGTTTTGAGCCAAGCATTAATAATTAGTAAAGGGGGGAATAAATGCAGATTGGCACTCGGATGGTTCGATTATCGAAAAAGTATATTTATTGTGGTTCAGTGAATCCAAACGTAAATAAATCACAGCATACAAATGAAAAACGAAGCTACTACCTTAATCTGATTGCCACTTCGTTTTTCATTAGTATGCTGTGATTTATTTACATTTGGATTCACTGAACCACAATAAATATACTTTTTCTATAATCGAACCATCCGAGTGCCAATCTGCATTTATTCCCCCCTTTTGCTCTTTTGGTGCTAGCCGAGCACCGGAGGTTACGAGTGGAAAACACATTTCTTCATGCTCACCTGTGAGCCCGGACTTACCTTTCTTCATTAATAATTAGTACCGTTGTTTGAAAAGTGAAGGTGATTATAATATGTTTTTTCCATGTCACCATAAAACTCATTAGGTCACATTGTGCAATATCACAATCCTGTCTCCACAGTCTTATATTTTATACTTTTAAGCAGAGCCCTCTACCTCATGTTTTAGTCTGAATATGTTTGTCTAATTTATTTGTAACTCCCTTTTTTTCACTCTATAAAAGCTCTGCAAAAATTATTGGTGCTATATAAATAAATTGTATTGTTATATGCAGTTTTCCTTGACATTCCTAGAGAATATCCTTGCATTGATGGAGACCAAGAGTGGCTAACAGAGGAAAAAGTTTAATTTTATTTGGTGGACCATTTGTGGGAACACATTTTTTATTCTTAATTATATTAGTTATTAATAAAACCCTATGAGGAGTTGCACTTTGATTTATATTTTATGTAATGCTATGGCTGTAGACAGAGGTTCCAGTGTTTAAAATACCCTGGAAGTAAGTCTTGTGAACCTATGACCTTGTTATTTATTTTTACCATAAACTGTGATGTCTCGTGTTGGATCCTGCATAGACTCTAGTCTTTCCTCAGGGCAGAAAAGTGGATCTCAAATGCTGGGAAGGTGTGTGGCCTGTCATTTTCAGTCCATTTAAAAGGACCTTAAATACATCCATTTCCAGCCATCGACATAACCATAGGTCTTTTCTTGCCTCATGCTACTGCCATGTTGCGTAGCTATGGAAAAGTCTTAATATTGCGACTACGATGCACAAGTGCACATCAAATATCCTGCTACCTCCATCATTCGTCACAATACCTAAGATTCCCAACTTATGTTTCAATGCATGGCCTTTTTTTCCATCATGACTCATTCTGTGAAATGTGCTCCTCAGCTATGACCGGGTTTCTCTCTATCCCCACTCCTATTGAAACAATACATATTAAGGATTTTAAGTTGATAAGTTTACTTAATAGATTTTACATACATAGCTCATAAACCATTTTACTTGGACATTTTAAATCTTTGGTTGATTTATGCCCTTATGGAGATAGTGATAATCAGTCTTCTTGAGACTTAGTTTAAACAGATCTATAATTCTCTATTAGCTCCCACTGGCAAAAATGTAAAAATCATAGCAAGCAATGCTTGCGTGGTGCCTTCAATATAAAAGGCCCAGGGCCTTCAAAACACAGGCTTCAAACTAAGCATTTATAGTGATTTGTGAGTATGGTCATTTTTGTGGTCTGGCAGGAGGATATTGAATTTTTTACTGCCAGTTATGACATCATGACCGGCAATGGATTCGACAGGACACCAAGAGCCTGAAAGATTATATTGTTTTATTTAGGAAAATTCTAGATTATTTTATGAAGGGAAAAACAATGCATCACTGCAGTTATTTTCTCTAAAAGTGATGCTTTACAATCTATAAAAAACCTGGACCAGATTGAGAGTCAACCTCCTATATTTGTAATGCTAAACTATTACGCACACAATCATAAATATGCCTTTCAGTGTCAGAACCCATCCCAGACACTGCAAAAGATCCTCAAAGACAATCGAGAACTAACAGACTTTGTAGAATTATAAAGAAAGGTAACTTTATTATTAAAAAAAAATTCTAAAAATGGAGCTGATAATCTCCCCTCCCTTGAGCTTTGTCCCTGTACCTGACTACACAATTACCAACAACAATGCATCAATTTTACAGACTGACCGAGTCCAATGTCTTGAGGTTGTCTTTGACTCAGCTATCTCCTTTATTCTTCATGTTCAGTTCCTTGCCAAACCCTGTCCTTTGCACCTAAGGAACATGGCACGCTGCCAAGGCTTGCTTGTGACCTCTTGTCTCAACTACTGGAACTCTCCTGATAGACCGTTCTTTGGATAATCTTTTCTCCTTGCAATCTATTTTGTCTCCGTTCTGTAAAGCCAACCAATCTAAGATAAAATTAAAATGTGTAACTTTAACTCTCCACTTCTAGTCCTCCCCCTACATTGCCTTCCTCATTAACTGATACTACCCAAGTGGGCTAAGGCTCTCCTCCAACCTTGTAGCCTCTCCCCATTAGCGCCTGCAAGACTTTACCAAAGTTGCCTCCTGTCTCTGTAGGCAACTTCCACAGAACATCCAGCTCTCTATCTCATTCTCAATCTTTAAAAAGTCCTTGTTATTGAAGCTTCAATTCATCCCACTAGAACACTCATTACGTAACCTCTGGCGAAATCTACCTAGCTTCCACTGCCCCAAATACCGTTACTCAGAGGCGTAACTAGAAACTACAGGGCCTAGTCCTAAAAAATGCTCCGGACTCCACTATAATATGTCTCCAATCAAGAAACCTCTGGCCAAACCAACATCTCACTGCCCCAAATACTGTTACTCAGAGGCACATCTAGGAACCACAGGGCCCAGGTGCAAAACAATGCCCCTGCCCCCCCCCCCCAACATGTCCTAAAACAGCCTCTCTGTTTCCCCCTAGCCCACCAAACTGCTTATCTCTGCCACCAGCACCCCAAACAGCCTCTCTGTGGCACCCTATTTCCCCTAAACTGATTCTCTTTGTCACATTAGCCCCCCAAACATCCTCTCTCTGCCACCCACTTCCACAGAACATCCAGCTCTGTAGCTCATTCTCAGTCTTCACAACATACAACAAAACAAATTTTGTTATAGAAACACCGTTGCTCAAAAGGCATAACTAGAAACCACAGTGCCCAAGGGCAAAAAAAATCCCCGGGCCCCACTACAATATGTCCCCAAACAGCCTCTTTCTGTAACCCTAACCCATCCAAACAGATTCTCTTTGCCACCCTAGTCTCCCAAACAGCCTCTCTCTGATACCATAGCCCCCAAACACCCTCCTTTGCCACCATAGCCCCAAAAAAGCTTCTGTGCCACCTGGAATGCAGGGTCGGGTGGTTTTTGTGTGCTGTGATATAACACAAGAAGGAGAGCTTGAGAAGATATTCAGGAGTGTTGTCAACTCTTTTAAACATTATATGCAATTTTAAGGAGAGGAAGTGGAAGTGTTAAGAAAGCAATTGTTCTGTTTTCTTTACTTTACATAATACAATACTTATCTAAAAATATTTTTTTAAACACTGTTGGTGAACTGACCCTTTAACCCAAAGTTTTTTTCTTTTCTTTTTAGAAAAATTGAAAAACAATATATGAATGTGCAATACGTTCTTTTTAAATGATAACTAATATGTTTATCGCATGGCATTCAAATAATGTAACATGAAGACCTCCGTGATAGACTTCTGAGGCTTGATGTAAAGTTTCAAATCATTGCAAGTTCTCTCACCTGAAGACAAGCAAAACCTGGAATACAATCAAATACTGAGAATGCAATTCTCAAAAAAGAGCATTATGTATTTCTGTCTCTAGGGGCGCTGCAGGGGAAAAAAAGGTTTCAGTTTAGTTGGGTCATTTCTGGCCTTCATTTTGTTGGTATACACAAATTGATTATTGGTATACTGTAGTTGATTGTTTCTGTCCTTTTAGTTAGACCTTAACTGACTGTTTAGAGGTAATTTTTTTGTTGCATAGTTGAAAATGTTCTTAACATATACAGACCCTGTTGTTCCATTTGTAACAAAAATAAAAAAATTTGCTTTTTAAAACTTTATCATTTACCTAATACGTTGTACTTTTATTTCAAGCATAACACTTTTGTATACAATGCATTTCATGTTCCCAGTGTAACAAAAAGTTTTTCAATTTGTAAAACTCCTCTCTGTATTTATTTTTTTTTCACAGCAGAAAGAGAGAGCCTATGGAAGCATGGCAGCTGCCGGTCAGAAGTATATGCCAGTTTATCTTCACACTAGGGACAACTAACCTAATCTACAGGGAGTGCAGAATTATTAGGCAAGTTGTATTTTTGAGGATTCATTTTATTATTGAACAACAACCATGTTCTCAATGAACCCAAAAAACTCATTAATATCAAAGCTGAATATTTTTGGAAGTAGTTTTTAGTTTGTTTTTAGTTTTAGCTATTTTAGGGGGATATCTGTGTGTGCAGGTGACTATTACTGTGCATAATTATTAGGCAACTTAACAAAAAACAAATATATACCCATTTCAATTATTTATTTTTACCAGTGAAACCAATATAACATCTCAACATTCACAAATATACATTTCTGACATTCAAAAACAAAACAAAAACAAATCAGTGACCAATATAGCCACCTTTCTTTGCAAGGACACTCAAAAGCCTGCCATCCATGGATTCTGTCAGTGTTTTGATCTGTTCACCATCAACATTGCGTGCAGCAGCAACCACAGCCTCCCAGACACTGTTCTGAGAGGTGTACTGTTTTCCCTCCTTGTAAATCTCACATTTGATGATGGACCACAGGTTCTCAATGGGGTTCAGATCAGGTGAACAAGGAGGCCATGTCATTAGATTTTCTTCTTTTATACCCTTTCTTGCCAGCCACGCTGTGGAGTACTTGGACGCGTGTGATGGAGCATTGTCCTTTATGAAAATCATGTTTTTCTTGAAGGATGCAGACTTCTTCCTGTACCACTGCTTGAAGAAGGTGTCTTCCAGGAACTGGCAGTAGGACTGGGAGTTGAGCTTGACTCCATCCTCAACCTGAAAAGGCCCCACAAGCTCATCTTTGATGATACCAGCCCAAACCAGTACTCCACCTCCACCTTGCTGGCGTCTGAGTCGGACTGGAGCTCTCTGCCCTTTACCAATCCAGCCACTGGCCCATCCATCTGGCCCATCAAGACTCACTCTCATTTCATCAGTCCATAAAACCTTAGAAAAATCAGTCTTGAGATATTTCTTGGCCCAGTCTTGACGTTTCAGCTTGTGTGTCTTGTTCAGTGGTGGTCGTCTTTCAGCCTTTCTTACCTTGGCCATGTCTCTGAGTATTGCACACCTTGTGCTTTTGGGCACTCCAGTGATGTTGCAGCTCTGAAATATGGCCAAACTGGTGGCAAGTGGCATCGTGGCAGCTGCACGCTTGACTTTTCTCAGTTCATGGGCAGTTATTTTGCGCCTTGGTTTTTCCACACGCTTCTTGCGACCCTGTTGACTATTTTGAATGAAACGCTTGATTGTTCGATGATCACGCTTCAGAAGCTTTGCAATTTTAAGAGTGCTGCATCCCTCTGCAAGATATCTCACTATTTTTGACTTTTCTGAGCCTGTCAAGTCCTTCTTTTGACCCATTTTGCCAAAGGAAAGGAAGTTGCCTAATAATTATGCACACCTGATATAGGGTGTTGATGTCATTAGACCACACCCCTTCTCATTACAGAGATGCACATCACCTAATATGCTTAATTGGTAGTAGGCTTTCGAGCCTATACAGCTTGGAGTAAGACAACATGCATAAAGAGGATGATGTGGTCAAAATACTAATTTGCCTAATAATTCTGCACTCCCTGTATGTTAGAAGCACAAGTGTAGAGAGGGCGCATCCGGATGACGTAGCACGTTGCGTGAGGGGGGTGTGGTGCTCCGATGAAGAGGACTCCTGAACTGAGCGTTGCTGACCGCGTTGCAGACCTCGAGACGAACGCCCTGCAGCGATCCTGAGGTGCTGGTTCTTCAGGCTGACACTTTTGCATCCAAACAAGGTGGGAGGAAAAGGAAAAGACAAAGTTTTACCGGGACCTGCATCCCTGCTACCCAACAAACCGGTCGGTGAGTGAACTTTAGAAAGGAAAAAGGGGAAAAAAAGGAAAAAAGTGGAACCGTGTGAGCCACACGTGGTCAATGGCAGATAAATATAAACTCCCCCATTTCTTTGAAGCCTGAAACCTGAAACTAACGAAGTCTGCAAACGGGTAAGCGACTTTTTCTTTGTATATACGGGAGCTGGATTTAACCATGAGATAACTATAAAATACCTAGTAAGCAACAAACCCAAAACATTAAATTGCTGTACTGAGGTATATACTAAATCTCTCAATCTACGTTTCTCTTTTACATAAAATATAAGGACCTTAGTTACTCACAAAATCCTGCCTGAGGATTACCCGGGGTTTCTTCAAAAGGAGGAGGGAAAGGGGAAAAAGGAGAAAGAAGGAAAGATCTGCAGAAATCATTAACCCCGAATAGAGTTTTAACTCCCTACAGAATAGCGGGTAAGAGACCCGGCTGGAAATCCAGACCCCCTGCCTGAGCTTGTTTGGGATAACTACTTAAGTTTACAATATGCCTCCCAAGGCTGACAAGCATGAAAAACCTGATAAACAGAGAAATCCAACCAAGGCTAATAGACCTCAACCTATTGATGCCTATTACTCTCCTAAGAGTCAACTGAATATATCCGCAATACCAGATAAAAGTCTCTTAGAGGGAGTGATGGACCACACTTCACAGGATCCAACTGATTATATATCACAATCAGATTTAATTTCTGCCCTTGATACCTTTTACTTGAAGATTAAAATAGATCTTGAAAAAATGACAACCGAAAACAAGGAAGAATTTACTCAAATAAAAAACACAATTAAAGATCAATCTAACCAAATTAACACGATGCACCAGAAAATCCAAGTCTTGCAAGTCCAGAATGAAGAAGCCAGTATAGCTATTAATAAACTGGATCTAAAACTTGCGGACCTTGAAGACCGTTCTAGACGCTCTAACCTCAAAATTAGAGGCATTCCAGAGGAAATAGTCGACCTTGAAATGTACCTAGTCGAGCTATTATCCTCCTACATTGACATTAAATTCGTGAACCCCAATACTATTGAGAGAGCTCACCGTCTCCCAAAACCAGCTAATGGGTTTCAGGATACTGCCCCTAGAGACGTTATTGTTCGCTTTAACAGCTGCAAGACCAAGGATGAACTGGTACGCGAATATAGGAAGAACCCTTCGAAAGTTATAAAATTCTCTAAACTTTCCATCTATGCAGACCTTTCATGGGCTACAAGGTTTGCCAGGAAGAAGTTCACTGAAGTTACTACCTGTCTGCGAGAACATAAAGTCCTATACTCCTGGGGCTTCCCCACTAAACTGCGGATAAATTTCAAGGATAAAATCTATGTTTGCAACGACGCACAACAGGCAAAAGACAAAATCGTACTTTGGGGTCTACTAAAACCATGATCTATTCCTAAATGGCAATGATGAGCTAATTGTGTAACTTAGGGGGGACGAGATATCCTTGTGTGTTTTTTTTTTCTCTTTCTTATTTTTGTTTAGGTAAGATGTATATCGGGATAACACCACACTGCTTTGACACAGAAATAATTGGATGCAAATAGATCTCTTTTTTTTTTCTCTCTCACATAGTGTCACAAATTAAGAGTAATTTTCTGTTCTATTCCTTCACTGTTCTTTGACACCGAAATATTATGATAACGTAGATGCTGTTTCTAATACTCTAATTACTTTTTTTTTATTTTTTTATTTTTTTTTTGTTTTGGTAAGATGTATATCGGGATAACATCACACTTTTTTGACACCGAAATAACTGGATGCAAATAGATTTTTTTTTTTTTTCCCCACATACATAGTATCATAAATTAAGAATAATGTTTTGCCCTACTCTCTCACTGTCCTTTGACACCGAAATATGATGATAACGTAAAGCTTTTTCCAATATCTTTACTTTTTTTTTCTCCTCTCCACATAGATAGTGTCACAAATTAAGAATAATGTTTTGCTTTATTTTTTCACTGTTTTTTGACACTGAAATATGATGCGATAACGCAGATGCTGTTTCTAATACTTTAATTACCTATTTGTGTTTTGGTAAGATGCATATTGGGATAACACCACACTGTTTTGACATAGAAATAACTCGACACAAATACTTTTCTTTTTTTTTTTTTTTTTTTCTCCCTCTCCACATAGATAGTGCCACAAATTAAGAATAATGTTTTGCTTTATTTTTTCACTGTTTTTTGACACTGAAATATGATGCGATAACGCAGATGCTGTTTCTAATACTTTAATTACCTATTTGTGTTTTGGTAAGATGCATATTGGGATAACACCACACTGTTTTGACATAGAAATAACTCGACACAAATACTTTTTTTTTTTTTTCTCCCTCTCCACATAGATAGTGCCACAAATTAAGAATAATGTTTTGCTCTATTTTTTCACTGTTTTTTGACACTGAAATATGATGCGATAACGCAGATGCTGTTTCTAATTCTAACTTTAATTACCTATTTGTGTTTTGGTAAGATGCATATTGGGATAATACCACACTGTTTTGACATAGAAATAACTCGATGCAAATACTCTTTTTTTTTTCTTCCCTCTCTTTTCCCACATAGATAGAGTCACAAATTGAGGGTAACTCTCTACTTTACTCCTTTACTGCTCCTTGACATCGAAAGTGGATGATGTCCTAGATCTACAAATTCTTAACTATCTATTTTGTCACAAACCAAGAGTAGTGTGACACACTATTCTTTTATAGCTCTTTTGACACTTGAATACTGTGATAATACAGATGTTGACTACAAAACATTGACTATATATTTTTGTTCTGGTCACACAGTTTTTGCACAGAAAAATGTTGACTATAAATCTTGATTACTTCTTGATACTGAAATAGCATGATAACTTAGATTATGACTACAAAATGTTAACTACTTACTCTGTCACAAACTAAGACTAATGTATTGTTTTATTCCCTTGCTGTTTTTTGATACTGAAGCAATATGATAATGTAGACGCTGATCGCTAAATCTTATGATTATTGGACTAACACTGTACTGTTTTGGCGCTAGGGAGAGAGAGAGGGAAGAGAAAAAGAAGGGAAAATGTCGACTACAAAACCTTAACTTTTTTTTTTTTTGTCTTCTTTTCCCTGCCCCCTCTCCCCCCTCACTGTCTGCCTGCTTATTGGGGCTCTATACTCTGTATCATAACCCTTAGTACTTCTCTGATTGAGTTGAGACCTTCTTCATGGGACAATATACTACACCCCCCCTCGCTCCCTGGTGGTTGTAGGGAGCTTTTTGACATACGGTTGATGGAGAGGATTTCTCTATCAAATGTGATTATGCTTGATATGAATGTGTGTATGGGTATTTGTATGACTGTAGGTGTTCTTATTGGGGTCCTACAAGGACTAGTGGGGGTGTACCTGTGGCGGACGATCAGCTGGGAGGCAGATGGTTGGCTCAGATCTCACCAGCCCCTCGATGTCCATTAAAATAATGACCATCAACTCACGAGGACTAAACTCCCCTCAGAAGAGAGCTTTTTTATATGACTCCCTGACTAGAGACAACGTAGATATAGCCTTCGTGCAGGAGACTCATTGGACAAAGGACCAAGGAAAACTATGGAGGTATACTAAATACCCCCATGTATATTCCTCCTCTATGGAGACGAAGAAGAAGAGAGGGGTAGCGATTTTTATCTCGTCCAGACTTAAATTTGAACATATATACCATGAGACCGATAGCGAAGCACGTAGACTGATACTGATATGTAAGATTAACGACGTACTTTATACGTTGGTTGATCTATACGCTCCATCAAACGGTTCATTAAGATTCATGAAAGCTGTATTAGAGAGAGCCGAAAAGATATCTAGGGGCTTTTTTGTGATGGATGGAGACCTGAATTCCATAGCTGATTTTGAACTAGATAGGAAATCAAAAAAATTATGTAAAGATGAGTCCCGTATGAGGACAAGGGCGAAAGCATTCTCTTCCTGGTTATTTCAGAACAACTTATATGACATCTGGAGGGCCCAACACACAGGAGAGCGGGACTATACTTTTTTTTCATCACCCCACTCTTCCTATACCAGGATAGACTATCTGTTGACTAAAGGCCCCACACTCGGTAACTGCTTAAACTCATCTATTGGAACCATCTCTTGGTCTGACCATGCTCCGGTGCTAGTAGTTATTAAAGATAATCCATTATATAGGTCCCGTACTAACTGGAGACTAAATGAGCAACTACTAAGCACGCAAAAAGATAGAACCGAGTTGATAGAACAAGCCAAATCCTTTCTTGAATATAACGACACAGGCGAGACATCAGAACAAAATCTCTGGTGTACGATGAAATGTGTAATGAGAGGCTATCTAATAAAGAACGGTACATGGAAAAAAAAACAAAAGGGGAAAGATTTGGCCGAACTATACGCTATACTAGCAATATTAGAAAATAACAATAAATCTGACCCTCCTGCAGTAAAAGGGAAAGAGATATACGATATTCAAGAGAGGATTAGGAATGAGCTTAGAAAACGTGCAGAGACAGCATTGCAACGCCTAAGATGCAACTGGTACTATAGTAACAACAGAACAGGGAGAGATCTAACCAAGAAGTTGAAAGCCCAAAATCAACGTTCAAGAATTAAAAAGATAATATGGGATGGGGAGACCTGTATTGCACCAACTAGGATAGCGGCAGCATTTAAATCTTATTACGAAACCCTATATAACCTCCCAAATTCAGGTATGCCAACCCAGACCCTGACTAACTTTTTGGAATCTCTAGAATTACCTAGGCTCCCCAGAGAAAAATTGAATTCTTTTAACAGCCCAATTTCCCTTATAGAAGTAACCAATACGATTAAAGAACTGAAAAAGGGAAAAGCTCCTGGCCCGGATGGCTTTTCAACATTATATTACCAGACTCTCAACTCTACGATAGCACCACTACTGGTCAGAATGTTCAATACAATTGTTGATGGCTCTGGTTTCCCGGCAGAAATGATGACCGCAGCCATAACACCCATTCCGAAGCCAGGAAGGGACCCCGAGGTTGTGAATAACTATAGACCGATATCGCTTATTAATCTTGATATTAAAATATATTCCAAGATTCTTGCTGTGAGACTTCGGGGAGTTATCCACGACTTGATTAACCCCGATCAAGCCGGCTTTATGCCAGGGAGACAGGGCTCTGAAAACACCCACAGGGTCTTCGGCATAATAAATAACATCCACCATAGGAAGCTACCCTCTGTCATAGTCACTCTCAATGCAGAGAAGGCTTTTGACAGAGTGGATTGGGGATTCCTGTCGGAGACCATGAGGGTGTTTGGCATTAGCGGTTTGTTCTACGACTTTACAATGGCCTTGTACAGGAATCCACAGGCTAGAATAACGGGTCCTTTCCTGGCTTCGGATTTTTTTGACATCCGAAATGGAACCAGACAAGGCTGCCCATTAGCCCCGCTTCTCTATACACTCACAATCGAGCCTTTGGCCCAGTATCTCAGAAACTTACACTCAATAAAGGGCATAATGATTGGCAAAGAAAAACATCTCATAACTCTCTATGCGGACGATGTTCTTCTCACTTTATCTCAACCCCATCTCTCGGTACCCGCTCTCCTGGAGGCCCTGTACGAATATGGCAGATATTCTAATTATACTATTAATTTGACAAAGACCCAAATTATGGCTTTCTATTTACCTCCATCAAAACAACAGATGATAGGGAATTACTTAAGTAAACAAAGACTTGGAGACTCTATCGACTACCTAGGTATTAAGATCCCTTCCCGGCTTGAGAAAATTGTTTCTCTAAATTTCGATGCCCTGTATATAAATCTTCACAAACTTACCACTAAATGGTCAAAGTTAGAGACCTCCTGGATGGGGCGTATCAATACTCTTAAGGCCTACATCCTACCTAAATTGATATACTTATTTAGGACTATTCCATATGAACTACCTAGAAGTACTCTGAGGGACTTTGAAATTCTATTTTCGAGGTTCGTTTGGGCTAACAAGAAACCGCGACTCCCAAGCCAAATTCTGAAACGCAATCTTCAGTCCCATGGCTTGGGGTACCCGGACCTGCGAAAACTATACGCAGCCTCCCAAATGTCCCATGTACTTGCGTGGAACACATATTACTCTGGAGCGGGTTGGTTGACACTGGAAGGAGCTCTATGTAACAACCTAGATATGCCATCATTCATATGGCTGCCAAGTAGATTTTACAAAAATCTAACATCTACCCCCAAAAATATTAAAGATATTATGGCCTCTTTTTATAAAATAAAAAAGACACTGAAGGTTCAAGATGCGCTTTCTAAATCTGCACCGCTCCAGACTATTAGGGATGCAGGGATTACTACTCTGGGAGATCTATATGATAATGAGAGTATAATCTCTTTTGAAACACTGCACAAGAACTTTAATCTTCCTCCCACAGAGAGCTACACGTACACCCAAGTTAGATCATTTTTAATCAAAAATCGGCCATTGGATACGACCGAATGGGACAGATTCCTCACGTTGGCTGGTAACCAAAACCTCACTGCGAAATGCCGGGGGTTTCTCGATAGGGGGGTGACGATCGATAAGCCCCCGGCCCTCGCTCAGTGGGAGGCAGATCTGGGGAAAGTGTTTCCACTCCATGACTGGCTGAAAGCCTGGCAAGATATGAGAAAGTCAGTTCATTGTATTAACATCCATGAACAATACTACAAACTCTCACATAGGTGGTACCTAGTGCCCTTACGCCTGGCTAAATATGCCACACAAACCAGCGATCTTTGCTGGAGGTGTGGTAAAAAGCCGGGATCGCAGTGCCACATATGGTGGGAATGTGAGGAGCTTACCCCCCTTAAGAGGAGGCTAGAAAATATCTATAAAGACCTTTATGGTAGATTAGAGAAACTTACTGCATATACGTTCCTATTTCATCTGGAAATTCCAACTACCGATATATACCGGAAAGCTCTATGTGTTAACATACTAATGGCATGTAAACTATGTATTGCAAGACATTGGAGGAAGACATCTACCCCTCCATGGCCAGAAATTAAAAACCAGATTGATTTCCAGGCTAAAGCCGAAAAAAGTTTCTATCGGAATAATAAACCAGCAGATCTAGAGAAATATAAACGGATTTGGTCAAACTGGCTAGAGCCCGCTCTAGCTTCTATTATTGAGAGTGATGTTATCCCCGTGAGTAGTGATGGGTTATCCACGCAATGATTACGGGTGGTTGAGACAGTTGCCAACCCTATAACCTGCTTAATGTGATGAAATTGTAAATCAAAACAACATATTCTTGTTCCGCCCCGGGCCCCCCCCCCCCCAATACTAGATGAAATAGTGTAATGACATGACTTCAGACCGTATGAAGATAGACACCAGTATGAATGAAGTCTGAATGATTAAAATGGTTGAATGAAGCTGTTGGATTTCGACCAGATTTGTACACAGTTTGGTGGACTCCGAGACACCTGAGTCCTCTTCCCTGTTCTCATACTACCTCCCTTCGCCTCTCTCTTTCTTCCCTTCTCTATACCCCCTTCTCTTCTCTCTCTCCCTCCTACGGTGGGGGGGGGGGGGGGGGGAGGATTTATTAATCTATTAAACTTTTTTTTTTTTCCCCTCTCTCTTCCTCCCCTCTCCCCTCTCTCTCTCTCCCGTTTATAGGTATGAGGGAATCTGGCAGGGGGGTGGGAGATGGGGCAGGGGAGGAGACGAGACAGGGGAGAGGCGAAGTCCCATTGTTTATATCTAGTGATCTTTATTATGGGACGATCCCAAAATGTGTACATATCCTGCTTTTTTCTTATTCTCTATGTATGTTAAACGTATAATGGCTATGTATAAACAGAGAGATAGAAGCAGGTAATGAATTAAGTGCAAATATCCAAAGACCATAATGCTTGATTAATGTATGAGTTTTTTTTTTCCTTTCTTTTTTGATTAATGATTTTGACATATGTATTTATATGTATCTAAAACTGTATTTTGATATATTTGTAATAAAAATTTATAAAAAAAAAAAAAAAGAAGCACAAGTGTAAATTAAAGTTTACTGTCCCTTTAAACTATTGTCACTGCAGGAGTTGTTAGAGAATACACCAAACAACATTTGCATCATCTGACAAGTAGATTACTATAAAGTATCGAATGTGCATATTGAAAAGGGAAAAACTAGTGACATTGATGTGTTCAGTCACTGTTTTGATGTTGAAATACATACTGGTCATTATTTATTTTTGTTTTACTTAATCATACTTTTGTGGTTTAGTTATT
Source organism: Pelodytes ibericus (assembly GCA_036172795.1). Lineage (NCBI taxonomy): Eukaryota > Metazoa > Chordata > Amphibia > Anura > Pelodytidae > Pelodytes > Pelodytes ibericus. The sequence goes on from CM069860.1 coordinate 109,273,536, forward strand.
TTTATTTTAAATTGTGGCCACAGACTACAAGACAGAAGCCACAAAAATGTGAAGTTCTTTTTGCAGTCTATATTTAGTAGGACAAAATAACAAACCTGGGGATTACTAGCAGAGATATCAATGGCAATGAGGAAATGTTAAAGGTCCACGCCAAGAAAATATTCTTTTTACTTCATTGAGTGGAAAATGCTGTATGAAGTGTGCTCTATTATTTTTGCATGGCAATGGATAGTTTTTGCATTATTGAACATGCAATCAAATATGATGCTTCAACTACTAATTCCTGATTTTTGCAGTTCACTTGTCAATTTATTTTAGTGAATAACACTTACAGTGTATTTCTGATTATGTACAGACAACTAACGCTGGTTTGGTTATTCATTTACCCTGGGTGTCATGGAGTGAATTATAAAGCTACAACTTCACCACCACAAAAAGTAGAATCCTATTAAATTTGGAAACCTTTTGAATTAGAGCTGGCCACTTGTGATTTAGATGTTAGCCAAGAGGCTGTACAGCAAAAACAAATTCTCTTATGTTTTAAGACGTACTTGAATTATAATGTCATTTTTTATGGCCTTCCCTACATTGCGGGGGAAAGGCAATCACGATATTATCCCCACAAAGGTTTCATTTCAACACTGTATTGTTTTATCATTAAAACAGCAGACCCTTCTTCCTGTTTTTAGTCAAGTTAGGACTGGTGTCCCTGTCCTGTGTGCTTCAAAAGTACAGGAAGTTACAATATCATAAGATTACAACATGGCAGTTTCTTCTTTGAACACCCTAGAGGCCATCTTCAAATTTACGTTCATTTTCACAGCATATGAAAATGTAAATACCTCAGGAACCAGATGTTCCACAGATTTCGGAGTAATTTGATCAAGCTCTGAGGAACCCCAAGACTTTCCTAAATTGGTACAACTGTTTTGTTTTTTTCTTTCTGTAAGGCAGAGTTACTTCTTTTCATTCCCTGTGGATTACAGCTTATTGTTGTCCAGGAACTAAATAATATGAAAATCATTTATCATTAATATCTTTAACGCATACCATGAAATCAGGTTTGCACTGGATGTTACTTAACATGTATAAAATGTTGGTCTGCACAGCGAATGTGTGCACAGTGTTAACAATGTATGCCATATGGTAAAATCCTATTGCATTGGTCTATGCCTTTAGCCACTGCATGGTGGCTGCACTGAGAGAGAAAGGGGTTGCACACAGAAATAATTTTCTGTCTGATTAAATGATGTAGAATTTTTCCTCCCTGCCTTGCCACTGCCTGTTATTTGTGCTGTTCTCTGATCCTTTCAGACAGCCTGTGCTCTGTTCTGTAAAATCAGAACTTTTTTTTCACATAGCGCTTCTCTGCATTCAAGATCTACTTTCTACTCCACTGCTTTGGGAAGCTTTCATCAGAAGTTATTTCACTCTCCTCCAAATGAGTCACATTTTAGACTTTCCATTTTGTAAAATTTATCTTTGTCATTACATTTGTGAGGAAAATGGAGTCCCAATTCTTGTATTGTGCCTTATATCATACCATTTTAATACAATGCAAAAAAAAAAAAGGAATGCTCTGTAAAATATAGTTACTGAATTTATTAAAGTCATAAAATGTTATATGCAATGTCTCTCTCACTGAGAGTGTGCAGCTTTTATGTCCTTATTTGGTCATATTTTCTTGAGAAATACACAAGAAGAAGAAAGAAGATTTTGAAATTTAGGAATACACACATAAAATGAGAATTAGTTATTACCAGTGGTGATAAATAATGTTTAAAGAATAATTAAATATAAAAAACTTCCAAGAAACGCAAACTAGTACCCCACTAGTAACAAGACCTTGCATCGAATTTACCCCATTGACTACAACCCTCTGTTGCCTGTCACTCAGCCATTGTCTAATCCATTCAACAATATTGAAATCCAAATTCAAAGATTTCAGTTTATTAATAAGCCATCACAATGGCTTTAAGGTCAGCAGATATACCTTACACCTGGAACATTCCATTTGCTCTACAGGTGAATAAAGGTACTAAAACCTATGTCCTGAGACATCCTATAGACTTACCAAGTTTTTTAAGTGGTTTAGGACTGCCTTACATTGAAGTCCCTGAGTGGATGAAGTCTGCGACCTTTCTAGCTCCTCTGCGGGCAGTGACTGCTCCCGCTGACCCCCTACCACTGGACTTTTGTGCATAGTGGCCCTGGAGCCTCTTACAAATAATTCACCTGTTCGTGGTTTGTTCTCAGACAAATCATCTGGATCCATACATGCCTATTAGCCAAGGACTTCTGTTATAGCAGCTTACATACTTCGCTACAGATATGGAACTTTGTGGTTGTTACTGATTAATACCGTATTTGCTTTAATATAAGATGACCCTGATTACAATGCTGCCTCTCCCCCCCCCCCCCCCCCCGCGTTGTCTTTCTCTCTCCCCCAGTGTTATCTCTCTCCCCCTCCCCCCCTTGTCTTTCTCTTCCCTTCTTCGTATTCGAGCAAATGTGGTACATAGCTCTGATTTAAGAGACATATCTTGTTCTGTTTATTAGGTAGCTCTGCAAGGAGACAGCATTGTACTGGACTTCAGTACCTTTGTGTGTTTAACATTTGTTCTCTGCTAGGTTTGTTCCCCTTCTTGGTATAACTGAGCCTATGTTTATATTTTGTATAGTGTTCTGTTCCTGGTGCCGGCGTACACCTACCCCCCATGGGGCATCTCACCCGACCTAGGATTGGGCGGGTATGGGTTTTGGTTGCCTCTTATGACTTGAGGGCCCCCCTCTTTTTGGTAGCATTATTATGCTGCCAGCGGTCTCTCTCACCAGGGGTTTATCCCTGTTTTCTTTCTCTTTCTGTGTCATCCCCCCTCTTTCTGGGTAATACCTTCATACCCCCCCCCCCCCCCCCCCATTTTTTCTTCCTCTTTTCTCTCTCTCTGACTATCCCTCTCTTTGTATTCTCCTATTGTCTCTTTCTCTGTTTCCTAACCTCCCTCTCTATTTATTTTTCATACACTTGAAACATTTTTGGATGCTGATTTATATACTTTTGTGTATGTATTTCATCGTTATATCAATTCCTTTAAATTTGTATGTCAATTTGATTTTCCCTACATTATAAAATCAATCAAAACTGATTTACAAATAAAAAAAAAATATGGTGGAAAAAGAACAAAAACAATTTTTCCAACTTTTACTTGAAAAATCTTATATTCATCTACTAAAGCTAAAGAAAAAACCTGCTAAATTAATTCCAGTGTTTGTCTTGAATTTGAGAATATCCTATGTTTTCAAGTTTGTTTGCTTTGTTTTTGCAAATAAGACAATAAGTAGAAGTAGCGCATTGCTATTTTCAAATGATTTTTGTTTTTCAAAATTGTAGACAGTGACATTCTAACACTGATATCTGTCCTGATAAACAGAATACCCATTCACATGTAACTCGGGTATTTTTACCAAAGATCATGTTACAAATTTTTGGTGTGTTTCTTTTCCTACCCCAAATGTGTAGGTTTGCAAGGTTTATGTAGCAGATAATGGGCCAAATTTGGGATACTGTCATCGCAGTTTTGAAACATGACACTTTTATATATTGTTTTGTGGACTACATTTGTTATCATGCTCAGCCTGATAAAAACTACATTAGCATCATAGGAAATGTATTATATAGTAGGCCGTACAGATCTTTGCTACCCTTCATATCCTGCTGTTGCATAGATGACATATCCAGCTGCTGAGGACCTATCTCTACTGCTGGTGTCCAGTGCAAAGCACAGGCTCCACTAGCAGTCTTTTTTTAAAAAAAAAATATCCTTAAAGGACCAGTGATAGTTCTAACATGCTAGCCTTTGCCTTCAATAAAAAAAAGTGTTTTTTTTTTATTATTAAATTGCTGTGGGGCAGGGACAGACTATTGCAGTAAAATCCAGCACTAACTTTAATAGCGGTCGCTGTGATTGGCTGTCACAGCAACCAGATCTGTATCCATAGACATGGCTGAAGTGCCTCATTACCGAAACACTCAGCAATGTCACTCACACCTCCTTTTTTCCTTCTTTTCTTTCCTACACTTTGGGGGTCATGTATAAACACAGTCACACGCAGATAGCGCCAAATAATTGCACTATCTGTGTGTGCTATCTGCATGGGTCTATAAATCAGTTTTTCAACATATTTCAGGAGTCAGCGCTGGTATCGACCAGTTACGAACTTTTTGGTTGTGCCAGCACTCAAAAGGCAGAGGTCCTTCTCCCGCACTGAAAATTGTTGGGAATTATAAAAAGGCGGAATCGCCACTGTATATAACAAACAGTGATTGTGTCTTTATTACTTCACCCGACACTTTACATTGTGGAATTTTTTACACATGACCCCCCTATGTTTCTTCTTAATATATATCATGTATTTTAAATATAAATGTTGTTATCTTATCGAAATAAGCATTGTAATTTGTAATGTGTATTTGAATATTTATAGAAATAAAGATCAAACAAAAAAAAATACTGTAATTGGAAGGACATTTTACTGTGAAGATCCTGGCATGCCATCAGGCATGAAGGGGTTAATAAAGCTGATGAAATCTGAAGAGCGAAGTAATTGTGTTACAGACCATAAATCCGATGGTAAAATTGTCACAGACATTTGTCCACACCTGGCCTCAGTTGGACCTAGTGCTGCGTGCAACTGCCCCTCTAAGTTAACAGCATATTTAATTGTTGGCATCTGTGTACTGTACTAGTTAGGACATACAGAGGACACAAGTGGTCCGATTGTTGCTCTGGGACCTGGAATTCCCAGCTCTCCCATGGACTTGAAGAAAATGTCTGAATCCCTGAGAGCCGAAATGAATTTACATTGATTTGTTTTCCTGTTCTGAGTCTCCTACAAATCACATTTACTCCTTTCATTTCTTTCCCCCTCCGCTGCTGTTTCTGGCTCTGTGAGCCTGGCCATTGTCAATCAACGGTGGGGGCCTTTAGAATCTGGCTCCTTTTGTATTCTCCCCGAGTCTCGGCCTAATTGTATTCCCAAATGGATTTACCTTGATAGATTTACTTCCTTTTATAATTTCCAAACTATGTACACTGGTTTTGCTTTCCCTGCAGTTAATGTGAGAAGAGTGGCCCCTAATCCTTGGCTTCCAGCTTAATGTCATAGACTTGATGGAGTTGTGTATTGGTTACACTTGTGTATATGGGTTTCTATTTTTATTATTCTGGACATATTCTTGTCCTATTGCCCGAATGTGAATCCTGTTTACTCATATATTTATTTTATTTTACAAAAATATCCCAAAAAAACTTTACCAAGCCTAAAAATCAAAATAACAAAAGACATTCTGGTCAAAGTGCCGTATTGCAAACTATAAGGTCCAGGTCTCACAGAAAATGTATTATATTGATTAACAGGAAACAGTTTTAATTCAACATGTATACTTATATTTAGATGGACTACAATCATTTAATCCACTAATATGGAGATATTTTTATATTACTAAATAGGTATGTATAAATAAATATGATGTAGGCACACACACATAGAGTATGCAGTATATGTATAGATTTAGGGCATTTTTATTATACTCTCTTCTAGCTGAAAAGTGGTGAAGATGTGTCTACCATTATTTCTCCTGGGTCCTCCATGGGAATGCACTGTGGACAAGTTAAATCTACATCAACCATCTTCAAAGTATCTTCCTCCATTCCTTTCTGTACAAAAAGTTACTTTATATTCATCCAGTAGGGTTCATGTCTTCACTGTGATGTTTCCTGTCAAAGTAGCTTTCTAGTCCCAGTGAACCCTCTATGTAAGTTGAACAGTGAAAATGAAAATATAAAAAAAAAAGTTTTTGTTTTTGTGTGTATTCATTATGCGACCATCTAATGGAAACAAATGTACAGTTTTGCTAATTTTACTATTAAACCTATTAACAAGTTGCCAGTAGTTCTAATTTGTGTTCATAATCAAGAATGAGAGTGTAACAAGTCAGTTATTTAAAGTCACTCAGCTGCTGAAATATTATGAAATCAGATGATACGTATAATAACGGTGCTATTTCTAAGACTAAGCATGATCTTTTTAGTTCTATTTCTTGCTCTGTGTGATTTGTATAAATATTGCTTATAGATTTTTATAGTGGGAAAAAAAGTAGCACATTTGAGATTATTTGTATTTAGAGTTGATCGGACACCTGGATGTTCGGGTTCGGCAGGTTCGGCCGAACTTCGAAAAAAGTCAGGGTTCGGGATCGACCTTGACTCCGAACTTGACCCCGAACCCGAACCCCATTGAAGTCAATGGGAACACGAACTTTTGGGCACTAAAATGCCTCTAAAAAAAGTCCTGGAAAGGGATAGAGGGCTAGAGGGCTGCAAAAGGAATTAAAATGTGGGTAAGAGTAGGACAAGTGCCCTGCAAACAAATATGGATAGGGAAATAACTTAAAAAAACATAAAATACATACAAATTAAAAATACTGTACTATTTAGCACCCAAAACTATTAGTATTTTTCAAAGTGTGCTGTAAGCACAGTATTTTTTTTTAACATTCTTTATTTGAAGAAACCATTTATACATAAGTCCAAGATTTCAATAGTATACAATATACAAATTATACCATTACATGACAATACAAGAACACATACAGAAAATATTAAAAGGACAGTACATAAGTTCAAGACAACAATAGTACACCATCAACAAATGGTAACATAAATACAAAAACACGTATAAAAAACATTAATAGGACAGTAGAAATAGTTCTTCAATCAATATTTTTATAATTAATTAAGAAAAAATAAAAATAACATAAGCTCGTTGTCTGCTACTCATCATTTAGTTAAATCAACCAGGACAGACAAGGTTTTGGGAAATATGATAGGAAAGTAGACCAGAGAGAACATACAATACACAGTATTTCACGGTTCTATTTGACTCTCAGATATGAAGTGCACCGCAAGACGCAAATGTACTATTTAGCACCCAAAACTAATATAATTTTTCAAAGTGCGCTGTAAGCACAGTATTTGACGGTTCTATTTGACTCTCAGATATCAAGTGCACCGCAAGACGTAAATGTACTATTTAGAACACAAAACTATTAGAATTTTTCAAAGTGCGCTGTAAGCACAGTGTTTGACGGTTCTATTTGACTCTCAGATGTAATACATGTAATGCTATTGCTATTCTATAAACCGAAATAGAGTCCCCATTCATAAGAATAGGTCAATTGATCTATTCTTATGAATGGGGACTCTATTTCGGTTTATAGAATAGCAATAGCATTACATGTATTAAATAAACCAAAAGTCTATAAACCGAAAGACATTCGGTTTATAGACTTTAGTTTTATAGAATACATTTAATGCTATTGCTATTCTATAAAAATAAAGTCTATAAACAGAATGTCTTTCGGTTTATAGACTTTCGGCTTATGGAATACATGTAATACTATTGGCTTTCTATAAACCGAACTAGAGTCCCCATTCATAAGAAATTCTTATGAATGGGGACTCTAGTTTGGTTTATAGAAAGCCAATAGTATTACATGTATTCCATAAGCCGAAAGTCTATAAACCGAACGACATTCAGTTTATAGACTTTCGGTTTATAGAATACATGTAATGCTATTGGCTATTCTATAAACCGAAAGTCTATAAACCGAACGTCGTTCGGTTTATAGACTTTCAGCTTATGGAATACATGTAATACTAATGGCTTTCTATAAACCGAACTAGAGTCCCCATTCATAAGAAATTCTTATGAATGGGGACTCTAGTTCGGTTTATAGATAGCCAATAGCATTACATGTATTCTATAAGCTAAAAGGCTAGAAACCGAACAACGTTCGGTTTATAGACTTTCGGTTTATAGATAGCCAATAGCATTACATGTATTCTATAAGCCGAAAGTCTATAAACCGAACGACGTTCGGTTTATAGACTTTTGGTTTATATAATAGTAATGGCATTGCATGTATTCTATAAACCGAAAGTCTATAAACCGAATGTCGTTCGGTTTATAGACTTTCGGCTTATGGAATACATGTAGTGCTACTAGCTTTATATAAACCGAACTAGAGTCCCCATTCATAAGAATAGGTCAATTGACTAACTATTACATCACAAGGGGGCGAAGTTATGATCCTGTTTGATCAGGTCAATCTCCTCTCTTTGTGTTGGAAGGCAAGTAAAAAAAAAGTTGTACACAGCCACTTTGTCCTGCCCACTACGATACACAGGAGCCAGTAAGAGAGCAGGGGAGTGTCTTATGACATCATCATGCAGGTTTTGGCCATAGTTGTAAAGTGAGACTGGTTGGAAGATTTGGGACAATTTTGCATCAGGGGAAATATTCACAAAATGGAGCCAGGAGATAAACACCTAATTTTATTTTTCCTTTTACATGCAATAAATTCAATTTTGTTACATCTTATGTAAGTGGTAGTGTTCCTTTAAAGATAATTGAAGGTGGACATTATCTCAAAAGGTTGAGAACCCCTTCTCTAATTAGCAAGTTTGGTAAGTGGTGAAGAATAAGCTCCATCGGACCCTGGTTGATTATTGTATGTACTATTAGTTCAAAACAATGAGTACCGTATTTGCTCGATTATAAGACAAGGTTTTTTTCAGAAAAAAAAATCTGAAAACAACCCCTCGTCTTATAATCGAGGTCTTCTTATAATCTGACCTCAAATTGAGGTCAGATTATAAGACATGGATCCAGGTCCCCAGCAGAGCTGCAGGGGACCTGGATCCCCCTCTCTAGCAGCAGGGGATGTCTGCGCAACGAGCGCAGACTCCCCTGCTTCCGCCCGGCACGACCGCCGGGGCTTCTGTGAAGAAGCCAGGTACTTCCGCTTTCGTCACAGAAGTCCCGGCGAGCGTGCCGGGCGGCAGCAGGGGAGGTCTGCGCTCATCGCGCAGACTTCCTCTGCTGCCCCACTAGGCACCAGGGACAATCGGGCAGCTGGGGGATGTCTGCACTATACGTGCAGATATCCTCCATGCTGCCCGACACGGCAGACTATTATGACGGACAGCTGTCCGTCATAATAGACTGCCGTGTCGGGCAGCATGGAGGATGTCTGCAAGTATCGTGCAGACATCCCCCGGCTACCCCCACTAGCCACCAGGGATCAAGGTAAGGGGAAGGGAGGGAGGGGGGCAGAGAGACAGGGGGAGGGAGGGAGGGGGGCAGAGAGACAGGGGGAGGGAGGGAGGGGGACAGAGAGACAGGGGGGACAGAGAGACAGGGGGAGGGAGGGGGGCAGAGACAGAGTCAAGGGGAGGGAGGGGGTTAAGAGACAGAGACAAGGGGAGGGAAGGGGTTAAGAGACAGAGACAAGGGGAGTGAGGGGGTTAAGAGACAGAGACAAGGGGAGGGAAGGGGTTAAGAGACAGAGACAAGGGGAGTGAGGGGGTTAAGAGACAGAGACAAGGGGAGGGAAGGGGTTAAGAGACAGAGACAAGGGGAGTGAGGGGGTTAAGAGACAGACAAGGGGAGGGGGGAGAGAGAGAAAAATGGGGGCAAGGGAAAGAGAAAGGCAGCATTGGCACATAAAAAGAAATAAAAACTAGAAATACATTTTTTGATATCATAATTTTTTATTAAAAAAGCAATTTACATATGAATATATACAAGTTGAACTTTTTTCCTATAGGGTAGTCTTATATTCAGGCTTTTAGTTTTTTTCCTAATGGAATATCCAAAGTTTGGGGGGTCGTCTTATAATCAGGGTCGTCTTATAATCGAGCAAATACGGTATTTTTCAGATAGTGTGAAAATAAAGAAAATCCTTGACTGTAGTCATATTGATTGAAATGGTCAGGGTATTGTCTCACTTTAGCTTTTATGACTATTTTGCACATACTTTTATATTCATCAACTGCAACAAAATTATCTAAAATTTTGGTTCAAAAACAATTATAAGATCACTTGTTATTTTATACAACATGAAAGGTGGGTTGACAGCATGCTTCCTTGGTGGTCAGATAGTGGATATGGTCAATCAAGTCAGAGTAATGCATGGCTACTCCAGACTTAAGTTCTAAAAAGATTTTCCTTTATTTAAATATCAATGTGACAAAAATGCTTATCAAAGCAAAGGAAACTCTTTTTACAAGTTATAAGTATGGACGACTTATAACTTGGAAACACTGGTTCTTTTTCCCAGGCATTAATCAGTGCTATATACAGTATATATATTGCCATTGCCCACCTCATCTCCTTAACATTCAAATTGCCTAATGCCATTGGTCTTGTGAAAAAAACAGCACTAAAACAAAGTGTGAATATAGAAAGAATGTATTACTTTATATTTGCCATTGTTTGTATTATTATTTGGTTTCTGGTGTTATTTTGAGCAGATACTAAAATAGCTTGTGCTTATTATATTCATTATCAATTCCATTAATATAGAATATATCAGTTTGCCATGACAAGGATTTATAATTTTCTTTTCGAATACAATTATTTCTTTAATAATTTCTAATACATCTTTTAATGGTAAAGCATTTTTATGCCATGTTAAATATCTTATCTATGAAGCGTAACTATTTTCTTGGTTAAAATGTAGATTTACACCATTGCAGTGTGTAAAGCTTGATAATAGTTAACACTACACGCTTGCCATTGTCGTTATCTAAATGTGACACTTGGGTACTTTTTGACCCTTAACCTTTTTATATTCTTGGCTGATCCATTCTGTTTACATAATCCAGTGCATGAAACCCATTCCATGACTCTGCTACCCCTTCTGTAAAGCACTGCTGTTTATGTCTCTTTTGCATGATACTCTGTTCTGTACTATACATCTATACATATCTTTTGCTGCTTTGGTTGCTCTGACTATGTTATGTTTATGCCCCCCCCCGACTTTTTGTGTTACAAAGTACACAGTTAACAATTCATTCCCTCATTCGTGGCAAGTGCTTGTGGCTTGGTTCACACACAATAGAGCTTATATGTCCCTTTTAAGCATACTGACAGGCAAAACAAACAAGGCACAGAAAAAATCTAGACACAAAGAAAACACAGCCTCTCTAATTCAAAGAAATCAAGATTACTTATTGTGGAAAAAAATGGCTAAATTGGCTTTTAGTTGGAACCAGACAGAAATGAAAGGAGAGTGTACAGAGTGGATTTTAAAAACCGATGTGGCTTCGTCTGCATGAAGTAACATGGTAATAAAGAGGAAAGCCCTTATTAACGTAAAGTGAACTCAATACAAAGGAAATGCAGTGTTAGATAATTCCTCGACTCTTTAATATGCAAATATAGTCATTTAAAAAAAATATTAAAATAAAACTGCTAACAGGCAAATAACAATATATGCTCACAAGATGATAGTGATTCTGCCACAGTAATTTACTGCATGAGTTTGTCTCATCACATTATCCCTTACTTACTGCAGTTAGCACATTGGAATTTGTTGATGCCATATAAATAAAAAAACTTTTAATATTTTTTGTATTCTAAACCTCTTGTGACACATTAGGAGTACCAATTAAAAGTGACCATCTGCCTTATTAAAACTTTAAAGTAAACTAGGGTTTAGATCCTTTTAAAAAACATATACTTTTTTCCCAATAAAACAGGACCGAACAGGGTCAAGAGGCACCCAGACAGCTAAAAGTAGCTTGCAATTGACAAATTAGCTTTGTCTTACACTGTCAGCGGCTGTCTATTCTAGCAAACCATCTTGCTGTGTACAAATATATTGATACTGGATATAATTTGTTCATGCCTGGGTTAGGCAGAGTGAATATTCTTGTTAAAAAAAAATAGGAAAGATAGGTTAAAGACTACATAACATGTGCAGCCAAATGATAATGAAATGGCTGACATGAATATCTTGTATGATTAGATAAAACCTATTGAATAATATGAGCTAATTTTAAAAAAGCCTTAAAATTAAAGAGACACTCCCACAAAAAAATGAAAAGGGTTTTTTTTTTTTTGCATTACTGATTTCAGTTATGTGTTTTGTTTTTGTTATGTGAGTTTGTTTAATCAAAGAAGTGTGACAGGGCACCTCCATTTTGTTAAATGTAGTGTTTTTGGGTGCCAGCCCCCAGTGACTTTACAGCAGTAGTATCTCACTCTGGGGCTGGGTCTATAAGTCTGAATTCTGATCATAGACTTGCAGTGAATGGGAGGGTAACTATTATATCACAATAGGGTTGCCACCTTTTTAGAAAAATACCAGCCTTTTCATTGCCTCCATAGATTTAACATTGGCCTGATGCCAGGCCGGTAAAATACCGGTCAGGTGGCAACCCTACATCACAAGGGGGCAGAGTTATGATCCTATTTGATCAGGTCAATCTCCTCTCCTTCCAGAAAGATGTATTATTTGTGTTGGAAGGCAGGTAAAAAAAAAAAAGGTGTACACAACCACCTAGTCCTGCCCACTAGTGATACACAGGAGCCAGTAAGAGAGCAGGTGTGTATCTTATGACATCATTATTCAGGTTCTGCCCAAAGTTGTAAAGAGAGACTTGCTGGATTTTAGAGATTGTTGCATCATGGGTAAAATTTACTAAATGGATGCAGGAGATAGACACCTAATTCTATTTTTACTTTTATATTCAATTAATCAAACATAGAAAAAAAACTGTGACATATGTGCATAGGTAATATCTTGTTATATAAGTGGTAGTGTCCCTTTAAAATGTGTTTTACGCACAAATTCCAAACTTTATTCACTGACACCATTTTTCTAAACAAATAAGCATAAAAACATATTTTAAAAAGGAGGCTATGACCATATATATTTTTAGGATGGTCTTTAATGATATTTTCCATTAGTATAATTCACAGAAATTGACAATGAGTTGTTTACTGAGTCACGATTTTGAGTAATTTATGTCTGTAAGCATTTTTGCTTCCACGTGCTTTAGAAAAAAGGGAATTCGCATCTTAAGTGACATATTTATTTGTAAAATATTGCAGCTAAATAAGACTTACATCGATTTTTAATAGGTATCTACATACTAAAAACAAGTGGGAAACATATATATAATAAATAATGACTGGAGAGATCTATCTCCATTTTTTCAACCTTTAGTACATCTGAATCCAATCATTTACTTTCATGAGGTTTTTTTTTTGCTAACCCTATGATGTAATTTGCAAAAACATCTTTTTATTTTTATCTCTGAAGGTAAATGCACACATAATTGTTGTATTCAGCAACAAGTAGCTTGAACAACAGAATAACCTTGTATTTTTCTCCACAATATTTCTTTTTAGTCTCTGCATCTCAAAAGGAGTAAATAACACAATATTAACAAAAGAACCCAAAACTCTGGTCCTTTGTGTATCTGTGTATTAATCTGGATTTTCTCAAACAACGCTTTCTCTTTCAAAGAAGATTTGTAGACAGATTTTTGGCGGACATGGTTTTGATGCTCTTGGTACACAGATGTTTATGGAATGAATCAATCTCATCAAGGAACGTGTTGCATGAATGAGTTTAAACTGCACCAGAATTTCTGAGCAACAAGAACTTGACATGGAATAGGGCATTCCAAACAATTAGTCAAACTATTTCAACTCTGAATAAGTGTTTAACGCTAATCCATTGAGAAATGTACTATTTGTGTGCTGATAGTTGCATGTAAGACATCTTTGAATATACTTTAAGCTGTCTCCCATGTGTCTATCTCTATATTCCTTCTAAAACAAGCCCATTCAGTATTTGTATACAAAAAAATATAAATGTATTAATTGTATCAACACCAATCCTTCACTTATTACAGAAATCAAGAGTTTCCATGATGGTCGAACAAAAATGTGGATGTAATAATCTGAAAAACTAACTTCTTTAAGAAGGTAACTTTAAAGAAATAGTAAAGACCATAAATGGGCTATACTCACTTTAATGCACATTAAAGTACCAAATATGGTAATAATGGATGTTAATTCACATTAAAGTAGAAAACAAGGTACGTTCATGTGCATAGTTAAATTATTTTTGTTTCTTTATTGTTTTAAATTTTACCTATATGTTTAAAGTCCTTCTTAATGGTGGGACTATGGCATTTATTTGTGTTATTTGAGTTTCATATTCTCTCCTCAATAGAGGCAATTCACTTAAAGGTGAGTTGAGGTGACATGAACATTTCATCTCCCCAATTTAGTTATACTTTGAGCGAGGGAAACTCGCCAGGTTTGTCCCTGCACAATGTATAGCTAAGTTAGTGAGATTAAACTTTCACCTCAACTCACCTTTTATTGAATAGCCCGAATATCTACACTTAGACAGCATCTGTCCTAATGATGTTTAGTGACATGGGGGTGCTTGTACAATTAACTCCGGAGCACACTAAAGTGAATATAATGCTGGATGCTTCAATTTCAGTTCTCATATAAATAAAAGGCTAGGACTATTCAAGTAGCATGCAGAATGTATGTTCAAGAGGTGTATGTTTTCCTTTTCAGACCAATTTTGTGGCCTTGAGCATAAGCTATCTTTAGGAAATCGTTTTGGGTCAACATACAGAAATATTATGAGCTTGTATAGAAATATTAATTCCTGGAAAGGTAATAAGAGAGATCTTTTATTAATTTTCTTGTGGATGGTATATGTGTAAATAAAGAGACAGAGGGGCAGATTCAATGGCGTGCATCATTGAAAAAAATGCAATTTGCGGAAAGCTAACGGGAAAACGTAAATCAATGCCTTCCGTTATATCCATTAATGCGCTAAGGTCACTACCGCACCCATTAAAAAAAGTATCTAACATGGAAGCTAAATAGCACACAAAAATTACACCCGTTAGAGAGTAACAGGCATAAAACTGATACTTTTTTGCCTGTTACCATAACACCAAATAAAGCAGGTATAACGTGCTCACAAATCATCAGAAATCAATGAACATAAGAACAGAGAGTAGTCGCCCAATACTACAGTTTAACGTTTTGTGCTGGGCGGTGGCTCAGATCTCATGGTCATACCATGGGATTTGTAATAAATTGGCTGGACAAGCTTGGGGTGGTCTGGTTTATCCAATGTTCTTGTTGTCATTGTCTTGATATAATTGACTGGTCTGGTTTATACAATGACTTGCTGTCAATAAAATTGGGCCGTGACCTTTTCTAAGCCAAACCTAAATCTGTGTGGTTCTTATTTTGGTATAAGCTAGGCCCCCTTATCGAAGTTAGAAAACGCAAAAGGAGGATCCAGCACTCAAGAATCTTTCTACATTGGTGACTTGGGTGGCGTCCCTCTACAATCTAGAGGGCATGAGGAACAGAATACACATAACGGCAATGAAAAGGTAGGAATAGAAGGTGGTAGCTGTAATGGTTCATTGGGGAACAGTGACAGCTAAGTAGGTCTTACCAAAGGTTACTTTTTGGGTGTTCTGGATGAATGTTGAAGGTGCATTCCAACTTTCCGCTAGAAGGGCTAGGAAAATCTGAAATATGTTAATAATAAATGAAATAACTTATTCTACAGATGGTTGCCACTCAGCTATAATTATAAACCTTAGACTCAAAAGGCTCCATGTTTCAAATATCCAAGAATGAATACTTGAAGTGGAGGTTGAATTTGATTGTTTGACACAATTCTGTTGCCATAAGTCATCAAAATAATGCTCAGTGCTCACTAAAATGAAAAGACATCAAAAGAGGAAAGCACACATTCAGGCTTCATATATATGGGATGAGAGACTCATGCCGAAAATGTTCAGCTGTAGGAGAATTCCCTGAATTCATAAACTCAACTTTAGATTCTAGTACCACATTCTTTCTCTCTCGATGATAGTTTTATGATTAAAGTCATAGGCAACATTTTAACAAAAAATTGCATTAAAATGACAGGAAGTAAAAATTCAGGGTCTTTTTTTAAAACACTTTTTGTTGATGATATGTCAAGTACAGATTGAATAAAATAAGAGGACTGTATGTTGTATTATAAACAAACAATAGGTAAAACAAAAAAAAAGGTAAATTTATATATGCTAGACAAAAGGCATCTCAGAGAGGATATGACAAATGTATATAAATATGTGTAGGGACAATATAAAGAGCTCTCCAGTGACTTGTTCATTAACAGAAATGTACAAAGAACTAGAGGTCATCCCTTGAGATTGGAAGAGCAAAGATTTCATAGACAGCAAAGGCAGTGGCATCCCGAGGGGGGTGTGGTCCGCACCGGGTGACACCTCCAGCGGGGGTGACACCCATGCTGCCGGCATCCCCCTGCACCGCATTGCGCTGCTTAAGTTTTTTTTTTCTGGCAGCCGCATCCGCTGGATTCGGCCGCCGGAAAAAAAGAAATAAAAAAAAAATCCTCGCGACCGGATGTGAAGTTATGTCGAACACTGCACGGAGACATCCGGCCGGGGACATGGAGCAGCAGCCAGGAAGTAAGTACTGGGGAAGGGGGTAGGAGGGTGGAATAACGAGCACACAATATTACTGGGCTCTGAATGGCACAATATTACTGGGCTCTGAATGGCACAATATTACTGGTATCTGAATGGCACAATATTACTGGTATCTGAATGGCACAATATTACTGGGCTCTGAATGGCACAATATTACTGGTATCTGACTGGCACAATATTACTGGTATCTGAATGGCACAATATTACTGGACTCTGAATGGCACAATATTACTGGTATCTGAATGGCACAATATTACTGGTATCTGAATGGCACAATATTACTGGTATCTGAATGGCACAATATTACTGGGCTCTGAATGGCACAATATTACTGATATCTAAATGGCACAATATTACTGGGCTCTGAATGGCACAATATTATTGGTATCTGAATGGCACAATATTACTGGGCTCTGAATGGCACAATATTACTGGTATCTGAATGGCACAATATTACTGGGCTCTGAATAGCACAATATTACTGGGCTCTGAATGGCACAATATTACTGGGCTCTGAATGGCATAATATTATTGGGCTCTGAATAGCACAATATTACTGGGCTCTGAATGACACAATATTACTGGGCTCTGAATGGCACAATATTACTGGTATCTGAATGGCACAATATTACTGTCATCTGAATGGCACAATATTACTGATTTTTGAATGGTACAATATTACTGGCATCTGAATGGCACAATATTACTGGGCTCTGAATGGCACAATATTACTGGCATCTGAATGGCAGAATAATTATGGCATCTAAATGGCACAATATTACTGGTATTTGAATGGCACAATGGTATTGGCATCTGGCACAACAATACTGGCATATTAATGTGCAAATTGGCTGTGGCTTATTAATGACAAAATGATACTGGCATATAATTGAGTAAATTGGCTGTTATAGAGAGAGAGAGATGTCTGTATGTATAGATATGTATTATTTTAGAATTGTAAAATTGTCACCTCATGGGGCTCCTGTGTGTTGCATAATTAATGGCGGTCCCATGTGTGCATAATTATCGGGTGCTTGTGTGTGGCATATTTATTGGGCCCCATGTGTGGCATAATTAAGGGACTCTGGTGTGGTATAATTTATGGGGCTCCTGTGTGTTTCATAGTTATGGGGCTCCTGTGTGTGGCATAGTTATGGGGCTCCTGTGTGTGGCATAGTTAATAGGCCATCTAACTGGCATTACTAAGGAATCTGTTTGGCATTGTATTGGAGGAAATCTAGGGGGGTGACACCATGAATTTCCGCACCATTGACACCAAGCCTAGTGACGCCCCTGAGCAAAGGAAGGGATTCTTTACAGTAAGGACAATAAAGTTATGGAACTCACTGCCAAGAGAGGTAGTGCGATCAACTACAATAAATGAATTTATAAATGGGCTGGATGGTTTTTTTTTTTTTTTTTTTATAAAAACAAGACAGACAGGGCTATTAGTAATGGAATAAGCATTAATAACAGAGCTTCTTGATCCAAGGATAAATCTGATTGCCCTTTGGAGTCAAGAAGGAATTTCCCCCCTAAGTGGCAAAATTCAAAATAGCTTAGGGGATTTTGCCTTCTTTTAGATCAAAAGCTGTAATGATAGGTAGAAGGTTGAACTTGATGGACGTATGTCTTTCTCAACCTAAATTACTATGTTACTATGTTACTCAATAAAGGGAGAATTGCAGGGAATTAAAATGGGAATTTCAAACTTAAGGCCAACTCATCTACATTGACCTAAATTTTGAAATACCTGTCTCAAATCTCTGCAATTCTGTCTTTATTTAGCAGACCCTATAGCGTTTGGGTTATGTAGACAAGGCTGCATGATGTCCATTAGGTTGATAATTTGTAGAACTAAGGAACTGGCACTCTTGCAACAACAAAAAATGGAGAACCATAGTTTGATGGAAAACCAAGATACTTATTGGGGCCATGTATAAACACAGACTACAGAAATGACATTGACAATGAACTATTAAGTAAAATAACTTACATCTTTGTTGATTTAACAATCCATTATGCAGGGCAAACTGTTAAACTCGCCAGGTTTGTCCCTGAACAATTCATAGATAAATCACTGAGATTAAATGTTTGTCTCACCTTAACTCACCTGCATATAGCTATTAACTAGTGATGTCAAAGACAATGATGGTTAAACATGCAATAAAGTTCCATCTACAGATGCCAGGCATGGAAATACAAGACATACAGATAAAAACATTTAACAACAATTGTAACAAATTTTTGGCAGCTTTGACTTTGTAACACAAACTGATATTAAGATGTGGGTTAGAACTGTGAGAAAAGAACATTTGTTTGTTATTATGTAGTCTGTTATTCATGTACTGAATATTTCAGGGAACAAGTAGGGTTAACATTACACCATTAATTGGCCCAGCTGAGAATTAGGTTGCACGTTTTCAACGACCAAGTTGCTAGGTCACTCCTGAGGAAGGCACCTAGCAACTTGGTCTTTAACGCTTGCAATCAAACTCTTAGCCAGTAAATGGTATAATTGTAACCCTACTTGTTACCTGTTTTCCACAGCTAACACAGACTGTTCCTTTAACTGTATATTTCATGAAGAATGTGTGTTTGTTTTGTTTTGTGTTTTTTCCACTTTAAAGATTTCCTACTTTCTTCTTTAATAACAGATTCAAAATAGCTAAGTTTTATGTTTGCTTGTTTTGCTCTTGAAAAGCTGAACGTGCCGACATCCCCAAAGCTTTCATCACTAGAACATTAATCCACATAAACAAATCAGACATAATAAGACAACCAATTAATGCGCAAGTGTGATCTGTTATCCTAATAATAATTATCCTAATAGAAATCAACCTTCCAATGACCACCCAACTATTCTACAATATCAACATTTTATTTCCTTTTTTCCCTTCTTGTTTATTTGAAGCTTTCAACAAGGGCAAATTCTCTAATTCTTGGGTAATCTTGTGAAAACATAGGGAGCATAGAAAGGTCACGATAAATGGGAGTGTGGAAAAAAACTATTCAGAGTTGGAAATAAATCACTGTAAGCACAGAAAGTGTGTTGTGGGGTTGTCGAATTCCCCCCAACTAAACTAGTGACATTTAGTACTCTTGTAAGTCTTTTTTAATCATGGGGTAATCCATACTGCACCTTCTAGAGAAGGTTTAGGCATTAACCCTAAGACCTGATATAGTTCTCAAAAATCAGCATCTGGTAGTCATATAGAAAGGGAGATTACATCCCTTAGAGACTCCATCAAAGGCCCTTTCTATAAACATCCATACAAAGAAATATAGATGTGTGATTATAGACAGAATTATTTAGATACTTATAACAATGAAACCCAAAAGTTCCTAACTCTTAACTAAACATTAAGGATCATGCTCACAGCAGCCTTAAAAATACTTTAAAAAAAATGTATTCCTGCCTTTTTTGAACGACTTGTTCAATCTCTCATTAAGAAAATGTGCCGTCAGTTAACCAATTATCTGTCAATAAATCCATGGGCAGACTTTCTACACAAAAGAGCATGCAACGTATAATGGTAGATTGGGTGATTGAGAAGTAAGGTCTGGAAATAGGCAGCTTTGGCGACTTTTATGTAATTGGTTATTTTCCTGTTTTTCTGGGAAATCGAGATTAAAAACTAAATTTACTGGGGCTCATGTCTTTGGGATATTTTAATATTGTAGTTTTCATTCACCCAGACAAAGCATTATAATTTTACTTTTATACTATCTACCTAACTTCAAACAACAGTTAAATCCCTTTGACTTTGTCGCTTTCACTCTTTTTTATAGACTTGGTTTAACTCTTTGGAGTAGAAGAAGCACAGTGAGCTAGGCACTCCAGCATTGATAGAGTTAATGGGAATCAGTATGCTTTCCCTTACATTTTGCTGATAATCCTTTAACCTATGAACTTCCATAAACCCTTGGGTTTCAGAGACAGATTTTGAGAATTAACTAATGAACTCACCTTAAAGTGTTTTACTCTTGAACACAAATGTTGATTTGTGTATTTCTTCTAATCTAATCCAGTGGTTGGATTTCTTTCAGCCGACAGCACCATGTTGTATACATTAAATAAGATTTTAAGCAGTTAAAGCACTAACATAGAAGTACATCTTAACATGAAATGAATAAGTCAGTTTTGACAAGGACAAAATATTACCTTTCCTTATAATAAAGCATTGTATCATTGCAGTTGTGTTTGAACCCACGTGGGTATCCACCAAAGTGGACATGGGTGGATATTAACTGAACTGTGTGATGGACAATGTAATGATTTGATTTTATTAAAACAGCTTAATTAAAGTGCACCCATCATGCATAAATAATTCGGTTAGAGTGGCCCAATCGTTTTTTTATTAACGGACAGTAAAGAAAAAATGCACGGTTCACTGTTGCAATAGGTAAACTGAAAAGTGCAGACTGTTTGCATGTCACCGATCAGAACTCTCCAGTATTTTTCTTTTAGAAGCATCTCTGGCTAAAACGCTGATGTAGTCACCTAGTGTTGGACGATAAAAAAATTTCACTGCTGTCCTGCCGAGCTGTACCTTTGTCTAGATTTCTGGGACAGAGGTACTAGTTGCCAGCACACTCATGCGCAGTGGTGCTGTTAGGGGGCAGAAGTTGGGAGGCATGGTGGTGTCACCATACCTCCCAGAATGCCCTGTATACATTATGCTAGTCAAACTGCAAGTGTATTGATGAAAAGTCAAAGATTACAACTACTGCCTATATGCCACTGGCATTTAAATGCCACACGTATGGGTTTCCATTTGATCAGGTATTCTCCCACAATGTAAGATATCTTTCATGTTGCTAGGCACAAGGAATTCTGACATTGTACGAAAGTGCGTAGTAACCACAATGCAGAGGACCACACATCATACTCCAGTTTAGAACATTATTTAGCCTAAATAGTTGCTAGTGATTATGCTATCATAATGTGTAGATCATGAAGACAGTCAGGTCCAGATTCTATTCTGAGAGAAATCAATCTAGTACTTGTAGGAGTCTATTCAATAAGCCCCAATCTTTCCTGTACCGAGAATAATCACACTTCACGTGTATATATGAGTAAGGGCATTGACCAACTTAAATGTAACCAGTCATAAATAACTTACCAGCTACAAAGCCATCAACCTGAGAATGCACTTCTTCTGATATGGCTATAATATGTGCTCTTGTACCCAAAGTCATCTTTGACCATCATCCAGACTTGGTTCCCCTAACCCAACAGGCTAATCACCACCTCTGGATTAATGACTTTACTCTGGCCAGGAACAATACTGCTATGACTACAAAAAAACAAGGAAAAAAACTAAAAATGAGGGAAAGAGACAAAGAATGGACAGGCCTTCCCCTGCTTGTCCAGGGCAGGAAGAGGGGGAGAAAAGGAATTTAACAGCCAACAATTAATAGATATCAATACATGGCTAACATAACTCCTGTTAAAATTGTTTGTGGACTAGTAGTCCTGACCCCCTCCATTACAGTCAGTGGTGTATCTTGATTTTGTGCTGCCCTAGGCAGACAAAATCCGGGCACCCCCCTACCCAAGCTGCACACCCACCTTACACACCTAAGACATGCCCCATCATTCAGACTCACATCAAGCTCATACTCCCATCACACTCAGTCACACACTCCTACTCCCATCACACTCAGTCACACACTCCTACTGCCATCACACACACTCTGACTCCCATCACACTCAGTCACACACACTGACTCCCATCACACACACTCTGACTCCCATCACACTCAGTCACACACACTGTCTCCCATCATACACACTCTGACTCCCATCACACTCAGTCACACACACTGTCTCCCATCACACACACTCTGACTCCCATCCCACTCAGTCACACACTCTGACTCCCATCACACTCAGTCACACACACTGACTCCCATCACACACACTCTGACTCCCATCACACTCAGTCACACACACTGACTCCCATCACACTCACTGTCTCCCATCACACACACTCTGACTCCCATCACACTCAGTCACACACACTGTCTCCCATCACACACACTCTGACTCCCATCACACACACTCTGACTCCCATCACACTCACTGTCTCCCATCACACACACTCTGACTCCCATCACACTCAGTCACACACACTGTCTCCCATCACACACACTCTGACTCCCATCACACACACTCTGACTCCCATCACACTCACTGTCTCCCATCACACACACTCTGACTCCCATCACACTCAGTCACACACACTGTCTCCCATCACACACACTCTGACTCCCATCACACACACTCTGACTCCCATCACACTCACTGTCTCCCATCACACACACTCTGACTCCCATCACACTCAGTCACACACACTGTCTCCCATCACACACACTCTGACTCCCATCACACTCAGTCACACACACACACACAGTCTCCCATCAGCACTTACCTTTCATTGGTGGCTAGTGGCAGGCAGCATGGTCCCTCCATGCTGCCTGTTCGGCTTCCCGGCGACAGGTCACGTGACCGGGCGCGCGTATGACGTCAGCGCGCCGGTCACGTGACTGTCGGCACTTCCGTGTCGGCACACTGCACGGGGAGCCGAACAGGCAGCACGGAGGTTTCTCTGTGCTGCCTGTTCGGCTCCCCGTGCAGCCTGGCAGGCAGAGCGATGGTGAGGGGGGATCTTCCGATCCCCTGTCACCTCCGTCTCTGCCTGCAAGCGCGGTCCTTTTTTTTTTTTAAAGGGCCGCGTTTTTTTTTTTTTTAATTTTTGTTTTTTTTTACATTTATTTTTTTTCTTCAGTTTGCCGCCCTAGGCATCCGCCTAGGATGCCTCGCGGTAAATACAGCACTGATTACAGTCAAGGCACTTGGTTTTCATAAATGCCTGCAGACATGGTTTCAGAAGGGATAGATAAAGTAAATGTTGGCCACAATAGGACAAGCCTGAATATGAGAGGGTCTGAACACTAATACCACAACCGGAAAAAGAGACCTTGCAATGAGATATCTAATATCTACCGGTCAATTCCATGTGATGTGACGTGGTTTACAACACCAGTGTTTTGTTTGTGTTGCAACTGCAAAATCTATCTTTATTCCATTTTAAATGAGTCAGCTTTAAAATGAAAAAAGTTGGTTGTGAAGGAGTAAAAAAAAACCTCTTTATTTTAAACTGAATAATTAAGACAGATGGCCATGTAGAGGAGACTAACTAATTTCAATGGAATGGCAATAATGGGTTTAAACTGTCCATGTTGGACAGCTGTCCCTAGTCAAATGACAGGACAATTATAAATACCGTTAATGTGACAAATGAATAAAAAAAAATCTCCAGCTAATTATGTGACTTTTGTTTCTGAAAGTCAATCCTTGCACTTGAGAAATAATCCGCTGAGCTTCTGCTAGTGCTAACAAGCTCTCCCAATCAGGGGCTCAGCACCTCTTGTTTCTGTCATTATTCAGTTATTTGGGTTGTTGAGTTTGACTGTTACTTGATGAGCCTTATTTTAATTTACAGCCCCGATGAGCATTGCGGCGTATGCTAGAGATTCCTACTTGAATGGTATTAGGTATGGTCCCAATTTTTAAATACCTCACGCAACTTGGTTTCCTCAGGCATCCAAGTTTTTTTCTGAAGTGGACCAGATGATTCAAAAATACATATTATTATAATTTTTTGCTGGTCAAAACCAACCTTTTAGCCATAGACATATGATTGTTTATTTAGCAGTAATAGAGAACCAATTTAAATCTGCCTTTAAAAATATATACTTTTATAGGGCTACTTAAACATTTGTCGGAAAGTCAATTGCCCACATTGAACACCCCTAACCTAGCGCATTCATATTTTTTAATAAGATATGAGGTTAATCTTGATTTTTTTTTTTTTATAGCTGTATAGTTCAAATTGAAACATTGGTCCTGACTGATCTCCTTTCTATGAAATTGGTACCTCAGCTGCTAATAGTTCCCTTTATTGAGAATGCACTGGGATCAAATGTCCTCCTCCCCCCCATACTGTCCTGTTCTCCTCTTTTGTTGGCATAATTTGTTGAGTGGAGGAGCACTCATCTGGCAAAATTTCTCTTATCTGACAAAGTTTCTATTTGCTCATCCCAGCAAAATGGTGGAGGTGTTTACATTAGCTTTAATACAAACTACTACAGTACATATGTAAAAAATACTCAATTAAAAAAAATGATCAAAGCTTATTCAATATTTAATTTGTTAAACATGGTAATCAGGGTTGTTGTTTTTTTTTGTTCTTCCATTTTTGCTGTACATACCTCTAAAATGCACTGTACCTTTTGCAGGTTTCAGGGCACCAAAGTGGCAAAGGGAATTGTGGGATTTGTAATCTACAAATGGATTGCTATCTGGGTCAGTGCAAGAAGCACAATGCGCTACATTTTTTAACAGTAGTAAAGCACTACTGTAGATTTGTAATCATCTCAAAGTGATGACAAAATTTTATTAGCACAGGTAATCATGTCTGCTAGCACAATTCAACTTGTAAAACAAATGTACTCTGAGTCTACAGTGTTCTTCTAATTCACCCTAGGGGTATTAATATAATACTATTTTGCCTTTGTTAAATATTACTTGTAATGTGGGGGGGGGGAAGGCGTGTCTACCAGCCGGTGTAAGCAGATACACTCTAGCACTGCTGTCCTGGCTAGGGCCGAACAACAACAGATTAAACCTCTTATAACATCCCAAAATGTGGGGGGAAACACAAAAAGGGAATTTTCCTACCAGAGAAACCAATATGACTTCGCCGCCACCCAGCCTGCTAAGTGAGGAAAACAATATTGCAGAATCTGCACCTCTGCTGTCCCAAGCTTCGAAATGGCCACCACTAACACAAAATCCTAGAAATCACACACTGGGAGAAGTCTAGACATGTTGGTAGATAAAATGACAGGTCACATATCAAAATAAATGGCGTCCATGTTAACCCAAGTAAAACAGGCAATCAAAGGGAATCTTATGTAGTTCAAATATGACATCCACTACCAAAGAGAATGACTCTTGGTAATAGTGGAAGATTATCTAAATGTCCTGATCAATGAACAGCAAAACCTGATCACAAACCTCACGAGCCACTAAACAGTGGAGCTGTTTGGAGTATGTTTTTCTTCATGCTTTAAGCATGCAGATAGCAGATGATGTTGTATGGCTGTGTCACTGTTAGGCCCCTCAGAGCAGTGCTCTGTGCGCGTGGTCTATGATGATGTCTTTAGGTGCATTATTACTGAGGATGTCCTGAAACAAGTCTGTTCTTTCTAGGAACATTTTCTTTGGGACCAGAAAACAGGAAACAGAAGAAGCAACGTCATTGCCTTCATGGAATCTTATCACAAAGCTTTACAAAACAATACCATTTACAAGAAATTAACAACCCTCAGGTCCCAGAATGATGCATGTATGAACACAACAAGAAAATAGAACCCTCAAGATTAAACATAACTCTGCCTTCATCCCCAAGGTGAAAGACATCAAATGCAAAATATACCATATCAACCCAGATATAGCAGAATGCTTCAGAATACTACTATAATTTTTAAAATTTACACCCTAATAATATACCACTGGACCAATCCTCACAACAACAAAAGATCAATGACTATTATCATCCAGCTTAACCAACAAACTATCCACAGAAGGCAAACAATTTTTTGACTCCTCGTTACTGCAGAGGAAATAGGTGAGGAATTAAAGAACTCCCCAACAGGCAAGAGCCCAGCCCCAGATGGATTGACCACATTATATTTTTAAACATTCAAAGAAATCCTAATCTCCACATGGTCTGAACCTTCAACTCGCTAGCCAAAGATCAAAAACTCCCCTCACAATAGCAAGAAGTATTTATCACAGTGCTACTGAAACCGAGAAAGACTGGTTTCCTCACTCTGCCCCAGTTATAGACCTATTTCTCTATTAAATATCTAAAAGTGTTTGCAAAGTTCTTAGTCAACCGGGTATGTAAGTGCTGCCCAATTTGAACAAATCACAAAACTACTCAACCCAATAGTGTATGGGCACAGTTGGAGGGCTCCCTTGCTCTGCTTCTCTCCAACTATCCTGAAAAAGCCTTTGACAGAGTCAGCTGGCCATTCATGTTTTCAACTCTAAAACATATAGGCTTTGATGCTACAGTGCTTAAATGGGTGGGAGCACATATGATGTTAAGAATTAAAGTGAACAAAGACCTCTCAAAGCCTCCGGTACCCTATCGGTACCAGGCAGGTGTGACCCCTATCCCCACTGTTCTCTGTGCTCATATTGGAATCCCTGGCATCTGCACTCCACAAAAATGCAGCCTTCTCTGGTGACCATGCATCAAAAGTTGGCAGCCTACGTGTATGATCTGCTTTTAATGATATCAACCCCATCAGCTCCCTCAAAGCCATACAAGAGGAATTCCAGATATTCAATAACTTATTTTGATGTATTTTGAAGTTAGATAAGTTAGAATATCTATTCAAATACATGCAGACTGCCCTACAGATGTAACACACAAATAATACTTAATGCCTGGTTATCTGGCTCTCTTCTGACCTTGACTCACTATAAATTATAGTCCCATTTGCCAAAAGGTCGAGACAGACCTCTCGAGGTGGACAAACAAACACTTTTCCCCATGAACATTCCCCCATGCATTTTATAAAACCCAATACACTGGGCACGGTTAGAGTGCTCCCCTGCTATAATGAGCAGCATAGTGGACTGGACCAGGCCCACTCCGAAAGGTTTGGGTCTTACGTGGGAACATCAGAATATACCGTACCCAAGGTTGCCGTCATATCTGGCAGCAGTGACAGAAAGCAGGGTTAGACAGCCACACTTGCAGCTGCACCGTTCGTTATATTGTTCCATGCTTGTTCTATTGTTCAACCTTTCATATTTTAGTAGATATGTTATTAATAGAGTTGAGCGGACACCTGGATGTTCGGGTTCGGCAGGTTCGGCCGAACTTCGAAAAAATGTCCGGGTCCATGCTCGAACTTGACCCCGAACTTGACCCCGAACCCCATTGAAGTCAATGGGGACACAAACTTTTGGCCACTAAAATGCCTCTAAAAAAGTCCTGGGAAGGGCTAGAGGGCTGCAAAATGAAATAAAATGTGGGTAAGAGTGTCCCCATTCATACGTATAGGTCAATTGACCTATTCGTATGAATGGGGACTCTATTTCGTTTTATAGAAAGCCAATAGCCATGTAATGCTATTGGCTTTATATAAACCGAAATAGAGCGCCCATTCATACGAATAGGTCAATTGACCTATTCTTATGAATGGGGACTCTATTTCGGTTTATACAATAGCAATAGCATTACATGTATTCCATTAACCGAAAGTCTATAAACCGAATCTCTTTCGGTTTATAGACTTTCGGTTTATGTAATACATGTAATGCTATTGCTATTCTATAAACCGAAATAGAGTCCCTATTCTTATGAATGGGGACTCTATTTCGGTTTATAGAAAGCCCATATCATTACATACAATGTAATCGCCGAACTACAACCCGAACATACAGTGAAATGTTACGGGTCCAAAAACCGTAATGTTCGGTACGAACCCAAACAGTGCGGTCAAATCTTTCACAAAAAACTCATCCAACCATTTCTTTATGGGCCTTGCATTGTGCACTAGGGCACAGTCATGTTGGAATAGAAAAGGGCCTTCACCAAACTGGTCCCACAAAGTTGGAAGTACATTGTCCAAAATGTCTTGGTATGCTGAAGCATTTGGGTTTCCCTTCACTGGAAGTAAGGGGCCTAACCCAACCCCTGAAAAAAAAAGCCCTGTACTTTTATCACTCCTCCACCAAACTTTATAGTTGGCACAATGCAGTCATGCAAGTAACATTCAGACTGCCAAACAGTGAAGCATGATTCATCACTCTACAGAACACTTTCCCACTGCTCCAGAGCCCAATGGCTTTACACACCCTGATCCAACACTTGGCATTGTATTTGGTGATGTAATAAACTACCAGAATGGAGAGCTGCAAAATCAAATAAATAGTTGCATATAAAAATACTAGTGATACTGTGTATTGAGGAAGTAAAAAATTAAAGTGAATATATATATAGAAATAAAAGTATATATGATTAAACCAAACACATGTGAGTTTATTTTATGAAATATTTTACTAAACAAGTGTGACTAGGCACCACCATTTCGTGAAATATCGTGTTTTTCGGTGCCACCCCGCAGCGAATTTATAGCACTAGTATCCAGGACCGGACTGGGAACAAAAACCAGCCCTGGAAAAAATTTGTATACCAGCCCCATAGCATAACATTTTTAAACCAGCCCCATAGCATAATATAATACATATTTCTGTATTGTCTCTCTCTCATTTCGGTAGCGTCTCTCATTTCGGTAGCGTCTCTCTCTCTTGCAATTCTGTACTGTCTCTCTCTCTCGCATTTCTGTAGCGTCTCTCTCTCTCGCATATCTGTAGCGTCTCTCTCTCTCGCATATCTGTAGCGTCTCTCTCTCTCGCATATCTGTAGCGTCTCTCTCTCTCGCATATCTGTAGCGTCACTCTCTCTCGCATATCTGTAGCGTCTCTCTCTCTCGCATATCTGTAGCGTCTCTCTCTCTCGCATATCTGTAGCGTCTCTCTCTCTCGCATATCTGTAGCGTCACTCTCTCTCTTGCATATCTGTGGCGTCTCTCTCTCTCTTGCATATCTGTAGCGTCTCTCTCTCTCTTGCACATCTGTAGCGTCTCTCTCTCTCGCATATCTGTAGCGTCTCTCTCTCACATTTCTGTAGCGTCTCTCTCACATTTCTGTAGCGTTTCTCTCACATTTCTGTAGCATCTCTCTCTCTCGTATTTCTGTAGCCTGTCTCTCTCTCGCATGTCTGTAGCCTGTCCCTCTCTTGCATTTCTGTAGCCTGTCTCTCTCTTGCATTTCTTTAGCCTTTCTCTCTCTCGCATTTCTGTAGCCTGTCTCCCTCTCTCGCATTTCTGTAGCCTGTCTCTCTCTCGCATGTCTGTAGCGTCTTTCTGTCGCATTTCTGTAGAGTCTCTCTCGCATTTCTGTAGCGTCTCTCTCTCTCTGTCCTTTCTGCAGTGTCTCTCTCTCTCCTTTCTGTAGGGTCTCTCTCTCTGTCCTTTCTGTAGCGTCTCTCTCTCTGTCCTTTCTGTAGCGTCTCCCTTTCCTTTCTGTAGCGTCTCTCTCTGTCCTTCCCCCTTTAGTGTCTCTCTTCCCTCCCTTCTCCCTGTAGTGTCTTTCTCCCCCCTTCCCCCTGTAGTGTCTTTTCCCCCGTAGTGTCTTTCTCGCCCCCTTCCCCCTGTAGTGTCTTTCTTCCCCCCTTCCCCCTGTAGAGTCTTTCTCCCCCCCTGTCCCCTGTATTGTCTCTTTCTCCCCCTTTCCCCCTGTAGTTTCTTTCACCCCATCCCCCCTGTAGTGTCTTTCACCCCCTTCCCCCTGTAGTGTCTTTCACCCCATGCCCCCTGTAGTGTCTTTCACCCCCTCCCCTTCCCCCTGTAGTGTCTTTTACCCCCTCCCCTTCCCCCTGTAGTGTCTACCTCTCACTCACCTTGCTTCCTCCGCTCCCCATCCCGCTGCCGGAACTCAGGGCTGGTGCAAGGATTTTCGTCTACACAGGCGAAGGTGCATTTTGGTGCCCCTCCTCTGACCCGCCACGCCTCCCACACCACCAACCCTCCATACATTTTATATATATAAAAGTATAATGTATAGTGTGGAAAATAAATACATCTAAATATTCAACTCGCACGCTCTAAATTTGTCACACATTGACACCCTAACACACATTGAAACCCTTAAACACAGAGACACCCTTGCAGTCACACACAGAGACACACTTACCACTTACACACACACCCTTACACAGACACAGTGACACACTTACACACACCCATAAACAGAAAGTAACACACTTACACACACCCTTACCACTTACACACACACAGTGACACACATAACCTGAGACACACTATTTTGCCACTCAATATGCCAGTATTTAGCCACTCAATTTGCCATTTAATATGCCAATATTTTGCCCCTCAATATGTCAGGATTTTGCCCCTCAATATGCCAGGATTTTGCCACTCTATTGCCACTTAAAATGCCAGGATATTGCCACTTAATATGCCAGGATATTGCCAATTAATATGCCAGGATAAAGTTATTTAATATGCCAGGATATAGTCAATTAATATGCCAGGATATTGCCAATTCATATGCCAGGGTATTGCCAATTAATATGCCAGGATATGGCCAATTAATATTCCAGGATATTGCCAATTAATATGCCAGAATATAGCCAATTAATATGCCAGGATATAGTTATTTAATATGCCAGGATATAGCCAATTAATATGGGAGGATATTGCCAATTAATGTGCCTGGGTATTGCCAATTAATATGCCAGGGTATAGCCACTTAATATGCCAGGATATTGCCATTTAATAAGCCAGGATTTTGACCCTCAATATGCCAGGATAATGCCAATTAATATGCCAGGATTTTGCCCCTCAGTATGCTCGTTATGCCACCCTCCTCCCCCCTTCCCCAGCCAGTACTTACCTCCTTGCTGCTGTCTCCCGGTGCAGGTCCATGGCTGTGAGGGAAGCATTGTGCGCTCCCCTCCAGCCGCACGGATCAATAAAGTTTGTTGAAAAAAAAAGTTTAAATTAAATTATTGATCCGCGCGGCTGGAAGGGGAGCGCACAACGCTTCCTCACAATCACGGACCTGCACAGCAGCAAGGAAGGAGGTAAGTAAACGGGCCCACTGCCACTTTAAGCAATTCAGCGGCAGTCGCTGCTTTAAGAAATTCGCCTGCAGCCACCGGTTGTTGCAGCAGATGAATTTCTTAAAGTGGCGGCCCCCGCCGAGTCACTTTTACTGCGAACGGCGGCCCACCGGGATTTTTCCTGGTATCCCGGTGGGCCAGTCCGGCCCTGCTAGTATCTCACTTTGGGGCTGGGGAAAAAGAATTATGCAGGCTTTGGCCACAGTTGTAAAGTGAGACTTGCTGGAGAATGTTGCATCATGGGTAAAATTCTCAAAATGGATGCTGGAGATAAACACCTAATTTTATTTTAACTTTTATATGCAACAAATTCGACCATAGAAGGAAAAAACAGTGGCATAGGTCACTTATTTATGTGTTTTAAGTGCACAGGTAATCTAGTTACATCTTATGTAAATGGTATTGTCCCTTTAAATATTCCAAATGACTGTCTCAATATAGTAGGAAAAAAATATACATTATTTATTATAAAAAGTAAGGGACAAAGATAAAAAGCAAAATAACAACAAATGATGCATAAAAGACATAAATAATTATTACACTAAAAATAAAAATGATTTGTACATATAATAGCTATTACATATATTTAAAATTTTTGCCCTGGAAGCTTACTAGAAATGGTGGTGAGACCTGATGAAAGGTTCCCACTAGTAGCGCTTTGAATTGTTCTCTGCATCTCATGGCAAATACAGGAACCAGTCAGGAAAAAAAGCGACTAGGAAAAGCACTGCGCGTTTCGCCGTGAACTGTCAGCTTCATCAAGGTGCATGTTGCAGCTGTGTGAATATGCCCTTTTCATACTGCTGACAGCGTCAAATACAATTTAACTCATTACTGAACTGTTTGTCAGATCATTACACATTTCACTATACATAAATAAATACTAAACTAGACACAGGATACTTATATCTATTCCAAATAACGGTTTTATAAAGGATCCTTCAGTTCCTTGAAACTTCCAGATCCTTACAACTGCACTTTTGACATTCCCACATTACAGGAGAACCGGCTCATCTTTCCCAAAAATTCTAAATAATAAAAAAATTGAAAAAAATATTTTTTTTTAAACAATAGATAATGAAGAAATGTAAAAAAAAAAATTACAATTCTTAGCTCCCATAAAATACATAACTAGAAAAATAAAGGAGTAAACAATATAGAAAATTAAGTAGTAGTGATAATAATTAAAACATAATAAAAAAAGAAGAAAATTAAAATATAAAAATAAATATAAATAAAAATGAGTATAAAAATATAAATAATGAAAATTAGAAATTCAAAATATATAAAAATATAAATAAAAATTAATGTAAAGAAGTATGACAATTTTTTTTTTAAATGTTAACAATGAGATGGGTCTTCAAATAGGCAATAACATTATGTCTGTCGATGAAGTACAAAGTCTAGAATGGATGGATTGGATCTGAAATGAAAAGAAAGCATACAGCAAGAAAGAGACCGACAACATAACAAATTCAATAAAAAAAATTAGAAAATAGTAGATAATGAAGAAATTAAAAAGATTTTAAAATGTATAGCTTGCAAAAAACTCAAAACTAAGGAATAATAAATATAGACAATTAAGAAGTAATGATAATAAATAAAACATAATATAAAAAAGAATAAAATAAAAATATTGGCAATAACATTATGTCTGTCGATGAAATACAAAGTCTAGAATTGATGGATTGTATCTGAAATTAGAAGAAAACATACAATGAGAAAGAGACTGACAACATAACAAATTCAAGACTTCACAAAAAATTATATAAATCAAAATTGTCATTGAGAACTTCCGGTATAAAGGTCTTTAATTCAAATGCCCACCTCATATCTGTCTGTCCCATATTTTTTATGTAGTCTCCTCCCCTCCAGTGTCTATCTACCTTTTCTATAACCATGAAGTGGAGGAGTTCTGGATTACTATTATGAATTTTGGCAAAATGTGTTGATACTTGTGTTTCTGATAACCATTTTTATATATTTCTAATATGTTCACCTACTTTTACCTGTAATTTTAGGGAAGTTCTACCAACATACTAATAACCACAAAGGCATGTAAGCAAATAGAGAACCCCACTTGAATTGCACAAATGTATGGCAATTTGAAGGTCCTACAGGACAAGCAAACTCCACATCTATACGAAGCCTCATCCAGACCAAAATGTTTTTTAGATTTGAGATCAGGCGTCTCATAACTCCTCGAGAGGTCCAGCCTCAAACTCCTTGCCCCTCTAAAAGTTCTTAATTGTTTATCTGTTAAAAGTGTAGCTAGATCATCAACCTGGAAGAGTAAATTCCAATTTTTATTTACAATGTTTTAACAAAATGACTCTTTTTTTTTTCTTGATTTTCTATTTTCTTATGGTTCATGGGATCTACCCTATCAATCTCTTCAGTTGCCCTAATAGCTTGTTCCAGAATATCTTACGGATAGTTTTTTAGCTTGCAGGTCTGATTTCAGTTTATCTATCTGATTATTACATATTTCTTGATCACTGCAATTATGTTTAACTCTACAAAATTGATTTTTAGGTGGTATTATACAACCATGGGGAAGAATGGCCACTTTTGAACTGTATAAAGCTATTTGCATTCATCTTTTTAAAAACGTTCTTGGTATTAAGTCTACCATTTTGCGCATGGATATTCAGATCAATGAATGTGTCTTACTGATTTTCAGAAATTCAAATAGTCATTAAATCTGGTAAGTTCCAACTCCGTAACTTTCCTAACAATTGTTTGGAGTAGGAACTTACCTGATTTATTGATTCTTCAAATTGAGGTTTCTCCCTTACTTCTGAAATCAGTATGACACAGATTGATTTCCTTGATCAGAATATCTATGTGCAAAATTATTAGACTTAATACCCCAAAAAATTGACAACCTAAGTGGAAATTTTTTTTAGGGCTCTTTAGTTTTAGACCTATTACTAACATTTTTTTATTGGTTTATTGTAGACATTTACAAAACATAAATATATATTCATTCTTGTGACATTCTAATGAAAGGTGTTGGGGCAAAAAATGTATTTTCTTAAATGTGCAAGTCAGGGCGCTTCCTGGGTTAGAGGAGCTGGCTCATCAGCCATCTTTGCGCCCCGACACACACACAAGCTACCGCGCTCCCCTCACTTGTGGGAAAGTCAGAGCGTCCGAGGTCACGTGAGTCTGCCGAACTCTGCACCTGGATACTGGGGCAAGTAAAATTTATTTGATTTGAGTGGCAGAGTGTGTGTGTAAGTGGCAAAGTGTGTTTCTGTGTGATTGGCTGGAAGTGTGTGATTTACAGAGTGTGTGTGTGTGATTGGCAGAGAGTGCATGTGTGTGTTTAATTGTGTTATTGGCAGAGTGTAAGTGTGTGTGTGTGTGTTAGTGGGAAAGTGTAAATGTGTGTGTGTTAGTGGCAGAGTGTGTGTGAGTGTGTTAGTGGCAGAGTGTAAGTGTGTGTGTGATTGGCAGAGTGTAAGTGTATGTGTGGCAGAGTGTAATAAATGGGTGTATCAAAGTGCTCTATTGATATTGTACCTCTGCTACTACAACTGGGTATGTGCAAATATGTGTCAGTGTGTATTTGTGTTGCTGTGTGTGTGAGACACTGTGTATGTGTGGCTTCAGGTGTGTGTGTGATTCAGTGTGTGTATTTGTGCCTGTGTGTGTACATATGTCTCTGAATGTGTGACTGTGTGTATTTGGTGCTGAGGTCGGGATCAGCAAGGGGCAGCAAAATATATGTTTCCCTAGGGTGGCAAAAAGTCTTGCACCGGCTCTGCTCATATGTCAAATGTGACACTGCCTGGTGAGGAGCAGGTCTCTACTAGGGAGATGTAGAGATATATAGCTCTCTACATCCCATTGAATACTGAGAAATAGATGACACCCTCCACTAGGGATGAACCCACCTGGGAGGAGACCTATCTATTGGTTGCTGTTTAGCTTCAGCTGCATTGTTAAATGACTATATAAGCCCAGGCTCTCAGTCTACAGGGAGTTGAGTATGCATGACATGGTAGCTTCTATATTGGGGATATGTATTTGCCTAGAAATAACTAAACTTAAACCACACTGTTAGGTGAAACAACGGCCACAGCACTTTATTTAAATAGTCATTGCATTCCAATCATATATACATTCCACATATATATCCATAATTATACAATGACTAAACATAAACATAAACAATCCATAAACAGAAAACCAACCAAGCTTGCAAGAGTATCCAGGTGGCTGCCGAATAAGTCCATGTTCTGGGCATATACCAATGCCCCCAATACCTGAGGTTCGAGGTACCACTTTCCCCTCGAACCTCCCACCAGAGTCCCGATTGACTCTCCCCAATATATTCTTCCATTAACCCTCCTGGATACCCTGCAAGCTTCCAACGCTGTGACATGGAAATAAATAAATAATAAATAAATAAATAAAGGCTCATTAACCATAAAATTAGGGAGGGTGGGTGGGAACTTCCTGTTCCTAGCTTTTATACTGTCCCAACTCCTCCCACTAATTCCCACTATAGGCTGCACATATCCCTTCAGCACCCTGTCATGATTGCCCCTCCCCGACCTTGTCTGGGGGCTACAATCTGAACTGCTCCAGGAAAGCACAAATAGCAAATATCATTGTAAGGACTTTATTTATGGCTGAAGATAAGCTATTTACTTCTGTTCAAAAAATCAGTGATGCCCCTCCGGGTTAGGTAACATCCTATACGGATGGCTATTTTAGTACTGTCTGTGAGATGTGGCTCCCCTTTCTTTGTTTGACTTTATTTTTGTTCATGTTTAATCAAAACAAATACTGGCAAGGAAATTCCTATAAAATTATACTTTTCCTTTTATATTTACCTCCACAATCCCCAATCCCTCTAATGCTGCTTGTCCCATGGGGTCAAGATGTAATAAATTCAAAGAAATGTTTGTCTATAGAGAGTCTGAAGTTACCCTTTTCATTCTATTTTACATTGGATCCGTGAGTGCCAGTGTGTTCTTCGTATACTTCAGTGGATTTGTAGCTTGGTCAGCTGTTTTGTATCTTAAGCACCTGTTACCTTAGGTGTAATAATTGACTTACCTTGCCAGTGAAGATGAGCCTTTTTTCTTTGCTGTGGGAGAGGATTTTTTGTCCATTATAGAGTGTGGTATGAAGAACTTTGTGGCATTTTGGAGGTGAAATACGAAAGGCCCACCAGGTCTTACAAATATTTATTTAAGTATCTCATGCATATAAGTCTTGTAGTGTTAAAGGGACTTTGTTAACCTAAATATTGCTCATACTGTGCATGTAGAGAATAAAAAATGACATATGCACTGTGTTAGCATAATTGCGTGTAAATG
This sequence comes from Pelodytes ibericus, assembly GCA_036172795.1. Lineage (NCBI taxonomy): Eukaryota > Metazoa > Chordata > Amphibia > Anura > Pelodytidae > Pelodytes > Pelodytes ibericus. Next base: position 109,310,079 of record CM069860.1, read on the forward strand.
CATAAAATAAGAGAAAAAAAGTGTTTTCAATGTGTGTGTGGTGACTCTTGCTTATGACATCACTTGTAGCTTGATATACAAATTAACACATTTTCAATAGGAAATGTGTAATTAGCATAATATGCCACAGGTGATGTCATAATCAGGAGACACTACAGACACATTTAAACATATATTTCTACATGTACATTCTACATATTACATTTGCATGCAATTCTACTAACACAATGTATAAAAGTTTTTTATTCTATACATTCATGGTATATGCATGTTTAGGTTGACAGAGTCCCTTTGATTGCTTTGCATAAGTGTCTTGCCACATATATATATATATATATATATATATATATATATATATATATACGATTTTTCATGGCTGAATGTGTTCTTTTTTTCATGCTCATTAATTTACTTGATTCATTTCGTCAAGCTCAATAAATATTTATACATGTATAAGTTATGTCACACATGAAAAGGTAGAGACCTGTCTCCTGTGATGGCAGGTGACATGATATATCTCTTACAGTTAATCATATCACCTGTGGGGGTTTTCCTATATGATACATTTGAGCTTCCGAGGTTTTAAAAAAAAAAAAAATCTGTAGAAGATGAAAGGTTCCAGAGATTCCAGGGCTATGGGATCATTCTGTTAAAACCTAGGGGCATTCTTTTACCTGGTGTATTTACATTGGGGTCAGAGTGTCTAGTCACCTTTCACTGTTAATTCAGACAGATCGCTTGCATGCTAAGATAATCAGAGAGTTGCCTTTATTTTCTGCCTCTCTTTGCTGCTGACCTAAACCTATGTCACTTAATCTCAAAGTAACTAAAGGGAATTTGGTTGGTATTAAAGTTGTCTTGGAGATAATGCAGGTGAGTTAGCTGCCAAAGTTCCTCTCCCGGAGGTTGCTCTATGCTTGATTTCAAGAGAGAAAGCATTAAAACAATATTTGGATGAAGTCCCAGAAAGGGAACAAAAATAGGATTATATGATCAAACGTTTGTGCAGGAGCTTACATTATATGGGATCAGAATAGCCTTAAAGGGTTAAGGTCAAAGGTTGTCTGTGCGCCATTATATAATCGGTTCCAAAATAGAATTAGCGTTTATTTTCTACCAAACATTTATCACATGGATTGTCCTGAAATCAATTTAAACAATACAGTATTTTAAGTGATTTGATCAGGTAAATAATCTTTAATGCATAACTACACTAGGCTTTTAACATTTTGGTCATTTTTTTTATTTTAACTTTTAAATTATCATTATGTTTTTGAACCAAGTTTCCTATGGATAATGTACAGGATTAAAAAACAGTGTAACATAAAAAGCAGTGGTAGCCATGTTAAAATAATACAAATAAACACTTTAAGTTTAGGGGTCAAAGATATTGTCAGCATAAAAAATAGATTAATAAATGAAAATAGTGCTCTTTATAGAATAATTCTAAACTGCACCAAAACTAGGGACTAAAAATGTACATTTCGTGGAAGTATAAGGTTCAGTATAATCAGGAAAATAGATACCACAAAGGTTCTTGAAAACACTGGCACTTCTTCTTTGTGACCTTTTAGTTTTCCTCAATACTCCACAATATATATGTAAAGGGAAACAGACCATGGTTTAAAATCTTTTACTTAATTTATAGATTGTATGACCAATGCTTTTGTGACACGTGAAAATAGTCTATGGGTGGCCAATTACTGCAAAATTTTAGGTGAGGACATAACTTAGCACCTATGTATCTGAAATATATGTAATGAAGGATATGACAATGATATGGTATTTACACAATCTAATATGTAAACACATGGACGCGGTTTAAAGATCATTGTGAGCTTTATTGCTGTGAAGCTCTTGCAAAGTAAATTTCTGGACTTCTAGAAAAGATGGACATCAAGATAGGAAAAAGAGACAGACGGACTGTACAACATAGTGAGCCTAAGGTTTGATAGTATATATTCAGTATTTATCACCTCATATAGATGCTAATAGAATCTCATTATAAGACAGGGTTATATGTGTGCAACGAAGCTATTAGTAAATATAATCCTTTTGAGAATTTTGTGTTGCATTTATTCTTTTTGCATTTAAAGTAATTCCGGTAATTATTTTTAGGACATAGGGCATTAACAGTGAGATTAATAATACAAACAATTCTACTTTTCAATAATTTGTCTACTTTGTGTGATTCATTTTTTTAAAACCAACAGTAAATGGATATTTTGCATGAAATATGTTAAACCCAAAACCCTGATTATTGTAAATTACTGGTGCTTTATAAGCTGTGTACAGAATCTGCTTGCACTTTTATATTTCGAATTTGGGATAATTAAAAAAGACTAAAATATATTTTAGAGTGTTTTAAATTCATGTTAATATCAGTAAACCTTACAAAATAATGGACATTATTTTGGAATCTTTAAATTCAGACAACAACTGTATATTCATCCCATTATCTCCACTATCTGTGACCCTGGAGTATTACGTCAGTTGTTACTGTATACGATTATCAAATGATCCTTTTAGTCTGCTAAGGAGACTGATATAATCTCAGAACATATTTTGTTTTCTTATCTTATCTCATCACTCTTAAAAATGACAAATACAACTATTTTGTGAATGTTTACATGTCTTTTATTCCACTTTTAACTGTATTGTAGCAAAAGCAGTTTTGTTACATTTTTTTTTAATTATCGTTAAACACTTTTGTAGACTTTTAAAATATATAGCAAAAAATCTGTTTATCTCTCACTGATCTCATTATTAAATCAGCATTTAACACATAGCCTGCTTCATGATTTCAGCTCCATTTCAGTAAATGTTACATTATTTGTGGTTAATGTGACTTTTTTTTTTTTTTTTTGCTTTCAAAAAGAATGTGACAAATATTTATGTAGACACAAAATGTACAGTCTATCTGGAAAGCAAACCAAGGGCTTTCTAGGAAATATTATATTAATAGGTGATATAAATGCTTATGAATTACTTCAAATATTTCTGAACCAACTTAAAAATGTTAACAAAATATGCATACAATTGTTTGTGTTCAAATTTTTTTTATTTTTTTTTATAGGTAACTTGGCCCACTTTGTTTTTTTGTGGAGTTAAATTAATTATTGTAAAATGTTGCTATTTGTTTTGGAACCCAGTTCATTATTGTACAATTTGTATAAAGTAAAGTTGGGCTATCAGAGTGTGTTTGCACGCTACAATCACAGATATGGTAAGAAAATAGAATTGAAGCACAGTTGCCTATTGAAAGTAAGGAGGATACAAAAAACGTAGTTCCATTTCCATTGCTATTTGTCTTTACAAATTTATTAAGATGAGGCAGAGCTGAACCAGAGGCTGACACACTGATACTGCCAGCCAAAAGCAGAGTCTTGCCCAGAACGTCTGATCAAGATCTGTTGGGTTGCAATGGTTTCTCCTAGTAGTAAGAGACGGACGGTCTACGACCATATAGCCCCAGGCAAGCATGTCGGCTGCCGGTCAGAGGATAAACTGCCATTTGTAATTTAAAGTACTAATACTATTATACTAGGCCATTAAACATTTTACTTGTGCTTCTATCTAGAAGGCACACATGAAAAAAAAGTTTAGTATATCTTAAATTTCTTAATTTGACTTTGAAGCCAGATCGAATGACAACTTGTGCATGCACCACTCAATGGATGAGGTTTATTCCATCCAAACACATCACACCACCACAAAAAAAATCATCAAATCTGTGCAAGGTTATATATGTTGGGCCTACACGAGAGAGAGAAATTTTCAAATGTATGTTGTTTATGCAATAAACATGCTTGTGTCGTTCTATTACAACTAGACGCATCCTGCTGATGTACGTTATGTGTATCAGGTCACATAACCATTATCAGCCATGTTTTGTACTCAGTTTTAGCAAAATGACCTGTGTGGAGGAACCTATTAGGGAACTATAATAAATGTTTAGTGAATAACAACCTGGAAGACATTTTCAACTTTGTTCAATATTAACTAATATACAAAAATTGCATTATTAATGTAAGGTCCTCTTGGTTTTGTACCTATTTGTCTAAACTTATTTCACTTACTATTATTAGTGAGTTGTAAAGAACAATTGTATATGTATTTCCAAGTAAGCAAATGCAGCAATAACAACCTGTGCTAAAGGTGTTCATTGAACAACTGGATACCTTACATAGAAAATATCATTTTTTTTTCTTCCTCTTTTTTATTTGTGAATAGGAAGACATATTAATTGGTCCTTCTGTATTAAAGGCAATAGAGATGTTTGGTGTTACAGTAAAAAAAAAGTGTATGTTTGGATCTTTTGTAGCGGAAATGCCTTCTGTCTCATGATTTTACTGTATGGTAGGACTTTATAGCAAACAATTTGATTGTTTAAATAATATGCTTGTTTCCCTACCTGCTGTAACAGCTTACACCTATTTGATCCTTATCCTGCTCCTGGAGCCATATGTCTACCCCAAGTACTTTCCAGTTGTGTTACTCCCACCTCAGTCAAGTCGCTTTCCTGTTACTGGTCCATATAATGCATCTCAGAATGTACCTTGTGAGTGAATAGCTGTAAAACCTGCAGGCATTGTCTGCTTTTTCATGTACCCAAATCACACTGGAGACATTCTCTCCTGGATCACTGAAATCCTTTCACCTGTTAGAGAGAAAAAAGAAAGGTCTGAACAGGGAAAGCTCCTTTATCCCGCATGTGTCCCTCTCCCCCTGTCCTCATTAGATCTATTGCCTGTCAATACACTTCACTTGGCAGTATGGCTAATTGGACAACTTTCTCAAAGAAAAACAAATTCAGTTAAACCTCAGATCTCCACAACATGAGAACAAAGCCTCCCACTCCCCTCCTCCCATCACACTGAGGGGCTTCTAAATGGATGTCCTCTGAGGATTTAATTTACCTAAGAAATCATAATTAAAAGCTTGGATGCAAAACCCAGTGACACACACAGCTCTCTGTACCCACACTTGAGTGCAGGCTGTTTTCCACATTAGCTCTGCATCTCACTTGTGTTTCTAAACATTCAATGTCTAGGCCTCCCTCGACTCCCCTCTCCCACTGACCTATAACCCTGTTATTTCATGCCATTGTAACTGTATTTATTTACTCCGAACTCTTCTTGCATGGAACTATTTTTATTACCTGTTGCTAAATACAAAGTCTTCATCCTTAACTTGCAAGATGCATATGTTTATTTAGCTTGTTATTACACGTAATATAAATAATAATAAGTTATTTTCTGATTTTATTTCCTGCTTTGAGCCAGGTCAGTGTGTTATTCTGTTAGTGTAAATAAAAGTATGTCTTTGTGCTAACTTTTAAAACAATCATTTTGTGTGCATTTTGTATGCCATTTATAATTGAATTTAGTTGAATGTAACTAAGCAAGCAATTTTGTTTTTACTGGAAATGCTATACAAGAATTGCCAAGACAAACATATATCACTGACATAATGTCATGTCTGTTTGATAAAAAAAAAAAAATAGAAACAATATGGTTTGGTTTTATTCTGGATCTAATAAATTAATCAAAGCATTTCTGGGTTTACAACAGATAGATTTTTAAATACATTTATTTATTTATTTAAACTTAAAACAATTACTTTTTGGCAGCAGATTCTCCAGCCTAACAATCTTTTTTAGAAATGCTTCATTCCTGATTTCCAATCACCGAAATTAGTTAGTCTTCCTATTATTATTATTTGTTGCCGTAGATAATGCATTTCATTTTTCAGAAGTCTAATAATTGTCATTGATGAGATCAATGGAGGCTCCGCTGTATGAAAGCACATTATCCAAAGCGAAGCAATTTTCTAAAATTACTGAAACCAATAAAAATCTAATTATTTCATTGGCAGTATAAATGATGCTGTACATTGTAATAACATCTGCTGGGTAATTTAATGTTCTAGATGATACGATTGAGAAAATAAGCTAAATTGTGTGTGTATATATATTGAGATTTTTTATATATACTTTTTATTTATATTATTTTACAATTTATGTGTTTCACTCAGGTTCTGCTGTACCAATGAAGTAAACTATTATCAGTATTTTCTTTAAAATATGCTACACACAAAAGCTACAAAAGGTTTGTATTCATCCTAATACATGGGAAAATATATCCTTAAACTTCAGTTGTTATCCGTGTAATAGACTTCGGCTCACAATTCCAAACATATTACAGCCAACCATGCATTCAGCCATTAAAATACACAATGCTAATAAATATGATTTAATTGAAAATGGAATTGTTTCCAAATGGCACCACACCTTGAGTATGATTTAATTGAACATCAGCTGATTGTGAATGGAAAAATCGGAAAAATTACTTAATAATAAAAAAAATAAAAAAAACATCATGGCCCCCAAAACAAAACACAACACACAAAATAATAGCAATTATAAAAGTTCTTATTCTTTTTAATGTTGAAATAAAAGGAATGTGATAGGAAATATGCATAATCTGAAAATCAACAATCAATCTTCTTAAGGGTTAATATGTCTTCTGCATTCTATAGGATGCATCCACACAGCTTTAATCCTTTCCAATACTATTATTTAATATTAGCTTATTTATGTTGCAGCCGAAGAACTCGGTGTTATAAGTTCCCCAAATGTAAAGGGGTCAAACAGAAACTTATGCATAAAAATTTTTATGTTGGGGATCATCTTACCAAAATAGTTTTTTTGTTTTTTTTTAACATACATATTATACAAATATGTGTACATTGTTTAACCCTTAATGGTGTCATTATATAAATGTTGTTGGAAAATGGAGGCAACATACTGGTTACTATAATTATAAAGGCAATGAAGCAGTATTCCAAAATATGCTTGTATTCCACCTGGGAACACTGAAAACCACAATGAATTATACAATGTAATAGAATTTATAAAACATTAGGATTAGAAATCAATGATAAAGATGTACATATTTGTGTACCATTTTGGAAAATATTTTTATTAGTTTTCTACTTGCAATACCATGTACAAATGTTTTAAAAAGTGGAGTGAATTTCCTGGGATTGCACTAAAATAATTTGCCAGAACTTAACTAAAGGAGACTATTCTGTGTTTGTAGCATCTTGCCCCTAACAAAAGAGAGCTGCCCTTATTAAAGTCTATAATTCCATCTCGTAGCTCTCTGATTTTATTAGTAATTCTTATTTCAAGTACTGCTGTCTCCCAGGAACCTTGTCCTGCTCTGCAGTGAATCCTATTAATGTCCTTCCGTCCATAATGCTGTTCAAACTCAATCATATTACAAATTGACTAGAGGAAAAAATAATAATAAAACTGCTCTGCTTGCTTAGCATTGTAGAAGGAATTTAACCTGTTAATGGCTGACAGAGCAATGAGTTGCTGGCCTTCATGGAGCAAAATCATATATTTACTTATTCATTAAGGAATGGTGTATAGAAATATGGACAAATAGTCCTCCTTGATCTGAAAAATGCTCTTGTAGCAAAACTTGTATAACCAAGTCCAGTGAAAAACATCACAACTTGTAATTGGGGCTGGCTTTCTCTGACAAATCTGTTCTCTATGGTATTTTCCAAACACACCTGGATTTAAAGTGGGAGTAAAGTCAAAAAATGGTATTTTATTGAATTGTATTTTTTAAAATAAATGGACACATTAAGATTAATAAAATGCTTTTTGAGTTTCGCTTTACTCATTAACCATTAACAAATATAACAAAATAACTTTTTATTTTAAGCACTTGCTTCTAATGATAGATTCCATTTCCAAAAGGAGTTAGCTTGATCAGAGATTTTGCTAATCCCTAAGTGACCTTTTAATGTTTCAATATTCACAATTGTAGTTCAGAGGTATCTGCATCTCAAAGGACAATAAAACATGTCACACAAAAAAGCTGATAATCCCCTAAGATACAAATGTATCTAGAGATGAAGCTGTGAATAATGAAACATTGAGAGGTCACTGGGCGATTAATAGACTCTCTCCACAAAGTACAGATGTCAAATCTGTCAAACGAAAACTTCAAAGCAGACCAAAGTGCTGCAGTAAAATTGGAATAAGTCAGCAATGGTAGATCATGTAAAGAAATAATAAAATACACTTTAGTCATCTTAAAGTTCGCCTTTACTGTTTACTTATCCACCAAAACTGCACCATAAGTATATGTGTTGTTTTTGGAATGAATCTTCCATGACAATTCTCATTTCCTTATAATGCTTTCTGATTTTATTAATATGATTTTCAGAATAAACAAACTCTTCAAGAACACTGGGGTCCTCTACTGGATTTTCTAATGTGATATGGAAAAACAATATCATGAGGCAGGTGTATCCCTTATTTGTGTCACCTTGTACCTTGTACTTACATTTATGCTATGTAGTATTTCACATAGGTATTTATTCATGAAATAAGGAATAGCAGGGAATTGACAAGCAAAATTCTTCCATTCAGCTATACTTCAAATTCTGTTTGCTGTTTTGGCCTTAATTTTACAGTTCACTTCTCAATTCCCTGCCATTCACCTCTTTCACGAGTATAGCTCTGTATGTCCTGTGGTGTATAACCCTGCACATACAGCAGAAGTTACAGGCATAAAAGATATGAATGAAGTGGCTTTCCACAATAGTAAATCAACACTTGTTTAAGTAGCAGGAAAGCTGGGTACATCCCACACTTGTGCCATCAGCGACCTGTTGGCTCCATACTAAATCTCTCATTATACCCACTGGTACAATATACATTTTATCCATTCAGTTTGATTGTGTTAAACCTGTGGATGTCCAGATGATAGGCTACATTTTTCAAAAAAGTGACATCCCCAATAGACTTATCTTCCTTGAGTAGTGTACACACAGTCTGTCTAACCCTTGAATACATAGTGGCTTTAAAGTGAGTATTTCTGTTTTCAGAAATTAGATTTTGTTGAGACCAATATGCAATCAAATAAGTGATATTTCTCTTTAGTTCAGTAACTGACAGATGGGTTATCAGTCCGGTTTCCAGTAACTGAATCATTAAAGGTTACATCTGAAAAGCCAATTAAAATGGCTTCTCCACGGCAATAGATAGACTAATAAAGCCTGTAGTTGAGTATAATAGGTCAGAACTTAAAGACTTTCATTCATTCTCTGCAGCTCAGACTGACTGAACCATGTTCAATGCTGTCTGTGTGAAGTGCTTCTGTGTGATTGTGTGTAAAGCTATGGAAAAATAACATACCAAGCACATACAATAAAGCAGGAAGAGAAGCAAAACAAGATAGCAAATGGCAGCTACTACAAAATGAATGAGAAGATTGTACAACAGCAGGTACAGTGATGTAAAAGAAGTAATTATAACAGTAAATCAAGTAATGCAATATAATATTTGAGACATAATATTGGTTGATACAACACCACAAGCTAGTACAATGGCTACACAGTAATTCTATATAGTCAAGCAGCGATGCCATTTGAGTAATTTTAAAAGCAGATACAGCAATGCATGAGAGATAACATAACTGAGGGTAGAATAATCAAGCACCCGGTAGTATAACTGCAGTTAAATATATGCAACAAGGAACCATGCAGCACTGCATACACCACCTTGCAGTAGTAGAACAGCAAATAGCATACTGACAATTTCCAGGTGCTTTGAGAGTCCTGCTGATTTATATTTCTTCAGCACATTAATGCATTATGTTTTATTTAGCAACACTAATTTAAAATGTTGGTTTTAATTCATATACAATGTAAAATTGCTTCTATGTATGGAACCAGATAATATAAAGGCTGCAGGCTGATGCACCGGTTATTTATTACAACCCTGGAGTATGGATTATAATGGATACCCACGTCTTGGCAACATATTGAATGGGAAATTAGTTTGATCTTTAAAGTGGTGAAATTAGGATAATTAGTAGAATTGTAGAGCTATTAAACCTTAAAAATGTGCAATATTAAAAGGATTTACCTAATACTTTACCATTTATTTACTTTTTGTCCAAGTCAACTATGCTGAAACAAACAACTTAACCATAAATCTTGAGCATGTTCTCTGCTCTCACTTCTACTTCAGTGCCATCACCTTGTGCAACTCCTCTGAAGCTCTTGCTCCAACTCTCTTCTCACTGTCCACCTGTTCCATTATATTTCTTTTTACATTCACATACTCATTCACTTTGTCCTCATCATTCTCATTTGCATTACCATTCACAAACACCTTCCCTTCATTCAGCTTAGATGACTGGTGTGCTGACACATTTCTCAGGCAAAACATGCGCTCGCTCTACCAGCTCAGCGAAGCAGCAACTTTGCCAAGTGATTTCTTCTAAGTCTTTGTAGAGTATATGTTGAATGGTAGTTCATAGACATTCCATATGAACCCTTTTTTAAAAGGAGAGAAACAGCCCCAGTATATAAAAAAGAAATCTTTGGGTTTAATCGATCTTTAAGGAGCCAAAGTCACATACCCATATTATCCCACATACCACCAAGAAACTGCCCAAGAGTAAGAATTTAAATTCAGTAAGGAAAAAGGTCATGACTCACAGCCTTTTAGTTCTCTATGCATTATTTCACAGAGAAATATTGTACTTCTCTCTGCAATGGCAGTTTATTGCAGCTTCCTGAACCCCATGTGGAATGTAAGGAGTATCTTTCATTCTAAATGAACCTGCTACTACAGTGAAATTGTACATTTTATTAGTGCACTCCATAGTATTATCCACAAAATATACAAGTTAGATTTTTTACTTGGCATTTAGTGCCTGCTTTTGTGTATTGGGCACATGTACCACACTGGCAAGTCATATCATAGACCATGCTGTGTCTCCTGTGCAGAGAACTTGCCTGGCTGTTGCTTGGACCACCTTTGTTGGTGGAAACAGCCTCTCCTAAATGGTTATTGTCTCATAGGGAATGGCTGTTTAAAAGTCTACTCAATAAAAAGAGAATTTTTTGGGGCCTAAAGTTTCAAATTCCCTGTAATTCTCTGTTTATTGAGAGAAGTCTCATCTATTCTCAGTTATGGTATATAACATTAGTTTTTTCTGTTTATCTCACAGGGGCATAGGGTACATAGCTTAACATTGTGTTACTTTTTATATGTGCTTGTTTCTCCGCTGCAAGGATACATCAGAGTTCCTTGTGTTGTTGATTTCTATTTTTCACATTTAAACATCATTGCATTGAAACTATTTTTTTCAGAGTGGCTGAAGGTGTGGCTATGGGCATCACAGAACCTGGAAAAGCAGAAGATGTAACTAGATTACATGTGAATTTAAAACAAACATATATATAAGACATATGCCACAGTTTTTTTTTCTTATATGTTCAAATTAATTGCATATAAAAGTAAAAATAAAGTTAGGTGTCTATCTCCAGCATCCATTTTGAGAATTGTACCCATGATGCAACATAATCCAAAATCTTCCAGCAAGTCTCACTTTACAACTGTGGCCAAAGCCTGCGTGATGATGTCATAAGATACACCCCTTACTGGCTCCTGTAACTTGTGGGCAGGACTAGGTGGCTTTGTACAACTTTCTTTTTACCTGCCTTCCACAAAGAGAGGAGATTGACCTGATCAAACAGGATCATAACTAATAGTTACCATTACCCTCCCATTCAGTGCAGGTCTTTAGGCAGAATTCAAACTTATAGACTGCAATCTGTGTCCCCAGCCCCAAAGTGAGATACTAGACTAAACTCTCTGGGGGATGGCACCCAAATACACTATATTTCACAAAATGGTGGTGCCCAGTAGTCACACCTGTTTAGTAAAATATTTCATAAAATAAACTCACATAAAAAAGACAAAAGACATATCTGAAATCAACAGTGCAAAATAATTTAAAAAAATAAACTCTTTTAATTTTTTGGTGGGAGTGTCCCTTTAAGTGACTTGATGGGCAATTCATAGATAATAATATATATACACATTTACAGCGGTGATACACTCATGCACACCAAATATTTGGATTTCTTAGAAAAGAGGGACATCAAAGGGAAGAGAGACAGAGGGATTTGGGTCCTAAGTAGGGGCACTTGGGAGGTATGTTAACCAGGGGCCTGAAAATCTAAAGGATGAAGCAGTTTCAAATTGCACAGTGCTTAGTCATCAACTCTGTGGTAGTGGATACGTTGCTGTATACCTATTTATTTGCTTAATATACTTTTCTTTTTATCTTAACACTGATTCTGCTGTGTTCTTTGGATTCATAGATCAGTTGGGTTTTTTTTTTGGTGCATGTTTTGATACTTGTATCATTCTATGGTGGTGCGCAGGATGTCAGATAAATGCAGGGCCGTCTTTAACGCGGGGCAAACGGGGCAGCTGCCCTGGGCCCAGTTACTCCTGGGGGGCCCCAAGGCAGCTGTCCCGTGGGCCCCCAGCCCCTGCTGCTGCGTTCACAGCGCATTGCGCTTGTGAACGCTTTTTTCCGGCAAGCCGCATCCGATGGATGCGACGGCCGGAAAAAAAACAACTGACGCCGGATGTGACGTCGCGTCACATCCGGTGTCTGTTTCTCTCCTCCGTGCAAGAGGGAAGACTGCACGGAGGAGACATCCGGCGGGGGACACGGAGCAGCTTCATGTAAGTACGGGGGGGGGGGGGGGTTGCACAATATTCCTGGTATCTGACTGGCACTATATTACTGGGCATCTGATTGCCACTATATTACTGGGTATCTGGCACTATATTACTTGGCATCTGATTGGCACTATATTACTGGGCATCTGATTGGCACAATATTACTTGGCATCTTATTGGCACTATATTACTGGGTATCTGACTGGCACTATATTACTGGGTATCTGACTGGCACAATATTACTTGGCATCTGAGAGGCATAATATTACTGGGCATCTGATTGGCACTATATTACTGGGTATCTGATTGGCACTATATTACTGGGTATCTGACTGGCACTATATTACTGGGCATGTGATTGGCACTATATTACTGGGCATCTGACTGGCACTATATTACTGGGTATCTGACTGGCACTATATTACTGGGTATCTGGCACTATATTACTGGGTATCTGATTGGCACTATATTACTGGGTATCTGATTGGCACTATATTACTTGGCATCTGATTGGCACTATATTATTGGGTATCTGATTGGCACTATATTACTTGGTATCTGATTGGCACTATATTACTGGGTATCTGGCACTATATTACTTGGCATCTGATTGGCACTATATTACTGGGTATCTGGCACTATATTACTTGGTATCTGATTGGCACTATATTACTGGGTATCTGGCACTATATTACTGGGTATCTGATTGGCACTATATTACTGGGTATCTGATTGGCACTATATTACTTGGCATCTGATTGGCACTATATTATTGGGTATCTGATTGGCACTATATTACTTGGCATCTGATTGGCACTATATTACTGGGCATCTGATTGGCACTATATTACTGGGCATCTGGCTGGCACTATATTACTGGGCATCTGATTGGCACTATAATACTGGGAATCTGACTGGCACTATAATACTGGGCATCTGACTGGCACTATATTACTGGGCATCTGGCTGGCACAATAATACTGGGCATCTGACTGGCACAATAATACTGGGCTCTGACTGGCACAATATTACAGGCATCTGACTGGCATAATATTACAGGTATCTGACTGGCACAATATTACAGGCATCTGACTGGCACAATATTCCTGGCCTCTGACTGCACACTATTATAGGCATCTGACTGGCACAATATTCCTGGCCTCTGACTGCACACTATTACAGGCATCTGACTGGCATAATATTACAGGCATCTGACTGGCATTATATTACAGGCATCTGGCTGGCACTATATTACTGGGCATCTGGCTGGCACAGTATTATTGGGCATCTGGCTGGCACTATATTACTGGGCATCTGGCTGGCACTATATTACTGGGCATCTGGCTGGAACAATATTACTGGGCTCTGACTGGCACAATATTACAGGCATCTGACTGGCATAATATTACAGGCATCTGACTGGCACAATATTACAGGCATCTGACTGGCACAATATTCCTGGCCTCTGACTGGCACACTATTACAAGCATCTGACTGGCATAATATTACAGGCATCTGACTGGCACAATATTACAGGCATCTGACTGGCACAATATTCCTGGCCTCTGACTGCACACTATTACAGGCATCTGACTGGCATAATATTACAGGCATCTGACAGGCACCATATTCCTGGGCTCTGACAGGCACAATATTCCTGGGCTCTGACAGGCACAATATTCCTGGTATCTGACTGGCACAATATTATTGGTATCTGACTGGCACAATATTACTGGTATCTGACTGGTACATTATTACTGGGCTCTGACTGGCACAATATTGCAGGCATCTGACTGGCACAATATTGCAGGCATCTGACTGGCACAATATTACTAGGCTCTGACTGGCACAATATTACTGGGCTCTGACTGGCACAATATTACTGGCATCCGAAAGTTACAATATTACTGGCATCTGAATGGCACAACAATTATGGCATATGTGTGTGTGTGGGGGGGGGGTAACACTGCGATGGATGGCGGGATTGCATGCAGGGGAGGGGGCAGGGTCCAGGGGGCCCAAGCAAATGCTTGCCCAGGGTCCAATCACTATTAAAGACGGCCCTGGATAAATGTATTTACAGTAAAGTAAGGTAATGGGCACATCATCACTTCCTCCTCTCTGGAGAATGGAGCACTGACCTGGATGTCAGGCAATCATCTCTCAAGTATGGCGCCTTCAGGGCAGAACTGAAGAGTTTAGAGTATGAGTGTAAACTGCAGACCTAGTATATATTTAGCATTAAGATATAGGTAGAAAGAATACAGACATATTTGAAGATATATATTTGGTACATTTTTATTACTACCACCAAAAAGCAATAATACCCTCTGGTGAGGTGATTTTCCTTAGACAAGACACATCTGAATCCATCCAGACCAGAGGGGGTTAATTCACATATATACAGAATTTCCTGGGAAGGGGAAACCATATCAGCTTTCAGCTGCATCTGTCCCAAGTAGATTCAGCGAGAAGGAGAAATCTAACCTGTAATTTGGCTGTCACTCAGTGTCTGCCTTGGAAAATAATATATTTGCAATAATTGAAGGTTTCTTCCTTGCAAAACCAACATTGGGTGTTGAGGAAGTAATCAATTTGTTTCACATCTCTTCACGTTTGAGAGAAATATTCAGTGCAAGAGGCACCTGAGCGCTCGAGAAAAGGATAAAGACAGGTAATTTGGAGATTGGGATGAATGGGTCTGTGTGTCAGCAAGTTATTCAACCGGGTGGGGGGAGGGATTACTTTAAAGATATAGTAACATTTATTTCTAATTTAGAAATCCTGATCCCTTTTGAGGTGTTTGTGTGAGTTACAGCAAATAGCACTCGCGATGAACCTGAAATGTGTAATGGGATTTATCAGTGTGTGATTATATATGAAAGCAAAACAAATAACTAGCACGGAGAGCTCTTCAAATCAAGTGTTCTTCTATGAAACTCATTCATTAGGGTGCCAAATAAATCTCTCTTCTTGATTAATTAACTCCACTGAATAATATGGATTTTGGAGAGGATTTAATTTTACCACTTGCAGTCTAGGTGAGCCATTGTTTCATGGCGCCTTTACCTGTCACACATAACTCCGCTAAACAATCTAACTTGAAATTTCATTATGAAACCAGTATGAGCAAATCAAATATTTATTTTATATATTCCATGCTATCCATGTCTTGCTAACATTGCTGTAGGTGACCAGGATAAAACTGAAAATAATATAGAGGATTTCTTTTTTGCCACTAACCATGCAGTTGATGCAACCTATTCAATAAAACCTTTCAATATGTCATTAATTGTTTTAGGACTGACTTGAATAGGATAGATGTGCCATTCTACATTCTTTCTGCAGTGTTTCTGTCAATGTCAGGGACCCATGGATTTAGCAACTTAAGGGGGAAGTTGCGCCTACAATGTCCCAAACATTTTTTTAGATATGTAATGCGTTGTGTAAACAAAAAGAACCAGATTTGTCTTATCAGTTTTTCCTTCAGTTCTTTCTAGCTCCTTAAATCTGCAAATAAAGTTGTTAGATTTATTGCTGTTGCTACAGCAACATTTCTACCTCTCCAAGCCTTCCTTATTGGATGTCACTGAATTCTAAGACCTTAAATAAAAATAAGTCACATATATTAGAAACATGTGCAACAAAACATAAGATATGTGGAACTGCCCCTTTAACATAATTTAAACGACATCCCTTTTCTGCTGGAGGTGGTAGGATATTGCATGTCCATTGTTAATTTAACCAGGTAATGACTGGATTAGGGAAAGTCATGGAGCACTTAAGTATTTTTGTCTGTGATATGATGTGTGATTTTTATTTTGTCCTGCTTTTGTATGTATTATATTTCTATCTATATGCAATCAAGTTTTCTTCTGTATGTTTTTTATGATAAAAATTGAATAAAGAGAAAAATAAAAAGATGTATCATTTGCTGCAGAACATTAAAACTAACACTTTTGTGTGCTGGCACAATCCCAATTTTTATTGAGGTAACCATTTTATACATGAGTATGTTCACACACTATTTTGGCCCGGATCGCACCATTGTATAACAACATTTTATAATGCCCAAATACTCAAAGAAGTGGGTAGGCTAACTCATTTACTTGCTGTTTTATTAAACAAATGTTGCTATTTAATCATTTTTATGGCAGGTAGTAAGACAATCTGGGTTGCTTGTAGTCAATAAACTTTGAAATTTGTTGAACTGGCTGACTTGAAAAACTTCTGTTAAAACAGCAAAGTTGGAAAAATTCTCAACCAGCCAACTTTCCCAAAAAGCTAATTTTTTTTTTTTTTTTGCTAATTTTGTTTTACAATTTTGTTATCAATTAACCACAATCCATTATTTAATGAATAAAACAACAGATCTAAACATTATTAAATTGGAAGTTTGTAAAGGTTGTCTTCTTTACAACTTGATGGAGTCTGACAATTATATTTTTCTTTTTTTTTTTTAAACCCAGTAACAATAATTTAGACTGCTTAAATTAAAATATGATAATGAAAATATATTCACTATGTGATTTTACTTTTGTTTTACATCAGGAACACCAGCAGTGAGTTGGTTAAAACTATAAACTAGCTACCTTGTCCTTGACAGAACAAAGATGTTGTTGTATTGCCAAACATTACTTGGTCCCTGTCCAGATAAAGACCTCTGGGAGAGGAGCTGTGTGAGAGGTTTTCCATAGATCCCCATTCAGAGCTTCAGACTTCCCTTCACCAAATGACCCACAGCGTCTCTGAGGCTTAATGGACTCAATGACATCTAAGTGTGTGTTAAGACAGGAGGTGAGTGCCACTGGCTCCACTCTCTTGAGTGGGTTGACCGAGGGTGCTCTTGTTTCAACAGCCAGTGAGAAGTGGCGACAGGTCTTTGCATGGTGGGAATGTATGACCTCTTTGCCTGCTGCATGAGGAGGGAAGAAAACATGGAAGCCAGATTCCTGAGGTGTCTGGACAACGTCTGTCAGGAAAATGTGCTAGTGCAAGACTCTCTTCTTCTTTACTGAAGAGTTGCTGATGGCTTCTTACAGAGTGCTGGGGAGAGATCAAAACTGGATTCTAGCAACAGTTTTTTTTTTTTATCTGCCAGTGATAACAGGAAATAGAACAGTGTAAAATATCCGGTCTATTCAATATCCAATCAATTTGCCCACAAACGGGGCCAAATTGCGGATCAAATCTGAATTGGTGGGAAATATGTAATTCTGCTATTCAATATATTCAGTTGCTGGCAATTTATGATGAATTTTGCCCATATTCAGTTTGAGCAACTTGGCCTGCCAAAATTGTCCTGAATTCAGTTTGAAGAACTTGGCTGAAAACCCCTGAAATTGTCCCAAAACCCCCGAAATTGGCCCAAATTCAGCTAAAATTCTAACATTTTGTGAATTTCAATTCACAAGTTAATAGCAGATGAACTGAACTGTAAAGTTAATAAAAAATATTATAACAATTATTCTATAAAGTATAATTGCCATGGCAATTGTTAATAATATGCAATGATAGCATATTTATTTAAAAAAAATGAATTTTGTTTTTAAATAAGCTATTTTGGCATATAGGGTAAAATAGCCACATCAATTAACTGTTATGTAATAATATATGCACATAATCACATCCACCATTTCGTAACCCAATAAAAGTTAGGGAATTGCCATGAACACATTTGTACAGTTAGTGACAAATATAATTCTATTGACCGGCATACCAGCTCTTGTGGTATAATAATACCTGTGATCTCATGCCAGCTACAGGCCCTGAGACCACTGCACTCAGAAGTGCTATGTTGACTGGGGAATTGTTCTGCAATGGCGGTATCATGTGATGAGGTGCTATGTGATCAGAGGGCAACAAGGCAATTATACCCCCATGGCAAACTGGTTTTCAGATCCACAGTCAGCAATGGTGCATTGCCATGCAATGTGTGGGTATATATAAACTAACAGCTAGCATGACATCACTGGCATTGTTATACCACAAGAGCTGTTATGCCAGTTTATAAAAATATATATGTTACTTTAAGGACATATGTACACATGGCCATTTCCTGACTTTTGTTAGGATTACTATGTGGTCTATGTGATATGTGTATTTATTATTATATGATGTGTTGACTGACCATTTATGTCATAATAGCATATTTTTAAAATAAAATGCTGAAAATGAATTAATAAATATTCTATTATGGCATATGAAAAATAATTACCATGGCAATGTTTCTATTATATCATGTTATATATATTATTACAAAATATATACCATTAATATATGATTCTTAAAATATTATTTTTATTAAAATTTGAAAAGTCACGCATTCTTTTGTTTTCTTTTGTATTGTGTATAAAAATGTATTTTGTATATTACCATTGCACATTACTTATATCCTTCTCTTTTTGTGTTTCTTGTAAACTAATCCATATTCCTGTTAGCTTACAATGCAGTATGTTCAGAAAATTTGGCATCCATGGTTGGCTCTGTACAAATAACCAATCCAATACAATGGATTCTGTTCAGCAGGTGAGCTCCATGTGAAACCATAGTGTTGTGGATATGTTTGTAATCTTGTTTCTATTACATAGCAGTTACCTGATGACTTCCAGACTGACTGGCACCACTGGCCATCTCTGTAGGCTATAGTGCTGTCAATTTAAGCAGTGGGACAGGTGTAAATCTGTTCTAACATTCCACCTTTCTAGCACTCCTCACCTGAAGCAATCTCATTTATTACACAGAAAGCAAATAGCCAACACAATTGCCCTGCCTCACAAAACACACCAAGCAGTTAAACATCTTTGGCTCTGAATTTAGTGGCCTTAAAGAAAATGCTGTCAGCTGTTTGTTAAAGAAAAGCAAACAAAGGCAACTCCACTTGACAAAAAATCCATTTATTTGATCTCTAAAATGTTGTGTTTTTCTTTTTCTTTTTCTTTTTTTTATATAGGACTACACTCCCTATCAGAGCATGTGCGAGCCAAGACAGGGCCATAGGAGAACATACAACTATCCAAAATCCCTAGATTATATATTTTGTAATGTTTATTTAGCTTTCTTTGATGTTATTTGAATTATAAAATGTTATCAAAATAATCTGACAGCAGTATGAAATAGCCATCTACAAATACCTCTGAATTGCAAATTGTCATCCAAGCCTTGATTGTAACATTAAACCCTGTCTGCTGATGTGAATGACTATAAATCAGTATCTGACCAGGAGAAAGCTGGTAAGATGGGTGAAAATATAGGATTACTATTCCCAAAACTCTAATTCCTCATACTATGAGCACCTGATGAAAATGGGTCATGTGTGAGGTGTATTATTCTACAATTTGCTGATATTATAAATTTTTAAATTATCTTTGCACAATGTTTCATACATCTTAGATCACCTTAGATTACTATTTGTGGGCACGGTCTATGCCTGGTCATCTATGCAGGGGGTTTTCCCGTTACCTTTGCCTCACCATAACCATGCCATGTGTGCTTTTCATATTTCTCCAAGCCTCAAGCAGAGAACCAATAACCATTCTCATGCTGGTGACTTCCCATTAAGGATGGAACAGTTGTCCATGAGTGGTTGTCTGGCTGTGTTTAAAGGCTCTCTTGTAGAGCTGGCATTTGATCCAAGGGGTCCATGTATAAAGTGGATACAGTGGCAAAAGGTGATCATTGATGTCATTTATCATTTGCCTGCTCAGAATTCCCTATAGTGGTGGTAGCTCTTCGAGTTTCGAATTTCTGTGGGATAAGCCTTCTGGCTTGTCACGTGTGTGTAGATGTGTGCTTAATTATGCCTCTGCTACCCCAAGAAATGTTACCAGCTGTTATAGAAATGACAATAAAGGGCACCTGATAAGATGAAATGAGTGGGTTAAATAAAATGAAGGAGGTTGGTATATGAATCGTGTGTAATTACACAGCCATACTCCATAGATTGGAGCATGGCTGTGTAAGACTTCTCTAAGATGGACATTTCAGATTTGGGACTCTTGTCCCACTGTGCCATTTTAAATTCTTTAGTATTCAGGACCAAGGAGAATGAATACTGTTCACATGCAGAAGTCTGCTAATGCACAGTAGCGCTGGTAGTTTGATGGACTGCTAGCGAATGCTAGGTAGTGTTGACACGCCACCTACTAAGTCACACCCCCTAGCATCCTGTGTTGCTGCTGTGAAATGTTGGGGACTATGCACATACATTTTCAAATGGGTACAGGAACAGTGTTGTTAGGGTATGTTACAGAGGGTCTAGGGAAATATAAATTTGAAAAACACACTGTGCTAGTGCCAGTTTCACCTCTATTACCAATTATATATTTTAAACAAAACATAATTAAAAAAGCAAATAAGTCAACAGAACAGGATTAATTTGTTGTTATATGTCAAAATGTATGGCAGTTAGAGGTATTCTTAATTACATTAATATTCATCCACCAATTTACACAGCTTTTGATAGCAAGTTTAAAAAGGGAGTAACAGACTTTCATTGATGAACAGACAGTCCAATACAGAGAGAGCCCTGCATGCAAGTTTACAATCTATCATCATAATCGTGAGAATTACTGCTCCATATTGCGTTTGGCTTGTCCAAGTCTATGCAGAACCCATAAAGGTATATTTGATTTTTGTATGCTTAATGGACACCAAACTTTTTAAGTCTTATATTTCAGATAACATTATTATGTGTTACAGGAAATGTCTGAAAAATATAAAAATATATAATTGGTCTCTAGGCATCATATAAATTATGCATTATCAGGAGTTTAAGGAGACTCCATGACCTAAACATTGTTTATATGATGAATGTAGAGAATTAAAAAATAAATGAGGAGAAATTATTAATATATTGCATTAGCAGCATCACAACGATATGCAAATTAACAATTTTCCCATTAAAAATAGTTAATTTACATATGAAGCCACAACGTGATGTGAAAACACTTATTTTGTCTTAATTTATGCAATTTCTTGTAATTTTGCTAACATGAATGTACAGATAATTTTTTTTATACATTTTTATTCTTTTTGTTCACACTACGAACAATGAGTCATGGAAGTGTTTCTCCTCACCCTTAAGAAAAGATACTGAAGAGTTTTCCAATACACAAATTTCCTACTGGCCAGGGCAGAAGTAATATAACTAAAATGGTGATTTGTAATGTATTTAAAATCTTTAAGATTGCATTTACGTTTTGCAAAAATGCCCGTATCGCTCCCTACCTCTATGTATTGGATGGCCTCTGTTCATCTAACATTGTCTGTAATTCCATGTTATGCTCTGTACGATGTTCTGCATAAATTGGTGCTGTTATATAAGTAAATTGTAATGTAATGTAACACAATGTAATGGGGCAAACCAAATGATCATTATCTGTAACCAAATCCAAAAAACAATTGAATTTCGCACAAAACTCTGTACATATTAAATAATAACTTCTTTATTTCAGGTCATATATATATATATATATATATATATATATATATATATATATATATATATATATATATATATATATATATATTATATATATATATATTAATTATTAAGGTGTTGCCAAAACACTCTTAGAGGCCATGAGTCTCTTAACCAAGTGGCTCTTAACCAATCTCACCTTCTCATACGTCTTATCCACGAGAACAATAGAAACAAAATGCACATCATAAACAGGCCCTTCTAAACTTGCATTAATTAAAGTCTGTCACACCCACGAGCGTCTGCTATTTATTGCTTGTGCAGACAATAATATGGCTACAAGCAGATAATCAAAGTAGCCATCACTACGCAAATTACTATCTAGTTTTTCTGTACATCGTTGCAGAGACCCAGGTGCAACCTGTCCATTATGTGGCCACGTTCAAATGCTCCAGGACTAAATAGGAGAGCCCACATTTGTCTTCTCTATGACAGGGACTCCGAGCATGTGGCCTGTGGGTCAAATGCAGTTGTTTGATAGCAGGTTGCACAACCATTGACTTAACCTAATGTGGTTTTGTTTTAATAAAACTAATTTAAACTTTTTTAACTGTTTTTTTTTTCCTATGGATAATAATAAAATTTACTGTTCACCATTACTATAATTTTCAATACCACCTAATACACATGCATTTCTGATTATGCAGCCCACTTCAGAAAAAACTTGGACAGTTTGCTCTAGGATTTGGTACTAGAGTGTGGGTACAGGTTTCACAGGTACAATTGTGTGTAATCATGTTTACAGTATACAATCATTATAAATGACAGCATTGTCCCGAATCCATATCATACAAACACTAAAATCAGTCTGTTTCAAGGCAAATTTGTGCTCCGTGATTTTGATCACAAGACATAACCTAGAAAACTAAAACCTGAATCAGTGTAAATGTCCAACATTTGCTAGGCAATTTTGTATTGTCCCAAGTGTAGACCCGTCTTGATTATAACCACACCTTTAAAGTTTTAATGGAATGAAGAAAATAAAGGAGGGATCCTTTAATGGGACATTAGGTAGGAGGGAAGGAGCCAAACAGAGACAAACCATTACAATTAGGGAGAAGCATAATTATCTTTCTCTTCATAATGGCATCACAACGAGGTGTGATAAGTTCACTAAAGAGACAGCCCCCACCTAATTACCTGATCTACCAGTACTATGGTATGCCAGCTATTGACATAGTGTTGAAGTTTGAATATTTTTTTTTTGTCAACATTTTAGTCAATGTTTTGTTTACTATGGTAGGCCGATTATTGACAATTCTCCATGTGCATTATATACCATGTCCAAGTAAATTCTGAAGTGGGTCACAGGATCGGAAAACACACATGTGTATTGGACGGCATGTCATTTTTTGGAAGAACAACTTGCTAGGAATATAAGCAGTAATACAGAAACTGTTCAAAAAAGCTTAAACCAACTTTATTAAAACAAAACATTTAGAGAAATAACAACAGTATGGTTAGATAAGCCAGATGGGCTGCACCTTGCTGTACCATCGTTCACATGTTGATCTGAAAAAAAAACTACATGTATACTACACAATATTATATATTCCATTAATAAATGAATAGCATCTGGGCCCCATGCAATGCTCCTGAACTCTGTGTAGCTTTCCACATTTAAAAGTTTTTATTTCCTATTCAAGCTATACAACTACAAAGTTCAGTTCTGTTTCTTTTTTGGGAACATTTTTACTTGATGTTTAAATTGCTTTTTTTTACTGATTTTTTATAAGTAATATAAATAACATACAGATTGTAATGGTATAATGCATACAGAAGAAATAATTACTATAATATATTAGATTCAAATGATTTCAATAAGCTAATTGAATGTTATTTATTGTATTGCTTATAAGTTTTTATGCTTCATGATCTTTCTTGTTCACTTAGGGATGTTGTCATTTACTATCTTGGAATCTATCTTTCAGTGATATTGTGGCCATTATTATAATGAAATCCATATTCTAGAACTTCTTCATCTATGGAGTCTCTACCCATGTGTTTCTTAACTTTGTATTACTTTAAATCATTTGCAATATTTAGCCTTTTTGGCTGGGAGGTGAGTATACATCTGAATGTTGTTATTTTAAAGCTTCTAGCAATTTCATACATATTTAGGAGAAAGCTGGGCCTAAAATCCATGTCTTCAATGGAGTTGAAACTACATCAGGTGTAGCCCTGGAAATAATGTTGATGTCAACAGCTCTAAATATGCCAAACTATAACTAGAGATAAACAGTGAACTTCAGTTTTTAGTTACTACATACCACAGATAGGTATGATAGGATACGTATAAGGCTATCCTATCTATAAGATAGGGAACTGGGGACTAATAAAAGTATTTAGAAAAATATTGCAAATCCTATTATTTGCAAATGAGGAGGCTCTGGGCATGTGTAATTCTAAGCACACAGTTATACACTCAGAATTTGATAAAGTTAATGCAGCATGCTCCACCATATAATGAAGACAACTGTTGGAGAGGATCTTCAATAATAAAGTATGAAATAATTACCATAAAAGTCAAAAATGTAGTGGGCGTCTATTCACTAAACAGTGAATTGATTTGAATAACCAAGGTAACTGCAAGCTCAAACCAAAATGATTCATGTTTCAACTCTGTTACATTGTCATTTTTTTTTTTTTGCAATTTCCTTTATTACAGTTCACTGTTTACAGAGTAGACCCTGTGTAAAGATGTGCTACACTTCAAGGAAAGTGCTTCATTTTCAAATCGAGCTTTGTAAAGTAATATATTTAAACACATGTTCTGCAAGATGTTGTGATATCTATGAATTTAGTACAAAAACAAAACCCACTTGTTATGGATCAATTGCAGATGGTTTCAAATTACCCTACATAATAATTTGGTAATTAGAATACACTGTGTTTTACTTGTCAAAACCATCATTTTGATTATGCTAATAGATACATTCTGGTGGGAATAACTGAATCTTTTCTCAAGTAAGATGTACAGTTATAATCAACTGCTAGGTGAAATCAGAGAAGATCCATCTGAGCTTGTAAGATTAACCACAAGCAAAGGAATCAACATCCCTGGAGAGCATAAGTCCTCAGATCTAACCGAGGGTAGGCAGAGCTCACACAGACACATTACAAGTTATGGATAAATAATGTTGCTGTTTCTACCTGTGAGTGTGATACCTTGTCTTCTGTGCCTGGATGATACTTATATGGTGGTCTGAATGGATCTTAAGCAAGTTAGGGGAAAAAAGTGATAAAAAGGCAATATGTTTTGTCTTATTTTGAAACTACAGTTGATGCCATACTGGCATAGCAGAACATTGTGACCCAACAAAGATATCTAAACTATGTAGCCAATTTAGACGCATCTTTTTCTCACAAGAACACTTTTATACATAGATGTATACACAACTCCCAATGTAAAATAGGATCAGTTCAGGCACATTCACTTTCACACAGGCAGAGTTTTTGCTGATACACAAAGCTTTAATAATGTTGAAACTGATGTGGTTGTTAATGACCCTGAGCCTTTTTGTATGTGCGTCAATAACTGTACAACATTATTATATGGAACCTTTACCTTACAACAATCCATAGTATACCGATATTTGAGCCACCTTGCTGTACATGTCTGACATTAGACTCCAATATTCAGCTACACCAAATGCACACAAAGAAAGTGGGAGTGAACAGGTGTTTGCATGATATTTTCTGCGGGACAAACCAACCAAATGTCCGTAATCAGCAGATGTGTATTCCACAGTAGCTGCAGTACCAATTCATAATCATATAATAACTAACCTTTAGCACTCTTGTTGTTGAGTACTCTCTTTCCCATGATGCTTAACATATTGGCTGAGAGTAATGGGAAATATCGTTTATAATCCAGCCCTTCAGTTGGTTTGGCATGAACCATGATAACATTGCATTTATACTATAAGTTGTTCCAGTACTGGGATGCATTGTCCACACAGAGTATACCTTAAAATGCTTCCTAGGATATAAGTGCCAGCTAAACCTTGAAATATGTCAGATCCAGTCTCCTCTAAGCCCCATTCTCTCTCACACAGAATGTGATACTAATGGGCACTTTCTAAAAAAAATATGTAATTTCCTGTCTGCAGACAGTTTATTTTAGCAGTCAAGTTATTGTAATTAATTGTTTCATTCATTAAACTTACTCTTTATACAGTGTTTTGGTCACATTTTTATGGCTTTTAAAGAAATTATTTCATTATTTGAAACTTTCAGCCTTGGATCAAAGTAACAGTCTATCATAATGCATGGCCCTGGATAGCAACAAAAGGAACACCTTGAAATAAACTTTCTATGTATTGTTGATGAAACACTCACTGTTTTCTTTAGTGTAGTATTACATTTATTCATCTTTGTGCAGCAATAACTAAAATGTATCTGTATATCCTCTAGATTGTAAGCTTGCGAGCAGGGCTCTCTACCTATCAGTCTGTTCTTGTTCATCTAACTTAGTATGTAGTCCCCCTCTATGCTCTGAACCTAGTCCTACGTAAATTGTTGGCACAATATCATTACATGTTAATGTAATGTAGTAAGTGCATCCGTGGCTTTATGCTTTAGAGATACTTATACTTGTTTGCTCACACACTTTCAAATGCACACAGACATAATGCTTCAAATTGGGCCTACTAAAATTGTTGAAACTTTCGATCCTTCATTACATAAATATGTAACCAAATGCATGGAAGTTCCAGTGTTACCAGTAAGTTTAACATGATTTCAAATTCTTTTCTGGATTATAGGTCCTACTTCTAGACTTCTATGACATCTGTAGTGTTACCTACACCAATATACTAAGTGCCTGGCTGAGTTTAGACCAATATTGCATCAACCGAAACATTTTACTTAAAAAACAGAAACTACTGTTAACCTTTTCTCTGCCTTCTGTGTTACTCAGTGTGAGGCTTCTTGCTTTTTGCTACGCCAAGATCTTTTATGTGGCTTAATCCAGCTCCAGAGTTTCCTAATAGAACATACATACGAAGGAAGGGACGATTAAATGCTATTAAAATAATTGAGTTTGGCAGGCTATGTTGTGTGTAGGTGTTATTATAATAACCTTGTATGTTTGCTAAAACACCCTCTGTCCCTCCTCAAAGAACAGGACCTCCATTGTTCTGTTCAGCAGACTCAAACGGTTAGAGATCTGAATGACTATGACATTGCTCCTCACAATACATGCATGAATTTTTGTTTTACAACTGGTGAAGTGTCTGAAGCCCTGGAATGCTGCCTGGATCAGAAGGATTAATCTTCACACTTATATATACGGTGGGTAAACTAGAAGCATCTGCAAACCATGAGGGAATGCTCATTAAATTCCCGTTCATGATGACCTGCAAGATATAACACCCGCTTAATTGTCAGTTTAGAAGGATGTAAGGTGTGTTAACCTTGTATGGTTGAGGCAGGCTGTATAGTGCAGAGTTGAGTTCCACTCCACTAATTATTTGACTGCAAGATTAAGATATCTGCCACTGTATGCATTCATAACGAAACCATAAAAGAATAATGTGCCAAGTATTTCCAACAGAAGTAAGCTGCAGGTAACTAATTAATGCAGAAATTAGGGATTCAGAATCCGATAATAAATTTGGCTATAGGTGCCTAATCTGTCTTCATTGTACGATAAAATGTTTATCTAGAAGAAAATATTACATATATAATCATTGTTGTTGTTTTTTCAAGTTATTTGTTATACACATCTACAATGTCTGAAAAAATCATAATTTTTTTTTAATAAGGACTGAATCAAGTAAAATAAAGAAAAGGAAACAGATGTGTCTTAAACATTGTTACCTCAGCACTTCCTGTCTCCTAAAAACTGCAAGTAACATGTCACATAGTTTTGCTCCTGCTAGTGCAATAGTCCTGCCTATGTCTGTAACCCCTCCTCTTTGGATGTCAGTGTATTATTAGGCCTATGGGAAATAATTGTCCACATAGAAGTACAGATCTGTACATTGTTTTAAATGAATAAGTGCATTTAACAATTATTAAATACGTGTCTATTCCACCTATCTGATTTTCTGTATGTTATACACATGTACAGATAGGTGGAACTGCCCCTTTAAAGAATATTGGAGGCAATGTCAGAAAAGTTTGACATGTAACTACTAGACATGGACATTTAAATGGAATCAAGATAATAAAGATAATGGTATCTATTTGTCTTATTATAAAGTGTTTACCACACAAGAATGAAATGTCTTTATATTTCAAAGTTGTCCTGACAACTATGGACAATCATTGTTATATTTTAGAATAGCACTTATATATTTCTTAGCTTAAAATAAACAAACAAATACATAAGTAAATGTAACTGCACAGAGGTAGAGCTTGGTGGAATATCAGGATTGCCTCACAACCGTGACTGTCCGTGCAAAGCTGGGACAGCTGGGAGGCATGACAGTGTGTTCTAATGACAAAACGCAACATAATAAACAAAATACCATGAACAGCAACCTTTAAAGTGAATGTTATGCTGGCTGCACTCATTCATTTATGTTATCATGTTAAATAAAAATATCAGTCACTAAATGTATTCCTAATAGAATACCGAAAGAATGAAAGTACTCAGAGTGAACATATCCAACAACACTACTAATGGCCTCAGTGACTTTTTCATTCTGTTGTATATGAAATAAAAGGAAGGCCCAGCTTTTTACTCTAGCAATGGTTTTAGAGAGAACCTTATGGATATGATAACAAAGTAATATACCAGCAAGTAGGGTATGCATTGCCATAAAGGGAAATGTATACATAGTAAAGCTGAAGGTCCATACGTGGCTACTCACAGTCCCAATTAAATATATTCCTAAAATGCCCAATACAATTGCTCCATTGGCTACAGACAGTACAAAATGCAGTATCCAGACTATTGACCAATCAAATTCACTCATGTCACATAACACTTGTTCTCCACTCTCTGCATTGGCTTCCAATTAAATAGTGAACATACTTTACAATTGGCCTGCTGACCTTCAAAGGCTTAAACATTCAAGAACCATAGTACCGGAAAGAGCTGCTGACATCGTATATTCCATCTCGTTCAGTTCAGTCAGACAATGAATCCCACCTGGCAGTGCCCAGAATAAAAACATGCTCTGGTTTTTCGGGAATTTAGCCACGCTGCCTCCACATTCTGACACTCTTTATTTTGCTCAATCAAAGAGGCACCATCCTTACAAACTTTTAAATAAAAGCTTAAGACCCACTTCTTTTAGCAGGCATTGAGTCAACTTACCTGACCAACAGAAATGTTTATGTCTTTGTAAAGTGTTTTGAGTTTTACAGGGAGAAAAGCACTATAAAAATTGCAATTTATTATTATAGTGTCAATTTCTTTTAGCATCAGGTCAGTCAACCAACTCTACTAACTGAAAACAAGCCAAGTCAAGAGGCCCTGACTTCTACAGTAATTATTATGCACATTGGCAATTTCTGTGCCCCAAACATTGGCAAACTTACTTTCCTAGGAAACTCCACCCAAAAAGGTGTCGAAAGACCTAGTTTTGCATTTCAGTGACCAAATGTGCAACTGGTAAAAAAAAAAAAAAAAACTATTAGTAAAAAAAAAAAAATAAGAGTGAAACACTGAGCTTTACCCTTCTGTCTAAATAACAGCACACTCCTCTCTGGAATTACTCATGTCCTGGTCTCTGTCTCATTAGTGACATTTCTGGCTCCTTTGAGTCTGTTCTGACACCTAGAGATCAATGGATTGAGCATTTCAGCTCTATCAGGTAATTAGTGTTTTGTAATCCTATTGTTTCACAGCACAGTTAGATTATGTTAGGTGTAGATTGTTTAAAAGGCTTAAGATATGCAAAAACAGCCTCTTGGAGAAACCATAGAGATTGTGTTATACCCAAGGTTGTGCTTACATTTGGATGTGTTATTCTAGTCATGTATTGACGATTAAGCATACATATTACATATTATTTATCAAACACATTTTAAGGACCACTTAGACTTTATTCTAAATATGTTTCATTTACTCGTAAATTTCAGCTTTGCAGCTTGTATTTGTATTGGGCTGGAGCATGGGAGGAAATAAAGCAACTTTTTAAAGTGTTTCAAAAAGCAAAACATAAAGCATCTCAAAATATAACTAAACTGCAATATGTGCACACAAGGATTAAACAGGAGCCTGTACAGAGTACACATCTGCTCCACCACTTCTAGAGGCAGGGTTGCTAGATCACAGCGTTTTTTTCCTGGGCACTTATTACTTTTACATGCTCCCCTAAAAATGGTGAATACATGTGTGCCCAGGAGAAACCAGTTAATTAGTCTGGGCACTATAGATACGTTCATTTCCTCATGAATTATACATTATGCAGCCCGGCACATGAAAGTTAAATGTGTGCCTTAAAAAATGGCTAACATTCTTACATATGCATGAAATAAGAAGGTGGAGTAAGACATTTTAATAATTTGTAGACACAAGTGCACAAGAAGACAAAAATGGTAGAATCAGTGGATCCATAATTTATTTTTAAACTTCCCACCCAAATTCTGTATTTTGAAACATTTTGAGTTACCCCCAGTTGAGGTCTCTTTATACATGTGTTCAGAGGCATCACTAGGGTTGGTGTCACCCGGTGCGTTAACTCATGGTGTCACCCCCCTGGATTTCCTCCAATACCATGCCTAACAGATTCCTTAGTAATGCCAGTCAGATGGCCCATTAAATATGCCACATACAGGAGCCCCACAAATTATATCACACATAATAATATTATGCCAGTAATGCCTGTAAAGTCAAATGCCTGTAATATTGTGCCATTCAGATTCCTGTAATATTGTGCCATTCAAATGCCTGTAATATTGTGCCATTCAGATGCCTGTATTATTGTGCCATTCAAATGCCAGTAATATTGTGCCATTCAGATGCCTGTATACCGTATTTGCTTGATTATAAGACGACCCCCCAAACTTTGTATATTCCTTTAGGAAAAAAAACAAAAGCCTGAATATAAGACTACCCTATAGGAAAAAAAGTTTAACTTGTATATATGTAAATTGCTTTTTAATATTTAATAAAAAATTGATATTATACAATGCATTTATTGTATTTATTTCCTTCTATGTGCCAATGCGGCCTCTCTCTCCATCCCCCCCCCCCCCCGCGCTGTCTCTTTCTCCCTCCCCCCAAACTAATCTCTCTCTCTTCCCCCCTCCCCTTGTCTCTCTCTCCCCCCCTTGTCTCTCTCTATCCCCCCTCCCCTTTTCTCTATGCCCCCCTCCACTTTTCTCTCTGTCCCCCCTCCCCTTGTCTATATCTCCCCCCTCCCTACCTCCCTCCCCCCCTTGTCTATATCTCCCCCCTCCCTCCCCTTGTCTATCTCCCCTCTCCCTCCCCTTGTCTATCTCCCCCTCCCTCCCCCTCACCGTGATTCTTTCCCTGGTGGCTAGTGGGGGCAGCTGGGGGATGTCTGCACGATACGTGCAGACATCCTCCATGCTGCCCGACACCTCCGTCTATTATGACGGACAGCTGGTCCGTCATAATAGACGGAAGTGTCGGGCAGCATGGAGGATGTCTGCATGTATCGTGCAGACATCCCCCAGCTGCCTGATTCTCCTGGTGGCTAGCAGGGCAGCGGAGGATTTCTGCGCTATGAGCGCAGACCTCTCCTGCTGCCGCCCGGCAGCACCGCCGGGACTTTTATGATGAAGCCGGAAGGCTCATCGCACAGACATCCCCAGGCTGTTAGAGAGGGGGATCCAGATCCCCTGCAGCTCTGCTTATAGTCTGACCTCGATTTGAGGTCAGATTATAAGTCGACCTCGAATGTAAGACGAGGGGTATTTTTCAGAGCATTTGCTCTGAAAAAAACCTTGTCTTATGTTTAAGCAAATACGGTAATTGTGCCATTCAGATGCCAGTAATATTGTGTGGTTACAGTGCTTGTTTTCTTCCTCCCTCCTTCCCCAGTACTTACCGTCTGGCTGATGTTCCGTGTCCCCGGATGCCTCCTCCGTGAAGTCTTCCCTCCTACACGGAGGAGGGAAACACTGACACCAAATGTGACGTTACGTCACATCTGGTCGCAGGGACTTTTTTAAAAAAAAAAAAGCACAGGATCACGCTGCTTGGGGGATGCCAGCAGCACGGGTGTCACCCCCGCTGGGGGTGTCACCCAGTTCGGTCCGCACCCCCCTCGGGACGCCACTGCATGTGTTTCTTTTTGTAGAGGCTTAAAAAAAAATATATTCTTTAAATATTGTTTTGGAAATATTTATATGTCTGTAAATGTTTAAGATATAAAAGAATGCCAGTATATAGGATATAGGATTTTGATGTTGGACTCAATGATGCTTAATTTGTTTGAGCAATTTTCATCTTCTCCTAAGGGTTTTTTGGGGTGCCAGGCAGAGTATGGTTCTTGGACCTACTCCTAAGGTTCACTTGGCCCATCTTTTCAAGTCTCCAGAACCTCTGGGAGGACTACTATTCTGATTTTTTTTTCTTACCGTCAACTTATCTTTTCTATTTTTATTATGTATCTGGACTTGTAATGGGACATTCATTGTTTTTGTAACAGTAATGAAAAATGACACTGACCGAATTAAAGTTGCTAAATGTAAAAGGCCTCAATGCCCCTCAAAAACAGGCATTGGTCTTATCTTAATTAAAGAGATGTAAAATAAATACAGCTTTTCTTCAGGAGACATATTTGAGAACAATTAATTGCCCTGGATTAATTGTTCTCAAACCCCCTTTAAACCTTTGGACTCATTCAGTGATACACAGAGGAGGATTATTTTCCTTAAAGGACCAATAGGCAAATTTGTTTTCACTTTAGCTATGATCTATGTACCAAACAAGAACCAACAAGTTTTCATTTTCAATGTATTAAATAGATTATCTTCCTTTTCAGATGGAATCAGTTTATTGGGTGGGGATTTAATTTAGTAATACACTCCAAAATGGAGAGTTCTAATGGTAAGTCATGTTTGCCTTATTCAAAGATTAATAAAATTACAAAAGCACTACATTTAGCCCAATTTGCAGACATTTGGAAATAAGGATTACACCTATTTTTCAATTATACATAACAAATATTCACATATTGAAATGTTTTTTCTTTCTCACTGTTATAGCAAACAAATATAAAATATTACTTTCTGGGAGGCACATAAATGTGTAATAGGGGGATATTTGATTCGACTGGGGATGAGAGTTAAATCTAGTGAAGAACAAATTGTATCTTTATTAAATTAAATTAGAGAATTAGAACACTCCCATAAAGAGCCATTAAGTCTCAAATAATAAAGTACCTTACAGCACTTAAAGAAAATCTGGCTCTGAATAATACATTTTACAAAGCTTCTTTACATGTCCAAAAGTCTTTCTATGAATATGGCAATAAATCTGGAAAACTTTTAACCTCTTTGATCCTTACAAGAGAGAAATTTTATTTGCAAGATGCGTCTGGACAGGGTCGGTCTTAAGTGTTCCGGCGCCCTGTGCGGGCCTCCCCCGTGGTGACCCCCCATCTCTCTCCCCCCCAATGTATGTGTCTGTCCCTTTCCTCTTCCTTGCCATGTCTGTCTCTCTCAAACTCCCCCATCCCTGTTCTCTCTCCCCCTCCTTCCCAATATCTGTTCTCTCTCTCTGTCTCCCTTTTATCTCTCCCTCTCTCTGTTCTGTCTCTCTCCCCCCCTCCCCCTGTTCTGTCTCTCTCCCCCCCTCCCCCTGTTCTGTCTCTCTCCCCCCCTCCCCCCCTCCCCCTGTTTGGTCTTTCTCCCCCCTCCCCTTGTTCTGTCTCTCTCCCTCCTCCCCTTCCTCTGTTCTGTCTCTCTCCACCTCCCCTTCCTCTGTTCCGTCTCTCCCCCCCCCCCTTCTGTCTCTCCCCCCTCCCTTCCTCTGTTCTGTCTCTTTCCCCCCTTCCTCTGCCTGCAAAAGTGGATCCAGGGAGAAGGCGGAGGTAACCGGCTGAGAGGTGTAGAGCAGCGTCTGCTCCACGGGGAGCCGCGGGCAGCAAGAGAAAGTGCTGCTCGGCTCCCCATGTTTAATGCAGGCTCCCCATGCTAAATGCAATCATGGGGAGCCGAGCAGCACTTTCTCTTGTTGCCCGCGGCTCCCAGTGAAGTAGACGCCATTGCTTCACAGGGTGGGGGCGGAGCTACACCTCTCCTATAAGGATCCTACATTGTGACACATTTCATTGTAAAATACTGATCTGATTTATTTGAAAAGATATTGGCATATTGTATAAAACAACATCTGTCCAGTGTAGTGGATATAGTGGGATTTATGCAGGGTCAAGAGGCTCGAGAAAATACTAAAAAAAATAACAAATAATATCCAGAAAGCAAGTTATACTAACACCCCTATACTTCTTCTGTCTATGAATGTGGAGAAGGCATTTGACAGGATGAGCTGGTCCTTTCTCTTTTCAACCTTTGCTAGACTCGGTATGGGCACCCAGACGCTAAACTGGATTAAATCCCTATACTATAAACCAAGAGCAAGGACAAGAATAAATGGAGAATTACCTGACCCTCTCCGTCTGTCAAATTGCACACATTAAGGCTGCGCCTCTCTTATTTATCCTCATAATTTAAACTTTAATTAATGCTGTTTGAGAAAATAAACCTTTTATTGCACGCAGGTGGAAATAAGGTTATGGCGTTCGCCGACGACCCAATGTTTATTATTACAAATCCAGAATATTCACTACCTTCTAAAATGGCAGAATTTGAACACATATGGTAGTCTTGCAGATGTAAAGATTAATGCAAATGCAAGGGTCTCTGGCTGCTATCGCATAGAGAGACCCTTGTTTTTGCATGGGATCAGCAGGGGGGACCTTGTTAAGGTCATTGCCAGATGGCTGCCTGCTTCCTATGGAAGCATGGCAGCTGTCAGTCAGAGGATAAACTGTTATGTACCATCAAAAGTACGCTCCAGTTCATCCTCACAATAGGAACAACTCAAATTTCACTGGTGCTTCTATATTAGAAGCACAAGTTAAAAGTAACATTTAGTGTTCCTTTAAGATAAACGTGCTCCCAAGGATTTAAATTATATCTAAGCAGGTAAATGCCAAGATTGGCTTATTCATATCTAATTAGACCACAATCTATGGGTAGACTGGGACTTCCTGATATTTTAAAATATCATCAAGCAATTCATAGAAACATAGAAACATAGAATGTGTCGGCAGATAAGAACCATTCGGTCCATCTAGTCTGCCCAATTTCTTTTGGAGTACTTTTATTAGTCCCCCGTTCCTGGTCTTATATCTAGGATAGCCTTGTGTCTATCCCGCACATGCTTAAAATCCTTGACTGTGTTTACCTTTACCACTTCTGGTGGAAGGCTATTTCATACATCCACTACCCTCTAAGTAAAGTAATACTTCCTGATATTACTTTTAAATCGTTGCCCCTCTAATTCCAGACTATGTCCTCTAGTTGTGGTAGTTTTTCTTCTTTTAAATATACTCTCTTCCTTTACTGTGTTGATTCCCTTTATGTATTTAAATGTTTCTATCATATCGCCCCTGTTACGTCTTTCCTCCAAGCTATACATGTTAAGATGCTTTAACCTTTCCTGGTAAGTTTTATACTTCAACCCATGAACCAGTTTTGTAGCCCTTCTCTGAACTCTCTCCAAAGTATTAATATCCTTCTGGAGATACGGTCTCCAGTACTGCGTACAATACTCCAAGTGAGGTCTCACCAGTGCTCTGTACAATGGCATGAGCACTTCCCTCTTCCTACTGCTAATACCTCTCCCTAGGCAACCAAGCATTCTGCTAGCATTTCCTGCTGCTCTATTGCATTGTCTAGCTACCTTCAAGTCCTCTGAAATTATTACTCCTAAATCCCTTTCCTCAGATGTTGAGGTTAGGACTGTACCAAATAGTGTATATTCTGCTTTTGGGTTTTTACGCCCAAGGTGCATAATCTTGCACTTGTCCACATTAATTGTCAGTTGCCACTTCTCTGACATTTTATCTAGTTTAGCTAAATCATTTGCCATTTGGCTTATCCCTCCATGAATATCAACCCTGCTGCAAATCTTTGTACCATCAGAAAAAAGACATACTTTGCCAACAAGACCTTCTGCAATATCGCTAATAAAATTATTAAAGAGAATGGGTCCAAGTACAGATCCCTGAGGTACCCCTCTAGTAACAAGACCTTGCATCGAATATACCCCATTGACTACAACCCTCTGTTGCCTGTCACTCAGCCATTGTCTAATCCATTCAACAATGTTGAAATCCAAACTCAAAGATTTCAGTTTATTGATAAGCCTTCTATGTGCGACAGTGTCAAAAGCCTTACTGAAATCTAGGTAAGCAATGTCTACTGCACCACCCTGATCTATTATTTTAGATCAATAAGATTAGTTTGGCATGATCTCCCTAAAGTAAACCCATGCTGTCTCTGATCTTGAAATCCAAGCGACTTTAGATGTTCAACAATCCTATTCTTTAACAAGGTTTCCATTATTTTCCCCACTACTGAAGTAAGACTTACTGGTCTATAGTTGCCCGCCTCCTCCCTACTACCTTTCTTGTAAATGGGCACAACATTAGCTAATTTCCAATCTTCTGGAACTACTCCTGTTAACAATGATTGGTTAAATAAATCTGTTAACTGTTTTGCTAGTACACCACTAAGTTCTTTTAATAACTTTGGATGTATCCCATCAGGTCCCATCGACTTATTTGTCTTTACTTTAAACAGCTGAAGTAAAACCTCTTCCTCTGTAAACTTACATGCATCCAAAGACTCAAAGACTCATTAGTCTTTTTCCCTAAATGAGGTCCCTTACCCTCATTTTCATTTGTAAAAACTGAACAAAAATATTCATTAAGGCAGTCTGCTAAGCCTTTATCCTCTTCTACATAGCATCCTTCTTTTGTTTTTAATCTAACTTATCCTTGTTTTACTTTCCTTTTCTCATTTATGTATCTAAAAAATGTTTTATCCCCCTTTTTCAATGACTGGGCTATAGTCTCTTCTGTGTGTGCTTTGGAAGCTCTTATAGCTTGCTTTGCCTCTTTCTGCCTACTCTTATAGATCTTTCTATCTTCCTCACTCTGAGTATTTTTATAATTACTAAATGCTAGCTTTTTATTTTTTACTATTTTGGCCACCTCTGCAGAGTACCACAGTGGTTTCTTACATTTTTTTCTCTTACTGACAAGCCTTATGCAATTTTCTGTTGCCTTCAGTAGTGCAACTTTTAGATAATCCCATTTCTCCTGGACTCCATTTAAATTGCTCCAGTCTGATAATGACTCCTTTACACCTAATCTAATATTAGAAAAGTCTGTTTTTCTAAAATCTAAAACTTTTGTTTTTTTGTGGTGTGACTGCATCCCTGTTCTTATATTAAACCACACTGTCTGGTGATCACTAGATCCTAAACTTTCACCTACAGTAATATCTGATAACAAATCTCCATTTGTGAACACTAAGTCTAGTATGGCCTGCTTTCGAGTTTGCTCCTCCACTACTTGTTTTAGAGATAATCCCAGTAGTAATTCATCTTACCAGGTTGGTTGATTGCTCAGTCCATCCATCTAAACGATGGGTCTCCTTGGAAATTTCTTAACTTTCTACTCCCCCACAAATTCAGGCATGGTTGCCTAAATATCAAAGGACTTACCTTTTAAAAATATCATCTCTGCATATCACAGACATTAGATGTGTGGAATTCTATAAGCCAAATACATCTCTTACCTTTTTCCCCTACACAGTTGCTCCGAATATCGATTTTAATGTAATTTTTTTGTAATAAAAGTCTTGCAACTGATGTTCTCAAAATAAAAAAAATAAAAAAAATGATATGATGACAAATCAGAATGGCAACCGTGTGTACTATCATCAGCAAAGCAATTAGTAGAAAAATAAAATTATATTGTGATATATGAAATAGTGTAGACTACAATATAACATTCTTTAAACAAAATGTTTGTGGTAGGCATCCAGAAAAAGATCCAGTTAGGGGCAATGAGAGAACCAAATATGGAAAAGATTATCATCCAGAATAGATTTCAATAAAAACACTTGTTGATAGTAAGGCAACCCAAAAATGTACAGTAAAATTATAATATTTTGAGCATAAAGTAGATGGGGTTTCATTAATGTGTAGAGTCTAGTACAGCATCTATATATGGTATAGCAAATAAGAACCAGGGATCTCAAATTTTCCTATGTGCTTTATGTAGTGACAGACTTTATAACATTCCTGTAGTATAAATGTCTTTCTTCCTTTACTTGTTGTAGAAATGGGATTGACCACAATTTCCATTGTCTAGTAATCAATCTCTTAGCAGCTGTTAATATATGGAGAATTAGTTTTTTAGTATGTAATTTCAAATTGTCAGGAAGTAATGCCACATGAAGGGACGAGAGTAAAGGTGTTTCCAAAAAAGAGTTTATCAGTCCAAAAACTTGTTTCCAGAAAGAAGTTAAAAAAGAACAGTACCACTATATATGGCTATATATGGCTCATGGTGCCAATCTCAACCTGGCATCTCCAACACACATTATAACAAGTTGGATATATAAAAGCTAGCCTGGACGGCACCAAGTACCAACAAAAAAATACCTTAAGATCAGTTTCTAGGTGGTTGCTACATTTAGAGACACCCAAACCCATTATAACCGAAGACAGCTAGTCCCCTTCAGTAAATTCTCTGTTTAGCTCTTTTTCCCATTGGCACATGAGGAGAATTATAAGCAAATAAAACATTATAGCATGAAGAAATAATTCTACCAGGGTAGGTGAATTTAAATTTCTGGGTATAGGTGCAGTTTAGAAATATAAGCCATCCAAATGTGAAGTGACCAAGCAGTGCTAGGTAATGTGTTCTATAATTTATGGTAAACTGAAGACGGGAGGCACAGTAACTCTATATTGTTGTGTGGAGTTAAAAAAGAGGATTCTATATTAACACAAGAGGGTGTTTCATATGACTTATTTATGGCTAATAATTGCGTTAGTCCAGTAGCTTTATAATAGATATGAATAATGGGAATACCTAGACCTCCTAAGGATATGTTTTAAAGTAGAAAGAAATAACATAGGTCTCTTCCGTTTCCAAATCAATTAGTTAAATTCAGATTGGTAATGTTTAAGTAGCCTTGAGGAGTTGTGAATTGGAATAGTTTGAAAAAGGTACATTAATCGTGGTAAAGTAGATATTTTAGCTGCAGATATGTTACCAAACCATGAAATTTCAAACTTCATCCAACTCCACATATCCTGCTTGATAGCTGGCCATGCATTAGCAAAACAGAATTTATAAAGGTTGGAATGAGACTTAGTTAGTTTTATGCCATAGTACAAGAGATAATCTTTTCTTCAGTCAAATCTGTAGTGGGCTTTAGGAATATTAATACTTGATTGAGGGATATTAATGGCTAAAGCTTGGGTCTTGCTGTGATTATTCTTATAATGGGAGACTCTACCGTAATCTAGGAGAAGTTTGAATACATGTGGGTTTGAGTGAACAGGATCAGACAGGGTCAAAGTGATATAATCTGCGAAAAGAGTTATTTTATTCGGATACCATTAACAGAGATACCTTTGATATGTTCATGATTCCTAATTTTTACAGCTAATGGTTGAACACTAAAATAAAAATTAATGGAGATAGTGGGCAGCCTTGCCAAGTACCGTTAATTTGGAAAATTTTAGAATGGAAACCAAAATAACAAACTCTAGCTGAAGGTGATTGATAAAGGGCTAAAATGGCATTGATAAAGGGCTAAAATGGCATTGATAAAGGACATGGGAAAATCATATTTTTGTAGGGTGGCTTTCATATAGTTCCAATTAAGACAATTAAAGGAGAGCAGTAATACATGTTGTTGTTTATCTATTAGCTATGGAGATTAAATCTATTATCTTCTTGGTATTGTCTGGGACCTGAAATTAGTGTAATGAGTGGTGAATTTTCCTGGCTTAGGGATAGTAATAATTGTGGCTTCCAGCATTTCAGCAGGCATCTCACCTGTTCTAAAAATATGATTAAATAGGACAGTCAAATGAGGTACAAGTATATTTTGAAAAGTAGTATAGTATATGTTAGAAAGTCCATCTGGACTTTAAAGATTTAATAGCCGTTAAAACTTCTGCAGGGGTAATAGGTTTGGTAAACTGGGAATAAGAATCAGCAGGTATCTTAGGCAACAAAATGTTGTGTAAAAAGATGTTGATGTCAGATGAAGATGGTTTAACTACATCAGGATTCTCACTTAAATTGTATAGTAAAGAATAATATTGTGCAAATTGGTTAGCTATGTGTTTAGGATTATTAACAATTTCCCCTGTATCAGAAATCATATGGGAAATTCTAGATACCCTTTCTTTTTTATGAAGTTTACAGGCTAGTAAGAAATCAGCCTTATTACCTTTGGAATAATATAAATGTTTAAGTTTGCGCAATGTGAAAGCAATATTTTGGGAAAGGAGTTTATCCAATTCTAGTTTGGTATTTCTGATATTAGCTTAAGTTTGTGGATTAAGGTATTTTTTATTTAAAGTATTAAGTTCCTCTAAAGTGCTAAACAATTCTGCTTTACGTTTGTTATTAGATTTTTTAAGTTTAATAAAGGCTTTATGTGCTAACCAGGTCATCACTATCGAGACATCAGAAGAACAATTAGCTTTAATTTATTCATTTAGGTGAGTAACCCATTTTTCCTGTAGTGTGGGATTAGATAGAAGAGATTTGTTTAGTCTCCATCTACCTTTCTCTTTTGAGGAATTTAATTTGGCAAAGAAAGTACAATCAGGGCATGGTCGGACCATGATATTGATCCAATATGAACATCAGAAATGAATTGAAGCGTAGTACTATCAGTTATAAAAAGATCAATTAGTGTATTAGTATTGTGAATTAATGAGTGAAAAGTGTAATCTCAGTCAATAATACAGATTTTCATCCTGGGCTTACACTGCAAACACTAAACATTTGTATCCAGGAGGAGTTGAAACACTTAGATTAGTTCATGTGTTATCTGATGGAAACATTAAAAAGTTAGAGAATTTGGTTCCTAGCTCTCATACTATAACTTATAGAGATAGGTTCATATATCACCAATTAAAACACTGTATATATTCTCTTAATAAAAAGCAAAAATTATTATCTGAAGTCACTATTTTTAAAATTATTTTTTCTACTAAGTCAACTCTCTCACATCCAATTTCACTTTTTTTTTAATAGTATCTTGATTATAATTTCAGTGGAATACCATATACCATGGGAAAGAGACCTTAAAATAGAATTTAAGAACATAAGGTCAAATCCATATATCACACAGAAAGTGCCTATCTCATCTAAGATTCAATAAATATTTTCTAATTACTTACAAGGTGGTATAGGACACCAGCTAAGTTAACCACTGACAGGGGGCGAGTAGGCTGAGGCAGTGTGGTGGTTTGGGCAATGTTCTGATAGGAAAACTTGGGGATTGCCATTCATGTGGATGTTACTTTGAAACGTGCCACCCACCTAAGCATTGTTGCACACCATGTACACCCTTTCATAGAAACAGGATTCCCTGATGGCATTTGCCTATTTAAGCAGGATAATGCTCCCTGCCCAAAGCAAAAAGGGTTCAGGAATAGTTTGATGAACACAACAAAAAGTTCAATGTGTTCACTTGGCTTTCAAATTCCCCAGATCTCAAACCAATCAAGCATCTGTGGGATCTGCTGGACAAATAAGTTCGATCCATGGAGGCCCAAGTCCAAGTTTGGAATACAACACAATAAGGATCTGGCCACTGCCCCATGGAGCAACCTCAATGGCTCGCTGCTCACTCATCAGTGACAGTTGTGCGACAGCCACCTTCAATAGAGGTATGTGATGGTCTGTGTCTTGATGTATCTATTGAGTGTTATAAACTTTTGAGTGCTGTCATCTGTAGTTTACATAGTGTAATCAGAACAGTTAGCCTATGCTATATTGTTCTTCAAGCAGGTACAGGTGGCTAAGCATTAGTGGATTTCAAATGAAGTCATTTTGTTGAGTACCAAATTATCAATATACTTAGTCTTACTAAGTAATAATGTCTTCTCAGTTAGGCAATGGGCTGTCTAGCCCTGGTTCTTGGCACCTGATTTCTACAAGTAAACTGTAAAAATTAGGCAATAATAACAGCTTTGGTAAGATAGACAAGTTGTAAAATGTCGATCAAGTAGGCACACAGGATCCTTTACAAGATGAAATGCTTTATTTGCAAACAGTTGTGGCACCATGTGTCCAGAATGTTTTGGTTATGTAACGTTCTTATTTGATCAGCCACAGGAGTGGAACCTGGATTATCTATTCTGAGACCTGAAAAGGTCACCTTTCAGTTCATTTTAAGTGAATACACACTTGTTTCTATATTTTTAACATGTAACAATTCACTAAATATCATCTAGATTGCTAACACTTCTATATAACCACTGTAAGTGATGTAAATAAAAAAATATACAATTATATAACACATGCCAGCCACACAAGAAAGTATTTGCCAACTTCTCTATAAAATAAATATGCACATTACACTTTCATGAGTGTGGGAAACAGTACAACCTGCATGCCTGCCGGGTATTAGAACAGGAGGTCATATCATGCTCATTGATAAATAGGGGGACCTGATCACTTCTCTGTATTATGACATTAAAATCAATTCTACCCTTAATCGGTTGTGGTTTTTTTTTTAATGAGCATCCCTCTTAAAATGGAAAATCTAGTGATTGCATCATTATACAAATAAGAAAGATCACGTCCGCAGCTTGATTCTGGCAGCAAAGGCAAAGCTTCCATGAACAGTCGCTTCACAGTGTC
The DNA here is from genome assembly GCA_036172795.1 of Pelodytes ibericus. Taxonomy (NCBI): domain Eukaryota; kingdom Metazoa; phylum Chordata; class Amphibia; order Anura; family Pelodytidae; genus Pelodytes; species Pelodytes ibericus. The sequence goes on from CM069860.1 coordinate 109,352,986, forward strand.
ACCTCCTGGGCAAAAAACAACAGCACCTTCACAAAATAATTTTCATAGAAGAGTGAAGCAGCAGTACTCCACAAAGATTATTTTTTTAAAAAGCTTGAAGCTTCTTCTTTTTATGAAAAATAGTTACAAGTTGGACATCTTACTTATCAATTTTCAGACCACCAAATATACACTCTTGTTCGAAGATAAAGTATCATTAGAGCAAATGGTGAATTTTTGTCCCATGGAAATAAAGACAGTAATGATATCCCAAAAAGATTGTTATCTATCACTCCTCTAATTGGCGAAATGCGTCAGGATTAGTTGTTTACATACTAGGCATCCTAGCAGTAAGACTGTCAAGTATTATTTTGTATTATTCTATTTTTGTGTCTCTATTGTTAACAATATTTTTAAATATTTGTTATATACTGTCTAAAGGACTTTAATGTCTAGGAAGATTTCCAAATTGTATGCATTTTAAAATCTGTTTCTACTTTTGAGGTTTACCACTTAATGATACTATAAGTGTTAAATATTTTTATTTATCTTCTTTCCACTTCTCTGTTCTTTTAATTTCATTTTGGTGATCAGGAAAGTACCAAGGTGGTTTTAGCTGCATCTGTTTTCTGTTGTTTTAGGCGCAGTGGTTATACAGATTTTTACAAAAATATATCATAAGATGGCACTCATTAAAGTCTGCCGAATCATCAGGCAATTGTGGCTCTTGATTTTATAGGCCATAAATAAAGAGAATTAGCACAGATATGGTTGCCATCCGGTGGGTATTTTACTGGCAGGCTGGTGAAAAATTAGCTTGAGGCCAATGTTAAGTGTATGACATCAATAACATAGCTGATAGTCCTTTGAAGAAAAGGTTTCTGCCCTAGACACAGATCTGTAAAACTCTAGATCATAGGAATGCAAGTACAGCCCTCCTGCTGTTCTTGGACTACATCTCCCACAATTCCCTGCCAGTTCAAAAATTTGAAGAATATATGAGATATAGTTTATGAGTAGCTGGAAGACCACCGTTGATTGTCTAACTGTAGATGCAAGTACTGAGGTTTACAAGCTCAGCAACATAGCGAACAATGTGAACAATATGAATATACATTTTTACAAACCAAAATGTTACTGAGAAGAACTGAGAAAATGTTATTTAAATATTCAGTGGTTTAAAATGGAACATGATATTAAAGCTAGTCATTGGTTTTCTTATTAAATGGTACTAAACTAGTCAGTTTTATTTATGTGAATTTGCATTCCCATAAGGCCATAGTGGGTTGCTTATGGGTCCCTATTCAATTTCCCTAAAGGGATTTTGGGTGCCTATGCTTTTACACTAAAACTCGGGGTACCCTTACTGGGTTGCTGGTCCTTTAAAATACAAATCTCTCTCTTTATACAGGTTCTCTACAGTTCTACTAAGAGGATTTAGTAATTGGAGGCTACTGAGCTATCAATCTAAGCAAGCCTCTTATTGCAGACATGAGAGGGACAACCCAGGAAAAGAACAGCCTATAATTAACAGAAAGGTTTAACTCCTTTAACACCAATCTAAATGTTCTGCTGCACTTTCTGTTCTGGTTTTCTCTGTTAAAATGACTGATACATTTTTACTTTATGAAAGTAATATTGGTTTTGTGCAAGTCTAGTCCAGCAAAGAACACACAGCTTTATGTCTACGTAAATAAAAGGGAATTCTAAAGTTGTAATTGTTTGGATAGTAGTGTATTTCTAATTAGGAAGAGTTTATTTGGTATGCATATTTTATAGTCTATTTTTTTAACATGCAGTTCAAAATATACCCTCAAGAAGTGCATGGAATAAGCAACTCACATTTCTGCACCTTCCTATTTTGACCTAGTCACCAACACTTACCTCATAATAATTCAGTTACCCCCAATGTCAAGGAATCTCACAATGAAATCCTAATAAATGGTTTTACAACCATAAAACGTGACGGCAATAAGAATTGTTCAGTCCATATATATATATTTGTGTTCGGTGCTATTCTTGTAACGTAACGTATGTATAGTATGGTGTAACCATAGGTATGAACAAGTCGGTTGAAGTGTGCCGAAACCGACGTATGCAGTAGGCCTGTAATAAAGAGGGCCCACCCTAGATATAAAATAATAAATTAAATTGAGTTGAGGGAGTGTTGGGTGGGGCCTGTCGAAGTCAAAACTACACGGTGATGCAGAAAAAGGGGAGTGAGTTTAAATAGGATCACAACGCCCCTCCCACAACTCCAAGCAAGCCTTTAAATATATATATATATATATATATATATATATATATATATATATATATCCCCATTATTCTATCTGCTAATGTCCTTGATCTTATCTTATATCCAGTAATTCTTTTCCCTATCCTCATGCACTGAAATAACCTCTACCACTTCTGCTGCAAGGCTATTCCATGCATTCTGTACTTTTACTTCTAAATATTAAATATCCCAAAGGTTTTCACTGTTGAGATGCTGTTCTCTGCATTCGTTGCTTTTGCCATAAACAGCCTCATTATCCATGGATTTAGCCAGTTCTGGACTGCCTAAACAAACACACACAAAAGCTACCAATTCATATTTTACTTTCTCACAGCCAAAGCGGTGTCAGAATAGGTTGCTGGCAGTAGTAAGGTTTATAAAGTCCCTTTTTTTTTTTTGCAGTTGCTATTTGCGAGCTGTGTTTTAAAGCCAGTTTTATACGGAAGGCTGTTGTGTTTTCCATATAAATAACTCCATATATTTCTCGTTTGAAGTGACTCTTTTGCTTCCAAAATGAGGTCATAAAACAGGATAAGTAATGGGTTTTGAAACCAGATGTAGTAAAACATAAAATTTAAACCTACTCAGTTTGGGATTTATGACTTATGGCAAGGCTAATCATTATGGCATGAAACACGGAGAACTCTTGCAAAAAATATGTCAGGCGTTAGCCAAAGATTGTGCACAATAATATTATGGATACTGAACTCCAAGATGACACTGCATTAAATGTTAAAATTCTGAATATGGTTATTATGGTAGTATTTTTGATACTCTTTTTTTGATTGAAAGTATGTTTGTTTATCATATTATATTTGATATGCAATAAACCTACCGCAGAGAGCTGCGCATATATTAGGTAAGAGCTGTCAAGATGCCAACCTACCCGGATTTGTTGGCAGCACTCATTATTTGAGTATAGCAAGGTGATGCTATGTACTTACTATCCATCCTGCACTATGTCATAGTGGGTAATGTAAGGAAGGGGGCATAGAAGCATTTGATATCAACATAGAAGGAAAGGGTATTATTACATAATAAATGGACAGTGTGCTTTTCAAGGTTGTGTGCAGAACCACCCAAATAGATTGTACACTACACACAGCTGGACTGTAGGCATGATGGTGAAGGGGAGATAAAGTTTCTGCTTTTTTACAGCTTTACTTGACATTCCAGCATTTGAGCACACGAGCAGAACACTAAAGCTTCGGTGTTTCATATTAAATTGCAAACGGGGCCACATTTACTTTAAGGATGGATTACCCCCAATTCCCGAACTTAATACAGCATGGTTTTCTGGCATCTCATGCAACCTTCCCTCCCTATGACTGGTACAGTCCTAGCTGGTTGCAGTCAGTTTACTATGAGGCAGACTGTGCAGTCCGTGTGATAATTTTGGAGTTAATGGGGGTTATATATATTCAAAAAAAAGTGTTACAGAGTAAGTTTGGAGTTAATGAGGTTTATATCTAAAAAAAAATAAAAGTGTCACAGAGTAAAATAACTCAATTCCATCATAATATTTTCGTAAAGCTATGCATAAAACATTTTGGAACCCCAAAAAAAATATTTTGCAACTTTCTCGTCAGTTTAAATATTCATCCTAAAAAGTTGTCTAAAATAATGTTGCAAATTATGTTTAAAAAAGTCTCTTGACTATAATCATTTAGAAAGTTTTCATTTTATTTTTGAATTTTTTTTACATCTGTTTTGGGATTATTTATTCACATATTTCGATCACTAGTCTAGTAGCAATCTATGTATAAAGTATTTAAACAACTTTTATTTATATTATTATGATGCAAACACAAAACATTTATTTTGCTCTGGGACATTTTTTATACAAAACCCCAGTATTCAGAGAGTGTTCAAGTCTACTAAGATATAGGCATTAGCTGGAATGGTGTAAATACTTAGTTTCCACTTTTTCTATGTAGTGATGAGAAAAATAGCTGACTTGAAGATAGGGGTACACTTGGAGTCCTCAATTGCATATATTGACAACCACCATCACAGCTCCCTTTTAATGCTCCACAGAGTAATGAATGTGATACCGAGCATCTTTGAGCAACTGCCCCTTCTCATTGGATGAACAGAGGAAGCCCATCTATGGCTGAATTGCCTGAACTATAAAAGAAAACATTTTAGGATAAAACCTGCCATGTAAAAAATATTTCAGTGACTGTCACAAAAGAGTGACTATTTGAAATGTACGCACTTGATATCCCCACATACAGCTGTCATCTGAGTCAGGAACTAGAACAGTGTTTGGGCTAACAGGTCTATGTTTACTTCTGACACAGTGGAGAGTTTGTAAAAGTTCTCCCCTCTCACTCCGACAAATCAGATTTAGACTAAGTGAAGCAAATAATATGATTTACAAAAACATTTACATTTCAATTAATTACTATGATTGGCTATTGCCTCTATCACATGACTGAGACACGCCAACATTTAAGGTGCTTACTAATCCAGCAAATCATCAGACTACATACCTGCATCTCTTGAAAATAAAAAATAAAAAAAAGTGGGGATTATATAATCAGGTCCTTAGTATAAAAATGATGTGTCATGTGAGGTATCTATATAGATTTGGAAGTGGGGGGTTTTCACATTGGGTGAGCACATATTGAGGTGAAGCACAATAGTCTTTGGTTATGAATGCTATGGATGCTCAGTTCAGAACCAGTACTGATGGTTGTAAATATGGCTATATCAGGCTTGTATGCATATTAACTTGGATATTAATAACACCTGTCTTTAAATCGTGTCCATCAAAGGTCTAAGTATAAAAGTTTCTTCAGTTACAGCTTGATGTTTTTCTCTATGAGAACTATAACTTTGATACTTTGCCACCTGCCTTGACATTTGCATGTGTCCAGTGCATGTCCGGTGTGTAAGAGAACAAGTAGGAAAGATATAGCAATTTGGATCATGTTTCCCAACATATCAGTGTACATACACAGTATTAATGGGTCTAGGACACTTCATCGCCGCGGCTTCATCGCTGACAGTTCAGCGCGGCAGTTAGAACGCTGAACTGTCAGCAATGATATGCGGCTATGTAAGAGCTAAGAGTCCAGCGCTGAACTGTCAGCTCTTACAAATGTACAAGTAAAAAGAAAATAACCCCCCCTAATAAATGATTCCCCCCCCAAAGTGCCCCCCCAAACCCTAATACTAAAATTCCCCCCAAAACCCCAATACTAAAATTAACCCCAAAACCCAATACTAATATTAGTAACCCCAATACTAAAATTAACCCCCAAACCGTAATACTATAATACTAACCCCCGAACCCTAATACTAACCCCCTAAACCCTAATACTAACCCCCGAACCCTAATACTAAAATTAACCCCCTAAACCCTAATACTAAAATTAACCCCAAACCCTAAAAACTAATTCTAACCCCCTAAACCCTAATTCTAACCACCCTTAACCTCAATACTAAAATTTTAATTCTAAAACTCTATCTTCTAACTTTAACACATTAAAACTTACCTTTAGCGATGAAATGTCCCGCGATGAAATCTCCCGCGACGAGCTGTCTTGTGGTGAAGTGACGGCGGTGAAGCGGATGCAGCCGCGATGAAGTGTCCCATCCCCGTATTAATAGGTCTTCACATAACATGATAGTATTTTTATTATAAATTCCATTAACATGTTTACAAAGATTCTATTTTAGAGACAGATTAAATATGTCACTTAAAAGGACACCGCACGTAACAAACTAACTTATAATAACAACCACCCACAATCTAGCTAACTAGAATCTTTATTTTACTTTACTTTATTCCAGAGAAGAGTACATAACTCTTAGTATGCACTAGACATAATCTTCACATGCATCAGCTCATCTTTGAATAATAATAGCTGTCAGGTCTTACTATCCAATCTCTATCTCTTTCTCAATCAATATATTTCAATATGCCATAATCATCTATAACTGCATATTTGTCTTGTGAGGGGAAAACCACTGATGCATTCTACAGAAGTAGATCTTCATTGTCCAAATGGTAATTTATGGAGATTGAATCTGGTTTAAAGCAAGTACAATGCATCAAACTGTGCAGGGAAAAAATATATATTTATTAACAAAGAACTAGAGGCCAGACATTATTTTATTGTTCAGTAAAACCAGTCTTTATGCAAGCAGACGAGAACCATCACATCTTGTTTGGAAAAGGTCTTAAGTTATATTAAGGAAAGTGTTAAACATTATACATTACATCCTCCCATTTCTGCTTTTGTTTAGAAACCAGACTATTACATGGTGCACTAAGGCAGTTTTGTCCAACTTTTTTTATGGGAAGAGTTGGTGTCAATGTAAAGACTAATAGACATGCTAATGTGAACAGTTAGGAAGAATAACAGTGAAATAGGAGGGAGCAGGCAGACAGTGAGATAAGGGGGGCACCAGAGTCTTACAAAAGATGTCGGCACTGTAGTACAAGAGTGAGCATGTCATATATTTCATAGGCAAGTGGTTTGTTCCAGCACATCAGATACGGTTCAATCACTTTTTAATGATATTTCCAGATCTGTAACTAATTTAAGTACAAAAAAGCATCATGCACAAGTGAAAACACAAAGAAAAGTAAAGATTGGCAAGTAATAAAATGATGTAGATTATTGTGACTATGCAGATTAATGTCTACATTCTGTCCATGTGCTGAGCCTTTGGCATCTTGACATTTTTCTTACCAGGATATGCGAATATCTAGGCGAGGACGTGACAAAATGTACACCTACGTAGTTCTCATACAGCTGCAAGACCAGGGCAACTAATTACCAAACAAACACTAAAAATCCTTGGTGTGAGGAAGAATTTCATTATCTTTGGTAAATATAAAACCTAGCAAAATGCAGTGACACACCAGCGAAGAGTGGTGTGTCCTGAATAAGCTTTCCATCCTATTAAAGATTTCCCCTCCAAAAAGTGTGCAGATACCCAAAACTTGCAGTATTGAAAGACTACTATAATATGTGCCTGGAAAGCTTTCCTTTGAATGACAAGTAGGTGGAAAACATGCAAGCTATTACACATTGCCTATAAGAAAATCTATTATAATTTATCCATCCTTAGTTGAACAGATCAGACTTAAAGCAAACAAATGGGGATAATGACTGCTCTCTACTCCCACATGTAGAGCTACTATGTCCGGCGCAGTCCACCCCCCCCCCCCTAATTCTCTCTTCTTAGCGCATGGGCGCCCCTATTATAAAGGCGCCCTAGGCCGGTGCCTACCTCGCCTATAGGTGGCGCTGAACCTGGTTATAAAGGATGGATTTGGGAAACTTTTGTTCAAACTTACTCCCTATATCTTTCCATATTTGTGTGTGTCACTCAATGCTGGCAGTTACCCCATGCTACGGGACAATGACCAGTTTTGAGTCAAGATTATGATTCAAAATTATGAGCTCCAAAAAAATAGGGAAGGAGAGGGGAATCTATGTCCAAATGATTTATTGTCCCTTCATTTGGCCTTTAATGACACTACAGCCCCATTCATCTTACATGTGTTCTGGATCCCAATGTGTGTGTTACATCATGCCTTTAAAAATGTGGTAAAGAAACCAGGGTCCTTTTTCAGAGTTCAGTAATTCCTGAAACCTTAGTGTCCTGAAAACTTGCATTCTTTGTTCTTTTCACTAATCAGTAAATGGTATCATCTTAGTATCACATATGTTTTTTATTCTTAAAGCTATCTATTGAATAGCTACAATGTACCTTTTCAATTACAGAAACAAGACTATGTCTACCTATGTTGTTCTTTCTTGCACACAATTCCCCTCAAGCACATGAGATTCACTAGTTGCCTGGTGGTTGTGTGTTTCCCCCTTGTAACTCAGTGATGGCAAACATTTTTGAATTTGAGTGCCCAGCTTTATACAATAAACTAAGTTGAAGCTCTCAAAGTTCCCTCTAATTTTAGGTAGCGTGGTGTCTACTGCAAAGTAGACAAGGCAATTGCGTAGGGGGGAGTGGAAAACACACTCATTTAAAAAAATAAGACCTCCCCTTATACTTCTGCATGGCAAGAAGGAAGCATTGTATCTGTTCACTGCCCAGGTGCACAAACATTTTCCCATGCTGCCTGTTGCACTCTCCATCGTCAGATTGCTGGGGTTCATGTGACCTGCAGTGAGTGCAATAGGCAGCATGGTAGGAAGTCTGTGCACCTGGGCCACACACAGACACCATGCTGCATTTCACTAGTCACCAGGAGGCTGTGGGTACACATTCAAGGTGGGGTCTTACCATCGATCTGTAAAGAGGCAGATTCATATCTTCCTTCCTTGAGTCAATACCCCTTTTAATAAATGCCAATATCTTATTGGCCTTTGCAACAGCCAGCTGGCACTGCGCACTACTGCTAGGAATATTGTATGCAATTACTCCCAAATCTTTTTCATTAGTAGATTTCCACAAAGAAACACCATTTAAACTATGTGTTGCATTTTTTTATTATTATGCACAAAATTAATATACATTTGTTTATATTGAATTGCACTTGCCAATTATCTGCCCAATTGTCCAATTTGTCAAATTCCTCTTGTAGTTCAGACTGTATTACTCTTCTTAATTTTGTGTCATCGGAAAACACTGAGCCATAGTATGTAGATTTACAGTACTATGTAAGTAGATGGTATTCTACATGTTGGTAACTACATTTGCTTTAATATCTAAGATTAATGTCTTGGTGTACATGTGTCTCTACCTTGGGTGGTGAAGCTCAGCACCTGCACATCAGAAACCGGAAGTAGGAGGGAGACACATTGTCCGGGAAGTGGTGAAGATATCCATATACATATCCATATCGGAGATGAAGAAGATCGCATAGCAAATGTTGAGTGCATACAGCTGGTAGCATTTAACATACATAACACATTAGGTGGTGAGGAGAGGATGACATAGAACTCCGAATGTAGGACGTGTTGCAGGTGTGGCAGGAAAGACTACAACGAAAGATGTCCATGTAAGCGCTCCTCAAAACCCAAAAACAATAACTAAAGACCTTGAAAATAAAAGGTAAAAACAAGAATATCCCATACAATTTATTGCCAGCACAAACCAGTCCAAGCCAGCCCGGATACAGACTTTGGCCTGACCTTCCACCTTTGGTCATGGGGTCGTGGCCTGTTTGGATTCGGAGACCTGGGCTGTGGCGGCTGTCTGGATCATCGGATATGGAGGATATGATAAGAGACTCTTACTTACCCAAAAAACGATTGTCCGATATTACATTAAAGACCATCTGACTGCGTACAGGAGAACCGTGAAAACTTCGTCTGAAGGGGGGAACCTCCAAGGCTTCTACACACAGAGACATTCTGTGTCTAAATTCACAATACTGGATACTGAACATACACCTGTTAAAAGACATGGACTATAATACCAAGCTCAAACACATGGCAGATTTAGCAAGTGGCAATCTCCTTGAATTTGGAGAGGTTTCATCTGACACTAAGAACCTCCAGAACTCCTTTATTAAGATGGTGTGCATTAACACCAAGAAGATTAAAGTACATGGATAAGTATCAATTCTTAACTTTAAGATTGAAAATAACTGTGTTTGAACTGTACACCAGGGCTATCGAGAGGTGAAAAGGAACTTATCTTACTCTTGGGAGCTTCTTTGAAGCCAATACTAACTTCTAGATGTACTAGAGATGAGGATTGATCTATGTCATATGTATCTCCTCAACCCTTAATAATCCTATACACTCAACTATTGAATTGATCTGCCCTATTAAACATCTAGGTAGCTAATCTGAGATATAGACCAGTTTGTAGACAGGAATCTTGAGTAGTTGTAAATCTGTCCATGTCTTTAGATACTGCAGGGACAAGTTGTATTTTGGTTTAGGAAGATAATCTAAATATGAATTTTAATAACGAAGGGAAAACCCTGACTAATTCATCTGGGGGAAATGTATATCATTTCTTGCAAACAAAACATATTGCTGTGTCCAGTTATCTGATAAATTACTCTTCATGTGCATATTAATAACAAAGAAGAAACCCTTTTTGATTAATCCAGCTAGCGTGAAAAAATATTTATTTCTTTTTGGTTTAACCTTTTGCAAACAATGTCTATTGTTGTATTTGGGATTTTGGATACTTAATTGTGGTAATCTCCGTAAAATCCTCTGGAACAAAGCCTATTGTTACCCTAAAGCATTTAGATATTTAAGAATGTAAAAATCTTCCCCATGACTCCAAAAAAAAATCATGTAAACGAAAATGCAGATAAAAGTAAAATAATTAACACCTTTTTTTTCTCCCAAATCAGATTTTTACATGGGGAAAGCTGCAACCCAGCCCATGTCTTCAGTGGGGTCCCCATAGGGCCTTTGAGGAACAATCTCTGAAACTCCAACAGAGACTATTAGAAAGGAAATATCCAAATAAAGCAATCCATAAAGGCTATGATATAGCATGTAATAAAAAATTAGAGGATCTTCTAAAGGATCACAGCCTGGCTCCACTTGACAAGCGACAGCAGCAACAAAATATTTACTTCAGTACAGAGTACAGTAAACAATACAACGAAATCAGAAATATCATTCAGAAACATATACCAGTTTTAAAACTAGATCCTATTTATAGTTGCTGACAAGTGGAGTCAGATTTGTGGCCCAGAAGACAAAAACTCTAGGAACAAAACTGTCCCCCAGTCATTTTGTTAATCGTCTTGACCCCAAACCTAAAACTAATAGTAACTGGCAGGTGCCTTTGCTGCAAAAATATGTTAAACAGATGAAATAATTCCAATCCTCTGTAACAGGGGAAAAGTTTAAGATTCTCGATTTCTTAAACTGCAATACAACATATATTATCTATCTTATCACATGCACCAAGTACAACCTACAATATGTGGATAGAACCACTAGATCCCTTAGGGAGAATATGAGGGAACATTTCAACGATGTGTCCACAAATGAAAAAAACATCCACTGTAAATAGACATTTCCAATACTGTTGTGGAGGGGACAAATCCAAGCTAGAATTTCAAGCTATAGAAAAAATCAAGAGCCCAGCAAGCGGAGGCAATAAACAGAACCTCCTCAACAAAAGAGAAATGTATTGGACCTTTAAACTCTGCACTAGACAACCACAAGGAATGAATAAACAATGGGACTTAAATCGTATATTTAGACATTAAGAGACAGACACACCGTTCATGTGATTCATTTCCCTCCTTCTCTCCCTATGAATAATAACAGAATGTAATATGCAGTAGCCTATGTATGTGTTGTAACGTAAACTTTTTAATATATTACAAATTTTTGTCAGTGCTCACGAGAAATTACTTTATCCACTTCATTAGCCAGCTTTTGTAACCTAAACACTGGTAATGATTTACCCCGCACAGTCTGTCAAAACGTAAATAAGCTATTCATGTGCTGTTACACTGTTTCAAAGATTAATATGCCACTAGAGGATATTATTGTTGCCTTCCCTGTAAATGTGTATCATCATTTATAAGTTTGTCAGTGTTTTGTTGGGCAATTCATTGTATTAATATGTTTTATTTTTAAACAATTATCTTCGCTATTCACTTATGCCCTAGTACACAGACGTGAAATGCGTAGGCTTTTTCCTTTTTGACCCACTTTTTGATAACTTTGTTATTAGCAGTAGCTGTGGCGTTTTATCTGTAATAAACGCTTACTCACAGCAAACTCCTGGAGTCCGGTCTGTTTCTATTTTCACCACAGGTAGCCACCCTCTCTACCCCTCTTTCTACGATTTTCATGTTTTACGGCGGGAGTGCCCAGAGGTGTGGCTTACGTGAAGACGTGACACGGATGTGAACCCAGCCATTCCTAAACTTGCCTTATAAAGCTCCACCCCAAAGAAGATCATTGTCCCCTCCACCATGTGAGATATCCTCAACAGAAAATCCTACAATACCTGTTAATGTAACCCTCTCAGAGTTGGTTAATCAAACCTGATCATTTTTGATGAATGAGCTATACGGAAAAACCAAGACAGATGTTAAACAAAATATATCTGATTTGGGAAAAGAAATTGTACTTTAAGGGAATACCAGAAGATGTCAATAGGGAAGATTTGAAAAAAATATCTAACAGAATTTATGCTACAATACATCTCTCCTGAACTATTGAATCAATCCCCCTTTGAAGGATGTCATAGGTTACAGAGAAACAGGGCCCAGAGGGACCTGCCTCTAGATACATAATTACAAGATTCCTTAGCTGCTCCATTAAAGATAGACTTTAAACCAAATGAGACTGCACCCGAGTGTACAAAACTTCAAATTTGTATTTCCAGATCTTTCTCAAGCTACTAGAATGAATAGAAGATGTTTTAGAGAAATAACAAAAGCATTCAATTTGTGAAATACTAGTGACTTTACAGCACACCTTTCTCACTTTGGGGCTGGGGACACAGAATGAAGTATATAAGTCAGAATTCTGATCATAGACTTGCATTGAATGGGAGGGTAATATAACTATTACATCACAAGGGGTGGAGTTAAGATCCTGTTTGATCAGGGTAATCTCCTTTCTTTGTGCTGAAAGGCAGATAAAAAAAGTGTACACAGCCTCGTAGTCCTTCCCACTATGATACACAGGCCAGCAAGTGAGCAGTGGAGTATTTTATGACATCATAATGCAGACAGTTGTAAAGTGAGACTGGCTGGAAAATTTTGGACGTTGTTGCATCATGGGAAATATTCAAAATATGGAGCCAGGTGATAAAAACGGAATTTTATTTTTCCTTTTATATGCATTTAATTCAATCATATAAAAATAAACAAATAGTGGCATATTATTTATATATGTGATTCTTTTAAATGTCCAGGTTATCTAGTTACAGTGGATATAAAAAGTCTACACACCCCTGTTAAAATGTCAGGTTTCTGTGCTGTAAAAAAATGAGACAAAGATAATTCATTTCAGAACGTTTTCCACCTTTAATGTGACCTATAAACTGTACAACTCAATTGAAAAACAAACTGAAATCTTTTAGATAGAGGGAAGAAAAAATATAAAAATAAAATAATGTGGTTGCATAAGTGTGCACACCCTCTTATAACTGCTGATATAGCTGTGTTCAGAATTAAGCAATCACATTCCAAATCATGTTAAATAGGAGTCAGCATACACCTGCCATCATTTAAAGTTCCTCTGACCCCAACCCCAAATAAAGTTCAGCTGCTCTAGTTGGTCTTTCCTGAAATTTTCTTAGTCGCATCCCAAGCAAAAACCATGGTCCACAAAGAGCATCCAATGCATCAGAGGGATCTCATTGTTAAAAGGTATCAGTCAGGAGAAGGGTACAAAATAATTTCCAAGGCATTAGATATACCATGGAACACAGTGAAGACAGTCATTATCAAGTGGAGTAAATATGGCACAACAGTGACATTACCAAGAACTGGAGCTCCCTCCAAAATTGATGAAAAGATGAGAAAAAAACTGGTCTGGGAGGCTACCAAGAGGCCTACAGCAACATTAAAGGAGCTGCAGGAATATCTGGCAAGTACTGGCTGTGTGGTACATGTGACAACAATCTCCCGTATTCTTCATATGTCTGGGCTATGGGGTAGAGTAGCAAGACGAAAGACTTTTCTTACAAAGAAAAACATCCATGCCATGCTACATTTTGCAAAAACACATCTGAAGTCTCCCAAAAGCATGTGGGAAAAGGTGTTATGGTCAAGGTTGAACTTTTTGGCCATAATTCCAAAAGATATGTTTGGCGCAAAAACAACACTGCACGTCACCAAAAGAACACCATACCCACAGTGAAGATTGGTGGTGGTGGCAGCATCATGCTTTGGGACTGTTTTTCTTCAGCTGGAACTGGGGCCTTAGTTAAGATGGAGGGAATTATGAACCGTTCCAAATACAAGTCAATATTGGCACAAAACCTTCAGGCTTCTGCTAGAAAGCTGAACATGAAGAGGAACTTCATCCTTCAGCATGACAACAACCCAAAGCATACATCCAAATCAACAAAGGAATGGCTTCACCAGAAGAAGATTAAAGTTTTGGAATGGCCCAGCCAGAGCACAGACCTGAATCCAATTGAAAATCTGTGGGGTGATCTGAAGAGGGCTGTGCAGAGGAGATGCCCTCGCAATCTGACAGATTTGGAGTGTTTTTGCAAAGAAGAGTGGGCAAATCTTGCCAAGTCAAAATGTGCCATGCTGATAGACTCATACCCAAAAAGACTGAGTGCTGTAATAAAATCAAAAGGTGCTTCAACAATGTATTAGTTTAAGGGTGTGCACACTTATGCAACCACATTATTATATTTTTATATTTTTTCTTCCCTCTATCTAAAAGATTTCAGTTTGTTTTTCAATTGTACAGTTTATAGGTCACATTAAAGGTGGAAAAAGTTCTGAAATGATTTATGGTTGTCTCATTTTTTTACAGCACAGAAACCTGACATTTTAACAGGGGTGTGTAGACTTTTTATATCCACTGTACATCTAATGTAAGTAGTAGTTTCCCTTTAATGGGGAATTTGAGGCTACTACTTAGTTTCACTCCTTTTTCAGGCGAATTTAGGAGCCAATAATATCGGTCTCAGATTGGCTGTTTTGTCTGATTTATCGCTGTATTCTGAAGCATATCCATGAAACCTGAATGACCCGATTTTTGGAAATTTTCATTTAACAGACATGCTCCAATTACAGACAAAATTCCTGGGTATAATTTCTGCTCTGAAAATCGGAGCTACCTCAGTAAACCCCTTTGTATGGGTCCTGCAGAGGTAAAGACAGCTTAGTAGTAGCTTTGGCCACTTTGAAAACGTTCTACCTATTTTTTTAAAATTCCACTTACAGTGCCTTGCAGAAGTATTTACCCCTTTGACTTTTTACCTATTTTGTTACATTACAGCCTTAAGTTCAATGTTTTATTAATCTGAATTTTATGTGATGGATCAGAACACAATAGTCTAAGTTGGTGAAGTTAAATGAGAAAAATATATACATAAAACAGTTTTTTAGAAATAGAAAACAGAAAATTGTCATGTGCGTATGTATTCATCCTCTTTGTTATGAAGCCCATAAAAAGCTCTGGTTCAACCAATTACCTTCTGAAGTCACATAATTAGAGAAATTTTGTCCACCTGTGTGCAATCTAAGTGTCACATGACATACATATGTCATTACATATACACACCTTTTTTGAAAGGCCCCAGCGGCTGCAACACCTAAGCAAGAGGCACCTCTAACCAAACACTGCCATGAAGACCAAGGAACTCTCCAAACAAGTAAGGGACAATGTTGTTGAGAAGTACAGGGTTAGGTTATAAAAAAATATTCAAATCTTTGATGTTCCCCAGGAGCACTATCAAATCTATTATAACCAAATGGAAAGAACATGGCACAACAGCAAACTTGCCAAGAGACGGTCGCCCACCAAAACTCACGGACCGGGCAAGGAGGGCATTAATCAGAGAGTCAGCACAGAGACCTAAGCTAACCCTGGAGGAGCTGCAGAGTTCCACAGCAGAGACTGGAGTATCTGTACATGGGACGAAATAAGCCGTACGCTCCATAGAGTTGGGTTTTATGGCAGATTGGCCAGAAGAAAGCCATTACTTTCAGCAAAAAAACAAAATGGCCCAATTTGAGTTTGTGAAAAGGCATGTGGGAGACTCCCAAAATGTATGGAGGAAGGTGCTCTGGTTTGATAAGACTAAAATTGAACTTTTCGGCCAAAGGAAACGCTATGTCTGGCACAAACCCAACACATCACCCAAAGAACACCATCCCCACAGTGAAACATGGTGGTGGCAGCATCATGCTGTGGGGATGTTTTTCAGCAGCCGGGACTGGGAAACTGGTCAGAGTTGAGGGAAAGATGGATGGTGTTAAATACAGGGATATTCTTGAGCAAAACCTGTACCACTGTAAAATTGTGAGTGATTTGAGGCTAGGATGGAGGTTCACCTTCCAGCAGGACAATGACCCCAAACACACTGCTAAAGCAACACTTGAGTGGTTTAAGGGGAAACAGGTAAATGTGTTGGAACGGCCTAGTCAAAGCCTAGACCTCAGTCCAGTAGAAAATATGTGGTCAGACTTAAATATTGTTGTTCACAAGGGCAAACCATCCAAATTAAAGGAGCTGGAGCAGTTTTGCAAGGGGGAATGGGCAAAAATCCCAGTGGTAAGATGTGGCAAGCTCATAGAGACTTATCCAAAGCGACTTGGAACTGTGATTGCCGCAAAAGGTGACTCTACAAAGTATTGACTTTAGGGGGGTGAATAGTTATGCACATTGACTTTTTATGTTATTTTGTCTTTTTTGTTGTTTGCTTCACAATAAAAAAAAAAAAAACATCTTCAAAGTTGTGGGCATGTTCTGTAAATTAAATGATGCAAATCCTCAAACAATCCATGTTAATTCCAGGTTGTGAGGCAATAAAACATGAAAAATGTCAAGGGGGGTAAATACTTTTGCAAGGCACTGTATTTCATGTTTATCAGATTCTTGTACATTTAGGGACTTAAGACTTGCCCAATTATGCTTACACTCCACCTGCATTTGGGAGTAGGGTTGCCACCCAGCCAGTATATTATCAGCAGGTTGGTAAAAAAAATTGGCTTGAGGCCAAAGTTAAATCTATGGAGGAATTGAAAGGCCTAAAAGAAAAGTTGGCAACCCGATTTGGGGGGAGGAGAATTTAAGAAGATGAAGGGTCTCCATCACCCAAACTTTGTTTGTACGGTGAATGTAGAAAGTAAAAAAAGATCTACACGTTTTGTTAGTGGAATTGCAAGCAAAAGCATGCATTAAAAGAAAACTATATTTTAAATGTGTCATTGGAGTCTCCTATTTCTGATATTACTTGGTTGCTTACTTAATATACAAACTACATTTTTCACATTGAAAGTAGTTCATTGGCATGATGAGGCACAGGTGATGTCATAAATAGAAGACACCGCAGACACTCAAATTTATTTAAGCTGTTGGTTGCAATTTTGCTAACACAGTTTATTGTATACACTGATTATATTATATTCTCTACATGTAAAGTATAAACAATGTTTGGGTGACTGAGTCTCAATATGTCCCATGTGTAGACAACAATGATCAGAGCAACTTTTAACATTGTTATTGTGTCTAACAGTATTTTTCTTCATTTTGTAAATTTCTATTGCTCTAGTTTTTGGCTTTCACAAGTTACTGGGAATGAACTGCCCATTATTTGGACACAGCAAGACATATTTTCCAAACCAGTAGAAAACCTATAAAAGGTAAGCTTTCAAGTTAAATTTTGCAAACACAATATTGAATATGTAAGTATCAAGTTTGAGTTTACACCAAAAATCATCATCTGGTTTCTTGTCATTAACAAATCCCTTTACATGCATTAACTTATCCTGTAATCATGTAAAATTCTTTATAAAGCATAACAAGTGCACAAACTACAGCGAATGAATGTTTGGTTTTTAAGAAAAGACTTTCTAAAACATGATGTCATATCAAGAATTCCTCTCCCTTAGGTTCAAATTTGTTACTATAGTAATATACGTATTTAGTATGTCTTTTATGTGTTAGTTAAAGGTTTTATAGTTTTGTACTATTGGATTTAAAATGTATTTAATAGAAATGTACTGTAGAATTGTTTTATATGTTTAACAACAACAAAAAAAAGCCTTTCTAGCTGCGGGCTGCTCACCTGACTCTATGCTGCTGTTTCCCATGTGGTTACTGCTCTGATTCACTTGCAAGTGGTTTCCAGCATGCGGTGCTGCTTGATGGACTCTGATGCCACAGTGAAGATCCTTCAGGTCAGAGGTGGCACCTCAGCGCGGCTCTTCTAATCAATGACAGAAGCATACAGCTCCTGATGTAGAAGGTGGTTTTGTGCTGTTCTGGAGCAGCGCTTCTCACCCCGTGACTGTGGCATGACAAAATGAGCAGGAATGCAGTTCTTACTACCGAGTGACCCATGCATGTGTGCGATCACTCACATCACAGATTTGACAGCTGAGAGGAAATGCTCTCTGAGATGCTGACAACTACATTTCCCATGATGTCGCCCACCTCCAAGTTAAATATGAACAATTATACTAGGGTGTTAGGGTTATAGTCAGGGTAAGGATTAGGGTTAACGCTTATCATTTTTTCCAACCTGGTACATACATACTCCAGGGTTGCGGTAAGGGTAATCTATATAGTTAACCCTAACCCTTTCACTTCCTTTAACCCTAGAGTTAACCCTCATCTTTAGCCTTATTGTAACCATAAAGTCACTGGCATAATTGCTTATATTTCTTACCTTTGGAGGTGGGAGGCATCATGGGAAGTGTAGTTGTCAGCATCTCGGGTGGCATTCCCCCCCAGCTGTCAAATCTGTGATATGAATGATCATTCACATGCTCGGTTCACTCGGTGGTCAAAACAACAGTAGCGTGCTGCAACTGATGTAGTAGGTGCCTGTGCGCAGTTCTTGGCGGCGCTTCTCATTATTGATTCTAACCTTTTGCTTTCTAACTGTTGTAGACTGAATGTCTTATTATGTTTAGCAAGCTTTTGGCTGAGCATGATGCTAATTGCTAAGTATAGTTCACAGTATTTGGAGTGTTAGATATCACTGCTATAGAGATACGTACACACATCTAGGGATGCCATCAGGGGGTGACAGGCGGTACACTTGTCACAGGCCCGATAAAAAATATTTTTTAACAGATCTCCCTTCACCAGCTTTTTCGTGGCGAGAAGGCAGCAATGTACAGACATCCTACCATGCTGCCTCTCTCCCGATACCCGCACACTGACCTGTGACGTCAGAGCGCCAGGGGTCACATTAATGGTGTAAGTCCTGGATGTGCAATGTGGGTGAGGGGGCAAGGGCCCGTGCCATGCAGGCATTGGGGCAAGAGTAAGTCCTGGATGAGTAATGCGGGTGATGAGGCATGTCTTGGGGTGCATTTAAATTATTGGCATGAAATACAAAGACCTGAATAAAATCCAAGCTACACATAATTCCAGTTTTATTATTTATGTTTACTAGAAACTAACTAACAAATATTCTGAACTAGAATATACCGGTAAATCTTCTAAAACGTGCATTTGATATTCACGTTTTAAGTTATGAAACTTTATTGTTGCTCTTAATGCCATTATCTTCTGAATTTTGCTGCTGTAACACATAAAATCCGAATATTTCACATGTTAGTGAATATGTGAGTGTAAATTACAGAGGCGAATACTGTATATAATTTTCCTAAGGTCACAAGGAGCCAACACAGGAATCAGACCAGACTTAAGACCAATAGTCACAGTGAGAGTGTCAATCAAACGTGTTATTCCCTTTGTACTGGAAGGTCAGGCTGCCAAACTCCTTGGCAGACAATGCAGTTTGTTTTATTTTAATTGCAATACAAATTGGATCAGGAGACACCAGCATTAACTGCACTCTCTCATTTAAAACCAAAATAAGTAGGAGGGACATCGGGATAAAACTGCCAAGGAAGGCGGGAGGGCAATTGCTCCCTGGGCAGCTCTCTAATCTCTCTGTGGGCTGGGGCTGCACCACTTTTCACTTTTACAAGCCCCAATTGATAAGATTTTCGATCCTTCTACTAATAGAAACACTGAGCTTGCCCCAGTCAAATCCAATTAATCGAAATAAAATGAAATAAAAGATGAATAAGATTTAGATTTTGCCAGTTTTTTTTTTTTTATAAATTTCACAGCTCCTTGTCCTAGCGAGACATCATCCATGTGAGACAAATTTGCATGATTATTTGGAATTAAAGGAAGGAACATAAGTTAATGACAGATGTAGAAATGATTTATTTAGGGTTTTCACCAATAGGCTGAGAGAAAATAACTGTAAGCATGACAATCAGGGGAGGTCTGGCAACTTTTGACCCTGTGTGCAGAAAACAATCAAAGATAGACAGAATAAGGTACTGACAAAATAAGGCAAGACAGATAAGATACAGAGATTTATAGACAGACAATACAATTGTACAGAAAGATAGAAAGTGCTGTTCACTCGAGACAGATTAGATGGTAGTCCAGGGCAATTGTCCCTCTGTCCCCAGGACTACCAGATAGTCCAGGGGTCAGTCCCTCACCTGATGACAATATTTGTAAATGAGGTACATAAAATAGTATTTAGGTAATTTCTGATTTTAATGGAGATTTGTAGTATTATTATTATTATCATGCCTGAAGCCTGCTTAAGTGACTTTCCTGCTGTTGGCGGGAACTGGTTGCCACAAGTATTCAGTGCCGACATTCACTGGGAGTGTGTTCATGCTTTGTTGTATACAATTATGCTATTGTATACAATCACTTTGAAATTGTTTGCTGCTATCAACTCATCTAATATAGTCCCATTCATTGAGTGAATTGCACAGTATTTTGGTTCACAGTGGGGTAAAAAAAAATTAAGAGTCTAAAATGGCACCAATACAACTCCTGCTCTCCAAGGTAAACAGCACAAGAGCACATATTGCAAAAGATAAAGCTTTATTGCATGATTAAAGGAGAGAGGCGAGGCTTCACCATGCATTGTCTTGTTCCTTTAATCATGCAACGAAGCTTTATCTATTGAAAGATGCATATGTGCTTTGTTTACCTTAGAAAGCAGGAGTTGTATCAGTGGTATTTTTGACACTTAACATTTACTCCAGTGTGGGTATTGATGGCAGCAAAAAACACCACTACGAGTATCACACAGTCAGTTTTTGCATAACTATGATAGAATTGAAAACTATATAACGTTTTGGTATTTTGGTTCCAGTAATGCATTTTTTAATGTTGATTTTCATTGTAAGGTGGGTTTCTTATTAAGCACACTAATTTAGATGGTGCCAAAGAAGGCAGATTATGTAGTGAGATTTAAATAAGGTACAAGTTTATTTTCAAATAACTCTTCCTTTACATATAAGCTACGGTATTTAATGCAACAACTACTGATGCACTTTCTGAGTTTTCAGTAATAATTAAATTATAGATATTTTGTAAAATCCATTAGCATGGATACTTGTCACAGTAGGAAGTCTATTGATGATGTCTCATTTGGTGACAGGACCAGCTCTTCCACGGGGCAGACTGAGGCAAAGTCCTGAGTGCAAGGTGGGTGTTGGGGCAAAGTCCTGAGTGCAAATCTAAGTGTTGGGGAAAATTCCTGAGTGCAAATCTAGGTCAGGGCCGTCTTTAACGCGGGGCAAACGGGGCAGCTGCCCTGGGCCCATTTACTCCTGGGGGGCCCCAAGGCAGCTGTCCCGTGGGCCCCCAGCCCCTGCTTGCCGCGTTCACAGCGCATTGTGCTTGTGAACGCTTTTTTCCGGCAAGCCACATCTGATGGATGCGACGGCCGGAAAAAAAAAAAAATGACGCCGGTGACTGTTTCCCTCCTCCGTGCAAGAGGGAAGACTGCATGGAGGAGACATCCGGCGGGGGACACGGAGCAGCTTCATGTAAGTACTTGGGAACGGGGGGGGGGGGGGCTGACTGGCACTATATTACTGGGCATCTGGCTGGCACTATATTACTGGGCTCTGACTGGCAGAATATTACTGGGCTCTGACTGGCACAATAATACTGGACATCTGAATGGCAGAATATTACTGGGCTCTGACTGGCACAATAATACTGGGCATCTGAATGGCAGAATATTACTGGGCTCTGGCTGGCACAATATTCCTGGGTATCTGGCTGGCACAATATTACTGGGCATCTGGCTGGCACTATATTACTGGGCTCTGACTGGCACTATATTACTGGGCATCTGAATGGCAGAATATTACTGGGCTCTGGCTGGCACAATATTACTGGGCATCTGGCTGGCAAAATATTACTGGGCATCTGGCTGGCACAATATTACTGGGCATCTGGCTGGCACAATAATACTGGGCATCTGACTGGCACAATATTACTGGGCATCTGGCTGGCACAATATTACTGGGCATCTGGCTGGCACAATATTACTGGGCTCTGACTGGCACAATATTGCAGGCATCTGACTGGCACAATATTCCTGGCCTCTGACTGGCACACTATTACAGGCATCTGACTGGCATAATATTACAGGCATCTGACTGGCACAATATTACAGGCATCTGACTGGCACAATATTACAGGCATCTGACTGGCACAATATTCCTGGCCTCTGACTGGCACACTATTACAGGCATCTGACTGGCATAATATTACAGGCATCTGACTGGCACAATATTACAGGCATCTGACTGGCACAATATTCCTGGCCTCTGACTGGCACACTATTACAGGCATCTGACTGGCATAGTATTACAGGCATCTGACAGGCACAAATATTCCTGGTATCTGACAGGCACAATATTCCTGGTATCTGACAAGCACAATATTCCTGGTATCTGACTGGCACAATATTACAGGTATCTGACTGGCACAATATTACAGGTATCTGAATGGCACAATATTCCTGGGCTCTGACTTACACAATATTCCTGGTATCTGACTGGCACAATATTCCTGGTATCTGACTGGCACAATATTACAGGCATCTGACTGGCACAATATTACAGGCATCTGACTGGCACAATATTACTGGGGTCTGAATTTCACAATATTCCTGGTATCTGACTGGCACAATATTCCTGGGCTCTGACTGACACAATATTCCTGGGCTCTGAATGGCACAATATTACTGGGCTCTGACTGGCATAATATTACTGGGCTCTGACTGGCACAATAATACTGCGCTCTGAATGGCACAATAATACTGCGCTCTGAATGGCACAATATTACTGGCATCTGAATGGCACAGCAATTATGCCATATGTGTGTGGGGGGGGGGGTTAACATTGCGATGGATGGCGGGATTGCATGCAGGGGAGGGGGCAGGGTCCAGGGGGCCCAAGCAAATGATTACCCAGGGTCCAATCACTATTAAAGACGGCCCTGATCTAGGTGTTTGGGAAAATTCATGAGTGCAAATCTAGGTGTGGGTGCAAAGTTCTGGACATAATAAGGTTTTATTTTTCCATGGGTGACCTCTTGCAAACATTATTATGTCCAGGCTGGCTCAGGTGGAATACAATCATTTTTTCAAATAGCATGTTTTGGTTGGTTCTTTTTTTTGGAGGGGGGGAGGTGCCAGGGGGCAGCATTTTATCATTCACTCCAGGCAGCAAAAAGTCTTGGGCCGGCCCTGCTACAATGGAGAAACAAGGTATGCCAAAAACTTCTGATGTAGTAGAGACTGCAGTGTTCAGAACCATATTGAAACCAAATATATATTATGATGGAAAGCCAAACTAAAATATGACTGGGGCAATCTGCTCCTGTCATTAAGAAGTTTAACATTTTTCAGTTTTTAAACTCTTAACTGCTACTGCGACAAAACCAATAGTAGTGGGTTAATGGTACAGACACTGTAGAAGAGTCAGTTTCTTTTATTAAGCCTCCCCCGTCTATCCATAAGACCAGACATGAGATAATGAGGCCACAACAAGCTACTTTGCTGCAGTTCACTCCTTTTTTCCCATGCACCAAACCTGCATCCAATGTAGGGAGACACTGTGCCGCCCCACTCAAATCCAATTTACCCCAGACAAAAGCTGATCGACCAAATCCCCCACTAACAAACCGGTCACCATAGACAATTCGTATAATGTTTAGTTTTTATTCATTTCGAGACTAATTAACTTGAATCCCCCACTCTCCTCCGTACAGTGCCCAATTAATTTGCAATGCATGTCAAAGGGCTTCGGCCTTTCTGAGTCTCTGAAAAGCTTTGTAGAGAATTGTATTGATCTAACTACAGTTTCCTTGTTAGATTTCCTTTTTTTCCCCTTGCCTGGAGTAAGCTTGAATTTTTTTGTTAAAAGCCCTGCCTTACAAACCTTAATAGGATTTTAAAGCCACCCTTCTCCCTCCTCATTTCAGTTTGCTTCTAGTGCCCTGCATCCACAAACTCTTACAGGGGCTTAAAAAACCCATTGAGTTAAATGTATTTATATATGGGAAATATTGTGAGAGAAAGGTGTAAGTATTGTGAAATGCTAAACATCAATACATTGAAAAGAAAAACAAATTATTGACGTATGTAATTCTTCAAGGGATTAGGCAGAGTTTCTTTATAACTTCTCTGCTCCCTAGTAACACATTCGCCAACATGTCTTGCTTCATCAGGATGCTAAACGGTTAATTATAGCAAGTTTCTATCAGAATGGTCCAATAAAATGACCCCGAAACATAATTGGCCCCTACAGTCCTCTCAGTGATGACCTGTTATTAAACACCTATTGGAACTCACAAAAAGGGTCTTTCTAAAAAGCACTTAGAAGAGAACATAGAAAGGATCAAATACTGCAAGAATATTCTTATAAAAACACCACTTTTGGCATGTATGGAATTACATATAGGCAAAGGGAGCTGGTGGATGAACAAATTCAAACGTGATCAGTTGTGGGATAAGGGAAATTAAGCAACTGGCTTGCTTGAAACTTTGCCTCAGGTTAACAAGTGTAATACTTTTAATAGTTATTTACACTTCAAAGAAACTGAACTAATATTTAGTTAGCAAAAGTAAACTTTATTGAAAGTAACAGTAAAGATAAGATGTACATGTGATCTTCTCAGTATGTGTTTTGGGAAAAACTAAACTTTTAAACATTTTTCTTTTTAGCCAAACTATTGGCTTTTTTTTTCCCCTTGCACGATTTACTGAAATTGCTAGTGTTTTTTTTTTTTAACATATATATATATAGTAACTATCATCCATATAAATATACATATATATATATATATATATACATATATGGTAACTATCATACCCATAATGTATTTTTTTCATTGTGACCATGTGCCAGTCTGCTAAATAAACATGCAAAGACTTTATGTTCCTGCCTTGTGGTTAAAAAAGTATGCCTGTTGTTTTATTCTCCCAGGCAACACATGATAACTTACAAAAGAGGTGCTCTCTGTGAGCAGTAAATATAATAATTAGTTCTTTATATTTAAAGGGACTATGCCACAATAATAGGGTATTATTAAAGCTCACTGGCCATCTAAAAATGTAATTAAATAAATAATTTTAAAACAATATGCCCAACTGATTATCATTATTTTCATCTATTTTCATCTAACCAAGTTAATATAAATTTAGCTATAATTACCATTTGGAAATGACTCACAGCCCCCTGAGAAGTAGTTACTGGGAGTTTGGGAGATATTAGCTCCTACCAGCAAACAACTATGACATGGCATTTCCTCTTCTGAGTTGAGTGCCCACAGTATTGCATTATGCCCCCATAGTACCCATAGAAAATGAAAGGAAGTATAAGTTGGAAATCATTTACTCAGTACAATTAAGCATACCTCCCAAAATTTTAAATGGTCAAAGAGAGACAATTTTGTTTTCTGGAGAGTGGCTGATGGTGTGGCTATTGGGCAGGGCATTTTTATGGGACTTTACTGACAATTAAGAGCTCTAATGGAATTTGGTAAGCCATTTAGAATAAGAATAATGCATTTTATTTACAAACAATAAAGCATATGTACTGAATTTTAAACACACTATATGCTGACGAGTTGTATTGCTTTGGAGCTCTGTAATGCACCAGAAGAGGCAAGTGTGACAGCGGGATTGAGTAAAAATTAAACAGGGACACTTAGGAGGCATGAATTTAAATATCTTAAAGGGACACTACCACTTACATAAGATGTTACTAGATTACCTATGCATTTCAAACAAACACATATATAAGACATATGCCACTGTGTTTCTTTTCTATTAATTGCATACGAAATTAAAAATAAGATTAGGTGTTTATCTCCAGCATCCATTTTGAGAATTTTACCCATGATGCAACATTCTACAAAATCTTCCAGCAAGCCTCACTTTATAACTGTGGCCAAAGCCTGCATGATAATGTCATAAGATACACCCCTGCTCTCTTACTGGCTCCTGGGTATCATAGTGGGCAGGACTAGGTGGCTGTGTACAACTTTTTTTTACCTGCCTTCCAACACAAAGAGCGGAGATTGACCTGGTCAAACAGATTTATAACTCCGCCCCTTTGTGATATAATAGTTGCATTACCCTCCCAATCAATGCAAGTCTTTGAACAGAATTCTGACTTATAGACTGCATTCTGTGTCCCCAGACCCAAAGTGAGATACTGGTGCTGTAAAGTCTCTGGGGGTGGCACCCAAAAACACTATAGTTCACAAAATGACAGCTCCCAGTCATACTTGTTTAGTAAAATGTTTCATAAAATAAACTCACGTAACAAAAACAAAAGACATATCTGAAATCAGCAATGCAAAATAAATTTAAAAAACTTTTCATTTTTTGGTGGGAGTGTCCTTTTAAAAAGGTAAAGTGATATATGATGAGCAAAGAACATTTCTAATTTAATGGTCCACTTTTCCATATTTAAAATAAGTATGTCTGTAGAGAAAAAAAGATGAAAAATGTGCAAGATTCAGCTAACAGTACAATAAAAAGATCAGTGATACAAATATATAAGTCAATATACATCATATGGCACCACATTAATTTGCTGTGAAGTAAATTGTTGAAACATCTGAGAACCAATGCATTAAGAGATAGAATGGGGGGGGGGGGGGTGAGGTCCTCTTAACTTCCTTGGGTAAGGAGGCTACCATTGATTAAAATGAATACAAATAATAGGATGGTTGGATATATGTAGTAAGGGAGGGAAGAAAAAGACAGATTTCGCTTCTTAGAAAACCCTGGATGTTCAGTCAATGTACTCATTTATTAGTTTCAGACCAAGAACGAATAAATATTGATCTTACTGACCTAAGTAGGGTGTGAATGACCTTTCTCATAGATCCACCAAAATGAAAACATAAAGGATTAGACCGCCTCTTTTTTGAAATTTAAAAAAATAAATAAAAATAAAAATCTACATTCAACACTTAGGATGTCTTCAGAAGGTAAACACAGTGGGGTTCATTGACTAAACACCAATATTCAGACTGAAGAGGGACATGACTGTGTTAATTTGAGTTAATGTGTTCATTTTAACTATACTGAATGGCACAACCAATGGTAAGACATTAAATGGAATCTGTAGAAAGTAGACCACAATTTGATAAAAAAAAAATGTATTTATTACTATCATATAGCATAATAATCAGTGTTCCAGGCCATACGTTTTTTTATTAAATAAAAGTATAGCACATGGACAGAGATGTTGATTATTATGCTATAAAATATTATCTAACAAATACTATTATTAGATAATTTGTTGTGCTCTACAATTGAATTTTAACGAGTCCTAGAAAGTTATTACAGTAGTTAAAAAGGGAGCAACGTGACAACATGTTAGATGACATACATGTATAAATGCCATTGTAAATATGTACACATAACCTTCTATAGGGATACATCCCTTCTGTGTTCCTCCAAATCAAAATAAGCCATTTTACATTTAAAACTATATAAAGCAATTTCCCTTTCATGGAATTTAAAACAATCTCTTTCATATTATTTAAAGCATTATGCCATATTACCATATAAGGCATTGATTAAACGTAATATTTTGTTACAAACTAATTGAACTAAATGAAAAGTTAAATATTGTCTTTCTGTAGGGGAGTATTTAAATGCTCTCTTCCCCCAATTTTCTATTCATTCATTGCTCTTGGGCAAGGACAAATAAAGTGTGTTTTATATAGGGAAGGTATACATTCAGGCTGTTGAGAGCATGTGAACAAAAATCATCAAAATGACAGCTTCATATGGTTAAATGCCTGTCTGAAACTTAAGTATCCATTGATCCTACTTTTATAACTGTCTCTCCAATGCAACTGCTTGCACAACCTTCATTCCTCTTCTAACACCTTACAACAGTATCTCCCTCTACATCAGGGATGTCAGACTGCGGCCCTCTACTTACGGATGGCCCCCATATCCTTATATACTCTGTCAGCTAAGAGGCTGGCAAGGAGAATGAGAACTGTAGTCTTCTAACAAATGTAGGATGGCAGTTTGACACTCATGTTTTAGACCCTAAGGGGTTCATGTACTAAACAAGTGCAGTAGGGAAAGAAAGTATGTGAAACATGAGTAAGGAGCAATTTGCGACTATTTGTAACATTTTGCGCTTGTTTTCACTGATTTGCGCTTCTTCCGTTTATTTTTATTTAGTGTGCATTTTTCCGGTTGCGCTAATAGATTGGATTTGTGCATGCTAAAGAGTTTTGCGAATATGTTGTGAAAAATAATTCTTATTTGCGTGTGCTTTCAAAAGAGGTAGAAAAAATATTTGCAAAATTGCCTGTTTTTATTCACAATTATGCCCGTTTTAATTGCAGTTTGCGCATTTGTACTATTTTAGTGTTAAATGTTTAGAACATTGCAACAGGCGCAAAGCGCAAAAATAGTTTTGCACATAAAATATATTTGCGTTTTTTTTAGTACATGACCCTCCAAGTGTCCAGCTGTGGTCTTCCAGCGGTTTCTGGACAGGAATTATGGGATTTTTATAACTGCAACAGCTGGAGGGCTACAGTTGGACACCTAGGCTCTAGACTGTAAACTTTCAGTAAGGACTCTGTGTTTGAGTTTTGCACTGTGTATATAGGGAGCAAGGGACATAGGTCGTTAATGTAATCAAATGTAGCTGGTGAACATTCAAGCTGAACTTTAGCTCAGAATACAAAAAAAATAATCATTAAGCTGATAGGACTTAACTGTCACTCCCTGGATTGTCCCAAAAGGCATTACACTGGTCAAGGTGTGATACAATATCAATTACAAGGGATAAGATGAGGTAAAACACTATCTGTTTACAAAGAA
The DNA here is from genome assembly GCA_036172795.1 of Pelodytes ibericus. Taxonomy (NCBI): domain Eukaryota; kingdom Metazoa; phylum Chordata; class Amphibia; order Anura; family Pelodytidae; genus Pelodytes; species Pelodytes ibericus. The sequence continues at coordinate 109,382,027 of CM069860.1, forward strand.
AAGGCTAATGTATAAGATAATGGTGCAGCATCCCAGTAATTACAATGGTGTAGTTCCCAGCAGGACTCCTCCAGATGACTATCTCCCTTGTCACCAGAATCTGGCTATCCTCCTATTTGCAGAAAGTTTCCCTTGCTCTGGTTCTCATTGTGTTCAGTCCCTTCTCCCTTATTATCCATGTCTTTATATGCATAAGATCTGAAAAAAATGACTTTATACATGACTACATTTTAGCAACCACTTCCTACCTCCTTCCTCACTTATGTGGATTGTCTTGGCTCTGATAAGTACTCATAGTATTGAATTCTGTCCATGACATCTCTGGCTGCATGTTTGCTTGCAGAAACAAAGTGATTTTTATTTATTTGTCACATAATGAAAAAGTTTAAAGCAGGGTCACTGCAATAAATTTTTTATGCAGTCTGCTCCGATTCATGTTTCTAGTCACAAATAGCAAAATAAATTTGGTGGCCTAACACCAGATTATATGTGAATTGCTGGTTTTCATCAAATAATTTTAAATGTAAATGTATTGGTTGTATGGATCAATACTTAGACTTTTCTGTTGCAGGAAATACTCCTATAGTTTTGTTTGGATAACACGTCCTGTTGTTAATTACATTGTTCTGCATGAAGGGGTAGACTGATTGCAGTCTGGATAATTGGGAAAATGAAGCCCTGAACCCCCTAATGTCCAAAATGTTTGTAGAGCCAATGGTGTGAAAAATAGATTTCACCTTATAATCAGATCTCAAAGGAGAGGTCTGTTCAAAAAGTGTCAATTCAGGTCCCTTTGGCCACATAAAGCTGGGTGGGCACCATGATCCTACACATACACATCTGGATGTTTGTGCACCTCCTGCAGGCACAGACATCCTCCTGCACTGCCTTACTCTCCAGCACATCATGAGTCATCATGCTGACACCACTGTACCACCAGGTAGGCCCCTTCAGTGCCAGGTAGGCAAGTCACATTAGGGGAAAAATGGATGTTTGGAAAGTGAGGAAAGGCATGTGGGGTGGCAACTGGGGCTACGGAAAGGGACGTGGGATCAATCTGGTTCTGTGGAAAGTGATGTGGGTAACATGCAAACGAGGGCAGAAGAACTTGGGTGAAGGGAAACAGAAGAAGGAATAAAAACAATATTATTTTACATAACATTTGTATTAAATTAAAAAGATTACTTGTTTACTCACAAAACGTTTTTTTATTATTGGATCACCTTGTCTTCAGCTCTTTTCTTTTTCTCAGTCATTAAGATCAAAATACTGTATATGCCAGATGTTCCCAAATGTTCTCCCCAGTGATGGGAAAACAGCAAAACTGGTGACTTCAGTGTCGTTTTGTCTTTAGTTTCTCAGTCATTTATTATTACATTAATATTTGTTTATATAGTGCCAGCAATTTACATAGCACGAGGTACAGAACATAGAGGGGGTCTACATACTAAGTTAGACGAGAACAGACTGATACGTGAGGTAGCGTTCCCTGCTCGCAAGCTTACAATCTAGAGTAACCTGTTATTGAATACTAAGAACAGAGCTGTGTACCCATGAGAAATATTTGTTGTTTCTTCTAATATCTGAACAGAACATGAGAGTACCTTCACATTTGAACTCTTAGAGCACTTGATCTGTCCAGCTCTATTTCTCTGTTGAAAACAAGTGGACATTATAAGAATAGTTTTCAACAGGTGGACCTCTGTTGCTATTTCTTTGGGAGACACAGTTGTCAAGGCTAGCTGTTTTTGGTTGGACCTGACACTTTGGCTTTAGCTCTCCTTTGTAATCAATGCAGCAGATCTTCTCCATGGGAGTTTTCTCTGTTGATGTTTACATAGGATTAAAGGGTATTAGTTCTGAGCACAGGGGTCAAAACCTGTTGCTCAGAAGCTTCCATCATGTTGGGTGGAGGCTCAGTACTGTCTGGTCTCTAAGATGCTGCAGACAGGTGATTGTGGGTAGCCCTGCTCAGTACTACTTTTTCTAGAGACCTATGCATCTAAAAACTATGGATTTGCAACATAAAATGCTGCTTGGCAGGTCTTCCTGAGTAACAAAGTACAAATCTTTGGCTCCATCAGGAATGCAGAATCTGGTATGTTAATTATAGAAAGCTGCTCTTATCCCTTGTACAGTAACAGATTAACCCTTTCTTTGTGGTAAGAGATACAGACAATTAAGGAATTTGCTACTTATATGCCAAAGTGATGGTTTTATACAATATAGTATTTCATGCACAGCTTTGTAACTGCTGTATGAGCAGTCATGGTGAAGTTAGCTAATATATTCTGTAGACAGAACATGAAAGTGATTGTGCTGCTCTCTTTTAATTAGATAAGATGCATCCTGCAGGGCAGGGATGATTTCAGGACAGCCACTCAATATACTCTTTTCAATAGCATCCTTGGGAAGAAAAAAAAAGGTGAGATGTGGTCATAGATCACAATATGAAAATAGTCCATATGTTCTAGTCTAACAATGTTAGATGTGGAGCAATTGCCATGGAAACCAATGGAAGATTCCTGATGATTCCTCAATTCTTTACATAACTGCCTAGGTGTTCAATGCTGATTATACACAAGGTAAATAAATACCATGTGCTGTTTAGACTACACATTAATGTAATAAGGTCACTGCTAATGTGGCTAAATAAACATCCCATTCAATGTGTAACTTGCAGGTCTGAAAACACATAGAGCACTACAATGTGCATACCTTCAGCCACATCCTTTTATGGAAAGATGTATTGACTCATTACTTAGACTTGCCCGACAGGTCCCTCTGTTTGAGGTCATTTGCAACCTTGTTGTCAATAGGTATTGAGATGAATTGTGTGAGATGAAGTTTGTAACACGCCTGACCACAAAGCCTGCTATCCCAGTGCAAAGATATCCAAACTGTCTGTATCTTAACTGAATACACCGGCTCTAGTAGTAAATAATAGAAGGTAAACGTCATTTTTCTAGACAACATAACAGTTTAAACCTTTGTTGGCTAACCTGTAGTAATTTAACTGTGGCAAACTTCATTTACTATGATGCTCAGAGGCTTGCAGTGCATGGTTGAGTGGCAAAAGTTAGCCATCACTGGTTTAACCTGTTGAATGCTGCTTAATAAAATATACATTAATTTGCCACAACTATGGTTTAAATGTACTTTCCATTAAAATATGTGACAGTAGATCTTTAATAATAATATATTATTCAAAAATAGGTTTATACATTTAAAGCCCGCATGTGGCAAGCAGTCCCTACAGGTATATATACTCACTCACTTACATGTGCTGGGCTGATGTCTATCCAGCTGCGGTTTAGACAGATCAATAATAACGCTGTTATTATTTTATAAAGCCAGAATGTCACTGAACGCTGGTCGAGAACGATACTGATAAAATAGATTACGTTTCATAATATTTATATAAGCATATAGATAACAAATTACAAATATATATTATGTGTAAGATCTAATTGTATACACACACATACAGATATATCAAATATGTATGCATACAATGTATTTAATAAATATATGTATACACCTATTGTCTAGATGAGTAGATCATAATCTTACATGCGTTTATTCCATTGCCTGACATCTTCTGAGATCCTTCTTGTATAAATATCATATTTCTTTCACATATTTCCTTTCATGTTGCTTATCTTGAATAGTAGTATATAATTTTGTCTCAATAAAACAGTCCATACGTTTCGTATGAGTAGACACAGTATTTACAGTTTCGAGAACCTAGATTATTCTAACCTTATAAAAGAGATGTCGTGTTTTATTTTGTATTTAACCAACAGATTAATAAGGAATTAAACGAAGAAACGGAACTCGATGAAATAGTCTCCTAGCGCTGTGAACATTTAAGCTGTCTCCAAGGCAATCAGACATCTTTTCTAATTAGATCTACCTCCCAAGTTCAGACATATCCCGAAAAGATAATTTAGTAACAGAATTTGCAAATACACTAAAAAAAAAATGTAAACGTTACAAAGTTAATGTATTTTTAAATGCCTATTTTATTACCAAGAAATATCTGAAGGACTTAACTTAAAGATTCTTTCCACACATAAAAGGATTCAAAATAGCTAATTATTTAGAATTTTGGAAAAACTCCATCGGTTTATGCACAACTGTATTATTAAAAATAATTTACACTATAAAATGCGACACAAAAACGTAAGTTACTTTTTGTAACAATTTGTATTTTCGTCAGATGAGTAATCGCTTTCTCTATCTAATGGATCAGTTTCAGCTAAACCATAAGGTCATGGTATGTCAGGGTAATTAAAACATATTAAAATAGTTACGGTAATCGAACAACCTTATGCGAGGCTTAAGTAGATTATATCTTAAGGGTACTCTTGTGTTTAAATGAATGTAATCAGGCATACAGGGGACAAGATAAGAATTGTATGTATATGTGACAATATGAAGACATCAGGGCAACATGGCATAATACATTACCCATCCTACAGAATTATTTTAGTACTAAAAAGGTCATAAATCCAAGAGGGGGCAATCAGCAGGATACAACATGTGATATTATCCAAACAATATTCCGCCCAGACTAAATTATTATTATTATTATTATCTGAATGACATCTGACTCTGGACTGTTTAAAACGTGTGTTTAACCCTTCATTCACACTCTGTCGATGGCCCTTTTGCAAGTAGTTTAATATTTACAGACAGCAGGGTATCCATTGTTTCAGACTTGGCATTAAATCACAACTTGGCTGTGGAAACAGATCTTTGATCCCCTTTTATATAAAACAAGCAAAGCAATTTAAAGACCACTTTAAAAGTAGATCAGTTTCTTTCTCTCCTTTTTAAAAACGAAAAAAAAAAAAAAAATAACGATATCAGATTTAAACGTTTTGTCAGGTCCCTCGCCCCCCTTTCCAAATCCCTGAGTTATGTCACCTCCACTGCGTCAGTCATGTGAGTCCAGATACCTATTAATGGAGGCCACTCACAAACACGTCACATTATTTGCTTTCTTTAAAGGGCCTGAAAGCTCATATATAGCTGGGATTTTATGGCCTTATCTGTCATCACGTGGTTAGAAGGGAAAAAATCTTTTAGATTATTTACAGGGAATACATTATATAAAAAGGATTGAGTTAAACGTGCTAGAGTTTCATCCTTAGGTCTATCTATGGATGTATATGTGCACTCACATGTCCAGAAAAACTCCCACCACATAAGGTAAATGCATCATAACAATATAAACATAGTAAATATATAGTATACACACACAGAAACATTCATAAATGTATATATTCTATATTTCATATCAAATATATAATATGATTTTTTTATATATTTTATGTGAGCATAGCTGCTCATATAGGAATATGATCTACAACTATTTCAATGTATCTTTCTAAAATGTGTGTACACTTTTACACAATTAGACATGAATACGTTTTTGTAAAGAAGTTATTACCACTCCATAAGTATCCATTATAGCACATCTAATGCACCTCGTTTTGACGCAGAAGATATCTTGGTAAGGTGTGTATTCAGTGTTGTATGGACAGCTATCGACATAATAAGATAATCATTTGGGTGTATTTCTTAAAACAAGTTTTAAAAGAATTAGAAAATCAGTAATCGTTTCGTGCATCATGTAAATAAATATAAATTTACAATATATGTATATTTATATAAATACATACACACACATGCATATATCTATTCATTCACTGGACAGATTTTTTTTTATAATAACGTGTACTTGTATGTGTGTTTATATGTACCTATGTGATTGATGACAGTTGTATTTTTCTATAATGACAGCACAATATTTATATGAGACCCCATAATATATATTCAAATAAAATATATTCTATTTATGCTGTATGTCAGTATAAAATATGCCCAATTTCACTTTTAATGTGAAATTAAATAAAGTGATAAAGTTTGAAAACACGATTCTCAATAGGCAAGTTTTTCAGTAGAACGTTTATGTCCAGTATCACACATATACGTAATCCCTGAAATCTAAGTATAAAGGTACACGTACATTCGGGTTATAAAATAAAGTGGTCCATTAAATTGTTCAAATATATAGCTTCTGTAATTATACGTATTTCCGAATTTAAAGACAATGTTAGGTAGATTTATTTTAACATCCCCCAAAAACTCTAATTTTTCTTCCTGTAAATATTTATTACGTATATACATTTTGTCCTAATCCAGCAGACCTTAATGTGAGGTTACAGCTGGGTATAGTTACAAGCCTCATAAATACTGTATTTTGGACGCTTGAGACCACGAGAATATTTTAAATATTAGCACTGAAAAGTGTAATAAAGGTATAAGTGTTATTTTTGTTTCCACTCTAAACCAAACACGACAGCAAAATAAAATATATGTAAATATATGTAGATTCGCTGTTTTGTAGTTAGACTCACGCTGAACTTTAAAAGACAAAAAATGTGTGCTGTCAGAGAGTGCTGTGATTCTGTCTTTATCTGGGGAGATTTCTAAACGATGCAAGTATAGAATTCGCGTGTAATGAAAGCCAGGTCAATAGAAGGAAACTCTGTTTTTTATTTGCAATGCCTTCTCTGTGCCTTGTAGGTTGCAGCAGCTCACAGACACTGTTTGAAGTCACTGATTACATTTATCAGGGAAAGACATTTTTATTAGCTTTGAAAGTGCCAGGGATAGATATACAGAGTACACCATAGGGCTATGACACTTCTGAGAACATGGCAGGATTAGGGATTACAAGTGGTTAAAATGCAATCGATTGGATGTATTACTAAAACATATGGATAGTTAGTGACAAGGAAAGATAGAATTACACGACAGACGCACAGTAAAATAAAATCATTTCATGAGCCTTGATTTCACATTAAGCAATACACTGTTTGGGAGTATTTCTGGGGTGTTAGCAATTTAGCTAATTTGGGGTTTGTTTGTTGTTGACGTGGATTACTCATCATAATGATAACAATATTTCATAGTTTGGTTTCATTAGGGCTAAGATGTATGTGTAAATTATTATCATCATATTTAGAATTATTTCATACAAATAAGTGTATCAGTGTGTCGATTAACGGTGACTTAAAGGTGAATGAAGGTTATAATTTTTGAAAATAAAATCCCAATAAAATAGATTATTACAGTCTGCAACAATTGTTTTATATACACACACACACATATATATAGTATACAGTTGTGTGTATGTATATATATATTATAAATAGGTATAAATATATTATAGCTATTAGGTATTATAGATAATTTACACATATACTTAATATATATATGTCACATATTTCTTTGTATATAATAATATGTTGTAAAACCAGCACTGACAATAAGTAGAGAATATGAGATCCCCATAAAGCCAGCCTTGTATATAATAGCAGGGCTCACTGATAGCCAGCAGGTTTATATGACTACATTTTGGCTATGCAGTCTGAGAGAAGGCTGCTGTTCCCTCTTACTCAGCCCCCTCCCCAGCTTGTCCCTTGTACACATGTTTGTGTCTCTCCAGATGAAACTCAGCAGGAAACTGATATTGGCACCAAATCGAGAAAACGTGTCCCGGGCAGTATTATGAGTGTTAGTTCAGCAGTTTTTTAAGGGACCATACTTCTTGTACTTGTCATCTTCCCATTGACAGCAGGCAGTATTACATTCTTCATGCCCTTCTGCTAGTGATGGCCCTTTAACCTTTTTATTTTTTGCACAGCTCCCATATTCTTCTAAGGTATCAATCGATTGCTTAAGTACAATATGGCATGTGAAACTCGCTTTAAGAAATCTGTCATCTGCCATGGAATCAAATACCTACTCTGACTACAGTGCAGCTTGTCCGCTGCTAAATAGAAATTCTTTGGGAATGTCAACGAGGAGTCAATTCAATTCTAATTCACCGGGAAACTTCTAGCACTCTAGCTGTTGTGCACTGTATTTTCCGCGATGCTCAGGCTAAGCATGATGGGAAATGCAGTGCAAAACAGCATGAGTGTCAAAGACAAGCAATCACTCACCTCTAATCCCGGGTGGAAGACAAATGTCGTACCAACAAAAGCAGATTTCCCCTCCCATCGCCACATAAACTGATAACCCCAAATTAACAAGAAACCCATGGGTATTTACTTATTTTACACTTACCTTCTAACACTTCTGTCGTAGGTTTGAGAGACTAGCAGTCAAGCATCTCACGTACAGTAATACAGACAAGCCTTGAAAGATTACAACAGATACAATCAGGGCTTTGATCTTCTACTGTGTCTAAAACAGAACAAAATATTATATTTGTCTCCGTTCATTAAGTAATAAAGATTCATGCTTTTTAACAGTAATGGATCCCACTCCTTCCACCCCACCCCCTATACTGGAAATATTAAAAGTGGCACCAGACCACAATTATCTCAAGCTTCCTGGATAATAAAACTTATACTTTGGGAACCTATAATACTTATAGAGATTTCTTTCTTGCTAACTCAGGGTTGAATCTGGATGTACTTACATGTGTCCCACTGCTAGCTACCTTGTAGATTACCCATGACTGCCTTACTTGTAAAATGATGGAAATGAGAGAGAAGAGTGGGTTAAATCGTTTAGTTAAGGAACAGCCTAAACCTTCTGGCGCCTGTTTCTATAGTCTAAAAATATTGCAGCCTTCAGCAAGGCAATTTTGACAATCTGCTGTAAAAATATTCTGGCTGTTGCTGTAAATTGCCTCTGATCAATAATTCAGAGCTTGTCAGTAGCCCATATCACAAAGTTCCAGGAAAACCCGAGAGGGCTCTGGATGAGGGTGTGGGGCGTAAGGAATCCAGCTGAGATCTTTAAGGGAGGGGGTATTCTGCACTAGGAAATCTGGACAGTTTGGGAGGAACAGCAGAGGCATTAGTGGAAGTGGAGTCTGCAGCTTTTAGCAGTCAGATTACAAACCTTTAGAATTAAAATGATCATTTTGGATAGATATGATTTGAATAGACCGACAATTTAGTATATGTTGTTAGTGAGTGGCACCATTGTTTATCGTATAGTCCTGACTTTATTACCGTACTTTGATAGTTTAGACACCTGGATAAAGCAGTACATTACGCAAATGTATCTTGTTTAATTTATTGTGGTCTGTTGCCACTTTTAAATTAGGGTTGGACTGGCAGAGCATCATGGGAAATGTGGTCAACAACAGTTGGTGTGGCAAATAGGAGATTCGTTAGAGATTCACGCCAAATCGCACACAGTTTTTTTGCAGTCTGAAGAAGCCTTATACTTAACCAGTTCAATGTTAGAAGCCTTTGTGGCACCCATGGGGGTAAACAGTCATTTGCAAAAACCTTGCAACACATAAATATACAAAATGTTGCAATGCTTAAGGGTGAGCGAGATTATATTATACCATTGCTTTCAGGATGCTCTAACAGAGATAGATGAAATGGCAGGGGCTTGTCAGAAAAGCAATCTTTTGGGCTGTTCATTTAATTGGTAAGTGGACGTTTCAGAGACACTATCGACAGACTAGCCCTTATTCTGGGAAATAAAGAGAGAGGGTCTGCTTTCTGGAGGGCTGTATAACTGATTGAGGAGTGTCAATTCATTACTTATGGGAAAGTTAATCATTACTTCAAATAACAAATGTACCGTACTTATTTTCTTTAGAAGGAGAAGGGTCTCTAATTTCTTACTGCATGGTGAATTTCCTTCCAGCAGTGAAACAGTCCAGTTTAATTACTTGTTTGGCAGTATATGTTCAGTAGACTGATTAGAAGAATAGAATTTGGACAATCACCATGCATGACAAGGTTGCATGTATATATAAAGTGTATTAATAAAAGGGAAACCCCCACTGTTTGGTTAATAACAATATGCAAGTGCATTAATAAAATGAATGCGCATTTCAGGTCTACTAATTATGGAGGAATAATCAAATATAGAAGGGTTGGAATAAACCCGTTTTTGTCCCTTGTGCTGATAGTAGACTTATCCGATTACAAGTTACACGTTGAAGCGAATTGGTTATTTAGATAGCCTTCTGCCAAACTGTCTAATGGGACATAGTTAATTAACACTGGCACTCTACAAGAGAGGTGCTGTATTTTTGTCAACACTGGTTCCTATTTGCTTCACCTTCTGTTGAATTAGAAAGGACTGCACATGAAGGTGGGTGTTTAAATGGGAATAAGCCTGTAATGGACCCTGTACAGACCTCACAGACACTACTGGCTGGGTATTTACCACAATACTGCCAAATTAAACCTATATCGCCCTCCATTTAGTCGGATAAAACCCCACCTAACCACGAGGAAACACTGTGGGTAGGATGATGTGCCAGAGACAGGAATCCTACATATATCAACAGCAGGCAGCGATTCTCTAAAACGACACTTTCCAAGTAGTGTGCAATGTTATTAGTTATCAAGTCATCAATATCCGACCATGCTCTGTAAACTACATGTGTATAATGGGTTAATAATAAACCAAGAGCCAACAATGTAATTTACATATAATCCGGTCCCACTCTGGGAGTTATTTATGAAAATGCATTATCGGGAATAGTTATAAAATTGGAGCAATAACCATGGAAACCAATGAAGCTTTCCTGCTGTATCGACTACTTTTAGAACTTTGCTCCATATCACAGCACGCGGTGTACTATTCTGGCAAATGTGATGGAAACCATTTGTACCTGTGAGGAGAAAATTCATTGGTGGAAACAATGACTGGCTATCAGCTTTGGGGAAACAGGGAGATCTCTCCTCTGCTTCACGACTTTTGCTCTGTAGTAGGCGCAGCGATATGACGTCATGTTGCGAATGCAGAACTGTTATAAATAGTTACATTACCGACACATTTAAAAAAGGCATGTTGGCAGCACAGACAGTTGGCTATGGTAATTAAATGTAAAGGTGTTTATTAGGTAGCAGGTAAATCTGCAATGAGACTCTCTAAACGTATTACATCAGTGCCAGACATTCTACACAAAACCATATATAATGCACCAGATACACCGATAGATTCGCCTGTTTGCTGTAGAAATAAAGGCAAGGAGTCAAAATGATGGGTCTATAGGCTAAGGAGACTTTGGGCTTTATTCATGAAATAGGTTATTCCAGGGAATTGACAAAAAAAATAAACATTTTTATGTCCAAGTAGCCTAGTGGGAAACATCTTCTAATTCAGCTAAATTGGAGAATTTTTCCAACTGAACAACTTTGGCCTTAACTTTGAAATTCCTGTGTCATTTCCCTGCAATTCTCTCTTTCATGAATAAAGTTTTTTGAGTGCAGGAGTTTTAGACCTTCCTGAGGCATAATAGAGCCCATTTGTACCATATTATCGTCATACATCTATCTATCTATCATCTATCTATCTATCTATCTATCTATCTATCTATCTATCTATCTGTCTGTCTGTCTGTCTGTCTATCTATCTATCTATCATCAATCTACTGTACCTTCTTGTTAACCATGTTTGGAAATGGAAAAAAAACCTTTTAGATTAGCTTTCCAACATCTGCTTGTAAAATAATATAGAAAAGGACTGGGAAGTTTAGGAAAGCCACACTCTCTGCTTTTTCTAGAGAGCCATCAGATAAACACCATTAAGATAATGAGCAGACCAGCACTGTTTTGTTCTCTTTAAGCTTTGATATTATATACCTTTCCTGGTCTTAAACAGATTAGGGGAGGTATGGTTTTACACAGAAAGGTGGGAAGCAATGCAGTTAAACTATCCATGTTAGAGGAAGATGTGTACTCTACTAAATTATTATTCATACTGGGGCCTCCTGGGATTGATTAGTTCAGAGTGAGCAGATGTTAACTGGTGTTGCATGTGGAAAATGTGTACTGCAGGCCTGCACTAGAACTTCCACTCTCCATCATGTATTATTTTTTATAAATGCCCCAGTTATAGTCGTCATCATAGGGCAGGTTTTTATTCCTTATACCACCCACTTAAGTATATCTAATTAACCTGACAAGGCACATGGAAACGTTCAAGATTATCTTAACAACAGCAGGATTAGATATATTGGTGCTCAGCATAGTGGGGGTTATTTATAAAAAAAAAAAAAAACAATCAATTCTGGGGCAAAGTTATAAAAGAAAAGTAATTGCCATGGAAACCTTTGGGATGTTGCTGTTGCTTAGACCACTTTTAGAACTGTGCCTATATTGTGTATCATAAGAAATTATTATTTTATTTAGGGTGGAGATATAAAAATGCATGCTTTGGGTAAAAAAGACTGCAGACTGGTCTACATGTTACAGATTACAGTTCTGGAGTATATCATTTAGCAAAGAAGTCCCTAAATACAATAACAATATGGTCCCTCTAAAGTTACTAGAGGTAAAATAAAAAAACACATTCCTTTTAGAGTAACACAATTAAGCTTCATGGGACTGTAGATTTTTGCATTTATATTCCAATCAAACTTTCAAACAAACATACATAAGAACTAGACACTAGTGTATTGGTGCAAATATCTTAGAAAATGGTTACACCCCATCTCACATTTGGATTTAGTATTGCTCAGTGAACATGGATTTTTTTTTCCCCTGTAAGAAAAGTTTTCTATAAATGACCTGGTAGTAAAAAGTACTGAGCCAAAAAATGTTAATGTAAGTCATCAGTTATGGATCAGCCTAGGTTCCCCAGCACCAGAATCTTGTCTTTCCAAAGGTTGGCCAGGGAGTATGAGAGTTGTAGTCCATTTGCTGCTGGAGGGTTTCAAGGTAGACGGAAAATAGATATTGGAATTTATTTCACAAACCTTTTTAGTAAACTCAACAAGTCTGTAAAAGGCATAATGCTGTTTTGCTCTAAACTGTGTGTCATTGGAGTCCATGCTCCAGCTCTTCACATCACCTACAATCTCTAGTCCACTTCTAGCTATTTGTTTTTTGTACCACGTTAGTGAAAAGAAGTGGATCTGCTAATTTGAAAAATAGACCTGCTACAATGTATTCATCCTGCTAAATACAGATATCATAGGACAAAGCTATTTCACATCTAGCAACTCTTACTACCAGATAGGACATTGTCACATATATAAGTATACGTGTAAATATTTACTAGTGTATGTGTAATAAAACAGAAAACTGAAAAAATTTACGGACTTTTTAGTAATTTTTCTAAATTTCGGGGGAGGCAATTTTCACTCGAACTTCCTGCTGTGTTCTGCAGCAGCCTCCTACTAGTGAATTACAGAGGAAGTGCTCTAAAAGGCTAAGTGGTAACAAAAGAAGTCTGCCCCTGACGACATAAAACCACAAATATCCTTTAAACGTCTTAAATTCTGTTAAGGTGTATAAATGTTTTCATTTGGAACTTTATCCATTATTGTTTCACAGAGGACAAATGTAGGTTTAGCTAGAATTCAGTTTAAAAAGAAAATATTCCTTTATGATCTTTTGTTTTCACATATCAGGTGTGTTTTTGTTTTCGTTGCCTTAATTGTGTGAATAATGCTCTAAATCTGGGGGACATATGATGTAGATAGAAGCATATCTTATTCTGGTTCTGTCGTTTGTAAACATCATTAGTTAAATAAATGAGATTTGTTGCCCTTATGACCTGTTTTAGTGGTCTGATATGAATAATTGTAAGGAAGTTGTTAGCTGAATTTCCACATTAATGTTTTCCTGTATAATCATGTATAGGCTCCATCTGACACAACAGATGCTATTTGTAGACTTCAATGCTCATTATGCTCGGCCAACCTCTTTTTTTATTTTACGCTTTCTCGGTTTTTATGTACCCTCTTCAGGGCAGCTCCCAACATTCTAGAACAAACTGAGGGTGGTGGGATTCAAACGCCATCGACAACTAGTGCACTATAACATGGCTATAGAACCCAAAAGCCACAAATTACTTGTGTAACTCTGCTCCATCAAATACGAATAGCATTCCAGATAAGCACAGTAAAACGTGTGTTGTCACCAGAGATATCCCCAAGTAGCAATTGTCCCCTAAAGATAAGCTGCCCCCAGCCATTCACATTTACTGCCAAACCACAAGTCTCTTTCCCTGGCATAAGTGTGAGTGTGCATAAGTCTACCATAAAGGCTATAGTTGCAGATAAACATAAAATTGTAACAGTGTTGCCACACCATTATTACATACATTATCCTAAAGAACAGTGTATATGTAAGAATAAGCTACGGTAATTTACCCTATTTGTACCACAGCACTTGGTAAGATGTCACTGCTGACAACAACTGATACAATGCACATTATAGTTCCCATGATGCTCATCCAGCAGTATGGCTGCCTATCTATTATGGAACCTGTATTACCAAACCTTAGCCAGCACTGGCCTGAGGCTTGTGATCAGGTTTGAGATGCTTCTGGACTTTGGCTAATGGCTGTCAGGAGGAGTAACAAGTAGCTGGAAGAACTGGCCAATATTTAACTAGGATGCTTGGCCATCAGATCTTTCTTTGTTTGCTTGCAAATTAATCACCCAGCGCACAGTCGGCGCCAGTGTAGATTTATCGCACTCGGGAGGGTGAGTGGGGCGGCCACAGGACACAAAGCTGGTTCGCACCTTCCTGCTTTTGATCCTAGATTAGAGCAGCCTCCCCTTCACAATACCAGTCTCCAGAGGATGGGAGGTCACTCACTAGGGAGGGAAGAATAAGTAGTGCGAGGGTGAGGGCACTATCAAGATCCTGCCGAGTCGGGTAATGAAGAGAAATGCTCTCGGTCATATACATCTCATGTGTGGCCATAATGCCTAGGGACACATTATACACAATTAGACCTCATACTGATCCAACATTGTATCTGGAAACAGAGTGTGTAGATTCATATATATCCTACACATATTCACAATGGTACATTGCAGTCTAGATTTGGAACTTGATCATGTTTGTATAGCAGACGCAAAGGTGGTGTAAAGTGTCAGTAAGTATTGAGTATGATTTTTGTATTGGGGCAATGTACATGGAACAACGTTACTGTATGTCCACACACATTAAGTATGGGACAGATAAACAGGAGTCCAACCATAGTGGCATATACATATGAATAAACACCTATAACATTTATATGTGTTTGCATAAGTGTATATAAATAAATATATCAATACAGTTAACGCTATTATGACTGATTTATAAAATATTTTTCCTTTATTACAATTGCCTGTGTGAGTAGACGTACAGTTAAGATGTAACATGTACAAAGCAGTTGAAACAGTTCTATACATCCACTGCTTACTGACACTTTACTCCACCCGTGTCGTCCCCTATACAAACACTATCATGTTGTTTGTGTATTCATGCTGTGCACATCTAAATTGCAGTAAAATGTGGGATCTTAAGCACTGCAGATCAGATGCTGGGACCCCCCCCTTGCCTCTGTCCTGAATTGTTATTCTTTGTGGCAAGAAGAGGTGAAAATTGGAGCCAATTAAGTGACACACGCAGCTAAAGGCTACAGACCTCAAATCAATTGTAACCACAAGGATTAACTGCTTCTCTTCAAAGGGTATACACTTACATACACATCCACCATGAAATATATTATATATTAATAGCTTTAAAAACGTAAACAATACAAGTACACACTAATTTATTTTAATATAGAATATCTAATTTATTTAGCATAAATTAGTGGAAAAAATAATTTTCTGTACACACAAGTATGTGCATGTATATGTTTGTGTGGTATATATATATATATATATATATATATATATATATATATATATATATATATATAATAACTACCCACACGCACATATGTGCCATTTAGAGGATGCGGGCTGTCTGCAGCAGCCTTGATCCCTCTTGATGCAGACTGAGCCCCCTCCCATTCAATCTCTCTCGGTGAATGAGAGTGATCCGAGACTCTGGCCACTAAACAGTCTTGACCAGGCTGGCGCCGAATGCTCTTAAGTACGTGAGTCAAAAATGCAATGTTGGGAGAGCTAATCACTTCAGATGTTCCGCTCCTATCTCACTGCATTTAGCTCACAATGCTGCTCCTTTCTTCCTCCACTAACAATCTCTTATCCCATCTACCCGCTTTTTAACCCTTCTACATGGGTGGACTTTGCGGTAACTTCACATTTAACCCTTTTCATGCCCTAAACTGTAGATGAAGGCACATTATATTGTAGTGTACACAATAAATATAGAAATGTTCCATATATGCTACACAGAAACACATTTATTTATAAATGTACAACTATATATATATATATATATATATATATATTTAGTTGTACATTTATAAATAAATGTGTGTGTGGTACAGATAAATAATAAGAATATGCAGAATGCTTTTCTCAATGTATTGTGTGTACATATGTATATTTATATACATAATAAGAATACACAGTATACTTCTATATAATGATATAATGTGTGTGACCCCAATTCAAGCAGGGCAGACTAGACAATAAAATGTCTGATCTGAGGCATTAGTCCCCACATTCCCAACAGGATTGCCCCCCCCCCCCCCCCCTCAGTTTGGTGAGGGATTCAAATAGCAGTAGCAGCAGCAGACCCACTGACTGGACATTTCACGGTTTGTCTTACAAATGATGTCTTGATTACTGGACAGATATGGTCGGGGTGAAGAAAGGCTACAGGGCTGGCAATCTGTCCATGTGATCCCAGGGCGAGATATCACACGGAATTAGTGCAAAGAAGAAACACTGATGTCTGGGAGATTACAGGCTTTATCCCTGGAAAATACACTTTCTCCAGTTCTTGGGGGGAGGGAGGAAGCTGGGACCAAAAACATAGGTATACACAGGCACACCACACAACTAACTCCATGCCTTGGTTAGTACTCAGCGTATACACAGTCCGCCAAAGTACGTTTATAGTTATACACAGATCGTCCAGTTGTGATTTTATTTATTTAAATACAAATTCTGAATACAAATAGCACGATATGTTAATGCACTATTTATACATATCCGAGTAATCAAACATTATTCTTTATGCATGTTTAAAGTGAATGGCTGGCTGAGCATTATGTGAAACATAGTCCACAAACTGCTGGGATTGCTTTAGGTTAGCCATCACAGTTACATGTGCAGAACTAGCCTGGCCCCAGGATTCCAGCCGTCCTAATGTGTTTGGCTTCCCACAAAGGCTGGCTGCAGCCTGCACATCGATGGTGTGTGTCCTGGGGTCTCGGTTTCCCTCTGTCCAGCCCCAATCCTCTGAACTGTTTGCACTTATCCTTCCTGCCATTGTGCAGGAACAAGGCGATGAAATGGGAGCCCCACTGAGAGGCTGTTGATAAGTCAAATTTGGAAGTAGCCAAAAAGCCTGTGGAACAGAACTCAGAGCTGTAGATGGGGTGTCAAGGGAAAGCCTGCCCTCTGTGGATGCATGGAGTTAGGCGCTCTGCCTTGCTGCTCCCCTCCCCCTGTGCTCCCTTGCTGCATAGAATTTTTTTTCTCTCTTTCCTACAAAGCCACCTAGTGGTAACTGACTTTCTCTGCCAGTGATTGAATAGCCTGTTCTGTTCTTCCACCCCCTACACCTTCCTGCTCTATCCCCTCCCATCTGATCATGTTGACATATTCACACAGCATTATGTAGTAGTGATGCTTTGCTGCAACGTTACAGCTTCCGACACCTTCTTTTTATAACTCAACCCTGTCCCCATCCACCAGACCTGTCAAAACCACGCCTATGGAGCCACACAATTGGTCCAAAAGCGTCAAAGGGCCAATCAACTGGACTCCTTGCAGTGCTCCAACACATCCATAGGACCTGGTGTAAGGAGAGTCTACATTCACACAGAGGATACTTGGAGCTGGGACTGTCTCTCTCTCTCTGTCTCTCACACCCTGTCTCTCCTTTCTTTTTTCCTCTGTGTACCTATTTCCTTTTTCTTTTTCTCTCTCACCAGCTATTATACAGGCAATTCTCCAGAAAAGGGAAGCTGCATACCTATTCATAAGAAAACAGTCCAAAGAGGAGCTGCTTGTGTTTCATGAAAAGTGCATACACTCCTTGCAGTGTGAAGAAGCACACACACACACACACACATACATACATCTTGGTGTTGTTTCCTTACCTTATAGCAGAGCTGAGAGGAGGAAGAGGTAAAGTGGCTGCTTGCAGAGAAGAACAAGGATCTACTAGATCTTCACATCTCCAGAGCTGAAGGTGGACTCTTTTGAAGGAGGGCTCTTGGTTGTAACCGAGCAGGGAATTTTACATTGCCAGTTTTTCATTTGACTTAGGAAGTGCATCCATCTGGCTATTGTTAATAAGAGAGAACATTTTCAGCAACCTTTTTGCCGCATTAATTTACGTTTCGGACGTTCTACGTATTTATTATGTACCTGTAAACCGTCTTCACACTGGACTGAGCCTTGGGCTGTGCTATCCAAAGTGTTGGAGTGGATGAATTTACCCATGAGAGATCCAGTAATTTCAGGGTCAAGCATGGCTTACCATCCATTCCTATCCCACAGAGCACCGGACTTTGCAATGAGTGCAGTTCTCGGACACCAACCTCCCTTTTTTCCAACCCTGGCTCTGCCACCCAATGGGGCTTCTCTTTCTCTTCCTGGTGCCCTGGCCAAACCCATCATGGATCAATTAGTGGGTGCTGCAGAGGCTGGCATCCCCTTTTCTGCTCTGGGTCACCAGGCAGCTGCTCATTTGAGGCCTCTCAAAACTCTTGAACCAGAAGAAGAAGTTGAAGACGATCCAAAAGTTCATTTGGAAGCCAAGGATCTCTGGGAACAGTTCCACAAGAGAGGAACTGAGATGGTCATCACTAAATCTGGGAGGTGAGTCATGGCCTTTGTGTTTATTATCTATTAATTGACTAAAACATGCACACAGACTAAACCTCCTAAAAGAAGAAAGGCTGAAAGTTTATATACATTATATTATCACTCCCTGCTGCACTCTATGGGGGGAGGGGTGAAAGTTGGTTACTTGCAAATTGATAGATTTCAAATGAATATTAATAATTTTCAATTCCCATTTAAGCTTACGAGCAATGTGTTGCATTGTGTATGTATCTGCATATGAATAATAAAGGTCACAGTGTACAGGTTGTAGTATAGATACCCCGTGACACGTATTTCAAACAAAACGTATCTTTCATTTTTATATACGATCTATAAAAAGAATTCATAATTTCTAAATATAATATATTTAAAAACTGACTGCAGTCATAATTGCATTATCAATATCTATGTGGAATTAAAGTTACACAGATCAGACTTTTAAACAATATCTATTGCTAATTAGAGTTAAAGAGTAAAAATACAATTTGCAACACCTAGGCCTGTTATATTCCGCACCCGATTTTAAAGCCTTCTGTTAAGACTAGGAGTGAAATTCTCTTACCCCACTCCCTTCTCGCTATCTCTGATTGTAGTGGTCAAAGTTTTGCACCAGGGGTTAGGAAAGAATTATACTTTTTTTTATGATGTCATGGGTTTCCTGGTTTGCTGCTGAAATATTGTTCTTGAACACATAGCAACTATATTATTAGTGTTCTGTTTTCGCTTTTTATAGCGGAGCACTAATTCACAGAGCAAAGTGAAACCACCTGGAGAAAACAATTCTCCAAATCACAATTAAATATATATTTATATCGTCCAAAAAGAGTTAATAATAGTTTAACTCCAGATAGCACGCACTAGCAATGAAAAGGTTAAATATTAATCTGCAGAGCTTTTAGGCTTTGATCTTCACTTTACATTACAGGCATTGTTTAATATTTTACTAGTCTGTGTCTGTGTTTAAGTTATGTATGTAGACACATATTTAAAAATATATTACTATTGCTTTTGTTCTAAAACTATTTTGTTCAGTGTTTCACATGATTATTTAAGATTGCTATAGCTTTAAATATGCTTTTTATTGCAATATTAAATATCAGCGTATATACACTGTTCCGTGTAGTTATATTGTAGACATGTTTAGATGGCAAACGGGGTTGGGGCGGTTAAATCTATATATTCTTGTTCTAGTGTGTTGGCTGGGGTATATACACAGAGGTATATTTCTGTATTGCCCCCTTTTCTTCCTGTAGGAGAATGTTCCCTCCATTTAAAGTGAGATGCACAGGCCTGGATAAGAAAGCCAAATACATCCTACTCATGGATATTGTGGCCGCTGATGACTGCAGATACAAGTTCCATAATTCTCGTTGGATGGTCGCTGGGAAAGCAGACCCCGAGATGCCTAAAAGGATGTACATACACCCGGACAGCCCGGCCACAGGCGAGCAGTGGATGTCTAAAGTGGTCACCTTCCACAAACTCAAACTCACCAATAATATCTCTGACAAACATGGATTTGTGAGTTCTCCCTATTTATCTATAAATGCTACGTTTTATCAATACAATTACTTGATTTATCATAATATGGTTTTTAAAAGCACACACGCTGCATATCGTGTGTCTGTGTGTGCATGTATGTGTGTTTATGTATGTATATATGTGTGAGTGTGTGTGTTTATATATATTTATAATAATATGTATATACACGCACACACATATAAAAATATGCAAACAAATATATATATATATAAATACATACATATATTTATGTATACTTAAATATATATATGTGTGTGTGTGTGTGTTTATATATGTGTGTGCGTGTCTAGATATACATTATTTATTGTTTATGCTTTTCTATGTATACATTATTTATTATCTGTGCTTATATCAATAATATGAAAACTTAATTTAGTTTGCAAGTACTCTGATGGTTGTAAAATACATTTGTTTCGCTATATTAATTATACAGTTAACCATAAAAGGCTAGGGGGGCCCCATGTACGTATTACTGGCTGGATTGGAAATATTCAGTTAAAGTTACATATATCAGAATATTATTATGTATATAGCTCTATAGGACTAATTCAGGGCAACAGAGAATTATATTTGTTTTGAAATGTTCTTTTTTCTATTGCTATGTTATAATAATGACATAAATCAGACAGTTGTATTATTATACCGTGAGTGACGCTCACCGTATTGATGCTAAATTGTAGTTTACATAAATAGTATGAAGAAGTGCGGACATTAGAGAGTAAAAATCGATGAGTGTGGATTGAATGGAAATTAATTTAATCCTCTTCACAAGAATTGATGACTCTGTGCTGAAGCTGATGAAAGGCCCTTATTAATTAGATAAAATAAGAATGCTGATTACTTAAGAGTGAGGTTGTAAATTATGTCACTTCTCTTTGGTCTATGGGAAATCTAAACGTTTCATATACACATTACACAAAATAGATGACATAAGTAAACTGTTTGTGTACAGAAAATGTCCGGATTATAGTATTGCTTGCAGTTACTTTTTTTTTAGATAATTTTTTTTAAACACTAATAATATTAGGCTATTTGTGAGCAAAATAGACGTGTACTAGAATGTCGAATTCTATTATGTTTTATGAAGCTATTTATATATACAGAATATAGAGTATTACACAACATATTGATATAAATTTGTGTGTGTATGTTTTGTGCATTTATATATACATAAATGTAACTGCTTAGACAGACCCACTGTACAGTATGTATGCGGTGTATGCACTGTATGCACATTAACACATGAGTTGCCTATTCTAAAGTGGTTCTACAGTTCTATTTTTTTTTAATATTAAATATATGTCTAATTTTCAGATTTGTGTTATATCCACTTTTTCTGACATTACTGAATTCTGAATTTTTTTATGCACAATTATATTGCCCATAGTAGAAAATGGAAATTGACCCCATACTCTTGGATTTATTACGCTGTATTTTCTATTTTTTCTTCGTGTGATCTACAAGTGTGTAACCATGCCTATTTCTGGATTTCTTTGCAGACTATTTTAAACTCCATGCACAAATACCAACCGAGGTTCCACATAGTGCGGGCTAATGACATTTTAAAACTCCCCTACAGCACATTCAGAACCTATGTATTCCCCGAGACAGAATTCATTGCAGTGACTGCATACCAGAACGATAAGGTAAATATGGCTTATATGGATTCATCGAGTGGGGTTCGGGCTTTTCACCTCGGGGATACTTTATTATGCACGGTTACAGTAAATCCAAATATGCTCTTTTCTGGAGCACCCAGACCCCAGGTAAAGAAATGAAACATGATGGGCTTAGAAAATCAATCCATGCAAATATAATGGCTACAGTCTTTGCAAATAGTGTCTGAAAGAAAA
The DNA here is from genome assembly GCA_036172795.1 of Pelodytes ibericus. Classification (NCBI taxonomy): domain Eukaryota; kingdom Metazoa; phylum Chordata; class Amphibia; order Anura; family Pelodytidae; genus Pelodytes; species Pelodytes ibericus. Next base: position 109,404,188 of record CM069860.1, read on the forward strand.
TCAGAGCACTTCTGTTAGTATTTACTGTGCTCGTAAATATAAATACAGAATCTGAAACAAAGAAATATTGACAGTAGTTAGCCATTCAGCTCCATCTAGTCTTCCCAGATATTTACCTGTTAAATCTTTATTTACATATTATTGTCAGGATGCATATTATAATAACTATATTATTATAAAAAAGAACACTTTTTTTTTTCTTTTAAATAAAGGAAGTTGTGACCATCAGCTGATCTTGAAAAAAATGTGCAAGACAGTGTAAACATAAGTCAGATATACTCACATGATTAATGCCACCTATATGTGTATGTCAAATGATTTCCCTGAATTAGTAGCAAATAGTTTTTAAAGTATGGCGCAGCTATAGTACTGTGATCGTAATAATACATACATTGGTAAGGTGCCTATAGAGTTTTTACACATATTTTAATATTCTAATGTAAATGTCCCACAGTTCAGTTTTATGACTAAACACGCTCCTTTTCAGAATTGTCATAAAAGAGCAGAGATTTTATTTGCTGTGAATAAAGTCCAGTGCTCACACTTTGGCTAGCTAAGAGAGAGAGAGAGTAGGATAAATGGAAACAAATGTTGGGAGCAAAATCTTGGTCCCCTTCCCTAATTTAAAAAATATTCGGCCAGTTGAAAAAAGAAGTTTCTCATGATTGTTGCCATAACGCAGACAGCTTCTAAAAACACCGTATTATCTAAATCCATGTCTACTTTAAGGTATATAATCTATGTGTGTACAAATACCTATATCGTGTATATGGTGATGTGAGTTGCTTTTTGGGTGTCATTTCTATATTAGAAAGATGGTGGGTAACTTACTAAATGCAAGAGATGGCGAACGTTTGTAGCCACTAATGAGTTGCAAAATCGCCCATTGGATGCCAGAGGGAATCCTTTGCCGCCCAATCTGCCGGCTAAACAGCTTGTTAGCCAGCATGTGACTTGGCACTTCCCTACCATGTCGTTATCTCTTACCTTAAAGTTGTGCAAATCAGAAATGTTGATTTAAAAAAAAAAAAACTAAAAACATTGCCAGTATCGAATGACGTTTTAAACTAAATCTATTTATTTATGTATACCAATATTTTTCTCCCAGATCACTCAATTAAAAATTGATAACAATCCGTTTGCCAAAGGCTTCCGTGACACGGGGAATGGAAGAAGAGAGAAGAGGTGAGTCTGTGGGGCAGGCTGTAGTCCTTTTTGTTTGGGGTTGGCAGGAAAAAGAAATAGATCATATTTACCTTTCAGCCCCCAGTCTGTCATTAACTCCAAGATTAACCCCTCCTTCCAACACAGGGCAATGCTGATGCCTGCAATAGAGTTTAGCCAGCTATATGTGAAATGAATATGGCCAACTATAAACAGAAACTAATAGTAAAAGTTATCTTTGGCCTATATAGACGTATATAAGATACTTATTTCTGTTTGAGTGTTTGTGGGTGTTTGAAACATTACCCATTATGTTTTGTATATATAAATCCGCGCACACACACATATACACATACATAAATAAAACATGTGCTAATATTTTTCTCCTGTGTTACATACACTATATTATATTAGTTTGCTTCATATTTTATTAGATCTTACATCATAATGATGTTGTGCAATTAGGGATATTTTCTCGAGGTTGAGGATTGATAAATTGAACCCAAGGGCCTGGTACACCTTGTTTTTTTATTTTTAGAAACACTTTGGGCTTTTAATAATGGGAATTACATTCAGGTCTTGTGAAAATGATGAGGAAATGTAAATTTCCATTTACTGCTGGTGAAAATCAAATGTGATTTTCAAAATCGGTTCATAAAACCGAGCGCAGTTAAATGTACTAAGAGCAGATTGAGTGTTTTGGCTGCTCTAGTAATATAAAGTTAAATATTATTATAGCTCTAGATAAAAAAAAGCATGGTCCAGAAATAGCACATCACTTTTTACAAGTTCTTAACGTATATTTAATTAAAGTTAAAAAATTATGTATGTATATATGTATGTATATCTGCAAGTCTGTATACATGTCTATTAGGTAAAAAAAAAAAAAAAAAAAAAAAAATATATATATATATATATATATATATATACACATACATACACTGTTGCTAAATGAATGTCAGGGAAGGGAATGCAGTTTAAATAAGCTATCTTTGGCATTGCTGTAGAAATGAGAAACTTCCTATAATTAGGGGGTTTTCCACAGTAAAAGCTGGCACACATTTTCCACACTGGGGTTTGTAGAAACCCACCTTCTTTTATGCCCAAGAATTTCTAACACCCTGAATTGAAGAGACAGGCTGACACTCTGCTGTCACATACCTCAGTCCTCTCATAGGATCTGCTAATACAACCAAAGCCTTATGTTTCATGCCTCTCACCTCTGCCAAATGTATTTGTCTCTTATTTTAACTTTGTCAAAATTAGTCCCATTCAGTCATTTCTTCTGCACAGTTTGAGTGTGAGCAACTACTATTGCACTTCACCCTCTATATAATATTGTTGTGTTTGTTTATGTCTATATACAAATGTGCTATGTTGGGTGACATTGTAGTTGAAATTATTTAAATGAAATATTTAAAATTTAAACACTAGGTGTTTGTCCTAAATAATGCAATATAAACAATATAAGTTTATAACTGTTTACTCCGCTCTGTGTTTTATAATATCCTAAATAATCTGTAATCTGGGACATTCTACCTGACCTGTGTCAAATGAGCAGATTTTAGGACTTTAACCCCCTAACTGCCAGCGCGTTGATCTTTTCACTGCCGCTGATAACGATGAAATCAAAGGTTAGTCGCTGGAGTGACCAGGCATGTTTATATAATCTATGCATGGATTTCTACACATTAAACGTGCAGTTTGCTTTTCCCAAGAAAACAACTGACCCTCCAGTCCATGCGAGCGTTTGATGAGCACCAGAAGAAGGATAACGCCAGCTCAGATGAGTCCTCTAGTGAACAGACGGCTTATAAATGCTTTGCCCAGGCCTCTTCTCCAACCGCATCAACAGTGGGCACTTCAAACCTTAAAGGTACATTAGTAAACTCCTGTTTACTCCATATCTTCTTCAGATCGGATAAAAAGCAATAGAAGTTACTTCTAATTTGCTAATCCCACTTTGTGTACTTTGGGCTAATAGTAAAGCAAAGGTAAAGGAGTTTTACTGAAGACTACATTGTTTTATGCAGCGTTGGGCTTGATAATTCCTTTGGAAATGAAAGAGTTTAATACTTTATGTATTGCATTTGGACAAATCTCTCGTGTGAAACTCAAGCGCTGTTTTATTCTGGGCCTTGATTTGTTTTTACCACTACTTATGATAAATGGAGATAAATTAATCAGGAGCTCTTATTATAATACTTTGCACTTCTACAAAAAAAAAAAAAAAGGAAAATTTGATGGTTAAAAAAAAAAATGACAGTTCGTTTAGGTGGCTATTTTTGTCTTGCATTTGGTTTCTATTTCAAATTTTGTTAATCTGAAAAAAGCTAGGTTAATTTATACTAAGAAATGGTCTCTGGTCTTTTTTTCTCTCTGGTAGCTAAACTATTGGGGTAAACTACTGAGCTAGAGGTGTGAAGGACTAGGTTTGAAACCACAGGGCTAAACTCTTTCTCATGGCAAATGTTTTACTTTTTATTCCTTAAGAGACATATCAATTCTATGTCTGTATTAAATGTAAATAGCTTATCGATCTGAATGTTCATCAGGGTTTATAAAGCTTGACGGGTTAAGTATATATTTATTTTTAAGTAATCATTAACGTGATGAGGCAGTGAGTTGTGGCAACTGTTTTTTGGAAGTGGCCTGAATTAAATATGTTTTGAAGGTGGGAGGTATAGACACAGATAATGAAGGTTATTTATAAAAGTAAATTCCGGGGCAAAGCGCTAAAAGCAGTCTAAACTGCAGGGTATTCCATTGGTTTCCATGGTGATTGCATCACTTTTAGAAATGTACATCAATAGAAATCTGTAATTTAAATATTTATCATTCTGTTAGCCACAATTTCAATATCATTTTCCTGTGTGTGTATATAAATGTATTTCCATATAGTTGTTGTATACTGGCGTTAGGGTTATACAATTTCCCATATATATGGTTTCTAAATATAATCTGTTTGTTGTATAGGCATGAATCTAACCCGAATCTCTTGTTGTAGATCTTTGTCAAAGTGATGGGGACAGTGAGGATGAGAGTAAGGATGAAGCGGCGCTGGACACAGGCGACTCTGCCAAGATTTCAACAACTAGTAGTAGTGGAGATGTAAGGGAGAGAGGGAGTCCACCCAGGACCTCTCTGTTCCCCTCAGACGGGGGCAGCAAGAACAAGGAGCACAACATTAGGACTGGGAAGAGTTCTCCAGACTCCAGACACAGTCCTGGCCAGATCTCTTCCAGCAGCAGGATCCTAAGTATTGAGGATCTAAAGAGCCCGACAAGGGATTCACATAAACTGGACGAATCCAAACTCTCCAAGGAGCCCTACCCTCCCTTAACTGTGCAGACAGACAGTAGTCCTCACCATCTCAGCCAAGGACATTTGCAGAACCTGGGATTCCCTCCTGGGTTAACTGGACAGCAATTCTTTAACCCCTTGGCTGCTTCACACCCACTTCTCTTTCACCCCAGCCAGTTTGCAATGGGAGGGGCTTTCTCCAGCATGGCAGCTGGCATGAGCCCACTGCTGACCACTGTATCAGGATCAACACCAGGGGTGAATAGCCTAGAGTCAACAGTGATGGCCTCATCTTCTCAAGGACTATCTGCAGCCGCTGCATTGCCTTTCCATCTCCAGCAGCATGTCCTAGCCTCCCAGGTAATGAGGTCACCTTGTTTAGAAATTTTATGTGCACCCAGTTGTATGTGTGTTGAATTGCCCATTGCCCATACGTGTCTCTGTTGCACTCACTGAACCTACAGAAAATAGAAGGCTTTCTAAGTATAATCAGCTGTCCTGAGTGTGGTCAGTTTTATACTGATGAGACACTGTTACAAATATGGTGTAGTTAAACTGTGCAGCCTGCTTCTCATGTTATAGATTACAGGGCATAAAATACCAAATAATCCTTCTATGCCTTGAAGGTTAAATACTAGATCTTGTTCATTAGCATGAAAAGAGAAAGAGGGCACAAATATTAGAATAGTTCCCCCACTTCTTACTCACATTTCCTCCCTGTGCTCAGAGGTCATTTTTTTCTGTCTAGACAAGTTAACCCTTTCCTTGTGACTGCTCTTTGCTCTTGATTTGATTATTGTCAGGGCTTTTAATCTATGTGTTGGCATTTAATTCATCTCCATAGGTTATACATATATTCTGGGCTCATAAAAAATACTTTACCCCTTGGGTTAAGCAAATCATACTTCTAGTGTATGATTAAACTCTTAATTTGATTTCACATTGATTGACATACACTATCAAAACCAAGAAGTTCCTCCTTTCTCTGTGATGGATTTATGTATGCATTTATTTATTACAAACTGCAAAAACCAGCTCCAGTGTGAGTATATTTTAAGTTAACGCTGCAAGCCTAGAACATTAAGAACTATTCTAGAGTAATGTAATGTTAAACTCCTTTTGAATTCATGTTGATTGGTTTACCACGAATTCTTTTTCTAATTCAGTGGTTCTTTATGTGTGTGCATTTATTTATTTAATCACAAAGGCCTGTTCCATTGTGTGGATGATATTTCAAGCCTAGAACTTTAAAAACTGTTCTGGAGTAATAAAGGGCCGTATTTATCAAGACAAAATAGGTGGTATTTCAGAAAAAAAGTGCTAAAATAGCGATAGTAACCATGAAAACCAATGGAAAGTAATGGTAGTTTGCTTCAAATTTAGCACTTTAAAAAAAAAAGAAAAAATAGCACCTGTTTGTCCCACAATGTTCCTGCTTCTAACTAATATGATCAATATGTCTTTGTATTTCAGGGTCTGGCAATGTCCCCATTTGGAGGACTTTTTTCTTATCCTTACACCTACATGGCCGCAGCTGCAGCAGCTTCATCTGCTGTCCACAGACACCCTTTCCTTAATGCAGTGCGTCCCAGATTGCGATACAACCCATATTCATTTCCTGTATCGATCCCAGACAGTAGCAGTTTACTGACCAGTGCCCTTCATTCATTACCTAATGGCACAGTGGATGGGAAAGCCACTAGCCTTGTGCCCAGCCCTGCCTCAGCAGCTCTGGATTCTGAACTGACCAGCAGATCTTCGACTCTGTCCTCTGGATCTGTTTCCTTATCACCCAAGCTGTGTCCAGACAAGGAACCAAGCAGTGAATTGCAAAATATTCAACGCCTTGTGAGTGGACTAGATTCTAAACAGGAACGATCCAGAAGTGGTTCTCCCTGAGTGAATATGACAAATGCCAAGTCTGGAAAAGGGATGTGATTTCTAGTTTTCTCATTCCAAACTCAATCTTTTCTGTGCACTTTTCTGGCTTCAAAAAGTCCCTCCACCATTAGACACACCGAGACACACACATTGCACAACACTCTCACCCACCATGCACAGCATACACACACCTCGCCCCTCCCCTACACACATACACATGTACACACGTTCCATTGAACAAGGACAGTAGAGGGGAATGCCTTGCTAGCTGCTAATCACACAAAATCAAGATGTACACTACAACTTCTACAGCCTCTCTCACAGGGCAAGTGTCTACCTGCATGTTCTGTAACAACCTCTCAAAAAGGGTGTTTTCTTTCTGCAACCAGAGATCTCATCTACATAAGAAAGCATCGTTTGACTGCAGACACACACAAAAAAAAACTTGAATATCAGTAAAAATGTAATTTATACTCATATTTGATTTTTGGCTCGTCATAATGAGATAATGCCCTTATTAGCGTGCATTAAGGAAAGATAGTCTTTTCTATTATTAGGTTTGCTCTTTCAGTCACAGAAATGGCGTGTGCATGTTAAACAGTCGTTTCCTTCTAGTTTTCTGAATGCCTGCTTAATGTTCTGGAAAGAGCAAATGGACCTTTCCTCTGGCTTAAAGAAGATAAAAGTGTAGAAAAAAAAGTAAATTAATAAAATAACAATCCTAAAGTCTTTTATGGAACCTTATTGTAGTTTATTGTTTTAAACATCTAGTCCTCATATATGCAATAACAGGTTTAAAAAAAGGGAGGCTATTATTAAAACAAACAAAAAAAGTATTTATGTAATTATTTGGTATCTCCTGTAAATAAAACTAAAAATACAAATACTGAATATTAAACATTAATTTATTTATATTGTATATATCTGTGTAAATATAGATCCTTTTTTCTCGTATGTGTTTAACCTGTTGGGTGCCAAAGTGACAGTATGGCATATACGTACCAAATCCGTGCAGCACACAGAGGGTTAAGTCAGTTTCATTTCAGGCTTCAGTTAGTTCTATCCAGTACTGTTTTTTTGGTATGTGCTTTTGGGTGAGGGTGATAACAAAAAATTGGGCCTGTTTTACATATATATATATATATATATATATATATATATATATATATATATATATATATATATATTTTTTTTTTTTTTTATTTTTTTTTTTCGAGAATGCGTGTTTTTTTGTTTGTTTATTCTGTATATAGCAGAAACAAAGCCCTGAATTAGACACGCACACCGGGTGCCAATTTTATCCCTGGCTAAATTGATAAGCTGCCCCTCCCCCACTTCTGTCCTCTGATTATCCAGGAGTGACTCCGTCCCGTGTAACACAGCAGATCTGTTTGGCTGGCTATCTGAAGGCTATACCACAAAACAGATATTTTATTTTTTAAATAATCCTGCCTTAGATTTATCTGTTTGCTGGTTGTGTGCGCAGCTTCTGCAGGAGCTGTGACAGTAATAATATATGAAGGTATAAATATATATATGATGTAATGAATGTTGAATAGGTCTTGTTTTCCCTGTATAACTTGTTTCTTTTCGACGTCACCAAGTTTCAATAAAATTTTTTTATTGAATTGTATGGCAATTTTTTACTGTGTTTCTTGTATAGTCGTGTGTTCCTTTATTTATCAGTAAATAAACAGCTTCACCTGTATTCAATGCTTACGTGCAAATATAATGTGCACTGCGATCTAGCATATCTTTAGATGTGAACATTCATACACGAGATCATAACACTATTGCATATATATATTATAGTATAATGATCTAGAGTGTGTGTGCTTGTAAATACGTATATGCACACTCTCTGCATATACATACATAAATGTTTATGCACACTAGACCATAGTGCTCTTTATGTATATAGTACACATATAAACATAATAAAAAGTAACTTCCAGCTAATTGAAATCTAATATAACCTACCCCTCATTTATGTGTAGTTATAAAAAATGTATTGACAGAACTATTTGCCCAAAATGCATTCTGTTAGTTTAATAAGTGGAAAAAACTGGTCTGACTTATGCATTAAGTAATAGTCCAATTATTATCTCAATAACAATCTCTGCAAACAAAAAAAAAAAACAGCTGCTCTGTGTAACTCCTGAAAACTTGCAGAGCTCCCCCAGACATTTGTGATATATTAAAGATAAGATATACTTGTTGTTTTCGCAATAACTATCAGAGACCTGTATTTCCTCTTTTCAGTCAACATTTTAATGTGGAATTATTGTTTGAGAAACCAAAAAATAACCGGACTATAGAAATGATTATTATGCATCGTATTTAGCAGGTGACTTAATGTTTCCTGTTCATAAAATCAGGTTTAAAGTAGGGGATTTGGCTCACATGGGATCTAACTCTTGCCAGACTTTAAATAACAATCAGATGAAGAATTTTGCTTTTATTTCTTGCTGCTTACCGGTTTACTAAGAGTTTAGTGATGTGGTTTTTTTTATCCATAAGAATATAACACAGCAATTCATTTTATCTTTTAATCCAGTGTAAAATAAATCACATCTATACTAAACTAATTTTAAATTAATAAGTATTTTTATCTTAAAGAAAAAGCATAAAGAAACGCGATTCGTTTTTATAATATCAATTACAGCATGATGTACATTGGAAACCAAAATCACAGCATCTAGCTCCAAAATAAAACAACAATGTCTTCCATTTACTATTTATTTTCTAGTCATTTTCAGGATACTGTTAACTTGTTTGCGCATATGTTAGACAAGGGTAAATGTAGTTTACATCAAAAACACATGTGTTACACTTTACATTTCCAGTATAAATTATTTAAATCAGCAGCTGAATGGGGATAAAAAACAAAACTGTTTACCTTCAATGATGTTTTATTTTATATGAATCGCCATTTAGAAATACTGGACTTGTAAAATGCCAGAAATTGCAATTTTAAGTTAAAAACTGATAAGTGATAACTCACGCCATTAAACAGATGCCGTTGTATATATTTATATTTTTCTTAACGCTATTGGAAACATATGTGTTAAGATTTATAAACTGGAAAAAAAAAAACCCAAAAAAACAATTGGGAATTTGAAAAATAGAGGAATAAACTGGGCATTTACTAGACTATTTTATTCAACATTTTTATTAGTTTCTTGAATTACACAACGATCAAATACTATGGATTCAGCTATGAATGAATTAAACAATACTTGCTAACACAAACAGGACCAGAAAGCCCACAATTAAAAAAAAAAAAAAAAGAAGCAACAAATATCACTATATAGTATGTAGGCGAATATTCTCATCGCCTTTAAAGTATATGAATTTACAAAAGAAAACCACAGTCAACATAGGTATCTATGATATCATTACAAGTCTTGCTTTTCGTTTAGTCATTTTTCTAAAATAAGTACAAATCTGATTATCTGAATATGATAAAACACAATGGTAATTTGTAATTGATATCTGCAGTTAAAAATCAGAACTGTGCTACTTATCTTAATTAAAAAACTGAAAAGAAATTAATTGGCTTTTGAAAGAACGTTTTGATGGAAATTAATAGGATTATTTACAGTGGGGTGATTTAAATTGAATAGGGAGATGGCTCTGTTCCCCAGAACTCACAATCTAGATGAAAATAATCTAATTTATAAAAACCCGTGTAAGTGGTTTTGCCAATTCACTGAGGACGAAGCTATATCATTTACAATGAAATGACGAACAGTAGCTTTGTTATTATTTGGTATAGAATATTAACAACCGATTATTAAAAGCTGCAGCAATAATCCAGTGCAACATTACTTATTAAATAGTCATTTTAATTTTTGCAGTGTACAGTTCACATGGTGGTCTCGTAGCTAAAAGGCCGGCTGAGCATCATGAGAAGCGTATTCCGTAACAGCTGATGTATCAATGATTACAAATCAATGCAATACTTAGATAAAAAGTGGTTTGGACTGTTAGTTGGATAATCCTGATGCTATTTCACCAGCTGATTAAACCGTCTCATGTCTCCCTCAGCCCAACCTCCTCTTTACGGACCAGGATCCTCTGCTTGCTGCACACCACACCTCAGCCCGGAGCCAAAGCATTTATTTATATATCTAGCACTGTCATTTTTCATTGGTTTTAAAGATAACAGAGGCCATACAACACTTGTAAAGACCACCCTATTGTTAATCGGTTGAAGGATAAAAACAACAACAAAAAACATGCAAAACAATGAAGACATTGTGACTCATCTCCTTTCTGGCCTGCAAGGGTTAATAAAGAAAACAAATATTTGTTTGGGTGTCATTCAGGTAGAGGCTGGCTCCAAACTGCTCTTCCCTGCATCTTATTTGTATATAGGAGAAATGTTAATGAGTAACTATAATGGCGCAGGTAGGTAAAGGCAAAGAGAGTCATATCTGTGGATTATCCTGTGTATTACTCACCTGGCGCCTTGCTTGATATTCCCCAATCATTTTATGACTTTCTATTGTACAAAGCTGGAAGGGAGGATTAGGCTTTATTGAGCTGTCCCCTACCGCCACCTCGTGGTGGAAACTGGGACTGATCTTGACAAAGTCTGTGTATTGATTTTTCTTTGTTGCTTGTCACATACTGAGTAAATACTCACTGTTAGTGACCCGATCACACAGTCTGGTAAAACCAGACACAAACATACACAGAGACACACAATACTTTAACCCAATCCACTTTGGAAAGACTGCACCTGATATACTGTAGTGCAGAGTGCATTAGTGTAGGTGTGTTCTGATAAATCCTTAGATTGTATTATTTATTATCTCAATATCCACATTCTTATCTGTGGATCATGTAAATCACAGGTCACACCTCAGATTACCTGTCTCCTGATTTTCTTGGTGTAAAACAACAGCAAACTTCAAATTACTGTTTGTATTTTGAAAGGAAACAGTTTCAGACTGTGTCTGAATTTGTATATTTGTTAAAGCCGTGTTATAGTTAGAGGTAACAGAGTTTCATTTACCATGCCACTATTTATACTATGAAGTATTTAACGCATACCAAATATTGACGTTTTTTGATGGAGCTTTTTTAGATTTCCTGAATAAACCCGTATTCAAAATTACATTTACAATGACTCAATGCTATCCAGATTGCTGTATCACGAAATTCATGTATTATTTTATGATTAATACTTATTTGAAAAGGTACCAGTTCCTTTAGTAGGAGTGATGTTGAAACTAAGATTTTATTTGACAAAATGGACTAGGGATGGATCACCTTTGGCACGCCAGCCCTTATGGACTACAAATCTTATTATGCTCAGGTAACTAAATAACTGTTTGAGCATAGTTGGATAGATAGTCCATAGCAGCTGAAGTGGTATAGACCAATTCCTAGTGTTTTAAAGGGGTATATCAGAAATCCCGTTTCTACCTCTGCCTCAGTGTCCTGGAAGGAACTATATGTGACCTTGACAAGGTCATTATTATGATTCCCTCCTGTGCATACTGGTTGTAATATGTCAGTGGCATTGCTAACCATTATAATTAGTACGATGATAATTACATTCTTCTTATAATTTATGGACTGTTTGTTATGCTTTCATCGATGAAATTCGTATTCATTAACAGAATTACACCTAACAGTAGTTTCAACAGCTATCTGTTTACTTGGTGTGTGATACTTTAAGGTTAATTGCACGAATAAGAATGTAAAACAACACGAGCTATATATAACTTTGATGCAATATACAGAATGACGATTATTAATGAAACCAGTATTTTTCCGCAAAAAAATGTCATTACCTTATTTTTTGTAGTATTATTGATTTAAAACATACATAGAAAAACAAAATGAACCAATGTAAACCATGTATTTGTGGAGGATTTCAATACAGTTCCACAAACAAATTGAAACAAACACATATACACACAAACACACAGCACACCTACCTACATGTATTGTACACACACTTAAATACATACGTGCCTACATACATACACATATGTATATATATGCGCTTTCGTGCTGACTACATTTTTACAGTTAACATCAACTTTATTCTTTATATTAAGAGTATGAATTCTATTTTCCATACCGTGTTAAAGGGTCAAATAACGCCTAAACTATGTAATTTTAAGGGCTGATAATATTCCAGGATATAACTAAATATTCAGTTATTTATTCTTGAAGTCGATAAAATAAATATTTTGTTTTCTCATGGTCTTTCATTGAAAAAAAAAAGTTTACATTTTTACATGTTTAGCTTCCACTCTCGTAAAATAATGATATAGTTCTACCCATCCACTCTGCTTCTGCCAAATAACAGTTTTACCCTACAAAATCCATTCTGGATCCCCATGATAAATAATTCGAAATGATTTGTTCTCTAGGTGCCTGATGCAAATAATGAATCAATTATTATATGTATGCCTATATTGCACCTGTTCATATATATGTACGTGTATTACATATGTGTATATGTAAACCATATATAATACATATGTATACGTAAATATATGTGTGTCTTAATTATCTAAATAATTAATATGTAAGTTTATTTTATATATATATATATATATATATATATATATATATATATATATATATATATATATATATAGTAGAAGCCTGTGCTGTTTTTTTTAATATAGATTCAGCTCACATTAACACTATGATGTTATCGATTAATTAATTATATACACATCAATAACTATATGACCGCACTGAATGACACCGATCTAGTGTTACTGTTTACATAGATGTATTAATATATAATAACCCTGCAATCCTGCATTAAACACACCGCTCTATTATCCATTCTTCTAAAGCAATCAATATCAGATAATGCATTGAAATATACCCATTCTAAGACAGATCTCGAGTCTCTTCAGTCACCTTTCCTGTGTTTATCATTATGGCAGCACCTCCTGTTACACTTCAAAAAAGAAAAGAAAATTCAAACATAAGTATATGAAAAAGAAATGTGAGAACGAACATGCCTGGCCTGTTTCCTTATTAAATAATGGAATTGCAGGGGATTTTGTATCCACCTTGTAATATGAGATATGCTTGCAGAATTTTCTATTTGTGTCTGTTTTAAGAGTCCCCTTTCAATGCATTATAAACAGTCTGTCTGCCTGTCTGTCTCTGTCTCCCTTTCATTTTCTTCCCGGCGGAACCTTACACCAGATTCGCCTGCGCCTGGCACTTGAAGGGTTAATAGAATGTTCTGCTTGTGGTGGATAGAACCACCACAAGCAGGCCATTGTTGTTTGTAACTCTTTACTGACCTGAGAGATTGTAAGTCGTTCCAAGGGGAAACTTGTAGAAATAATATGCTTTTATTTATGATCTATTAGCTTACCATAGGACAGAAAGTGTGTGTGTGTGTGTGTGTGTGTGTGTATATACTTTTAATTGGCAGTGTTAGATTTCTTTCCTCAGTGCCTGGACAGGATAGTCACAGATAATTGATCTGTGTGTTTCTTTTGATAAATCGTGTGGACAGAGCTGTTAGTCTAGGGGGTAGATAAATAGATATAGAAGAAGAGACTCAGACGGACACACTGAGACAGGAGCACCAAGAGCAGACTCCTGATCACCTATCTATCACTGGGACAGCTAATCAGTGTCTCTACCTGACTGAGAGCGACAATAAACTTTCTTAAACACCACTCATCTTTACTGCTTGAGACTGAGGACATTATTAAAAGAACATATTGTTCATTATTATTGATATTAGTGGTATGCACATATATTATTTAACACACACACACAGTTAATATTATATATGTACATAGACGCACTCACTCGACATTCCAATTATTAAACAGGTCACAAACTATTAAAGCTATAGTTTTCATTTAGGCTATTTAAAAATACGTTTCTACAATGACAAAATTGGAGAGTTAGTCATATTATATGCCCATATTATGCTTAGCCAACCACTATGCCCAAGTATTCCTAACACTAAATCATTTTGGACCTTAATCACTTCAATAAAATGATATTACTTACTAAGGGCCTTTCTATACTATATATGTTAGATATATATTAATGTGTGTATTGAATATAACATAGTGTATATGTATATATATATATATATATATATATATATATATATATATATATATATATATATATGTATATATATAATTTGCTTTAAAAAATCTCGTTAATATTATTTGTGTACATTGTATCTATTTATTGTGTAAGCATTAGGACTATTATATCTGGAGTCTCTGAGTGATCCGACATTGATATGTTCTAGTGATTTTTCGTTTTTATTTATTTATTTATTTATTAAACGTTAAAGCAATCAACACTAATTATTTTAACGAATTCAAATGAAATAAAAACAACAGGAAAGGATTTAGCAAAAATAATCAACAAATAAACAACTAATTTTCCGTTTGTAATTTGTTACTTAACACTGTAAGAAATCCATAAAGAATGGTAATGCTTTCCTTATTTCTGTCTGCAGCGAATACTGTTTTGTGTACGTCCTGCACTTCCAATGTTTCTGTGAAATTCAATTCATCTTTCAGTTACCTCCTGCCACTCTATGGTCTTGATTTTTTTCTTACTCCAGTTGATTCTCTCTGTCTGTTCTTTTTCATGCTATTTTTTATTTTATTTAAAGCATTCATTGAGAAAAGGAAAGAAACATGTCTGGCTTATTTCTGTGTTAAATAATGACATTACTGGGATTTCTGTGTCCAAACTGTAATATAATCTGATACTTCCCTGTTTAATACATTTCTTTTATTTGTGTGAAATATATATTTTAAATAACTCGTTAACTCGTTTCATTGAATGCAGTATATATATATATATATATATATATATATATATATATATATATATATATATATTCATATACAGACTCTATTTGTGCCTATTAACTCCTGCAAAGCCTTTGAATTTTCAGTAAAGCACAATATCCAATTTCCAAAGCCAAACTTCACTAATATTGTAGATGAATTTGATGGAAAACATGGTACACAATAATTTCGGTTTAAAAAAAGCTTAATTGATCTTTCCATCAAGGTAGATAATTAGAGTCTGCTATACAGTACTGCATTTCCCCCCCAGGAAATGTAAAGTCTGCTGTTCAGGTTTAGTTTGACAGATATACCTCTCCCCTCTGTGCTTTTACCAGACAACAATGCTTGCACCTTCTATGTGCTATTAGCACTGTGTTTGTTAAATGCATCTACTACTCTGACTCTTGTTTACTTACTAGGACATACTGTCAAGGCTCATTTAAAAGGACAGAATAATACTGTAAATATCCACTATACACACCTTGTCTTTCCCGAGCTTTTGTTTCTGTTACCCATGCGAGTTGGAAACTTGAAGAACACACAAAGTATGAGACTAAACTGCAGCTTCTACTTACTGCACGTTTAACTAACCAAAGCATTGTCCTTAATGAATATATACCGGTATATAATATAATAATAATAATGATAATATATATATATATATATATATATATATATATATATATATATATATATATATATATATATACGCATTTCACAGTGTTCCTATGAGTACTGTAATATACGTGTTTAGGTCTACAAGCGATAACATGGGATCATTATCTAAATTTATTAAGGAGATATTTATTATATTCAGACAGTAATACACACATAACAATCCTACAAAACAGCTCTACAAGCGATAACATGGGATCATTATCTAAATTTATTAAGGAGATATTTATTATATTCAGACAGTAATACACACATAATCCTACAAAACAGCTAAAGTATACATAAAATATTAATTTAATGAGCTTGTGTATAGAACACTCATTTTCCATTATCTATCTATCTATCTATCTATCTATCTATCTATCTATCTATCTATCTATCATCTATCTGTCTCATATTCTTTAGTGACTATAAACACGATAATGTTATATTTTTTGTGTGCATTTCAGTAATAGTGAAAATAGTTTAAATAGTGGCTATATTAAAAGATTAATACTAATAATATTAGTCAAATAAAAATACAAAACCATTAAAATGCAGAAAAATATACATAGTTCAACAAGCTGTTGGTGTATATGTTGTATATTTAGTTATTTCGCACGTTATGAATAAGAACGTATTTAACAAACAGAACTGCAACATATTTTTTACATTTACAAACATCCGAAGTTCCGATTTTATAAAATTCGAACTTAGTTAACAAACTAAATGCAAAGAACACGAGTTAGTCGAGCTGTATTTCAAACTCCATAGATCATATTTAACTCATGATCGTGTGCTTTGTATTTTATAACATTATATTTGATGGAAGGGATTCCACAGACTCCAAGATGTATTCATAAAAACATAAAAATAATATTCGTTTATTGTCTGCCTAATACTAATAAAAAATATCATGGGCTATTGGGAATTGTATTGCCATATATAATCGTTGCTGTTATCATTGACTGCAAATTTAAACTGCCTAGACATATTTGTAATATAAGCATATGCTATTGATATCATATAAGAGATAGATTTTGATAGCACTGATGGCAAGGTTTCTGTAATACAACTTATGTGGAGCAGAGGCAAGCCAAGTGGTTTTGCCCCATACACGTGATGGGGCAAACGTATTATCTTAATAGGATGTGGAACATTGTGTAGTGCCTGGTTACTCCCATTCCTCTCAGGCAGAGAAAGGCTGAGTAAAGGTGAAGATGGTGGGGGAGAATGTTTGTGCCAGAGGCTAAAAACCATCCCCATGCGTTAAAGATCTGGAGTGAATGTTCTCTGGAGTATTTAACAGCTGCACACAGGGCAAACAGTTCACCTGTTTGAATGACAAACGACTAAAGGACAGAAAGCTGGCATCAGACAAGTTTAATGGACTGTGCCTGACATCCTGTTACACAGGCGCCATCTGCTGGGCAGAATAAGATTGTGCCATTACAGTTTAAAATGCTGGGATTTTCTCATAATTTGGAAACTGATAGAATCAAATCAATATTTATTGACTAGCAGGGTAGAAATAGGTACATCTATATCAGTACAGTGAATCTGAACAAGTAGGTATATTGTAAACACATATACGTGAATATAGTTTTTGATATTATTTTGCATAGATTCAGGACATCCTTGGAAACGAGAAACATTTCAATGTATCTTTGCTGGTAAAACACTTTCTAAATAAAGGTTACAATGTATATTTCTGAAGCTCACTGCATATTGTACCAGTAATAGTTTATAATCACACCCAGAAATGAATACACATCTGCAAGCTTGTATCCAATAAATGAGCGGGTGGGCTTAATGTGGGATAATATGCAAGCTGGAAAGATGGCTCATATATTCATAATCCTGCACTTTAATTAATATATTCCTGAGAGTTTTTGGGTGCGGCTTTATAACATAAAGTGGCGTAAATTATGGGCTCCCATGTAATAAAACTAAAACTAATGCTAGCATGTGTTGTTGTTAAACACAAATATATTATACACAGTGTTTAAGTTGACATGGTAATGCAAGGCACAACAAAGCATGTCAAGTACACAGGAGGGGGGGGGGGGGGGGGGGGGGTTTATAAAATCTGTGCACAAAAGTTTAAGGAAGGTAGAAAAAGCGCGCCTTTTCTGATGTATAGTGGTATGTCTGCCAAAAGCAATTGAGAGGTTTTTTTTTTTTTACCTCTTGATACTGTTATGTGTGTGGGTAGGTTTTTTTTACCCTTTAACCCCGGCAATGTCTGCTTTCAAAACATGGTGTTTTCACATCCATAATGCTATGGACTGGGAGTCATTAGGTCCAATGATTTCTCTCCATGGCTTTGTAACAGGATATTTTACAGGACTAGATATACCCAGATTGTTCCCATATTTCAGATTGATAATACCCTTATATGCTCTTAAACACATACAAAAGCGGTTACATGAACACCAGGATTAACTTGCACACATGTTCACGAATCTTTGGTCACATGATAGTATTACCATACACACCTTCTTGTCTCAGTTCCACATATGAGCATCCTCTGATCAATTTTATATTATTGCTTAGTTTATCAAGCACTACTGTGAACCATAATTACCTGCTTTGAAAGGCAAAGTCCTACACTGTAGCAGAGTACCAGACTAACTGTACACAATTTTCTTATTGGCTGAATCAAATTGCATCCTGTATCCCCTCAAGTACCAGTGGCCAATGATTTTATTTATGCCTCCTGCACAATGAGTAATTGGCAGTGTAGAATGCTGCTTTAACAGTTGTCTATGTTTTGCCAAGCATATCTGTTTACACTAAGGCTTAGTTCCTCTTGATGTGTAGCATTATATGCTAATGTGTGTCCTACCTGTTTGACATGCTCATTACCTGCTATAACCTTTTCACTGACTAATTTCTCAATATTCTGTTGCCCTTTCCTCTGTTCTGAGTCATAGGAGGTTGTGTATAAATAGTGCCACAGTGCTATGTCTCGTCTCCATTCCTTCAGACAAGTTTTTGCTCTTGCTCCTTTATGGTATGTATAAACTCATAAGAATAGCTTTTATACATAAGAAAAAAGGGTCAAACTGCCACTTTCTAGTCTCAATATACTTTTGTATGCAAATAACGCCAGATCAGGAGTGGCGGAGAATTGTAGTCCAATAAAGTGATCTAAAATAGGTGCAATTTTGTCATTTTTTTATACATACATTTGTCTTGGAGAAAATTCTTAAACAATAATTAGATCACTTTTTTGTTATCTTGCACACAGTGGCTTTTTTCTGGTTTAAATCATTTTATACATAGAAGTAGAGGAAAGTTATGACTCAACTGCATTACATTTCTATCGGAAACATAACCCCCATTGTCTTTAGTGCAATATGATTCATGATATAGTTCAAAGTAAAGAAAAATAAAACAGTTTACATAAACAATTCTAAAATTCATACCACTAAGCCTTAGGTGTTTTGGTCCCCAAAGACCAAAACACCATTTTCCATACATAGACTGATTAAGTTCAGGAACACAGAAGCAGACAGACCCTGTGAGTATCTGCTAGAGGATCACAATGCCTTGTGACATCCCTGATGACATTTTGGGGGTTGGCGCTTGCTTTGCGTGTCGGTTACATTTAGCCTGTCAGAGTGAGGCCCAGTGGTCTAATCAGACAAATGGTGTCCTGCTGCAGTTTAGAGGGAGTGTTATTGCACATGCTTTTGGGCCATGCATATAGGAATTCCAAGTGAAGATAGTCTGGAACGCATTCTGTTCTCTGGGTGCACAGTGAGGATCTCACTTTCAATCCCCACATACAGATACCCAGACTACGGGATCCAAATCTACCACCTCAAAATGAGTGCTGTGCATCTGTATTTTTTTTTTGCATGTAGGAATGACATGGCAAGTACATATGTGAGAAGGGGTTATATTTGGGGTGGATGGACAACACATTGAGCCCTTGGGCAATGGAAGATCACGGGGCGTTTTTGTGACCGCCCCACCCACATACAAGCCCCTTCCCAACCTTCCTTATAAATTGTTATATTTATCCACCTTTTTGATTTTAATTCTACTATGTTTAAAAGGTGGATAAGATAAATAGAACCATTATTTTTAAAAATATAGTATGCTATTAAACTTTATTAGGACATGCCATGCTATCATACACATTGCATACCCAGGACTTGCACCAGCATTCCAGGACAAGCCCCATCAGACACATTGCACACCCAGGACATGCCCCATCACCCACATTGTACACCCAGGACATTCTCCATCACTCACATTACACACCCAGGACATGCCCCATCACCCACATTGCACACCAAGAACCTGCTCCATCACCAACAAACCACAACAAGGACATACCTCCATCACCCACATTCTACACCCATGACTTGCCCCAGCAACCCAGGACATTCCCCATCACCCACATTGCAGACCCAAGACATCCTACTCTAATTGTAGACCCAAGACATCCTACTACGATGCCTCTCGCACTCCCTGTTCAATACTACAGAAATATTGACTGCGGGATGTGTCCAGCAGTAGGAGGGGCCTGTATTTAGTGCACCTGCCTTGTCTGTCTGGGTACAGCTCAAAAAAAGCTGCCCCTTTAAAAAAAAAAAAAAACTAGCTTGCCGGCAGAGACAGAGGATGGGGAGATTGAAAGGCAGCATGAAAGCTGGAGCACGAGGAGTCGAACAGACA
The DNA here is from genome assembly GCA_036172795.1 of Pelodytes ibericus. Lineage (NCBI taxonomy): Eukaryota > Metazoa > Chordata > Amphibia > Anura > Pelodytidae > Pelodytes > Pelodytes ibericus. The sequence continues at coordinate 109,424,713 of CM069860.1, forward strand.
AACCTCCATGCTGCCTGTCTGGCTCACCGTGTAGTTGTCCTGTCAGTGGGGTCATGTAATGGGGGTGATGGGGGCATGTAATGGGTGATTGTGGCATGTGATGGTGGCATGTAATGGGGTGATGGGGCATATAATGGGGGTAATGGCGCATGTAATGGGAGTGCTGGGGACATGGAGGTGATGAGGGTATGTAATTGGGATGTTGGGGGGCATATAATGGGGTAATGGAGCATGTGATGGGGACATGTAAGGGGGTGATGGAGACATGTAATGGGGGTATGGGGTGATGGGGCATGTAATGGGGTTGATGAGGCATTTAATGTGTGTGCATGTGGGTGATGGGGCAGGTAATGGGGTGATGGAGCATGTGCTGGGTGTGCAACATGGGTGATGGGGCAAGTTGCTGCTGCACAACGTGGGTAGGGTGCCCGAATTTGGTCTTCCTATGACAGCACACAACCAAAATACACCACTGGGGAGGAGACGATTCCTTTTATAAGTCCAGCTCATGCTACACACACTTTCTTACACACAGGCTGTTGATGACACCTTTGAATCTCCTCTCATTTGATCTGGAACTTCTGAGTCTGTGTGGTGAGGCACAGGGTTCACTAATAAAATATATCCCATGTCTGCATGCTTATTTTACTGTAAAGTAGTTACATCAATTCATGTTATAATTAACAGTTTGTATTATACTAACTTATATTAATTATATTTGTAATTGTGCATGTCTTATTTGTATTTATTTTATAGCCTCTCCCTCTCCCTAATAAAAGTAGCGATAAAAGTAGCTACCGAAAGTAGCAATGTGAACTTTTACACTACAGCTGATCAGCTCACTGAAGGAAGGGTTTCTTATTTAAAATATCAGAGAAACCCTGACAGCGAGTAAGGTAGGAGTTTGTTTTGGTGACATCATTGGTGATGCAAAAAAAATGGCCTATCACAACACTTGCAAGATTTCTAAAATAATTTGCGCAAAGTTTGGAAAGATTCAGTGTACATTAGGGTCATATTGGATGCAGAATTTTGAGCTACACAATATGTGACACGATCGAATACACACTGAATGCTTTGGAAACCGTAGTATGCATAGTGTGCCACTGAACGACCAGTCAGAGGAGGAAACATCACAAGCACGTGAAGAGGATATAAATCGACAAGCCTTTTGATTTGCGATTTGCTGAGCAATGATTGCGAACTGCTACAAGACGGAACAACAAGACTGCTGAAGAGACGAATGAGCACAGTATCAGCAGATTTTCTCTGTGGAGAAGAAAACAGCATTGGTACTAGAGGCAGCAGCAAAGAGGACAAGCTATAAGAGGAAAAATGTACTCTGGCATCAGATTGCGGTTGCTCTTCACACAGTTGGTGAGAACAACAGATCCAAGGAGGTGGTGGAAAAAAAGGTAAGTGTATTTAAAATACTTATACATGATAGGAAACACTGAACTCACACCTGTAGTTTACATATATTAGCTGTATAAAGGATAGCTAGGAAGCTACACTTATAGGGAATGTTGTACATGTGATGCAGTGCAGAATGTAGAATACATGTTGTTTACAAAATGGAGCAACAAGCATACACGCCGAATTCCCAAAACTGAAAGCACACTGGAATACAACAAAGGAAGAAGCAACGACAAGAAACCTGTAAATCCCGTAGTAAAGCTAGTCTTAACTATAAAACAGTAAATGTCTGTTTCTTTGTTTGTCTGAAGCAGGAAAATCTCTGGAATCATGAAATTTACACAGCTTATTCATGCTGGAATTTCTAGATCAACACAACTATTTTCAGCTCTCTACATTGTTCCATTATCCCATTACATGCCCCATTACCCCAGGACCATGGCCGCCATCAGGGAGTGACGGGCGATACTAGCATCCTAGGCCTGGCAGGTCCAGGGGGCCCAGCGGGCTCATGTCACACCAGAAGAAAAAAATGTTTTCTTCCCTCCTCCATGGAGGAGGGAAACTCCGGTCGTTTTTTTTTTTTTTTTTAAAACTTTATTGAAGCCGCGCGACCAGAATTTCCTTCCTCTGTAAAGTAGGGAAGACTGCATGGAGGAGATGACCAGAGAGCAACAAGGAGGTAAGTACTGGGGAAGGGGGGGGTGGCATAAAATGAGCAAAATCCTGGCATATTGAGTGGCTAAATCCTGGCATACTGAGTGGCTAAATCCTGGCATACTGAGTGGCTAAATCTTGGCATATTGAATGGCTAAATCCTAGCATACTGAGTTGCTAAATCCTGGCATACTGAATGGCTAAATCCTGGCATATTGAGGGGGCAAAAATACTGGCATGTTGAGTGGCTAAATACTAGCACATTGAGTGGCTAAATACTGGCATATCGACCAATTTCTTCAAGCCACCCTCCATATTATACTAGAACTGGATAACATGCTTCTGAGGCTAGGTGGGCTGTGGGAGATATTGTCGGGGAGGGGGGTATGGGGCCCAGAATATTTGTTCAGTAAGGGGCCCTGAAATTCCTTGTGGCAGCCCTGCCCAAGACTTACCCTAGTTTCCAGGTGTCTAATGGCAGGCATGCAGCATGGTGTCTGTGCGCTGCCCAGGTGCACAGCCAACCTTCCATGCGGCCTGTTGTGCTCCCTGCATGGTTTCAATGGTGAGTGCCAACAGTTCCTGTGACCCCTGCTCATTTCTGATATCAGAACACCGGGGTCACATGATCTGTCAGCACTAATACTACAAATCGTGTGGGGACCGTGACAGTCATCATGGTAGGTCTGTTCACCTGGGCAGCGCACAGCCACCATTCTGATCTTCTGATCTCCCCAGCCATCAATTCTGCCGGCAAGTTTTTATTTTATTTTTTTTAAAAAGGGGGCACCCTTTTTGTAGCCCCCGCCAAGACAGTCAAGGTAAGTGCTATCCTAGGCAATCCTAGGGAATTTTAATACGTGGTAGATATCAATTCAATAACAGCAGCACACGAGTGTGAAAACCAGAAGGAGATTAATTACCTAATCAAGTAGTGGATTCCACAGAACCTTAATTGATTTCCTTCTGGCCACATTTGACTTGTACAAGGCAGCATGCAAAAATTATATGTGGGCTGTAAAAAATGGTTAGAGGTGGCAACCCTATCATGGACTAATAAAATATGAAAATATAAGAAGTGGACAATATAGCATATCGTAAAACACAGAGAAACACAGTCCCTCCCCCTCCTGAAACCAAATAGTATGTCATAAACCACTCACTGCCAAATAAAAAGTGAAGGAAAAGCGTCATTAGACCAAGCAGTAGATAACCTCCAATATCTTCAGCATATCAATCACAGATTTGAAATTTGTGTCCTGCACTGAAGAACTGAAGGTATTTCACCAGTTTACAGGCAATCCCATGGAACACATTGGGAGGGGTTGTGTTCAAAATTAGCATATCATGCCACACTTGTGGCAGTTATGCAAATTTATGACATCAACTCATTAATATTTTTGCTTAAAAATAGCTTACAGTATATGTATCAATGTTAAACGGACAGATACCTGTTTTCCTCATTGTCTCCCCATATGTTTTGTGACTCTTTAAAATAACAGGATGCACTGTATTCTTTATTAAGACCTAATGGCTTGCTAGTGCCCAGTGTAAAAATCCAAGAGGTTTCTCTACAACTTAACTTTTGGGTAATTCTGGGTATAATCTGTACACTGAGAAGTATAACACTACCTGAATTGCATAGTTGAAAATGATCACTATCATGTGTTCCAGCATTGTTTGTTCCAACATTTGTTCCAGCATTAAGCCCCCCCAAAGCCAGTTGGGCTTATATTTATAATTAATAGGGGTCTCGGGCATTACACAGAATTTTGAGGGTGGAGTCACTAGGGAATTGGGTTGCTATTTCACCCCCAGTCTTCTAGCTTATTTTTTAACAAGATGTCAGGAATGATGGCGATTCAATAGAAACACTGTTATTCCCTTACAACTATAGGGGCACAGTTTTAAAAGTAATATCAGGAAGTATTACTTTACTGAGAGGGTAGTGGATGTATGGAATAGCCTTCCAGTCTACCCCATTTAGTCACACTGGGTAATTAGAATTCTTACACAAAATTCTGAACTGCTTAGGACATTTTTTTTCTTTTTCTGATATTGAAACAATTTATGGAGCTTTCCTTTAATGGATGCCTTGCACAAATGGAGGACATAACTTGTCCTGCTTCACTGTAACCAAACATTGAAATCCTTTTTTATTAAGTTTCATTTGCTCAGGTACATGGTTTAGCCCTCTTCACACGTATAAGGGCTTTTAGGATCATTTGTGCATCTCATATCTTCCTAGAGGTTTCCCTTGTTTTCATTGTTAAAATTCAACTAAAATTAAGGGAATTGTGTAATACACACAAGCATTTCATATGGATAGAGTCTGTAGATACAATTATTGTTTCAAAGTGTACATTACTGTTATTTGATAGGAGTACTGTTAAATTGTTTACATCATAAGTCTTCATCGCATTCCAGATTGTTTTTTTTTTAACTTTTACTCACTTGTATTAGCTCAGTTTATTCACTCACATTTCTTGTCAACGTAAATATTTTCTAGCACCGTTTTCTCTCCGTGGCACACCTGTAAACACAAGATTCAAGCGTACATCTTTGATAAGGTGTTTCACGGAGACGACTGACCCTCTTTGATAGTGATGTCACTGTGTGTTATACATTTAAATACCATTTTCACTTTAAAGTTTCCCGCTAATGAGTAGGTGCTACAAGTGTGAAATGCGTCAGGCCCACTCGATTTTGCCTGGTTTTCACCCTTGTGTACTGCTGCTGTTATTGAATTGAAGTCTGGCTTGTAATAACTTGGTGCATTTGCCGGCCTGCAGCCCTGGAAGGGGGGCATTAATATGTTATATTGGGGCCATGGGCATTGTGCTGAAACATTGCCCCATGGAGCTTTTATTTTATTCATAGTGTGGCCACGGGCATAGAGTTGGTGTGTGGTCCCAGGGGGGCCATTAGCCATTATTTACCTAAAATGGGGGTCACATCCATGTGTCAGTTTGCACCCGTCTAATTAGTGGCACCAGGGGCAGACCCACCAGTTCCCTCGTGTTAGTCTGTCACTGGATATAGTTAGGGTCAGGCAATTATTAATATTTGAAAATATCTATCCACAGTGACTGGATTAATGGACATGAGCACAAAAAAAAAAAAAAGTTTTAAAAGGTTACCTTTTTTGTGCTGAAGGGATCCATGCTTGCCCCCTACAGCAGTGAAAGGTTTAAAGTGCATAGACCAGATGTGTAAAGTACATTTAGTTAAGACTAACTTTTGGAGTTTTAGAGGTAAATTAATAGGAAAAGATGACTGATTCATTACCGCACAGAACAGTGTTTAATGTGCTGTTTTTTTTAACAGGTGGGGTAAACCTGTAGGTATAGAGCTTATTTTAACAACAGCATCCATTTTATTGAGGGTGCTGTAATGCCTTTATCACACCTGTTAATCAAGAATTTACGCTTTTTTACCTCCATTGAATGTATTTCAAAGCATAGATCATTTTGCATCACTTTTTATTCTCTACAATCTCAATATTAGCATTGTTCAGGTTGACAGAGTTCCTTTAAGTTTAAAATTCCTTCGCCGTTCCATGCAATTCTTTCTTTCATGAATGAAGCCCTGACTCTTTCTAGGTTATTTCTTTTTCTAGTTCCCATTTTGTTCTACATAGTCTCTTGTTTCAAGAGTTCTGTTCAACGTGTATTGACTTGGGTACAGATATTGAACTACTCCACTAAACTTAGTCCTCTAGATGACTGAAGGATTTTGTTTGTGAATACAGAACTGCAACGTTCTCAGTTATGTTTCTTGCAAAAGTTCACCTCTTGGGTCTAGATGGACCAACATGAAATAGTATGGACAGTGAGCAGTCCAACATTTTATTTAGTTATTAAACACATCCAAAACAAATCCATTATGAATTATTATCCCTTCCCTCTGAAAAGGGAAGATAGAGTTGAATATTCAAATTTAGGAAACATTAGTCTATGTTACACAGGGCTGGACTGGGAATAAAAGCCAGCCCTGGAAATAATTTTACACCAGCCCCATAACCCCAACATCATGTCATTATTTTCTTCTTCATAGAAGGGAAAACCATGCATTTTGAAGCACATTTCAAGAGTATGTTATTTATAGATAAGACAGATATGAACACATGGGTCTGTATATAAAAAGCAAATTCTGGTGCAAAGTGGCAAAAGGGGATCACTCAGCCAAAACAGTCAATTGATTGCTATACAACTAATAACATTAGGCCACAGGCATATTAAAATCCAGCTAAAACCAGGCCGGGTCTTATGTCACAAGTAAATAATATACCGTATTTGCTTGAATATAAGACAAGGTTTTTGTCAGAGCAAATGCTCTGAAAAATACCCCTCGTCTTATATTCAAGGTCGTTTTATAATCTGACCTCAAATCGAGGTCAGACTATAAAACTCCCTCTCTAAAAGCCGGGGGATGTCGCAGACTCCCCCTGCTGCCGCCCGGCACGACTGTCGGGACTTCTATGATGAAGCCGGGTGAGGAATAATAGACGGAAGTGTCGGGCAGCATGGAGGATGTCTATCCCCCGGCTGCACCCACTAGCCACCAGGGAGAAAAAAACAGGTGAGGGGGAGGGAGGGAGAAAGACAAGGGGAGGGGGGAGAGAAAGACGAGGGGGGGGGGGGCAGAGAAAGACGAGGGGGGACAGAGAAAGACAAGGGGAGGGGAGGCAGAGAAAGACAAGGGGAGGGGGGCAGAGAAAGACAAGGGGAGGGAGGGGGAGAGAAAGACAAGGGGGGAGAGAGAGAGAGAAAAGTTTGGGGGGAAGACAGACAACGCGGGGGTGGGGGGGGGGTGGAGAGAGAGGCAGCATTGGCACAATAAATACAAGAAATGCATTTGTTTAATATCGTTTTTATTGAATATTAAAAAGTCATTTACATGTTAATATATACAAGATAAACTTTTTTTCCTATAGGGTAGTCTTATATTCAGGCTTTTAGTTTTTTTCCTAAAGGTATATCCAAAGTTTGGGGGGTCGTCTTATCATCAGGGTCGTCTTATATTCCAGCAAATACGGCAATCCAGGGTTTAACAAATTTAACCCACAGCCAGCACAAAAAGGTAGGAGCCAGACAAAATTGCAGTGTGAAAATATAGTCAACAACATTCCACTGATAGCAAACCTGGTTTGTAATCAATGCCCTAGAGCAGTGGATGGCAACATGTGCCCCCCCCCCCCCTCCCAATGTTGCAGGACTACATTTCCCATACTCCTCTGCCAGCCTCTTAGCTGAAAGAGTATTATGGGAGATGTTGTTCATCAGCAGCTAGAAGGCAGCAGTTTGCCTGCCGCTGAGCTATAGTCAACTTTAAAAATGGCAAAAATGTTTGCCATTATTATAGTTGGCTGTAGGGTATTGATGACAACCTTTCAGCCCCAGCTGCTGTGGACTGCAGTTCCCATGATGCTCAACCAACCATTTGGCTGATTGTGCATCATATGAATCTTAGTCCAGAAAAACTGGGTTGTTTGGGGTTACTGAGTAAGGAATTTGCATTATTAGGAGCACAATATTTATACATTCCCTCATTATGTTTAGTAGAAAGGACATCAAATAAAATAGCACACAGTACCAATCAAGTTGATAACAATGAAATTGCTATACTGTCTGAACCAGGGCTCCTAACTTTTCTGATAGTTTTACTAGCACCATTTTCCTGGCTCCTAAAAATAACCAGATTCACTCCTGGTTTGGTTCACACATATACACACACAGTTACACACACATACACATGCAGAGTCACAGATACACACAAATTCCAAAGTGTACACTCTGTACCCTGTGATTTCCTTCCTGGAGGACAAAATGAGTGGGAGTTGACAGGTGGGACCGACAGCTGCTACAGCACCTCTAGGACTGTTCCTGAAAGATTGTGGTCCCTATTCAGGATCCCTGTTGATCCTCAGGGTTATGATCTAGCAGAGCTCTTGCCACTGCAGCAGCAATTAACCTCTGCAGGCCTGGGGGCGGGGTTATATTCTCTCCTGTACTCTCAGCATACAGCAACTCTGCAACTCCCAGTCTTCCCTGTATACATCCCCTAAATATCCTCTGCGGGTTCATGGAGGCTTGTGCCCCCCAAGAGATCAGCACTTTCATTTGATTGTCCCATGTGTGAACCCCAGGAGCTTTGTACCCCCTCCCCAGGCTTCCTGCATGGTGCTTGTACCTAGGGTGTATGCACTCCCGTTGTCCAATCCCTTTGCCTGCAGAACAGCATGCTGGCTCGTGTCTCCTTAGCCAGCAGCTCTTGTAAGCAGGTCCTGCTGTCTCAGAAGACAGGGGGAGGCACAAGTGTTACTTTACCAGCAATGTGATTGGCTGGCTAGGGCATGTGACCTGTTTCCTGCATCCTGATTGGTGAAATGGTTCACTGCTTGATGAATGTCTGAATTTCTGAACGTGTGTCAACAGAGCATCTGCTCTCTGGCAGTTGCAGCCACTCAGGACAGGAAGCCTACCGGGGAACAGTGTTACACTATGCATTTAAATGAAATAATAGATAATTTATACATTAACAATATACTTTCATTCCCATTCTTTGTAAAACATACTTTGGCATCCCCCAATCTGTCTCTTCTTTGCCTTGTGAATAGGATTACCATAGCGCTCATTGAAATGAGGGCAGTTCTGATTCATGCGTATTCTGTATTATACTGTACTGTATTTAGTGTTTTATCTAAAAAAACACAAAACAAAGAGCAAAGTAACCCACGATGTCACAATACTTCTATTTTCTTCCAGGGTGAAACATGCTTCCAGAAGTAATTTACAAGGAATCACAGACTAATTAATTACAGGGAGTTGTCACAATTTATTTTTATTGGTAAGAGATGTGTGACAGTACTAGGGCTGTTAAACAAACTACTTGAACTATACTTTCTGGGAGGCAAGGATGGGCTGTTCTGCTGAAAGGAATAGGATTTAAAGAGAAGGCATATCATTTTTATTTTACTAATGGGAAGGTGTGTATTGAACATAAAAACTCTAAAAATCTATTAGCAATGCTTTATTTAAAACAATTTTTTTTAACCCATGCAAATCTGTAAGGCTCCATGTTAGATATCAGAGTCATTGAATCGAGGAAAAGTGGCTCTTGGAGGCCGAAGTTTGGAACGGAAGTACATTTTGTATGTTTTGTTTCCAACTTTAAGTCATTGTGTTTAGTATCCTCCCTTTACTTCTGGCGGCCATTGTGATTAGAATCCTCCCTCTACCTTTGGCAGCCATCGTGTTTAGTATCCTCACTCTACCTCTGGCGGCCATTGTGTTTAGTATCCACCGTCTACCTCTGGCAGCCATTGTGTTTAGCATTCTCCCTCTACCTCTGGCTTCCATGGTCTTTAGTACCCTCTATCTACTTCCTAGGCAGCTTTTCTTGAGAACATACATGTTAATTAATTAGGAGGAACTTTTTGAGAGTTTATCCTGTTGAAATGCAACAGGTCTGTTTCCAAAAGAAACACTGAATAAAGTCCAAGCAAGGGGAGAAAGGGTTTGAATTCTGCTATTTATTAATATCATTTATTTATTTAGCACAAACAAATTCCACAGGTAGGAAAAAGTGGCTATTGAAATGTTATTCACACGTAATACAACCCAAACCATGTATACTTTTGAGAAGTGTCTTTTTATAAATGCAATACAGTTTATCTTGAATAATAAATAAAAGTTAGATTTTTATCAGTGAGGGGTGTAGGTGGTTTTGGCTGTATAATGTAATTTGCAAATTAAACTGTTATTATAGGTCTTACCAGGCATGGTATTGCATGATATGGTTATTTACTTTTTTTGTTATTGTTGTCTTTAAATCCCATTTTTATAGGGTTTAGACAAAAACATTAATAATTTACTTGAAATATGCTTTGTATAGTAAGTATATTTGGCAGACAAAGGCAAACAGAGGCATGAAGTCAAGCTGTCCTCTTAGTGGCTGCCAAAGGGAGTGGTGCCAATAAAGGGGATGCCAACAAAAGACTTATCTTTGCATGGTGCATCCTAATGTGTTTCACCCATGCATCCTAATGTGTTTAACCCATGATAAGGGCTGCCAAGATTATTTTTAGCAGCAAAGACAAATTGACGTGTTGGATATCTGTGCTGAAGGGGATGTAAGGATGAATGATGGGGAATTGTATTGGAGGAGATATGTGGGAGCTGTGTTGGAAAGAATGAGTCCGTTTAAGAGGGTGCAGAATCTATGCTTGAAAGCAGGGCCGCCATCGAAATTTCGTGGCCCCTTACAACATTTTTTGTATGGCCCTCCTTCCCCCACCCCTATATCTTCCTCTTGCTCTCTACCCTGCCAAAGTCATTTTATCCAGGTCTTTGCATATCATGCCAATGAGGTTTAAATGCACCCAGGATATCACCCGCACTGCACATCCAGGACTTACCCCTGCACCCCAGGACACACCCCATTACACACATTGCACATCCAAGACTTACCCCTGCACCCCAGGACATTACATTACATTACATTAACATTTATTTGTACTGCGCCACCAATTCTCGTAGCGCTTGGTACAGAGCATAGAAGGGAACTAGATACTAAGTTAGACAAACTAGTACAGACTGGTACATGAGGTAGAGAACGCTGCTCGTAAGCTTACAATCTAGAGGGAATGGGGTCCATAAGACACATAAGGGGTTGAAGAGGCCAGAGGGATTGAAGTTGTAATAACAGCAGAGTGGATGGGAGGCACTAGGTGGCATAAGTCAAAGAGGGAGTGTGTGTTCCAGCTAGGTGGGATTGGCTAGAGGCAAAGTGACTGGTAACTAGTGGGTTGGGTAGTAAGCCTCTCTAAAGAGATGAGTTTTGAGGGACTTTTTAAAGTTTGAAAAGGAAGGATAGAGCTGGATGCTCCGGGGAAGGGAGTTCCAGAGAGAGGGGGCAGCTCGGGCGAAATCTTGGAGACGCGAGTGAGAAGTGGTGATGAGATTAGAAGAGAGTGTTAACCCCTTTTAGGAGTGCAAAGGTCGTGCAGGCAGGTAACGGTTAACAAGGGAGGAAATGTACGTAGGAGCAGAGGAGTGGAGGGCTTTGTAGGTTAAAGACAGAATTTTAAATTTTATCCTCGAACAGATGGGAAGCCAGTGGAGGGCGTTGCTGAGAGGAGCCGCCGAATCAGACCCACATGCAAGAAAGATGAGTCTGGCAGCCGCATTTTGGATAGACTGTAGGGGAGACAGACGAGCCAGAGGTAGTCCAGTCAGAAGACTGTTACAGTGGTCCAGACGAGAGATCACAAGCGAGTGCACTAGAATTTTGGCGGTCTCTTCGCTGAGGAACGGGCGAATGCGTGCAATGTTCCTTAGGTGCAGCCGACAGGATTTGGCCAAGGACTGAATTTGAGGAACGAAGGAGAGAGCAGAGTCAAAAGAGACCCCAAGACATCGAACACGGTCAGCCGGTACGATTGTAGCATTATCAACGGTGACTGTGAACCCAGGTGTAGGGACAGCGGTTGAGGGAGGGAAGATAATCAGTTCTGTTTTGGAGAGGTTAAGTTTCAGGTAGCGATCAGACATCCTAGCGGAGATGGCTGACAGACACTCAGCTACACGTGACACTAGAGAGGGAGTGAGGTCAGGGGAGGAGAGGTAGAGCTGAGTATCATCTGCGTACAAGTGGTAGTGAAAGCCAAAAGAGCGGATGAGTTCTCCCAGAGAGGTAGTGTAGAGGGAAAACAACAGCGGGCCAAGGACCGATCCTTGCGGAAACAGAGAGCGGAACAGGCGACGATGTCGCTCCAGCAAACGACACTGAATAGGAGCGCTCAGATAAGTATGACTCGATCCAAGAGAGTGCCACACCACCTAAGCCAAGCAAGTATAATCTATAAAGAAAGGAGGCGGTGGTCAACGGTGTCAAAGGCAGCAGAGAGATCTAAGAGGATCATCACAGAGAAGTGGCCTTTAGATTTGGCAGCAAGGAGGTCATTTAATACTCTAGTAAGGGCTGTTTCAGTAGAGTGTAAGGGTCTAAAGCCAGATTGAAAAGGGTCAAGTAGGTCATTGTGAGTCAGAAAGTCTGACAGTCGCGAGTGCACCGTTTTCTCCAGCAACATGGACACGAAGGGGAGAAGGGATATAGGACGGTAGTTAGATGGAAGAGTAGGGTCGAGGGAAGATTTTTTTCAATACAGGTACGATTTGGGCTTGCTTGAAGGTTGACGGTACTATTCCAGAGGACAGGGAGAGGTTGATGAGATGGGTTAGAGTTGGACAAAGTAGAGTGGAAAGAGAGGATACAAGGTGAGATGGGATGGGATCAAGCGCACAAGTAGTAGATTTCGAGCTGGAGAGCAGATCGTAAACCTCTTTCTCAGCTACAGGGGAGAAGATATTCAGAGTGGGTTTGGGGGATGGGAACGTGGCAGGAGGTAGTTGAAGCAAGTCACGGGAGGTGAAGTTACACCTGATAGCGTCGATTTTGTTTTTGAAGTGAGAGGCAAGGTCTTGGGCCGTAATAACGGAGGAGGGCAGAGCAGAGCATTAAATGTTGAGAATAGACGTTCGGGATTCGATGAGTGGGTGGATATTAAGGTAGAGAAGTAGTGTAGAGGACATGCCCCATTAGCCACATTGCACATCCAGAACTTACCCCTGACCCCCAGGACATGTCCCATCACCCATATTGCATATCCAGAACTTACCCCTGACCCTTACCCCTGACCTCCAGGACATGCCCAGGGCCAACACCTACCTTAGGTAGGTGCTGGCCTAGGGTGCAGACACCCGGGCACTTTACCAGAGCACCCCCCCCACACTCTGCAGTCTGTATGCTGGGCAGCTGCAAGTCCTTCAGCTTCTCCGTATAATAACAGAGGAGGTCTGGAACCCTTCAGATCTTCAGTGGCATTGTGCTAGTGTCATCAGAGGGGGGCGGGTCATGTGCAGGATGCGATTACATGACTCAGCCCCCCACAAGTTTTTGAAGTGCGCAGTTGGTGGGCAGAGGGTAAGTCTTGTTGGCAAGCCTGGGGTGGGGGTGAGAAAGTGGCATGTATTGGTCACAGGTTGGCATGTCTGGGGCAGTTTGTCAGTATAAGGGGTAGAGTGGCATATTTGCACTGTTTATTCATTTATAAAGAATAACATTGTCTTTAAAATAGCATTAAAATAGAGGTGTCACCAATCATTGGGACAATAAATTTTATTCAGACAGGACCTGCCACACTATATTGAAATGCTATACCTTGTCAATGTCTGCCTAACTATAAACTAATGGGAGCTATGCTGTGCCACTTAATTGATAATTATCTGTCTGGCTAATTATTCATTCATTAGAACTATTCGGTACAACTGACTGTTAACTGCATACTAATGAAAGTTATACTGTATCACAACTGTGCACTGCTAACTAAGACTGAACTTGACTATACCACCCCTGGAATGCTAACACTATGTGGAGGGGGCAGCAAAGTCCATCTTCTCCTAGGGTGACAAAAATCCTTGCACCAGCCCTGGACATGCCCCATCACCCACATTGCACATCAGTGACTTACCCCTGACATTAGCCAGCCTTTCCCTGGTGTCTAGTGGAGGCAGCTTGGTGCCTGTGCAGCTTAATGATAATGCAGGGCATCGGATTTGCATTATCACTGAGTGCGGGGAGCGTGAGCAGCACCTACTGAGCTCTGTGTGTGTGTGTGTGAAGCTTATGCTGCCCGCAGCTCCCTCGTGAAGCAGATGCCTCTCTGCTTCACGGGATGGGGACTGACCTTCACCTCTCAAGCGGTGCTGTCCACCCCCTCCCAGGATCAATTGAGAATGGAAAGGGTGAGAAAAGAGAGGAGGGGGGAGAAAACAGGGATGGGGGGAGAGAACAGAAATTGGGGGAGGAAGGGGGGAGAAAAGAAAATGGGGGAGGAAGGTGGAGAGAACAGAAATTGGGGGAGGAGGGGGGAGAGAACAGGGGAGGGGAGGAAACAGTGATGGAAAGGAGGGGGAGAGAACAGAGTTTGGGTAAGAGGGGGAGAGAATGGAAATGGGGACAGAACAGAGGAGGAGGGGTGAGAACAGAGATGGGGGAAAGAACAGAAGAGGGGGGAAAACAGAGATGAGATGGGGGAGAGGGAAGGACATTTGGGGAGGAGAAGGAGGGAAAGGGATATGGGGAAGGAGAGATAAAATATATGGGGAGAGGGAATGATATTTGGGTGGAGGGAAGATCGATTACATGGCCCCCATCACCTCCATTACATGACCACCATCACCCCCAGCATCCCAAAACTTACCATGGGCAGCGCTGGTCCCTGGTGTCTAGGGGCAGGCAGCATGGTGTCTTACAATGCTGCCTGTATGTCTCCTCGCGCGGTATCAATATGTGCCCTCAAGGCAAGTGCCACCCTAGGCACCTGCCTTGCTTGCCTTGTGCTAAATACAGGCTCAGATGCATTGGAGACATTTTCCAAGTCAGCTACAGTGGCCTAAAGTTTGAAATTTCCATCTCAATAGCCTGCAATTCTCCCTTTATTGAGTAGACCTTTAAATCTTCCCCAATGTAATCATTTCTATGTCTTTTGATTTAGTATATAATTTACTATTTTCAGAAATAAATTAAGAAGTTCAGTGAAACAGAGCTTTGATTTTAGACTCACTGCACCTCTCTGTAAATCATTTCCTCCTGACAATCTGTGTTACCTTCTATTTCTCCAAGTTATTCCAGTGGAGATGCAGTGACAGGTCTGGACAAGGAGAATGAAATTCACATATTTAATATGATGTTTATAGGTCAAAAAACATGTCAAACAAGTAGAAAATGGTATCAGGACCCATGCTAACTGTTAGAGAGGGAGGGTGAGAAGGAAAGTTGTAGATTTAAAGATCTTTTTGCCTGAAGGAAGTCAAAGATAAATGGGTTTCAAAAGCAAAGAGAGTCAGGTATTAAAATTCCCAGGGGTCACATATATAATATAAATTGAGAGGAAAGCGCCTGTATGAGATAGCTAGATAGAGAGAGACAGACATAGAGAGATATAGATAGAGATAGACAGAAATATAGATAGATAGACAGACAGCTATAGAGGTATAAGGGCCTACGCAGTGTATGCTGAACGTCGGGCCCAAAGTTCGGAAAGATTCGGCATACATTGGGGTCAGTGTGACCCTGGATAGTGGTGCATTTCGGTCATCATGCCTGAATACACACCGAATGCTTTTGAAACTGAAAGAAGAACAAAATACACTGAATCAAAAATTCCCCCTATCACCCCCATAAATTACCATGGGATGATAAACACATTTATGGATAAATGTGGCTATTATGGACACAGCCAAGTACCTCCCAAAATGAAAAAAATAAATAAAAAGAATTAGCCCCTGTGGGGCCCCTAAACCCACACCACTTAAAAAAAACAGGGCAGGGAGCCTTCAAAGTAGTTTTCAAAACCTAGCAAATGGGGAAACAAGGATTGAAGACACAGTCAGGCAATCAGAGGCCAGCTTATCTTCAATTGAAATCTCTACTCTCCGAGAAGGGGTTTCATTAAGCATGCTTGGTGCAGATACTCGCTCTCAAAGTTTGTTGGCGGTGGCCTTTTTCTGGGCCAAAAGATGAGGATTGAGGTCATTGCTGTACATCTGGAGCAGGTAATAATTTTATTTACAGGGCACCATTTGGGTGCCAGGGTGGTGGGCAGTGCTTTTAAAAAGGTGCACCCAAAAGGTGATTTTTTTAAAATTAGATGGGGCCTGGGGGCCGTTGGCAGCCCCATATTCCAAGGGGAACAGTTTTTGAGTGGTCTGAGGCTAGCGACAGCCCCAAATTCCAAGAGAGACAGTTTCCTAAATTTATTTAAGGGTTCTGCACCTGCAGCAGTCCCAGATCCCAACATGGCCAGTTTTTTGTTTATTTAAGGTGTCAGCAGCAACTCCAGAACCCAATGTGGCCATTTTTTTTCAATTTATTTCAGGCGGTGGGGCCAGCGGAAACTCTAGAACCCAAAAGGAGACAGTTTTTTTAAATTTAACTAAGGGGTCTGGGGCCAGTGGGCAGACATAGAACCCAAGGGGGGATATCATTTCTTTTTTAAATATGGGAGCCAGAGTAAGTCGCCCTCACCCCAACTATGTAATTGGAGCTAGGACCCATTTTTTTTATAGGGGTGGTTAGAGTGAAACCAATGAGGGACTGCAGCATGCCAGACAACAAGAGCCTCTCCATCTCCACTGCCATGCGAGGTAAGACAGCAAGGAAGAGGGGATACACCTATTGATACATGATCTTTTTCTTTCTCTAATAAAGCAGTATAAATAACAATCCAAGTCTGTAAGGGTGGAAATTCCTCTGACATCTTTTGATTGTTTTAGCTGATATTTTTAGCTCACTGTCAGTTTATCTTAAATGAATAGGCACCTAGGAATGATGGAAATGAAGATCCGCTATATATAAAGGCCTGGTTGCCACACAAAACATTTTACACAGTGCTTAATCCAGGGGTAGGTTTCCACACAATGCGTAATTCAGGGATAAGGTTTCACACAATGCTTATTTCTTGACAGGGTTTCACACAATGCTTAATCCAAGTGTAGGTTTCCACACAATGCTTAATCCAAGTGTAGGTTTCCACACAATGCTTAATCCAGGGGTAGGTTTTCACACAATGCTTAATTCAGGGGTAGGTTTTCACACAATGCTTAATCCAGGGGTAGGTTTCCACACAATGCTTAATCCATGGCAGGGTTTCACACAATGCTTAATTCATCGGAAGGATTTCACACAGTGCATAATCCAGGTGTAGGTTTCCACACAATGCTTAATCCAGGGGCAGGGTTTCACACAATGCTTAATTCATCGGAAGGATTTCACACAATGCATAATCCAGGTGTAGGTTTCCACACAATGCTTAATCCAGGCGTAGGTTTCCACACAAGGCTTAATCCAGGGGCAGGGTTTCACACAATGCTTAATTTATCGGAAGGATTTCACACAATGCATAATCCAGGTGTAGGTTTCCACACAATGCTTAATCCAGGGGTAGGTTTTCACACAATGCTTAATTCAGGGCTAGGTTTCCACACAATGCTTAATCCAGGGGTAGGGTTTTACACAATGCTTAATCCAGGGGTAGGTTTCCACACAATGCTTAATCCAGGGGTAGGGTTTCACACAATGCTTAATTCATCAAAAGGGTTTCACACAATGCATAGTCCAGGTGTAGGTTTCTACACAATGCTTAATCCAGGGGTAGGTTTTCACACAATGCTTAATTCAGTGGTATGTGTTTACACAATGATTAATCCGGGGGTAGGTTTGTAAGACTTTGCACTCCTAGTTTTTTTTTATAATTCCACTGGTGCTCCAAGAAGTCTTGGAAAAATGTGTACGATAAAATCCTTATGACATACTTAAAACTACAGAACAATAATATGTGGCAGGTTAGCACTCAAGTAATTAGTGGGTGCCTGGTTCAGGTTCTCCACCCCGATCCCCACAGCACAATAATTAAAGATGACGACCAGCCACAATTCAAATCTGACAATGAAAATGAATATGGGCTGGCCATGACTAAAATGTATACCCTAAATGTTTGAGCATTTACCCTTTAGTACTATTGTACTACATTAGTACAATATTTGAATAAGTCATGTTATAGGTCAGTGGTCACATATTATGTTTTGGGGAATTGCACAGCCCATCTTCATAATAATGTTTGTTTTACCATTACTTTACTTTCACCTCATGGATGAGCTCTTAGAAGAAAAATATTTTTATATGCCCACTAAAGCACTTCTTATAACATATTAAAATATTTTTTTTCAAAGAGAAACATTATTATGATAATAGGCTGTGCAATTCCCTAAAACATAATATGTGACCAGTGACCTATAACAAAATCCAGATAGATATTGGCAGTGTCAGTGGAGTAAACAACTGGATGGCTAGACAGATATAGTCGGTGTCAAAGGAGTTAACCCCTGGATGGCTAGACAGATCTAGACAGTGTCTGAGGAGTTAACCCCTGGGTGGCTAGACCGATATAGGCAGTGTCAGAGGAGTTAACCCCTAATCCATTACACACACACACACACACACACACACACACACATGCATAGTCTGTCACTCTCTCACACACACACACACACACACACACACACACACACACACATACACTCACACTGACACATACACACTGTCTAGAGTTTTTACCTTACCTGGTGCAGGCATCTCTAGCTTTGAGCTCCATGTGAAGGAGGGATTGAGCCAATCAGGAGAGGCTTCTGAACTCTCAGCCAATCAGGAGAGTTGATTCGCTGAGACCTCCGTCAATCTTGGACTTTGCATTGTCGACACAGGACAGAGCCCCCCCTCCCAAAAAAAATGCTGCATGGAGCAGCAAAGTTCCGCGCCGCCAGGATGCCACCTGGGGCAGTTGCTCTAGTCTGCCCCATGGAAGGGCCGGCCCTGGCCCCAGACCCCATTAAAAAATATATTTCCTCCTCCTATAGTTTGCCCAGGTACTGGGGAGGGGGAGAAACGAATCACCTGAAACAAAAAGGTCACCCTTTTGGTGCCAAGGGGTGAGCTGGTACCCAAAGTGTGGCCTATGAATAAAATTATTACCTGAGTGGCAATCCACAACACCCTTGATCCTCATATTCTATCCCAGGGAAGGGTGCCACCAGCAAAGTAAAAAATAATCCATCTATTCCATTAAGAAAATGCTGCTGCCACCAAAAATATAAAAAATGCTCAAGTCCTTGGTACAAGCATTCGTTCTAGGGAGGGGAAGGATGCATAATGAAATGCCTGCAGACTGGCCCATTGGCAAGTCTGGTTCTTCATTAAGTCTGAGGACATACTGGTTAGTCTGAGGGGCAGACTGGCAAGTCTTATGGGCAGACTGTCAAATCTGGAGGCAGATTGTCAAATCTGGGGCACATTGGCAAGTCTTGGAGCTCATTGTCATATAAAAACATTAAATCTATTTTTTTCAATCATATGTTTATTCAATATGAAAAAGCAGTTTATATTTGAATTAGTATTTTTCTTATAGGGTCATGTTACATTTATGCCTATTATTTTTTCTCTAAATTAATATCCAAATATTGGGGGAGGACATAATCAGGGTCCTCTCATATTCGACAAGCGTTTGCGGCTCTTCTGTTTTGTTTATGACTGAGCAAATTGAGAGTGCTGTTTTGAGTTGCTTCAGATGGGGGAAAGTACAATTTCATTTTTCTAAACAAATCTACATGATGCTGGAAATTGTGTGTTATTTTTGTTAAGTGTAAACACAACCTGTATACACCAATCAGCCATAACATTATGACCACTGACAGGTGGCATGCCAGAGGAGGCAGTCTGATGCTTTGGACAATGTTGTGCTGGGAAACCATGAGTTCTGCCATTCATGTGGATGTTGCTTTGGCACATACCACCTACCTAAGCATTGTTGCAGACCATGTACAGTCTTTCATGGAACCGGTACTGATGGCATTGGCCTCTTTCAGCAGGATAATACACCTTGCCATAAAGCATTAATGGTTTAGCAATAGTTTGAGGAACACAAAAACGTGTTAATTTGGCCTCCAAATTCCACAGATCTCCATTCATTTGAGCATCTGTGGGATTACTGGACAAATAAGTCTGATCCATAGAGGCAACACGTCACAACTTACAGGACTTAAAGGATATGCTGTGAAAGTCTTGATGCCAGATACCACAGCACACCTTCAGAGGTCTAGTGGAGTTCATGCCTCGATGGGATGGTCCATTAAGAAACATCCTTGCGAAATGTGTAGATGGAAGGGGAGGAGCTAAGACATTCGGAAGTAAGGTGATGGAGTTCTCCAAGATACCCTCTGTATAGACACGCTATGCCCATTCGGTGTGCTGATATCAAGAATTTTAACATGTAACCAGATGCTGTTTGTTTTTAATTAACACATTCCCACTTGTTAGACGTTTTATGCCGTCCTACTTTTTACTGCCTAGAGGCTAGTAGGACAGCATAGAATGTCCTGCATTAAACAGCTCATTGCGCCTCCACGCGATGAGATGTGTGCGGATCCCGGACTTGAGGCAGGATCCCCAGTGTCAGATGAGGCCACTTTGAGTGGCCCATCTCTGACACAGAAAATGTAGCTGATGCTCAAAGTGAACGTCTGCTACATTTTACTGAAAAAACCTGCAGGTCCGCATAGACCGTCCTGGCCGTGTTATCTGTGACTGAATTTAGTTGGAAAGTGTTTCACTCAGCTTGTACTATATTCTTAATACTGATGGGTAGTTAGCAACCTTCAAAAAGTATCAACTTGTTGCAATGTGAGCATTGGGTATGTGTATTTTTGCAATGTGTAAAACCTCCCATAGGATATAATGGAGCGTTGGAGGCTATCATTGTGTTTCGGATGATTTCGGAGTCTTAACATATCAGTCTGAAAGGACCTGTTTTTGCTGATCTATAGCCATATTCGGAGGTTGATGCCAACTGTATAGCCCAAACATGCTCAGATTACAACTGGAGTTCAGATAACCAATTTTGGGCACTGCACATTGGTGCTACTGAGTAGAACCTTTGACCATTGATGTTGTTTACTCTATCAGTTACAGATAGTAGCAGATCAGCTAGAGAGTAGTAGTACTTTAATAAATATATATTGTTTGAGGTAAAAAGCAGGATGTGTGAAAAAGCTGTATTGATTTTGATTTTTCATGAGGTGCTTGTAATCCACCAAGCCACCGTAAAATGTAGTTGTAGAGCTTACAATAAGTAGCAAGTTGAGTATCCTGCTGCTGCTGTAAACAAATGTGAAGATTTGTTGAACATCTAAAGTCGCATGGATTACAAGATCAGAGACATCATGGGTTTACTTCAGGGAGATCATGCCAAACTAATCTTATTGATTTTTTTGATTGGGTGACTAAAATAATAGATCAGGGTGGTGCAGTAGACATTGCTTACCTAGATTTCAGTAAGGCTTTTGACACTGTCGCACATAGAAGGCTTATTAATAAACTGAAATCTTTGAATTTGGATTTCAATATTGTTGCATGGATTAGACAATGGCTGAGTGACAGGCAACAGAGGGTTGTAGTCAATGGGGTATATTCGATGCAAGGTCTTGTTACTAGTGGGGTACCTCAGGGATCTGTTCTTGGACCCATTCTCTTTAATATTTTTATTAGCGATATTGCAGAAGGTCTTGTTGGCAAAGTATGTCTTTTTGCTGATGATACAAAGATTTGTAGCAGGGTTGATATTCATGGAGGGATAAGCCAAATGGCAAATGATTTAGCTAAACTAGAAAAATGTTCAGAGCAGTGGCAACTGACATTTAATGTGGACAAGTGCAAGATTATGCACCTTGGGTGTAAAAACCCAAAAGCAGAATATAGACTATTTGGTACAGTCCTAACCTCAACTTCTGAGGAAAGGGATTTAGGAGTAATAATTTCAGAGGACTTGAAGGTAGGTAGGCAATGCAATAGAGCAGCAGGAAATGCTAGCAGAATGCTTGGTTGCATAGGGAGAGGTATTAGCAGTAGGAAGAGGGAAGTGCTCATGCCATTGTACAGAGCACTGGTGAGACCTCACTTGGAGTACTGTACGCAATACTGGAGACCGTATCTCCAGAAGGATATTGATACTTTGGAGAAAGTTCAGAGAAGGGCTACTAAACTGGTTCATGGGTTGAAGGATAAAACTTACCAGGAAAGGTTAAAGCATCTTAACATGTATAGCTTGGAGGAAAGACGTAACAGGGGGGATATGATAGAAACATTTAAATACATAAAGGGAATCAACACAGTAAAAGAAGAGAGTATATTTAAAAGAAGAAAAACTACCACAACTAGAGGACATAGTCTTAAATTAGAGGGGCAACGATTTAAAAGTAATATCAGGAAGTATTACTTTACTGAGAGGGTAGTGGATGTATGGAATAGCCTGCCAGCAGAAGTGGTAGAGGTAAACACAGTCAAGGATTTTAAGCATGCGTGGGATAGACACAAGGCTATCCTAGCAATAAGACCGGGAACGGGGGACTAATAAAAGTACTTAAAAAAAAAAATTGGGCAGACTAGATGGACCGAATGGTTCTTATCTGCCGACACATTCTATGTTTCTATGTTTCTATGTTTCTAAGATGCAATCCTCAATGAATGAGGAGTACATTTACCAGGTTTCATAGTGTTTCACGCATAGTACCTTTCTTTCTGCCCACTTTCAACTTTTCACTGTGGTATAACTTAATCCACATGTGCCCATAAGAATTTTGTTCCCAAAGTCATACATTTCATTTTAGAAAACTATAACCTGTTTGTTGTGATCTTGCGGACCCCAAAAATAATTAGTAATAAAATATAACGTAAACCCTATTTGCCCCACCTACCTCTAGCTTGCCAAGGAATCAATAAAATAACCTTGTGAAAAACACCTTTTGAGTACCATAAGGATGGGCCGTGAATACCTTGCATCCTACATCGATTCTGTCAGTGAATGCATGCTTTATTGCATATTTGTACAAAGGAAATTGTATAGACATTGTCCATATTGCTCTTTATAACAATTCTTCTAGGGCTCCGTTTATATCAGAGGCACTGAAGCAGAGATTAACCGGGAGCAGTGAAGTGATATATTGGATTGCATTACATATTTTCATTCACAGTAATGATGAAAAATAACTTGTTAGGTTATTTAGCATTAATGCAAGAGCAGTTTAAAAACAATTTAAATCAGCTTGCTTCAACAGAAAACTACACATTCATAGGGCTAATTAGGATATTGGTAGATCATAAATCACTTGGGCCGTATTTGCTGTCAGCTTGGGGGCATTTGGCCCATGTGCTGCACATTGGATGCCCCTGACGTAGAAGGTCATCACGTCTGAGACAGAGTTTAAGAGTAAGTCTTTTCTCCTCTCTTTCAGTTGTCTGTTTTTCCAGTTTCCTTGACAGACACATTTTGATTCTATAAAGAGCTTCCCATACATGGAATTAGTGTCATTAAGTGGTGAGTTGTTTGGGCCTCAGTGTTTTCCATGACAGAAGAGGCATATACTGTTGGGGAGCTCGGCAAGTGTGCAAACAAATACTCAGAAACATTAGAGGAATTATATATCTAACAAGATGTCATCAATTAGATAATCTGGATTTTATCTTGCAAACTCCATCTAGCATTCATGATGTAAAGGTTAGACCTTCATACTGTGGCCCTCTAATGTAAGACAAGCAACCTAAGCTACTTAAAAGCTTCTTCTTTTCATTTAACGAAGGAAGAAACTCATTAAGTTTGCATGAGAAAGTCCTGTCTGGTCTGGCACACAGCAAAGAAAATATTCACAGTTCATTACAGACACTAATACATTAATGCATCGGCTGCAAGTAAAAATGCTTGGTATTTTGTGTGATAGTTTAAATTCCACTTAACCTTTCTGCTGCCAGAATGACTCACAACTCAATGGGGGATAATTGCCAAGCAGTTATGTGTTATATAGCCTCTGTCTTTTATATTGATTTTTATATTTTACATACTATAGTATTTAGGTTCCATAGACTACATCATAATTATCCTGCAATATTACACAACGTTTTACACCACTAACTTAATCCTTTCAAATTTTAAATGGTCCTCTGTCAGAAACTGGTTATAAAAGGTAGAAATTTGCAGTTGGCACAACTGTGGAAGTAAAAAAACATACATTGTACATAGGTGAAAACTAGAATTAGCGTGCATCTGCGAAAGATAAATTGAATTGTCTCTCACCTAAAGAGATTGAGACACAAAGATAAAATATTCTTTAATTATTTTTTTTTTTACTCTCCATATACCAGCATGTCAAGGATATAACAAGAACTGGACTCTTACATTTAGTAGAAGGAGAAAAAGACACTAGGTTGAATCAAACACTGTTACTGTGTGCTGTTATTCAATAAGTACAATGACCTTCAAGTATTGTCTCAGCCAGGATGCACCTGTATGCATTAGAAGTGTAAACATTTTACACGTCACTATGGATGGAGCGTGGTGGACTTTTTGGTGCGAATCACATGAAAGAGATTTATCTGATACTATCATTACTGTCTTTTGCAAGAAAGATCTGTTAGGACAAATGGTTCTTGAAATGTTCAGGCGGTGGTCCACTCTTAAGCTAAGTGTCAACATAAAGTATTTTTATGGATTGGACAAGAACTGCTTATTGGGCAGACTGGATAGGCCAAATGGTTCTGACACATTCTATGTGACTGCTTTATTGGAATATTGGCAAATTGAAAATTGGCACAGGAATATTTCTACATAGGGCAGAGGCATCAACATGATACATATGCACACCAGAACTTGAACTTGACACACCAATCATAGAACTGCCTACAAATGTCCTCCAATCAGAACATACACTGAAGTGCCTTGCTCAGTGGGTGAGATCTAGTAACTGGAACATTCCTTACTGGTGCCAGATTGTCTCAGCTACTAATCGACAAGACTCTGATGAGTCTCAGCTAGATTGGCTGAACAAAATGTAGTATGATTACATTAACTCCCTGCAGAGATCAGAGAGCTGTGATTACTTTACTACTGATGTAATTAAGTGGATGTGAAGAAATGGTGTGTAAAACATTCTGCATTGCAGCCCTTCAATTTTCAGTTATGCCCATGGTAATAAATAAACTGCTCCAATGGAGGGCTGGATATATTGGCCAAATACAATTTTGTGGTCCATGAGTAAATATATGTGCATGTCCTACTTGACAATGGCATTGTAAATGAGAAACCCAGAGGGACACAAAGAAAAATAAGCATGCTGGATTCGAAATGGGCTACAGTATTTCTTGAGATGTTCCATAACTCTGCGACAACAAAAGCCTTTAGGTGACATTGTAAAAAAAGAGATAAACATAAGGTAAGCTAAACATATTGTTCATCCGCATTATAACTTGCTGAAGAAAATACATACATTTTGACCATAACTTTGGAAGTCCTTGGCTGATAGAATTCACATGCACCCCATACCTCGCAGTTTTACTACCACGCAATCAATTTCTGACAATGGAATTGTTCAGCTTCTTGAACAAGGTGCTGTGTCAAATTGGACTGAACCCAGGACTAAGGCAAGGAGCACAGATGGCAGTGGTCATTAAAATAGGCACTGAAATCAATAGAACCAGCCGTATCAGTCCACAGGTCATGGTTAGACACAGACCACTCCAGAGAAAGGGACTTGCTATTATACTTTAACTCAGATCCAAAACAGACAGAATGGTGAATTTGGGAATGAATCCCAAAGACTGAAAACGAGGGGATATGATAACATTATATACATATGTGCAGGGCCAATATAAAGAACTCTCAGGTGACCTGTTGATTAAGAGAAGAGTACATTGAACAAGAGAACTGAAGAGCAACATTTCATAGACAACAAAGGGTAGCAGAGGCATTGCTAAACACAAATTTGCACATACCAGACAAGTCAGAATACTTCTTTTTCCCACAGAATAATGCATTTACAGTGCTACCACCACTACAAGGGATTCTGGGTAGGCATATGCTAATCTAGTCAACAATGATCACCTTTTGCATCATAATCCATTTTAAACATGGACCCATTATAGCAGATGTACACTGTACAAGACAGCTTTGAAACAAAGCTCAGGACATAGGTGCAGAAGCCAGATCACCACTCATGGAAAGCTGTTTCGTCCTTAATGGGACTTATCAACATGAGGTTGGCTTACTGCTTGAGGCTTGGAGCAGTACAAAGAACAAACCATTTAAGTTATGATGGAGTAAAAGTTATGATAGAACTTGAAATTCAGTGGGTAGACAACAAAGAAGGGATTCTTTAAGGTAAGGACAATAAAGATATGGAACTCACTGCCAAGACAGGTGGAGCTGTCAAATGCAGTAGATACCTTCAAAAAGGCTTTGGACATATTTTAGAAAAGTAGGACATACAGGACTATCAATATCAGAATAAACATTAATATTTTAGAGCTTCTTGATCCAAGGAGAAATCTGCCTTTTGGAGTCAAGATGGAAATTTTCCCCCTAAGCGGCAAAGTTAAAAATACTGTAGTAGTATCTGCCCATTCTGGCGATAGTCCAGTTTCTGCCCTGTCCCCGATTCTTGTCCCAAAGCCATGTAAAAGGGGTGTCCTGAATCCTAGAGCCCTGTAGTGGACTGTCCTGAATTGTATAGCCCTATCACAGTTCTGTCCTATCTTAGTGTTCCAGCCCTGTCTTAATGTTCCAGTACTGTTATGTTCCTGTCCTCTCCTGAACTCTGTTAAAGAGTTTCCTCATTCTTTTCTCTTTTGTTCTGCCCCATTTCATTTTTCCTCTCTGCCTGTTATTATGTTCTGTTCTGTTCCATTCTGGGTTTTCTTAGTTTCCTTCTACCTTATTACTTTGCTCCTATTCAAATGGACAGCCACACCTGTTTAGTTTCTCTCAAGCTTTGGATCTGCAGTCTTCAGGTATACTTTATGTGTGTCTGTGTAGTTCAAGTCTTTAGATTATGTTATTTATTTGTTAGTTTATCATTCAGTTTCAGTGTTAGTGACTTGCCTAATGTGAGGTACATTGATGATGGTTGGCAAGCTTGCATTTATAGCCATAAGGTAACTAAATTCTCCATATTTACCATCTCTAGTGTTAGGTTAGTTCCTGTAAATATGTTTGTATGAATGTTCCCTGACCACTTTCCCTGAAGCATCTGATCCAGCTCCTCCATCCTCTCCCCATTTCCCAGTCCTGATTCCCTTTGGAAGCATCAGAGGATTTCAGCTCTTCACTCCATCCCTTGTGTTCCTTAGCTCCTAGCATGGGCATCAGCATGTTGTCCTGTGCTATAAATGTCCCTTTGTATATCACAAAAGTTTTAAATCAGCAGGAATACAATCCACATGTAATTTTATCTAAATCAGCAGAAGAACAGCTGTTGGAATGAACAGATGGAGATTCACTATCTTGTACCAATAAGATTGGAGAGCATATATGTATCTTGTGCGGTGTTAAAAAACCTTGGAATCGGGCCAACGTTTTTGAGATCTTTAATAGGGAATTATCTTTTCAGGTACAGTTTCCTTACATATCTGTGTAAATCCTGAAATAATCAAATGAAATTTAAGGATGTGTAGGATTAAGGTGAGGGAATGATGGGTTAAATACACACTGGTCATCATAACTACTCATCCTCTTTCTTCTTATGGTTCATCCCTCCTCTGCACCCTCTAAACCTTAAAGTGTTCTTTTCCTGGAGGGCCAACTGGAAAAACAGATTTTTTTTATAGTCCTGTCATTTGTAGACATCCCAGAATCATCACTGGGATCCTTTCTATCACCTTCTGGTTGAATCTAAGGTCTGACCCCTAAATTTGTATTCTCATTAGGGCAGATCCAAAATCGATTATGAGCATGGAAGTAGTCTTTTGAGCTCTTATTAGAGCTCTTGCCTCTTCAAAGTATTGCTTATGTCTCCGATGATTGTGGCCAGTATCAGCAATTAATGATGAAGTATCTGTGGACTGTGTTTTGTGAGTGTATTCATGCTTTTTTACCTTCATTAAAGTGTATTGAGATATTGCAGCAATCATGTTGTGCTACTCTTTTGTTTGCTTGAAGGTGAAGACAGATACATTTGGGAGAAGCAGATGTTTGTACCTAAACGCCTTTCAAATCCTGAGAAGTAATCCAGGCCATAAAATATTCCTTCTAAATTCTACCAACATTAGCTTGCACTGTGACACTCAGTTTAGCCGATGCATAGAGAAAATATGAACATTGATAAAAATGGCAAAGTTAGATTTAATAATAGAGAGACATTTTATTCACAGATTTATTCCATACCTTCTACAAGGGAATACATGTATCATTACTTATATGGAGGACAATGTGCCATCCAGGTAATACTATTTCATCTTTATGCAGTGATGACAAAATTGAAATATATAGATTAAACAATAGATTTCCTAGATATATTCATTGTAGCAGAGGTAAATGTACACTCTCACAAGGCTCAATACACATTCCCAGAATGTATGCCAATGCACTAGATATTCTGGAATTCCAAGCTGAGATTTAAGAAAGAGAACATGTGCATATGTCTGTGTGAAGTGCTAGAGTTTGCAGGACTGGTATATTTCACTGCAGGTTCTAGGCTTTTGTGGATAAGAATGCCCCATAGTGACATACAGTACTTAAAGCTAGGTTCTGAGTCCTAGTAGACTTGCACATAACCAGTAATCACTTTTTGGTTTACTTAACATAAGAACCTTCCCACTTGGACTCTGCCAGAACCACTAATTGGGTGGTGCAAGATGTGTTTGCAAGACAGATTTGTAACTGAGAGACATGCTTTCTACACTTGACTTGACTTAATTGCAAGCAGGTATATTCACGTTACATCTGTAGATGCACACCAGCTCCAGACACTTTCCAAAAATATAAAAAAGGGGGAAATGCCTAGAAAGCAGTATCATAGAAAGGATGAATAGGATAGAGTCACAGGGGCAGATTACCAACCAGACAGAGTCAGCACTTGTCTAACCTGCCATCTTTTCATTTGAGCCTTGAGAAATAAACATGGGCAGGGACAAGCCTTGCAGTAACTTTTTAAAAAAAAAAATATTTTTCCCTTTTCACATATTATAAATAGTATCAAATATAAAAATAGAAATATCGCTTATACAGTATATTACATTATGTGTTGAGACAATACATTACACAAACTTTACACATTTAAAACAAAAGGCATTATTCGATTCCCTTTACAAAACTCTAAATATTCAGATGCACCGTGATTCCTGACTGAGAGTTGGATTCAGTTTTTACTAAATGTAATCCTTCCCTCGTTCCCGGGCTCTCTTTACAGTTTCTTTATTTGTATTAGCAGGTGTATCCATTTTTTTTGTATTTGGGATACTGCTTCAGGGTACCTAGCTCCATTTTCCATTGATAATAAATTTGTGGGGCCACTTTGTCCCAAGTAAGTTGTTCAGTTGTCTTCCAGGTTCTTGCTACCGTTAAGTAGTGAGGCTAGGATTGCCAAAGCGCCTGGATCCTATCACATTGCCACCATATATGTAAATACGTTCCGTCAACATGTCCGCATCTCCAACATACAGAGGAGGCCCGGTTGTACATCAGGGACCATATACCAGTGATTCACCATTTTACAAAAGGTCTCTACTAACGAGAGACAGTGTATAGCAATCTTAACTTTCCGAAATGCAGAGTACCAATCCAACATCTCAATGAATATACTTAAGTCTCTATCCCATTGCCTAATGGCAGGGATATTTTGCTTTTTTACATTGGAATGTACAATTTCTATAAGGTCTTTTAGATGGACTCACCTCGTTTCCTAATGCAATTAGATTATTAATCTTGTTTATTGCACTGTATGGTGTAGAAATTCTATGTTTCAAAACAAATGTTTTAACCCTAATATAAGTGAAGGTATCTTTTAGGGGTAGTTCGAACTGCTGTTGTAGTTGTTGGAAGGTTTTGAATTTATCCTTGATAAATAAATCACCTATTGTTTTTAAAGCCTTGCAGTATCTTAACCCACATTGAATAAACTTTGTCCACTCCAGCTTTGTCCTATTTCAGGCAACATTTTTAAAGTGATAAGATAGCGAGCTGTTTGGGGGACAAGGATGGTAGTGACAAGGTGTATGGGGAAAAAATGGCACAGATAAGCTGCTTGGGGACAAAGGTGGCAATAAAAAGCTGTTTGGGAACAAATATAACACTGGTACGTTATTTGATGATTGAGGGGTGCGTGAGTTTAGTCAGGCCTAGGGCAGCACAGAACCTAAATAAACCACTGCCTCCAGGAGTGTAGCGAGCTTTGTTCTGGGTCTTGTTGGGATTTCTTTGGTGGCTGTTAGACAATTTTTGTTAATGCAGGCATCTCCTGTAGGTCTGCTTAGATTCAAAGGGTAAGGGTAGTACATTCCGAGAAAATAGGGACAATAAAAATAAAATAGGGACAAAGGGATTTTAGTCCAAAATAAGGACTATCCCTCCTAAAATGGGACACTTGGCAGGTATGAGTCCCCAGAAAATCTGAGACTGTTTTTTTAATTTTGTTCTGGATATAGAGAATGAAAACGTATCAAAAATATGTTTTAAATGTGTTTGTTGTGTCTCCTGTTTGACTGCATATTAAGCGACAAGGAGATGTCATAAACAGGAGACATATTTAAAATCCATTTTCACATGTTTCATGTGGTAATTTTGTACATGCTCCTGTCTAGTCATACATTGTAAGATGTATTATGAGTATTATTATGGGACAGCTTGAAAACAGCAGTACATCAGTGCCATGCATTGAGCTTCCCTCCAGCCGCGCGGTCAATAAAGTGTGTTGGAACTTTTTTTTCAAACAAACTTTATTGTTCCGCGCGGCTGGAGGGAAGCTCACAACGCTTCCCTCACAGCCACGCAGCTTCAGAGCACCGGGGGACAGCAGGAACGAGGTAAGTGCTGGGGTCTGGGGAAGGGGGGGAGGAGGGTGGCATAACGAGCTTACTAAGGGGCAATATCCTAGCATATTATATGGCATATTGGGGGCAATATCCTGGCATATAACATGGCATATTGGGGGCAATATCCTGGCATATTGGGGGCAATATCCTGGCATAATACATGGCATATTGGGGGCAATATCTGGCATATTGGGGGCAATATCCTGGCATAATACATGGCATATTGGGGGCAATATCCTGGCATAATACATGGCATATTGGGGGCAATATCATGGCATAATACATGGCATATTGGGGGCAATAACATGGCATATTGGGGGCAATATCCTGGCATAATACATGGCATATTGGGGGCAATATTCTGGCATATAACATGGTTTATTGGGGGCAATATCCTGGCATATTGGGGGCAATATCCTGGCATATAACATGGCATATTGGGGGCAATATCCTGGCATATAACATGGCATATTGGGGGCAATATCCTGGCATATTGGGGGCAATATCCTGGCATATAACATGGTTTATTGGGGGCAATATCCTGGCATATAACATGGCATATTGGGGGCAATATCTTGGCATATTACATGGCATATTGGGGGCAATATCCTGGCATATAACATGGCATATTGGGGGCAATATCTTGGCATATTACATGGCATATTGGGGGCAATATTCTGGCATATAACATGGTTTATTGGGGGCAATATCCTGGCATATTGGGGGCAATATCCTGGCATATAACATGGCATATTGGGGGCAATATCCTGGCATATAACATGGCATATTGGGGGCAATATCCTGGCATATTGGGGGCAATATCCTGGCATATAACATGGTTTATTGGGGGCAATATCCTGGCATATAACATGGCAAATTGGGGGCAATATCCTGGCATATTGGGGGCAATATCCTGGCATATAACATGGTTTATTGGGGGCAATATCCTGGCATATAACATGGCATATTGGGGGCAATATCCTGGCATATTGGGGGCAATATCCTGGCATATAACATGGTTTATTGGGGGCAATATCCTGGCATATAACATGGCATATTGGGGGCAATATCCTGGCATATTGGGGGAAATATCCTGGCATATTACATGGTTTATTGGGGGCAATATCCTGGCATATAACATGGCATATTGGGGGCAATATCCTGGCATATTGGGGGCAATATCCTGGCATATAACATGGCATATTGGGGGCAATATCCTGGCATATTGGGGGCAATATCCTGGCATATAACATGGTTTATTGGGGGCAATATCCTGGCATATAACATGGCATATTGGGGGCAATATCCTGGCATATTGGGGGCAATATCCTGGCATATAACATGGTTTATTGGGGGCAATATCCTGGCATATAACATGGCATATTGGGGGCAATATCCTGGCATATTGGGGGCAATATCCTGGCATATAACATGGTTTATTGGGGGCAATATCCTGGCATATAACATGGCATATTGGGGGCAATATCCTGGCATATTGGGGGCAATATCCTGGCATATAAAATTAAAAATGGGCTGCTCAGTCTTAAATGCCCGGGCCTATTTTTTGTCCCAGTCCGGGCCTGCTCATGCTTACCTGGGTCTCTCCAGGTCACTGGTCCTCTCCGTGCTCTGTGTCAGACTGGAGACACCATGCAGTTGCATGCACTCATATTATCCGCAACTAACAGGTGTAAAGGATAAAGTGGTTGCAGGTGTTGCCTGTATCCTCTAGAGTGGTGGTCAGTACTGACCCCTGTGACTACAATATTATACCCCTGCTTGCCCCACATGTTAGAATGGACCATGCATACAGTTTGTGATTAGTGATACATTTACAGTTATGATGCTCCACCTACACATGCATCACAAGCTGTCCTCCAACATGTGCAAGAATAGATATAAATGAATTATCAAATGGGACTCTTTTACACACCACACTCCCTTTGACACTTTACTATCTCATTCTGAAACCCCTATGGAAGATTTAATGTCAGCTACTAAAAAATACGTAAAATTAGTTCTTCCCCAAAAATCATTCTGATGCAAAAAAAGTAACTAAAATAAGTACAAACACAAGTGTATTTATCAAATATAATGATAGATACGGAAACCAATGGGCCATTTCTGTTTTTTAAATGTGGTGCCTATCTTGGCACTAATTTTGCACCATAAATGCTTTAGCTCCATAAAACTTTATTTATAACATTTAGCTTTTTTCAGTCCTGGCTTGGACTATGGAATTATTGCGGATTTCACAGTAACAGGCAGTTATTTATAGACTTTTTCTTAGTGAAAGAATGCAGGGGACATTCCAAAGTTAAATACCTAAGGAGAGCACATTTTAAACGATTGTTCATCTTTCAGTTTTGCAGCAAGCACTGAAAAGTGTAAATCATAAAAACATTTTTAGTTTCATGTTAGCAACTGAGAACCAGTGTTAATTTAGTCAACGAAAATTTTCTGTCAAAGTTTTCTGCAGCTGCATGTTTTAAGTGACAAAACTAGAACTAAATAAAAGCTTAGTTCATAGGGCTAAAACTATGATGAAAAGCCATTGAAATGTTCACCAATGAGCAAAAACTAGATCAAAATGTTAAGTAGGGACTATTGCATTTACCCATTTGGACTTCCAGTACTGGTTTCTTGTATCTCTGCCAAAGCGCTGTTTCCTTGCCTGTTGGCACCTGGATTGGCTGAGACGCCGGCTCTCTGTATCTGCCTGACGCCTAGATGCTCTTCCATTGGAATGCTCCTCCAGTCTTCTCAGACTTGTTACCCTTCATCATTGCTGGAGATTTGGTCTACTAAAATATACTAGAGATTTAGTCGACTAAAACTAGATTAAAACTAAAAATTCAGATGACTAAAATACAACTAAACTGAAATGGAATTTTCGTCAAAAGACTATAACTAAAACTAAAACAAAATGTGCAGTCAAAATTAACACTGCTGAAAACTGAATTATAAAAAATAAAAATATACATTCATATTTTAGCTATTTGTACTGCAGTTATATAGTTTCTACTTCCTTCTGCAACTATTGGATCTATTCACTAAAAGGTGAGAGGAACATTTTATCTCACTGACTTAAAGGGACTGAATGGTACCCAAAACACATCTTCCAAATGTTAATGTATGTTTTTGACTTTGCATTGCTTAAAATATGAAAATCTTACACTTAGATGAATTAGTGAAATTACAATAGTTTTCAAGAAACCAGGACTTCCCACAATAGCTGAGTAAAAGTCTGTTTCCTTTTTTTTCCCCTTCAGGAACCAATGAGAATAATTTCATTGAAATGAATTGAATATCCTGTCTCTCTAGGGATGTCATCAGACAATGTGTTGTACAGTTATGAGATCCTACTGTGTACAAGAGCAAGGTCACTTAGTGTCCACA
This sequence comes from Pelodytes ibericus, assembly GCA_036172795.1. Lineage (NCBI taxonomy): Eukaryota > Metazoa > Chordata > Amphibia > Anura > Pelodytidae > Pelodytes > Pelodytes ibericus. Next base: position 109,458,649 of record CM069860.1, read on the forward strand.
CAATTTATTAAATGCCAGCAGCACAGGAAATGACTAAATGAAACAAAACTTTATATGCTCAGTGTCTATATAATCAGTGCTGCCGCACCTGTAGTATACATGCAGAGTAATCACCTGGGGAGGGCTTGCGTAAAATATTAAAAATGAGATTTATGCAGAAGCCTGCATCAAATCACACTGGAAACAAGCCTATGCACTATACAAGCAGTAGTCTTCAACATGAACCAAAGTGATTTTGGGCAATAGACTATACCTTAAGCTATGCTCAGGTGACCATGGATAAAGCATTGCTAAAAAGGGAAGAGTTTTTAAAGATTTAGCTATGCATTATCTATGGCCACCTGAGCTCTTTTAGCAGAAGAAACTCACTTCTAGTAAACAGACCCCAATGTCTTAGTAGCATCGGAAGAAATGAAAAGAAAGAAAAAGGTCAGGTTATTGTATTTTCAGTATAATTAAAGATAAGATGCATCTGGGCATGGAGTGCAAGAAGTGGACTGTTAATGCAAACAGTAATTTGATATATACAGATACAATGCACTAAATCTAAAAATGTTTTTCAATTTTTTGTAATGTTTTTGTTTTAGAAAACATGAATAACCCCCTCTTTTACCAATTAAAGACTTTACAGATTTGAAATCATTTAAAAGCACTAAACATTGTTTATATTGTTAAATATAGAGAAGAAAAGAAAAAAAAATCCTCTCTACATTGTATTAACAAAATTGTAAGCAAATGCATAAATTAAGAGAAAATGTGTCTGTGGTGCTTCTTATTTATGACATCACCTGTAGCTTGATATGCTAATGGCTGGTTTTATTTAAACCACAGTCACAAACAGGAGATGCCTCAGACATATTTCTAACAATTTTTTCTTTTAATTTATGCATTTGCATGAAACTTTGCTAATACAATGTTTACATTATGTTTTATGCTGTACATAAACGGTCAGCAAGCTTGCTATATCTATCAGGGATAAGGTTACATATAAAGACGGGCTGGTCGTTATAACAATGTTAATGTATAAAGATGGGCTGTCTTACAACTCTGAAGAAGATTACACAGTTTTTTTTATGTTGTCTTTATATTTTCTCTTGTTATTTGCAGATGAATAGTGCCAGCAAGAGAGATAAGGCATGGTTGTACAAGAACAAGGAGGAGCCCTTAAAGGGATGATTAGCACTGATGGATGGATATGATGAAAGATTTGGGATTATGTATGGGCTAGCCATGCAATTAATAACCCTTTCATATCTCGTACTTAAGAATCCTGAATCATGTACCTGCAATATAGGGCGTAGAAGAAACGTTCTACCAGGACAGATATTTGAAAGTTATTGGAAGATTAGAAACTGTGCTTAAAAGCACACTCCAAGCAAAGTCAAAATGTTCCATTGTTTACCAACCTGTACCTGAAGGAGAAATGCATCTCAGTCACACTTTAAGGATTGCTAGGGGTTTCTTGTGATTAATAGGAATAGATCTTACCTTAACTCTCCCTACTCCTGATTACAATGCATGGACAATTTGTGAGGGCCACATATAGCATGTACATGCTGCTCTGTAGAATTAATAGTTGTTTTGGATCAAATACTTGAATAATGTATTGGTTCCCTACACACTTGTTGTCTACAGTTATAGGAGTCCACCAAAATAATAATAATAATAATAACAATAATAATAATAATAATAATAATAATAATCGCTGTGGTGGCAACCTAGCTGCACAAGCAGTGAACCCCCTCCCCCCCCCTCCTCCCATGTGTGCTGTATGGACTACTGAAAATATATGTATGTATACATTGTAAGTATAGTGATCAGTTAGGATACTTTGTTTAAAATGTTTAATTACAAATTTTTCCTCCCAGGCTCCAGACAAATTTTAATGAATAGATATATTTTTATAATTATTTAACTTTACTATATATGAAAATGTTCATACCAGAGTGATTCTTTAAAGAGCAACTGTCGGCAAAGAATTATATTATTTTTAATACAAAAATATTGAGTCAGATGGGTCAGATCTTCCTTGTAAGGTATTTTATCTATGCACAAATGAAATCACACATATGTTGTTGTGCCAGTGTATGTCGCAAAAGGGGTCATACTTATTTATGGATTTTCATTTTTGCAGCACTAATGTGAAAGGAAACATTGTTGTGGCAAGAAGGGGATTCCAGGAGCTGTTTCAAGTTCTTACAGGGACACAGAATGCTGCAAAATGTCAATATGATGTATGTTTGATATGTCTGATTTATGGACTTTGGCAGCTTTTATCCAAAAGTGTCTTTCCTTAATTAGAAAAAAGTTATTCATTTGAATTTGTTGGGGTGCTGGGAAGCTGCTGCCAGATATTAATCATATACAGATAATATTTTAAATTAATAAATTATATGAAATACAGGAATATTCCTTCTAATGCTTTATGATATATGTGGGGTTTCATAATTTAGCAGTATCATTTGCCATTAAGCCATTGACAGCATCTGTTCAATAAGCAAGTAAACCGTGGGGAAGTGGATAATAACATGGATTAACCATTGAGTCAATGTGAGCGAGTATGTGTGTGTATGTCAGTGTGAGGGAGTGTATGTCAGTATGTCTATGTGAGTGTGCATATGGGTATGTCAGTGTGAGTGAGTGTGTGTGTGTCAGGAACTGACCGTGCCTGGACTTGAACTCTGACTTCCATGTTCCTAGCCCTCTTCTATACAGGTTTGCCAGCCTGTCTTTTACATTTTAGCCTATGTTCTAGTAACAATGAATATACCAAGCCTTGTTATTATCATCAACTCTCCTCACCTGTGTCAAGTCATGTGCTCACTCTCAGCCTATAAAAGCCTCTTCGGGTTATTCGGGAGGTATTTTGTTTGCATGGTGTTCCTGATAAGGTGATTTCTGACAGGGGGGTACAGTTTACTTCACGCTTTTGGAAATGTTTTTGTTCTGGACTTGGAATAAATGTGAATCTGTCATCAGCTTTTCATCCTTAAAGTAATGGACAGACTGAGAGAACCAACCAAACTCTGGAGCAATATTGGCGGTGTTTTATTAGCTACCTGCAGGATGACTGGCTAGACTTTCTACCCACGGCCGAGTTTGCCTACAACAATGCTCAACAAAGCTCTACTTGTCAAAGCCCATTTTTTGCCAATTACGGTTACCATCCAAACTTTCTAGTGAGTCTTCCAATTACTACTTCCACTCCTGCGGTGGCAGACCGGCTTACTACCTTGCAGCAATCCCAGGAACTATTGAAAGAAACGCTTTTGAAGGCTCAGGGTTGTTACAAAAGAGCTGCTGATAGGCATAGGAAAGAGGCCCCAGTTTATCAAATTGGTGATAAGGTATGGCTTTCCACTAAGAAGCTCAAGCTTCATATTCCGTCTCATAAGTTGGGTCAGAAATATATTGGGCCTTTTGAGATCATCGCTCAGATCAATTCTGTCACTTTTCGCCTACAACTCCCAGATTCCATAAGAGTACATCCCGTATTTCACACTGCATTGCTAAAACCTTATCATGAAAATCCTTTTCCTGGACGGACCTTGCCTGCCCCTGCACCTGTCCTGGTGGATGGTGAAGATGAATATGAGGTGGAAAAAATTCTTGATTCCAGGATCTTCCGTAATAATCTACAGTACTTGGTTCATTGGAAAGGCTATGGTGATGAGGATAGGTCATGGGAACCAGTGGAGAATGTTCATGCTCCACGTCTAATTACTGCTTTTCACTATCGGCACCCTGATAAACCAGGAAAAAGTGTGTCCAGAGGCTGTTCCTGCAGAGGAGGGGGTGATGTCAGGAACTGACCGTGCCAGGACTTGAACTCTGACTTCCATGTTCCTAGCCCTCTTCTTTACCAGTTTGCCAGCCTGTCTTTTACATTTCAGCCTATGTTCTAGTAACAATGAATATACCAAGCCTTGTTATTATCATCAACTCTCCTCACCTGTGTCAAGTCATGTGCTCACTCTCAGCCTATAAAAGCCTCCTCCTGTGAATCTACCTTTGCCAAATTGTTGTGGTTTCTGCCTGCAGTATATCAAGCTTTCTATTGATCGTTACTTACCTGTTACCGATTTGGACTGTCTCACTACTCTGCTTTCTCCTACCCACTGACCTTGGCTTGCTTGACTACGCTTCTACTCTTTGTTCCAGCCTCACAGCTCTGCTAAAAGACCAGATTGTCACTCAAAGCTCAGGGGCTCAACCACCTGGGTAACGAGTGGCTACTTCTGGCAGAAGACCTTGCTGATCTGGCTGCTGGACTCCAAACCTGCTAACATCAGTATCATTATAGTGTGTGTGTGTATGTCAGTGGGAGTGAATGTGTGTGTGTGTCAGACTGTCTGTATATGTGTGTGAGGGAGTGTGTGGATAAAGCGGTTAACTTTTGTGACACTGCCTATATCTGTCTAGCCACCCAAGGGGTTAACTCCTCTGATACTGTCTATATCTGTCTAGCCATCCAGGGTTTAACTCATCTGACACTGCCTAGATCTGTCTAGCCATCCAGGGTTTAACTCATCTGACACTGCCTAGATCTGTCTAGCCACCCAAGGGGTTAACTCATCTGACACTGCTTATAACGTATTTGCTCGAATATAAGACAACCCTGATTATAAGACGAGCCCCCAAACTTTGGATATTCCTTTAGGAAAAAAACTAAAAGCCTGAATATAAGACTACCTTATAGGAAAAAAGTTTAACTTGTATATATTCACATGTAAATTGCTTTTTAATATTTAATAAAAATTATGATATTAAACAAATGCATTTCTTGTTTTTATTTGCTTTTATGTGCCAATGCTGCCTCTCTCTTCCGCAGTGTTGCCGCTCTCCCCCTCCCTCCCCCCAAACTTTTCTCTCTCCCTCCCTTCCTCCCCTTGTCTTTCTCTTCCCCTCTCTCCCCCCTTGTCTTTCTCTTCCCCTCTCTCCCCCCTTGTCTTTCTCTTCCCCCTCCCTCCCTCCCCTTGTCTTTCTCTTCCCCCTCCCTCCCTCCCCTTGTCTTTCTCTTCCCCCTCCCTCCCTCCCCTTGTCTTTCTCTTCCCCCTCCCTCCCTCCCCTTGTCTTTCTCTTCCCCCTCCCTCCCTCCCTCCCTCCCCTTGTCTTTCTCTTCCCCCTCCCTCCCTCCCTCCCTCCCCTTGTCTTTCTCTTCCCCCTCCCTCCCTCCCTCCCTCCCCTTGTCTTTCTCTTCCCCCTCCCTCCCTCCCTCCCCTTGTCTTTCTCTTCCCCCTCCCTCCCTCCCTCCCCTTGTCTTTCTCTTCCCCCTCCCTCCCTCCCTCCCCTTGTCTTTCTCTTCCCCCTCCCTCCCTCCCTCCCCTTGTCTTTCTCTTCCCCCTCCCTCCCTCCCTCCCCTTGTCTTTCTCTTCCTCTCTCTCCCCCTGTCTTTCTCTCCCTCTCTCTCCCCCGTCTTTCTCTCCTCCTTGTCTTTCTTTCCCCCTCCCTCCCCTTGTCTTTCTCTCTTCCTCCCCCTCCCTCCCCTTGTCTTTCTCTCTTCCTCCCCCCTCCCTCCCCTTGTCTTTCTCTCTTCTCCCCCCTCCCTCCCCTTGTCTTTCTCTCTTCTCCCCCCTCCCTCCCCTTGTCTTTCTCTCTTCCCCCCCCCTCCCTCCCCTTGTCTTTCTCTCTTCCCCCCCCTCCCTCCCCTTGTCTTTCTTCTTTGTCCCAAATTCATAAATATGTTTGTTTTCATGTTTGTTTTTTCTGCAGTTTTGGGGCAAAAACCAAAAATAGGGGGGGGGGGGGCGGGGGATTCCTACAGCGACGTTTTGACCCCAACCCAAACCCTAAATTAAACCCTAACCATAAATTTAACCCCAACTCTTACCCTTATGTTAACGCTTAATGTATTCTAATTGTAATTTAATTGTAACCCTATCCCTTATGCTAACCCTAATTTAATTGTAACCCTAAAAACTATTCCAACCCTAACCCCTAGATTTTAGCTAATTAAAGGGACACTACCACTTACATAAGATGTACTAGATAACCTATAACCTAAATAAACAAATATATATAAAGCATATGGCACTGTTTGTTTTTTTATAATTGAATTAATTGCATATAAAAGGAAAAATAAAATTAGATGTCATAGAAACATAGAAACATAGACACATAGAATGTGTCGGCAGATAAGAACCATTCGGTCCATCTAGTCTGCCCAATTTTATTTTTTTTGAGTACTTTTATTAGTCCCCCGTTCCCGGTCTTATAGCTAGGATAGCCTTGTGTCTATCCCAAGCATGCTTAAAATCTTTGACTGTGTTTACCTCTACCACTTTTTCCATACATCCACTACCCTCTCAGTAAAGTAATATGTCCTGATATTACTTTTAAATCGTTGCCCCTCTAATTAAAGACTATGTCCTCTAGTTGTGGTAGTTTTTCTTCTTTTAAATATACTCTCTTCCTTTACTGTGTTGATTCCCTTTATGTATTTAAATGTTTCTATCATATCCCCCCTGTTACGTCTTTCCTCCAAGCTATACATGTTAAGATGCTTTAACCTTTCCTGGTAAGTTTTATCCTTCAACCCATGAACCAGTTTAGTAGCCCTTCTCTGAACTCTCTCCAAAGTATCAATATCCTTCTGGAGATACGGTCTCCAGTACTGCGTACAATACTCCAAGTGAGGTCTCACCAGTGCTCTGTACAATGGCATGAGCACTTCCCTCTTCCTACTGCTAATACCTCTCCCTATGCAACCAAGCATTCTGCTAGCATTTCCTGCTGCTCTATTGCATTGCCTACCGACCTTCAAGTCCTCTGAAATTATTACTCCTAAATCCCTTTCCTCAGATGTTGAGGTTAGGACTGTACCAAATAGTCTATATTCTGCTTTTGGGTTTTTACGCCCAAGGTGCATAATCTTGCACTTGTCCACATTAAATGTCAGTTGCCACTGCTCTGACCATTTTTCTAGTTTAGCTAAATCATTTGCCATTTGGCTTATCCCTCCATGAATATTAGACATGTGCAAAACTAAAATTTTCGTTTCGTTTTCGTCCATTCGGACGAAAATGTTATTTATTTCGTCTAAAACGAATTTCGTTCATTAGTGCATTCGTTTCAGACGAAATTCGTTAATTATTTTCGTTTCGTTAATTTTTTTCGTTCGTTTTATAGAATACAATGTAATACTATTGGCTTTCTATAAACCGAACGAGAGCCCCATTCATAAGAAATTCTTATGAATGGGGCTCTCGTTCGGTTCATAGAAAGGCAATAGTATTAATTGTATTCTATAAGCCGAAAGTCTATAAACCGAACGACTTTCGGTTTATAGACTTTCGGCTTATGGAATACATGTAATCCTATTGCTATTCTATAAACCGAACGACTTTCGGTTTATAGAATAGCCATAGGTTTACATGTATTACATAAGCCGAAAGTCTATAAACCGAAAGTCGTTCGGTTTATAGGCTGTCGGCATTTAACTAATAAGAGACAGAGTCTCCATTCATAAAATTATGAATGGAGACTTTGTCTCCGTGTAGTAAAATGCCGACAGCCTATAAACCGAACGTTCGGTTTATAGGCTGTCGGCTTATGGAATACATGTATTCCTATTGCTATTCTATAAACCGAAAGTCGTTCGGTTTATAGAATAGCAATAGGAATACATGTATTCCATAAGCCGACAGCCTATAAACCGAACGTTCGGTTTATAGGCTGTCGGCATTTTACTACACGGAGACAGAGTCTCCATTCATAAAATTATGAATGGAGACTTTGTCTCCGTGTAGTAAAATGCCGACAGCCTATAAACCGAACGTTCGGTTTATAGGCTGTGGGCATTTTACTACACGGAGACAAAGTCTCCATTCATAATTTTATGAATGGAGACTCTGTCTCCGTATAGTTAAATGCCGGCTTTTAACTATACGGAGACAAAGTCTCCATTTATAATTTTATGAATGGAGACTCTGTCTCCGTATAGTTAAATGCCGGTGTTCTGACAAATTTCTGGAGCAAATTCTCCTGCGCAATCGCAGGAGAATTTGCTCACTGCGCATGCGCATAAAGTTACAGCTGATAACTCAGCTGTAACTTTGTGACCACCGCGCATGCGCCAGCTGCGCAACCCACCTCCCGCCCCCTCACACCCCCTGCACACCCCTTCTTACCAGATCATCGACCACAGCGATACACAGCGCATGCGCACGCCTATCCAGCCGTTTGGGAATGTGCGCGTCCGTTGTTGTGTTCTTAAGGTGGTAAGTAACATGGGGCGTCGGGACATAAGGGGGCAAGCATCCTGGTGAGGGCTGCCTCATCTTGATGGGATTTGTGATCCTCCTGCTGCATCAATAATACAGCAGGAGGATCACAAATCCCATCAAGATGAGGCAGCCCTCACCAGGATGCTTGCCCCCTTATGTCCCGACGCCCCGTGTTACTTACCACCTTAAGAACACAACAACGGACGCGCGCATTCCCAAACGGCTGGATAGGCGTGCGCATGCGCTGTGTATCGCTGTGGTCGATGATCTGGTAAGAAGGGGTGTGCGGCGGGTGTGAGGGGGCGGGAGGTGGGTTGCGCAGCTGTCTCATGCACGGTGGTCACAAAGTTACAGCTGAGTTATCAGCTGTAACTTTATGCGCATGCGCAGTGAGCAAATTCTCCTGCGATTGCGCAGGAGAATTTGCTCCAGAAATTTGTCAGAACACCGGCTTTTAACTATACGGAGACAAAGTCTCCATTTATAATTTTATGAATGGAGACTCTGTCTCCGTATAGTTAAATGCCCACAGCCTATAAACCGAACGTTCGGTTTATAGGCTGTCGGCTTTTAACTATACGTTTGTCTCCATTCATAAATTTATGAATGGAGACTCTGTCTCCGTATAGTTAAATGCTATTGTATTCTATAAACCGACTCTATTTCGGCTTATAGAATGCAATAGTACTACGAATGGACGAATGAACGAATGATTTTCCTTTATTAACCATTCGTTCATTCGGCTTTAGTTAGCTTAGCATTTTCGTTCTTCGTTTTTCGGGCGAATGGACGAAAATGCAATTTTCGGACGAAAATGCATTCGTCCGAAAACGAATGCACATGTCTAGTATATATTCACATGTAAATTGCTTTTTTAATAAAAAATTATGATATAAATAAAATCTTATTTTTATTTCCTTTTATGTGACAAAGCTGCCTCTCTCTTTCCCTTGCCCCCAGATTTGTCGCTCTCCCCCCCTTAGTGTTGTCTCTCTCTCACCCTCCCTTTGGCTCCCCCCTCGCTCCCCTTGTGTCTGTCTCTTCCCCCCTTCCCTCCCCTTGTTTCTCTCTGCCCCCCCCCCTTGTTATTCTGTCCCCCCCTCACCTGTTTCTTGCTCCCTGGTGGCTAGTGGGGGCAGCCGGGGGATGTATGCACTATACATAATAGACGGAAGTGTCGGGCAGCATGGAGGTTGTCTGCACGATTCGTGCAGACATCCCCCAGCTGCCCGATTCTCCCTGGTGGCTAGCGAGGGAGCGGAGGATGTCTGCGCGATGAGCGAGACCTCCCCTGCTGCCGCCCGGAACGACAGCCAGGACTTTTATGAGGAAGCCGGAAGTACCCAGCTTCATCATAGAAGTCCCGGCGGTCATGCCGGGCGGCAGCAGGAGAGGTCTCGCTCATCGCGCAGACATCCTCCGCTCCCTCGCTAGCCACCAGGGAGAATCGGGCAGCTGGGGGATGTCTGCACGAATCGTGCAGACAACCTCCATGCTGCCCGACACTTCCGTCTATTATGTATAGTGCATACATCCCCCGGCTGCCCCCACTAGCCACCAGGGAGCAAGAAACAGGTGAGGGGGGGACAGAATAACAAGGGGGGGGGGGGCAGAGAGAAACAAGGGGAGGGAAGGGGGGAAGAGACAGACACAAGGGGAGCGAGGGGGGAGCCAAAGGGAGGGTGAGAGAGAGACAACACTAAGGGGGGGAGAGCGACAAATCTGGGGGCAAGGGAAAGAGAGAGGCAGCATTGTCACATAAAAGGAAATAAAAACAAGATTTTTTTATATCATAATTTTTTATTTAAAAAGCAATTTACATGTGAATATATACTAGACATGTGCATTCGTTTTCGGACGAATGCATTTTCGTCCGAAAATTGCATTTTCGTCCATTCGCCCGAAAAACGAAGAACGAAAATGCTAAGCTAACTAAAGCCGGATGAACGAATGGTTAATAAAGGAAAATCATTCGTTCATTCGTCCATTCGTAGTACTATTGCATTCTATAAGCCGAAATAGAGTCGGTTTATAGAATACAATAGCATTTAACTATACGGAGACAGAGTCTCCATTCATAAAATTATGAATGGAGACTTTGTCTCCGTATAGTTAAATGCCCACAGCCTATAAACCGAACGTTCGGTTTATAGGCTGTCGGCATTTAACTATACGGAGACAGAGTCTCCATTCATAAAATTATAAATGGAGACTTTGTCTCCGTATAGTTAAAAGCCGGCATTTAACTATACAGAGACAGAGTCTCCATTCATAAAATTATGAATGGAGACTTTGTCTCCGTGTAGTAAAATGCCCACAGCCTATAAACCGAACGTTCGGTTTATAGGCTGTCGGCTTATGGAATACATGTATTCCTATTGCTATTCTATAAACCGAACTTTCGGTTTATAGAATAGCCATAGGATTACATGTATTACATAAGCCGAAAGTCTATAAACCGATCGTTCGGTTTATAGACTTTCGGCATTTTACTACACGGAGACAAAGTCTCCATTCATAATTTTATGAATGGAGACTCTGTCTCTGTATAGTTAAATGCCGACAGCCTATAAACCGAACGACTTTCGGTTTATAGACTTTCGGCTTATGTACTACATGTAATCCTATGGCTATTCTATAAACCGAAAGTTCGGTTTATAGTTTAGCAATAGCATTACATGTATTCAATAAACCGAACGTCGTTCGTTTTAAAGACTTTCGGCTTATAGAATACTATTGGCTTTCTATAAACCGAACTAGAGTCGAGTCCCCATTCATAAGAAATTCTTATGAATGAGGAGGGACTCTAGTTAGGTTTATAGAATGCCAATAGTATTCTATAAGCCGAAAGTCTTTAAAACGAACGACGTTCGGTTTATAGAATGCATGTAATGCTATTGCTGTTCTATAAGCCGAATGTCTTTCGGCTTATAGAACAGCAATAGCATTACATGTATTCTATAAACCGAACGTCGTTTGTTTTAAAGACTTTCGGCTTATAGAATACATGCTGCTATTGGCTTTCTATAAACCGAAAGAGTCCCCATTCATACGAATAGGTCAATTGACCTATTCGTATGAATGGGAACTCAATTTCGGTTTATAGGAAGCTAATAGCATTACATGCATTCCATAAACCGAAAGTCATTCATGTCGGTTTATGGAATGTAGTACAATGCTATTGGTATTGTAAACCGACTCTATTTCGGTTTAGAATGCCAATAGCACGAATGGACGAATGGACGAATGAACGAATGATTTTCGTTTATTAACCATTCGTTGATTCGGATTTTGTTAGTTAAAATTTTCGTTATTCGTTTTTCGGACGAATGGACGAAAATGCTATTTTCGTCCGAAAATGCATTCGTCCGAAAACGAATGCACATGTCTAATGAATATCAACCCTGCTGCAAATCTTTGTATCATCAGCAAAAAGACATACTTTGCCAACAAGACCTTCTGCAATATCGCTAATAAAAATATTAAAGAGAATGGGTCCAAGAACAGATCCCTGAGGTACCCCACTAGTAACAAGACCTTGCATCGAATATACCCCATTGACTACAACCCTCTGTTGCCTGTCACTCAGCCATTGTCTAATCCATTCAACAATATTGAAATCCAAACTCAAAGATTTCAGTTTATTGATAAGCCTTCTATGTGCGACAGTGTCAAAAGCCTTACTGAAATCTAGGTAAGCAATGTCTACTGCACCACCCTGATCTATTATTTTAGTTACCCAATCAAAAAAAACAATATGATTAGTTTGGCATGATCTCCCTAAAGTAAACCCATGCTGTCTCTGATCTTGAAATCCAAGCGACTTTAGATGTTCAACAATCCTATTCTTTAACAAGGTTTCCATTATTTTCCCCACTACTGAAGTAAGACTTACTGGTCTATAGTTGCCCGCCTCCTCCCTACTACCTTTCTTGTGAATGGGCACAACATTAGCTAATTTCCAATCTTCTGGAACTACTCCCGTTAACAATGATTGGTTAAATAAATCTGTTAACGGTTTTGGTAGTACACCACTAAGTTCTTTTAATAACTTTGGATGTATCACATCAGGTCCCATCGACTTATTTGTCTTTACTTTAGACAGCTGAAGTAAAACCTCTTCCTCTTTAAACTTACATGCATCAAAAGACTTATTAGTCTTTTTCCCTAAATGAGGTCCCTTACCTTCATTTTCATTTGTAAAAACTGAACAAAAATATTCATTAAGGCAGTCTGCTAAGCCTTTATCCTCTTCTACATAGCATCCTTCTTTTGTTTTTTAATCTAATTAATACTTGTTTTACTTTCCTTTTCTCATTTATGTATCTAAAAAAATGTTTTATCCCCCTTTTTCACTGACTGGGCTATAGTCTCTTCTGTGTGTGCTTTGGAAGCTCTTATAGCTTGCTTTGCCTCTTTCTGTCTACTCTTATAGATCTTTCTATCTTCCTCACTCTGAGTATTTTTATAATTACTAAATGCTAGCTTTTTATTTTTTACTATTTTAGCCACCTCTGAGGAGTACCACAGTGGTTTCTTCAATTCTTTGCTCTTACTGACAAGCCTTATGCAATTTTCTGTTGCCTTCAGTAGTGCAACTTTTAGATAATCCCATTTCTCCCGGACTCCATTTAAATTGCTCCAGTTTGATAATGAATCCTTTACACCTAATCTAATTTTAGAAAAGTCTGTTTTTCTAAAATCTAAAACTTTTGTTTTTGTGTGATGTGACTGCGTCACTGTTCTTATATTAAACCACACTGTCTGGTGATCACTAGATCCTTCTGTCATCTTCTGGCTCCATTTTGTCAATATTTCCCATGATGCAACATTGTCCAAAATCCTCCAGCCAGTCTCTCTTTACAACTGTAAATCCTGCATGATGATGTCATAAGATCAGTGGCGGATGCTCCATATGTGCTAGGTGTGCGTCGCTCTGTGTGTTTCTGGGGTTTGTGTGCTCCGAGCAGAGAGGACACAAACCCCAGAAATACATCCAAAAGACGACGCTGCTATGAATTCGGCAACAGAGTCACTCACTCTGTTGCCAATTCCCAAAGCACTAAAAGTATACAAATTTTTCGTATACTTTTCGTGCTTGTCGAATTGGCAACAGAGTGAGTGACTCTGTTGCCGAATTCGTAGCAGCCTCGTCTTTTGGATGTAACGACGTCTCTTGTGTATTTTCGGGGCTTTGTGTGCTGGCTGTTCTCAGCACACAAACCTCTGGGAAATACATGAGACGTCGTGCCTCCAAGTGACAGGCGTGCTCCGGGCTGGCAGCACACCTGTCACTCAGGGGCACGATACACCACTGCATAAGATATACCCTGCTGATTAAAAATGTTGGTGCTGCCTAATGATTTGACATCGCACCATTGCCGAGAAGGGGTTAATTGGCATACTGGCTGTGTCATCTTAATGGGCAAATAGAGGCATTTTAATGGGCATACTAGCTGTGGCATTTTAATGGGCAAAGAGTGGGATATTAATGGGCATACTGGCTGTGACATATTCATGTACAAATTAACAGTGGCAATTTAATGGGTAAACTGTGGCATACTAATGGACAAACTGGCAGTGGCATATTCATGGGCAAACTGGCTGTGGCATATTCATGGACATACTGGCTGTGACATTCATGGACATACTGGCTGTGACATATTCATGGGCAAATTGGCTGTGGCATATTCATGGGCAAACTAACAGTGGCAATTTAATGGGTAAACTGTGACATACTTATGGACAAATTGGCTGTGGCATATTCATGGGAAAAATGGCTGTGACATCTTAATGGACAAACTGTAGCATACTAATGGACAAACTGTCTGTGGCATAATAATGGGCAAACTGTGGCATGTGTAAGTGCCAGACCGTGTGAGTCTGTGTGTGAAAGAGTGAGTCTGCGCGTGTAAATTCAGTTTCTTCAAGTTACATACATACATAAGTTTGGGATCAACAATTTACAGTACTATAAAAGTCACATTACTTTCCCTCCCCTATCCCACCTCCCACAAAAAATATATAAGCATACATAATTAGGGGGTCTGCAATTTACAATAGTAAGTAATTCCCCTAACCCTCCCTCCTTTCCCACCACCCACAAACATACTGTTTACAAATTCTACAAGTTACAAATATTCTTGTAAACATTAAAAAAATGTGTGGGCGTTTTTTACATTTTTAAGTTGGGAAGGGGTGCCAAATACAGGATCTGCCCCGGGTGCCAAATGCCCTAGGAATGCCCCGGTCCCCAGGTACAACATTGTAGAATGAGGCAGGCTAAACTTAAACTTAAGTTATACTTAATTTACAACTAGCAGGATCCTTAATATTATGGATGGATGGGGATCATGAGATCATTGGTTTTTCAGCCATTGCTATGAGATATTACATAGGGTTCCCAGTACCTGACTAAACTCCCTGCTCACTTACATGGTGTAGTAGCCAGTTGTCAGGTATAGAAAATGATTTAGCCCTGCTCCATATAAACTGGCCATGGATAAGCAAAATAGATAGATCATTATGCATTCACGGCTTTGTGGCCACAAAACCGTCATAGCCCAAAATTGGAAGCAGGCCTTGGCCCCTCCATGGCCATAAGTAGTGGACCAAATGTTTTATCAGATTAAAATGGAAACGGCTATTAGTTGGCCCTTTCTGAATCCCCCAAATAAATCACAGAATATAGAGCATATGGCAAGAGAAACTAGAACAGTACCAAATTAGCCCTCCTGTGCTGAGCAGTATGAATGAGTTTTGGCAGTGCACCCCTTTTTCCCCAGTCCAGTACCACATGTCTTTTTGTTTCTATGTAAGTTTGTATTTTTGTAAGCTTTGTTTCAGCTATATAAATTATGCACAAGTGGGTATGCACACTAGATGTTTATAGGTTTTAAGGCTTTTATATGTTCAGCTTTTTAACAGTTTCTTGTATGTTTTTTTTTTACCTTACTTCACTAAAAAAAAAAGATAAAAATAAGAAAATGTATAAACTGTATATAATATATATGTTTCCTACTTAACAGGGGCAACAAAATATTTCAGCAGGGAAAATGTATATAATGTACATAATATAAATGTGCCCAAAATGCATCTTCCAAAAATTAATGCATATCAATGTGCTCTCAACGTCTTACATTTTGCATTGCTTAAAATATAAAATATAAAAATATAAAATACTTACAGCTGTCTCTCTAGTGATGTCATCAAACAATGTGTTGCACTGTTAAGAGATCCTGCTGTGTACAAGAGCAAGGTCACTCATAGGTCACTCAATAGAGTCAATTTGAGGAGGACAGGAAGTGCCTGGATGAAACAAAACTTTATTTCCTCAGTGTCTATAGAAACAGTGCTGCTGCAACTGCAGTAAACATGCAGAGTAATCACTGGGGAGGGCTTGAGTCAATATTAAAAATGTGATTTATACAGAATGCCTGCATCAAATCACACAGGGATAAAAGCCTGTGCATTATACAAGCCTTTAAGAGGGGGCAACAAAATACTTCAGCATTCACTTTGAAAATATAAGGGTGTGAATATACACTGATTTGGCCCTGAGTGGATTTGGATTGGGAAACTTAGCCAAATGACACAATATCCCTGAGTTTGAACGAAATTTCGCCCATTTCAATTCTTCAGAATTTATCTGGAGAATTGGATAGGAAAGACTAGAAAAATTATTAAACATATTTTAAACACAAAAATATCTATATACAATTATAATACATTTATGTTACATATTATAATCATATATTTACATTAACCCCTTTCTTTAGACACTATTATTTTCTGTAAAAAAAAAACTGAAAATATGATGAATTTTTAAAAAAAACCCACTTTTTCTAACTTAAATATTTTATACAATTACAAATGGTAAAAAAGGCTGTCTAAATAGTTTCAAAATCTTGTTTTAAGTTCAGAAATATGCCACATTTACATGTTTTTTGTTGTTTATTGCAAGATATAGGGCAATAACTTAAATTAAAGTTTTTTGTTTCCTAACCATTTTGACCCAAAACCTGACCCTAACCCTAAATCTGACCCTAGCACTAACCCTAACTCTTATGCTATCCCTAACACTGTTAACACTAATCTTAACCCTTATGCTAACCCTAACACTAGATCTAAGGCAAATTTAGCACTTTTATTTGTATTGCAATGTTGCTGACCATCTCTAGAGGCAGTCTAACAACAGCAAGAGAGTGACCAAAGAGAGAACTGCTCACTTCCAAAGCTCTTGCCCAATGGAGGACAGCACCATATTGGAGGAGCATGGTGAATATGGTGCCTGTGTTCGCTCCGCGGAATTCATCGGCATGAAATTTAGGTTTTACATTATACCCTGACATCATGTCACTGCAGAAAAGACTGCCAGAGCGAACTAGGTAACGGAATTCCTGCCAAGACGGACCTAGTACGTCCAATGTTGCAAGTGGGTTGATACAAGCATTTTTGAATATTCATGAAAAAGTTATTTTATATGATGTTCTGTTTGTTTACTTTAATAAAGATCTCCTGAAATGGCCCCAAAATTAGCCAGAGTCCTTGCCATCCATTGGGTGGATTTTTCGACTGATTTCAGTGTCGGAAGAAATTGGCCTGCAATCAGCTATGATGTTCAAATTTCAAACATATTCAGAAGCAGTTTTGGGCTACATGAGTAACTTGAAATTTTGGTACCAAGGTGCCACTGGTGTGATCCGAATATGACCGCAATTAAGATGCACCATTTATGTGCCGAGATGTCGGGATGTATAAGAAATACATAGGAAAAAGCACTTTTTTTTTTACTTTACAGTGCATGCGTTTTTATACATAAACATCCTAGCTGTACAATAAATCCCTTTAAATCGCAAAGTAACACTGATAAGAGACATGATGGAATTTAAATATAAAGGAACACAAACTCTTAAAGGATGATTAAAAAGGAAAGAAACAAAATAAAAAAACACAAAGGGAAAACAGTGTAGAAGAAAACTTTCCAAAAGAGAACAAAAATCTAGAAACTAGACACTGTGCCACAGACAAGCACAAATGGAAACAAAAATCACAAAGAAAAGACAGAGCAACACTTAAAGCACGAATAGGAGCAAAAAGGTACAAGGTAGAGTAGAAATGGAAAATAAATTGGTACAATGGAAACTAATGAGGTTCATCTCACCTGTACTCATTTGCAACTCAGCTTTCATGAAGAGATGCTTGTTTTCACATACATTTTTTTAAAAAGGGAAACTGGTTTATATTCACAATATATATAATTTGTTCGAATATAAGACAAGGTTTTTTTCAGAGCAAATGCTCTGAAAAAGACCCCTTTTCTTATATTCAAGGTATTCTTATAGTTTGACCTCAAATCGAGGTCTGACTATAAGACTGGGATCCAGGTCCCCCGCAGAGCTGCAGGGGACCTGTATCCTTCTCACAAGCAGTGCACACAGGCATCGTCCGCTGCTACCCGGCATGTCCGTCGGGACTTCTATGTGACCTTCCGGCTTCATCATAGAAGTCCCGGCGGAAGTGCATATCATGCCGACATCCTCTGGCTGCCCCCACTACCTACCAGGGTAGCCGGTGGATGTCTGCATGATAGTGCAGACATCCTCCATGCTGCCCGACTCTTCCGTCTTTTATGACGGAAGCCGGGAGGTCACATTACCTGCCCCGGCTTCCCCCACTAGCTACCAGGGAGGAAGGGGGGGGGGGAGAGAGACAACGTTGGGGGAGGGAGGGGGAGAGAGAGACAACATTGGGGGGAAGGAGGGAGGGAGGGGGAGAGAGAGACAACGTTGGGGGGGAGGGAGGGGTTGAGAGACAACGTTGAGGGGGAGGGAGGGGGAGAGAGGCAACATCTGGGGGAGGGAGGGGGAGAGAGGCAATGTTGGGGGAAGGAGAGAGGGAGGAGAGAGGTAATGTAGGGGGGGAAGACGCAACATTGGGGGAAGGAGGGGAGAGAGAGGCAGCATTGGGGAGAGAGAGCCAGCATTGGGCAAGTCTGGGGGGGAGGGAACATTGGGAAAGTCAGGGGGGTAGGGGCAGCATTGGCACATAAAAGGAAATAAAAACAAGAAATGCATTTTTTTTATATCATAATATTTATTAAATATAAAAAAGCAATTTACATGTGAATATATACAAGTTAAACTTGTTTTCCTATAGGGTGGTCTTATATTCAGGCATTTAGTTTTTTTCCCAAAGGAATATCCAAAGTTTGGGGGGTCATCTTAAAATCAGGGTCGTCTTTTATTCGAGCAAATACGGTAGATCCTATGTGAAAATTCAATAAGTACCTCACTGTGGGAATTGTTAGTGACTTCAGTGACAGAAACCCTTGTATGATTGTATTAATATTTACTGTACAGGAGAAAAATATATCTAAAATACAGCAAAACAATAACTACAATAGCTATATAAAAATATGTAGCTCTCAGATGTCAACACAATGAATGCTATTTGCCAGTGTTTTGGGTTGGGGGGGGACAGAACACAGCCATGGGAGGGGGGAAACAGACCACAGGAATGGGGGTGAACAGACCACAGACATGGGAGGGGGGGGACCAGATATGGGTGCAGAGAGGAGAGAGAGACAGGCATGGGCGGAAGGGAGGAAAGACCACACACATGGGAGGGAGGGGAGGAAAGACCACAGGCATGGGATTGAGGGAGGGAGGGAAGGAAGGAAGGAAAGACCACACACATGGGAGGGAGAAAGGGAGGAAAGACCACACACATATGAAGGAGTGGGAAAAAAGACCACATACATGGGAGGGAGGGGGAAAAAAGACTACACACATGGGAAGGGTGGAAAGACTACACACATGGGGGTGACAGACCACAGGCATGGGAAGGGACAGACCACAGACATGAGAGGGGGAAACAAACCACAGGAATGGGGATGAACAGACCACAGACATGGGAGTAGGGCAACAGATATGGGTGCCGAGAGGAGAGAGAGACAGGCATGGGCAGGCCTGTATGCCAGTATTATTGTGCCATTCAGATGCCAGTAATACCGTATTTGCTTGAATATAAGACGAGGTTTTTTTGAGAACAAATGCTCTGAAAAATCCCCCTCATCTTACATTCGAGGTCGTCTTATAATCTGACCTCAAATTGAGGTCAGATTATAAGACAGGGATCCAGGTCCCCAGCAGAGCTGCAGGGGACCTGGATCCCCCTCTCTAACAGCAGGGGATGTCTGCGCGATGAGCGCAGACTCCCCTGCTTCCGCCCGGCACGACCGCCGGGGCTTCTATGAAGAAGCCGGGTACTTCCGCTTTCGTCACAGAAGTCCCGGCGAGCGTGCCGGGCGGCAGCAGGGGAGTCTGCGCTCGTCGCGCAGAAATCCTCTGCTGCCCCACTAGGCACCAGGGTAAATCGGGCAGCTGGGGGATGTCTGCACGATACGTGCAGATATCCTCCATGCTGCCCGACATGGCAGTCTATTATGACGGACCAGCTGTCCGTCATAATAGACTGCCGTGTCGGGCAGCATGGAGGATGTCTGCACGTATCGTGCAGACATCCCCCGGCTGCCCCCACTAGCCACCAGGTAAAGAATCAAGGGGAGGGGGGAGATAGAGAGAGACTAGGGGAGGGAGGGGGGAGATAGAGAGAGACTAGAGGGGGGAAGAGAGAGAGACTAGAGGGGGGAAGAGAGAGAGACTAGGGGAGGGAGGGGGGAAGAGAGAGAGACTAGGGGAGGGAGGGGGGAGATATAGAGAGACTAGGGGAGGGAGGGTGGAGATATAGAGAGACTAGAGGGGGGAAGAGAGAGAGACTAGAGGGGGGAGGGGGGACGAGAGAGAGACTAGGGGAGGGAGGGGGGAAGAGAGAGAGACTAGGGGAGGGAGGGGGGAAGAGAGAGACTAGGGGAGGGAGGGGGGAAGAGAGATTAGTTTGGAGGGAGGGGGGAAGAGAGAGAGACAACGCGGGGGGGGGGGGGGGGGAGTGAGGCCACAAAGAAATAAAAACAAGAAATGCATTTGCATAATATCAATTTTTTATTAAATATTAAAAAGCAATTTACATATATACAAGTTAAACTTTTTTTTCCCTATAGGGTAGTCTTATATTCAGGCTTTTAGTTTTTTTCCTAAAGGAATATACAAAGTTTGGGGGGTCGTCTTATAATCAGGGTCGTCTTATAATCAAGCAAATACGGTATTTTGTCATTAAGATGCCAGTATTATTTTGACATTAAGATGCCAGTAATATTGTACCATTCAGGTGCCAGTATTATTGTGCCATTCAGATGCCAGTAATATTGTGCCATTAAGATGCCAGTAATATTGTACCATTAAGATGCCAGTAATATTGTACCATTGAGATGCCATAGTTAGGTTTTCTATTAATATGTCAATCTTACAGTGCTCGTTATATACCACCCTCCTCCCCCCTTCCCCGGTACTCACTTCCTGTCTGCTCCATCTCCTCCGTGCAGTCTTCACTCCTGCATGGAGAAGCGAAACACAGCAACCGGGTATGACACTGCAAAAGAAAAGTTCAGTAGCACAATGTGCTGCGAAGAGGACGCACAAGGGTATGAGGCCCATGGGGTAGCTGCTTTGGTCCCCCAGGAGTAAAGGGGCGGCTTCCCCGTTTACCCCGCGTTAAAGATGGCCCTGAGTGAAGGGTGTTCGATTTGGGAAGCAAGTTGGACTTTGGTGTCCAATTTGTCTTGTGCAACTTGCCTAAGTTCTCTAAAGGTAACTATTTGCACTAAAAGGAAAGTGGGTGTGGCAAAATCATTACCGCATTCGGTAACATAATGGAATCTCTTTAACAGCTTCTGTAAAATTACCACATGCGTTAAAACTCCCCATTAAAAAAAATCAACTGTGGCTTCAAAACCACTTTCAAAACCAGCATGATGTCTCATTAGGCATTTGAAATCCTGTTATGCTGAGAACTGACAGGTTTAGGTATCGCCATTGTATTTGTTTTTTTTAGATGGCCCCTTTCAATGGGCCAAAGATGAGGATCAATGCGTTGCAGCTCTTGGTGGGACCTTAATTTAATCACACTTTGTTTGATTTTTACTACCCACCCTCCCTCATGGCACTTAAAAGGTGTGATTTTATTTTACATGGTTTTTATTTTATTTTAAGATTTCATGCCCAACCTAGGCAGGTAGGGTGGTAGGTAGGGACATATATTTATTTAAATTAAATTTATTTTACGCAGCCCCTGACTGAACAAGCAGGAGCTTTTTGGGCAGCCCCCGGGGGTCTGGACTGGGTGCACTTGGGCAGCCTCTGGTCCCCTTCAAAACAGATGTGACTGGGGGCCCTTTTACCAGCCCTCGGCCCCCTCGATTATATGGGCAGGGCACTTTGCTAGCACCCCAGTCTGTTAATTTCTTATAGGCCTGGTGGCACTTTGCATGCCCCCAGGTCCGTCCACAGGTGCTGAGAGCATTATAGCCATAGCCTGATGTTGGTATTAAGAGGCTGGGAGAATTCTGACCAGCAACGAGCCCCGTTAATCTTAAAGTGAGGGAATATCCATGGACAAGGTACTAAGAAGAGTCCAAAGTCTTCTTGGTCATGTGTTTTTTTACATGAATGGTTACATGATTGACGGTGTTCTGACGAATTACTGGAGCAAATTCTCCTGCGCAATCGCAGGAGAATTTGCTCACTGCGCATGCGCATAAAGTTACAGCTGATAACTCAGCTGTAACTTTCTGTCCAACGCGCATGCGCGAGCTGCGCAACCCACATCCCGCCCCCCGCACACCCCTTCTTACCAGATGATCGGACAGCGGCGGTACACAGTGCATGCGCGCGGCTATCAAGCCGTGTGGGAATGCGCTGTGTCCGTGGCTGGATTCAACCAAAACGCTGGTAAGTAACACGGGGCGGGGGGGACATAAGGAGCCAACAGAGAGGTAAGCACCCTGGTGAGGGCTGCCTCATCTTCATGGGAGTTGTGATCTCCTGCTGTATTATGCAGCAGGGGGATCACAACTCCTATTAAGATGAGGCAGCCCTCACCAGGGTGCTTACCTCTCTGTTGGCTCCTTATGTCCCCCCCCGCCCCGTGTTACTTACCAGCGTTTTGGTTGAATCCAGCCACGGACACAGCGCATTCCCACACGGCTTGATAGCCGCGCGCATGCGCTGTGTACCGCCGCTGTCCGATCATCTGGTAAGAAGGGGTGTGCGGGGGGCGGGATGTGGGTTGCGCAGCTCGCGCATGCGCGGTGGACAGAAAGTTACAGCTGAGTTATCAGCTGTAACTTTATGCGCATGCGCAGTGAGCAAATTCTCTTACATACATAAATAATGTATGGTATGTTGATGCAGTAATTACCAAGTGGAATTGCATCTGCCCTAAAAACGCCTCTACTTCCCTCAATAAATAATACCCGGACAATTGCCCAAGGCCCCCCAGCATAAATAATTTAAAATATATATATTAAATAAGGAAATAAAAATAAATTTACCCTATCTACTCCCCACCTTGGCCAGGTAGTGGTGTACAAATCTTAAATATGTCCCCAAACCTGTAAATAAAAAACAATCTTTTAATTCAAGGAAGGTGGGCAGTTAGCAGTGAAATCAGTGTCCACCCTCCTGGCACACAAAGTGCATGTTATATATATTTTATTTACAGGGCACCTATGTGTGCCAGGGGTGTGGGCAGTGATTTCATTGCCCACCTTCATGGCACTCAAAGGGTGTTTTTTATTTACAGGTTTGGGGGCATATTTTAGATTCATATATCTCTACCTGGGGGTGGCATAGGTAGGGTAAATTAAATTTGATTTATTTTAATTGCTATTATGTATTAATATTCAGGGGGCCTAGCAATCCATATGTATCAGGGGTAGCCAGAGTTCTTTGGGACACACTGGCACCCAGCTTTAACAGGAGGATTGTTTTTTAGTTATTGTGCTGCCACACAAAACATGTACTGATAGATTACGGAAAATTTATCTTCCAGCGACAGAGGTAAAGAGCTGTAAGAAGATTAAGGCGAATATCTTCTTCCATCACTCTTTGTCTAGAATAAACAGAGACCCATTAAGCTTTCTCATATAGGGGTCAACTCCTCCTCCTAATAATGTTCAAAAGCCCTTCATCCTATAAACAGTGCTGCCCTAATATATACACACAGCGAAGTGGATATTTGATGTTAAAGAGGCCCAGATGTCATTAGAATTTCATTTGTATATGTTACACCCATTTTGTCTGGCACTGTATACATATATATAACCAAGAGTGTGAGAGAATAAGAGAAGAAAGAGAGGGGAAAGTAGATGGAGAGAGGGAACATGGCAAACTTCGATGTACTTTATGTTACTATACATGCTGATTTCAAATCAATGTGGTGGTTTTACATATTTTATTATATTTATAATATTCCATTAGCATTAACTTAAAAATATAGTTTAACCTGTTTCATGTCAATAGAGTCATATACTTTTGTGTTGTACCAAAGAGGTATATATTTAATTTATTAAGAATAATATTAAGCTTTCTCTCATTTGCTGGTATGTCCTGGGTTCTTGTTCTAGCCTCTTTTTATTTAAAAATATTATTTTAGATTAACAAAGCCTTCAATGCAATATGATTCCTGTACACACAATTATTTGCTAAACATAAAGAAACAGAAACCTCAATTCCTTTCCACTCACCACAAAACATGCACAATTGCTATCATATTGCTAGCTGCAAAAGTCAGTATCATAAAATGTAACCATGTAACATTTGCTATTACATTGCATGATCCTAGTTTTTTTTTCTTTAAAAAAAGAATTTAGCAAGATGTAAAGGTCTCAAAAACGCCATCCCCATCTCTGTTCTATGCCACTCTCTGTTCTCTCCCCCTCCTACCCCAGCTCTGTCCCCCCCCCTCCTCCCCCATCTCTGTCCATCTCTGTTCTCTCCCCTCCTCCTCCCCATCTCTGTTGTCTCCCCCCTCTTCTGTTCTCTCCCCCATCTCTGTTCTCCCTCCCCCTCCCATTCTTACTCGAAGAGGGCAACAGAAACTCCATTTGTTAAATACACAGCTCTGCTCGTACTCCCCCCACATAATGTAATGTAAAATACATCGGGTACTCCAAAGTGCTCCCAGTTCCTAACATGATCGGAGTTGGGAGACAGCCAAATGGCATCCAGCCCTTCTATACAACATTGGGGACCACAGTTTCTTGCCCTGGCCCCCCATATCCTAAAATAGACTCCCCCGGGGTCTGGGCACATGCTTCCATGCCCCAAAGTAAAATAAATTATTCAGGTATGGGGGCTGCTGATGGGCCCCCCATATAAAAAAAACAAAAACAAAGGTGCCCCCTCTGGATCTGGGGGCTCCCCAAATCCCCCCAGACAGGATCAAAATAAACAAATAATTGGGGTCACTGGGTGGATGAAGGGGGTAGATACTGGATAACATAATTTCCGGCTCCATTGTATATATTTGTTTAAGATATAGAATACTTTATATTAGTATGGTCACAAAAAAATTCCCTAATTATGGTCCCAAAAGATACCCTTGTTATAATTTAAAAGGGGGAGGATAGGGAGGGAGGAGGGAGAGAGGAAGGGAAAAGGAGAGGGGAGGGAAGGGAAGAGGAAAAGGAAAGGGAGGGAAGAAAGAGGAGGACTAAAGAGAAGGGAAAGGGAAAAAAAGGTGGGACAATAATAATAAAAAGAAGCCAAAGGATGAAACACGACCGGTGGAGAAGTTGCCTATAACAGATAGATATACTACTCCAGGCAACGCAAATCTGATGGAAAAAAAAAAATGTATGTACTTACTTATCCACTCCTACCTTTTCCTTACCCAGGTTGGAGGGGGCGATTCACCTGAAAAATAATCATTCTTTAGGTACCAGGTGGTTGTGCAGTGACAATCTCTGCACTCCTCCCGGGCAACCAAAGGGTGCCCTGTGAATAAAATAATTACCTGTTCTTGAAGTCCAGCGCCAATCCATGACACCCTTGAGTCCTCATCTTCGGCAAGGGAAAAATACACTGGTGTAATAGTCAACTATTGCTGCACACTCCTGATAGAGGAGAGACAATATTCACCCAGTGAAACGCGTTAAGTTGGACTACCTGTATTTACATTGTCTGACGTATTGTGACCTTTTGTGGAATCCACTGCACTTTTTGGGCTGTTTATGTCTGTTAATCCTGTAAGTCAGTGGCGGATTCTCCATATGTGCTAGGTGTGCGCTGCACACAAACCCCAGAAATACATCTGAAAGACGATGCTGCGTTGAATTAGGCAACAGAGTCACTCACTCTTTTGCCAATTCAACAAGCATGAAAAGTGTACGAATGAGTGAGTAACTCTGTTGCCGAATTCAGTACAGCGTCGTCTTTCCGATGTAACAACGCCTCTTGGGTATTTCTTGGTGTTTGTGCCTCCGAGTGACAGGCATGCTCCGGGCTGGCAGCACACCTGTCACTCAGGGGCATGATATGCCCCTGCTGTAAGTGTTATTCCATTCACCGAAATCAAAACACAGTCTCTCCCCTCCTCTGGCATGGGAGTATTTAACAGCACCTGTAATCAGCAAGCCTTTTCAGGTGAGGTAAATTAGGATTGGAACACTGGGCTTCTCACCTGTAGGTTCCAATCAACATATGAAATGTGAAGTGGAGCACTGGCCCACCCTACTCTCCAAGTGCTCCACCCCAGGGCCCACACATACACATACATAAAGTGCTATATAAAGTGTAACATAACACATTTCCCTGGGGCTATTTACATAAAGTAGGAGCTGTGCAAAATCTGGGGAGATATATAGACTCCTTCCAGCACAATTCCTTGCTGTCGGTCACAATATATATATATATATATATATATATATATATATATATATATGTGTGTGTGTGTGTGTGTGTGTGTGTGTGTGTGTGTGTACATATATATATACAGTATACACCCTGTTCCAAATTATTATGCAAATTATATTTTTCTCATTTATTTAAATAATTGATGTAAATAACAGTCAGCATAATTCTCATGTTATCAACTATTAACAACTATTAAGAGTACAATTTAAATTTTTATTAAACAAACCTCCTAATGATAACAGTATTTTTTTAAAACATAAAAAACTTACAATGCACTGTTCCAAATTATTACGCACATTAAGTTTCAAAACACTTTATAGGTTGTAAAGAACTGAAAATTGTCATTTGTTGTGTTTGCAGCATATTTACTGAAATCAAAAGCTATTTCAATCAAACTTATAACAACATTTTAACTTTTTAAACATTTTAACAGGTCATGTTACATTTTAACATAGGACCCCTTATTTGATAGCAGCTTCACAAGTCTTGCATCCATTGAACTTGTCAGTTTTTGGACAGTTTCTGCTTGAATTTGTTTGCAAGATACACAATAGCCTCCCAGAGCTGCAGTTTGGATGTAAACTGCCTCCCACCCTCATAGATCTTTTGCTTGAGGATACTCCATAGGTTCTCAAGAGGATTGAGGTCAGGGGAGAATGGAAGCCACACCATGACTTTCTCTCCTTTTATCCCCATAGCAGCCATTGATGCAGAGGTATTCTTTGCAGCATGAGATGGTGCATTGTCATGCATGAAGATGATTTTATTACGGAAAGCATAGTTCTTCCTTCTGTACCAGGTGAAGAAAGTGGTCAGTCAGAAACTCCACACACTTTGCAGAGGTCATCTTTTCACCTTCGGGGACCCTAAAGTGGCCGACCAGCTCTCTTCCCATGATTCCGGCCCAAAACATGACTCCACTACCGCCTTGCTGTCGTCGCTGCCTTTTTGGAACAGGGTGGCCGTCCACCAACCATCCACTACTCCATCCATCTGGACCATCCAGGGTTGCACGGCACTCATAAGTGAACAGGACTGTTTGAAAATTAGTCTTCATGTGTTTTTCTGCCCAATGCAGCCTTTTCTGCTTGTGAGCATTGGTTAGTGGTGGTCGAATAGAAGGTTTATGCACAGTTGCAAGACTCTGGAGGACTCTACACCTTGATGGGACTCCAGAGGCACCAGCAGTAAAAGTAACCAGCCTACGCGTTTCGTGCCAAAACAGGGCGCTTTCTCAAGGCCTTGCCTTGAGAAAGCGCCCTGTTTTGGCGCGAAACGCGTAGGCTTGTTACTTTTCTCACCGGGTAGGAGCACTGCATTGCCCAAGCTGCTTCATGTTCCAGTAAACTACGTTTTGCAGCATATCCCGTGTCTGGTTATTTTTTACTTCTTCCGGAGCCTCTGCTACTTACCTTTAAACTCCGTATTCCTCTCTGTTGTCGTTTGCCCGACGGAAGCGCCGGGACAGCAGTAAGACACCATAGCAATCCAAGGGATTTCCTCAGTTCTCTCACAGTCTCAAGTCACAGGGACCGGATCTTCGTTTTCGCCATTACTCATATAATAGTCAGAAATGGTCTATATGTTATGTTAACGGAACTACAAACAAATGCATAAAAGAAGTACATGTCTGTGCTCTCTGTTTATGATATCACCTTGTGGCTTGATATGTAAATGAATCGCTTTCTATAGAAACTATATAATCATTTGTTATTCTCTACAATTTCAGAATTCTTTTTAGAAATATATCTATGTATTAGCTTCTTGCCACTGTGTGTGGAATATGAAGTTTTGTGGAAATTGTACAAATAGATTTGACATTTATTTATACATTAAAATAAACAATGAGCAAATGAAACTACAGGTTTTATTAGTTCTCTGGGCCATTGAGTTTTTACCATATGGTGCTGGTGTTTCCCATAAGCAATATAATAGCCATTTGGCATTAAAAATGTAAAAATTATTGTGTAAATATAATCGAGCCTTAGCAGTCTTTCAGTGTCCGTTAGTGGGCATGGTGTGTAAAAGTTTTCCATACCTGCCAAACTTCGCAAGCAGACTCACGCAATGTGTCGGGTACTAAAGTGGGCAGGGTTATGGGAACCATGTGACATACATATACCAGTTGCCTGGCACTCATATCTTCACATTTAGTGTGAAGCACAGTGCATAGATTAGAGTTAAGATGGGACGGATTAGGGACCAAATAAAAGGTTATGAGGATTTTTAGTCTCACAGAAGAGGTGTAAAACTGGCAGAACTCATACCAGGTAGTGTAATGCAGAGGATACAGTGGGGGATACAGTAAGGCCGCAGGCAACGGAGATGCCAGGTGCAACAGCCGGAAAGATAATCACAGTCTGTGGGTTACCAGAAGCAAAGGTACCAAGGGAGTGGGGAAGGCAAGGTCAGAATCAGTCCAGAGGGTCAGGACAGGCAGATTCAGGAGCGGAAATAGACAAGCTCAGGTCAGGGTCAGAGAGGAATGCGAAGTCCAGGAAGCAAGCCAACAGCCATTAGAATCAATGTATAGGAAGGATAGGGAAATGAAGGAAGGGACAGGGAACACAGCAACAGGAGAACACTACTAACCTAATAGTCTGTCAAGTCCCTGATCCCACCCAACTCTCCCCACTAGCAGCCCTCCACTAGGTAGGCCTAGTGGAGTGACCTGACTCCAAATCCTTCACCCCTTCCTTCCCCCAGCACGGGAGCATGGGAACAGGTGTAACAACTTTATCTGCTCATCAACGCGCAGCTCCTCTGCAGCATACTCACATTGCTGCTCGCAGCTCCCTTGGAGCTCTGCAACGCCACCTTTCCTGAGTCATGTGGCCGTGTGGTATCCTATGTGCATGCATGAACCGCGAAAATGACAGAACTTACAGGAGCTCTGCTCCTTGATTTGTTACACCCCGTGGCTGCGATAGGCACCACATTTTATGTTTATACCCCTCAGTTGCTCTTTACCTTTGCTTATGATAGATTCTCCAGTGCCTATTGTTAGCTATCTTGCGTTTCTTTGATATGCTGTATCCAGTGTTCCTGACCAGGCTTGTTTGACCATTCCTGATCTTCATTCCTATGTACCAAATCCTTGACTTGTTTGACCATTCCTGATCTTCATTCCTATGTACCAAATCCTTAACTTGTTTGACCATTCCTGATCTTTATTCCTGTGTAGCAAATCCTCTGCTTGTTTGACCATCCCTGATCTTCATTCCTGTGTATCAAACCCTCAGCCTGCTTTTGACTGTTCCGTCTTCCGTTATCCTGACCTCGGCTTCCAATTCGGTATCCAGTATTCTGTATCTCAGTGCCAGTGGCTGTGTGTCCAGTATCCAGTATCTCAGTACCAGTGGCTGAGTGTCCGGTATCTCAGTACCAGTGGCTGTGTTTCTGGCAGAGGCGTCGCTAGGGGGGCTACTGGGGCTGAAGCCCCGGATCTCCCCTCCATAGCCCCTAATGGATACTCTGACCACGCCCCCTAGTTCTCGGCCCCGCCTCCTCGAGCTCAGCTCCGTCCCCTTCATGCTGCACTCTGGGTGCTGATCAGCCCCAGACTCCGCCCCCTCGTGCTAGGCTCAGCCCCTCCCGGTTAACTCCGCCCCTCGAGTTTTGAACTTGAGTGTCTGGCAGAGTGTAAGTGAGAATGGCAGAGTTATGAATGTGTATGTATGTATGTGAGTGGAAGAGTTATTATGTATGTATGTGAGTGGCAGAGTTATGAATGTGCATGTGTATGTATGTGAGTAGAAGAGTTATGAATGTGCATGTGTATGTATGTGAGTGGAAGAGTTATGAATGTGCATGTGTATGTATGTGAGTGGCAGAGTGAAAGTGGGTGTGAGTGGCAGAGTTATGAGTGTGCATGTGTATGTATGTGAGTGGCAGAGTTATGAATGTGCATGTGTATGTATGTGAGTGGCAGAGTGAAAGTGGGTGTGAGTGGCAGAGTTTATGAATGTGCATGTGTATGTATGTGAGTGGCAGAGTGAAAGAGGGTGTGAGTGGCAGAGTTATGAATGTGCATCTGTATGTATGTGAGTGGCAGAGTGTAAGTGGGTGTGAGTGGCAGAGTGTAAGTGGGTGTGAGTGGCAAAGTTATGAGTGTGCATGTGTGTGTAGCAGAATGTAAGTGGGTGTGAGTGGCAGTGTGTAAGTGGGTGTGAGTGTCAAATTTATGAGTGTGCATGTGTATTTATGTGAGTGGAAGAGTATAAGTGGGTGTGAGTGGCAGCGTCTAAGTAAGTGTAAGTGTGTGAGTGAGTGTTTTGAAGAGCGTAAGTGTTTGTGACTGCAAGCGTGAATAATGAGTGTGTGTGTGTGTGTGGCAGAATGTAAGTGTGTGTAAGTGGCCGAGTGTGTATGTGAGTGGCAGAGTGTGAGTGGTAGAGTGTAAGTGTGTGAGGCAGAGTGTGAGTGTGTGTAAGTGGCCGAGTGTGAGTGTGTATGTGAGTGGTAGAGTGTAAGTGTGTGAGGCAGAGTGTGAGTGTTTGGAAGCATGTGTGTGTGAGTGTAAGCATGAGTGGCAGAGTTATTAGTGTGCGTGTGTATGTGTGTGAGTGGCAGAGTGTGTGAGAGTATAAGTGTGAGCACAGGAAACAAGATTCGGTGTGCACATCATACTCCAAAACAAACCGATGTTTAACAAAAGTATTGTGCTTTATTGCAAATAAAAATCAGTCCAACCAAACAGTGCAGACAAGGGAAAGGGTGGTCCGCTGACCACCCTTTCTGTTATGAGTGGCAGAGTGTGAGTGTGAATCCCAGTGAGATTACTAGGAGAAAATGTGACTAATGACTATTATTCATATTGAATGTGATAATCAAGTGTGAAACAATGTTATCATCTCATATTATTTTTATTTTCACACTTGATTATCACATTCAATATGAATAATAGTGATTCATCTTTAAATATAGTCTTTATATTCATGGCAATAAAAGTCCATACACATGGCATTAAACATCCCATGTACCTGGTTATAGTATTAAACCCATGCATTATGAATTAATGTGCTGCTCATTATATTATGGGCTTTACTTTATGAATGAGAGAACTGCAGGGAAGTGAGATGGGAATTTCAAAATTAAGTCTAAAGTAGCAAAGTTGGAAAAATTCTCCCATTCAGTTGAAATCTCATCTCAATTCCCTGTATTTCTCTCTTTTATGAGGTTGGTAGAAGGAGCATACCTTCATACCTCAGCCTATTCTCCCCAGGTTTTTGACCCCTTTTTATTAAAAAAAAAAAAGAATTAGGATGTGCGTGTGGGAGTTGCAGGTTTACACACGTGTCTGCGTGGCAGAATATCTGTGTGGGAAAGGCCATCTGTGTGTATAAGGGTGTCTGTGTGTAAGGTTGTCTGGATGTGTGTGTGAGTGTACGTTTGTCTATGTGGGGGTGTAAGGGTGGGTGTCTGTGTGTGTGTGTGTGTGATATCCCCTATATTATGACATATTATGAGACTGTTGGTCAACTTTTTTCTCAAAGTCTGGTAAATGGTGTATGCAACGTATGCAATGCTCAGTTATTTTGAAATCATATGAATTTGCTCACATAGAAGTGAGTGTGTGTAAGTGGGATTGTGTGTCTGTGTGTAAGGGTGTGTGTATGTATGTGTGACTGTGCAAGTGTGAGTATATGTGGCTGTATGTGTGTGTATTTGTGGCTGTGTATTTATGTGTATAAGTGTAACTTCGAGTAATGTTTTTTTGTATGCTGTGAGTCTTATTGTGTATTGTGGTACTGTAATGTGCAGCATGAGTGTGTGATACACTCACACACTGCACATTACTGTGAGTTTTATTGCTGTTGAGACTGTGATACACTCACACACTGCACATTACTGTGAGTTTTATTGCTGTGGAGGTAGTCACAGACAGACAGACACACAAATACAGACAGGCACACACATACAGTTGGTGACAGGCACACACATACAGTTGGTCACAGGCAGACATACAGTCAGTCACACACACAGTCAGTCACAGACAGACACACACACACATATAGTCAGTAACAGATAGACACACACATACAGTCAGTCACATACGGACACACACATACAATCAGTCACAGACAGGTACACACATACAATCAGTCACAGACAGATACACACATACATTCAGTCACACACTCATACAGTGGGTCACAGGCAGACATGCAGTCACACACACACACAGTCAGTCACATAAACACACAGTCAGTCACACATGCAGTCAGTCATATACGCACACACACAGATACAGACACACTGTCAGTTACATACACTTACGCACAAGTCAGCAATTGTGATGTTGTTTACGATATAAAAAGTGCATCCTATCAATATGTCCCCCTCCTGGCTGCTATACCTCATTCTAGCCTGGTCTGTGCCCTGCTGTTGTTTCTAGCCCTGCGGAGCACACTCAGTGCTCGGACACTATAAGACTGTGCAGCTGGTGCACACACTGCTCCTTCGCGCTCCACTGGATAAACAAATAAATAAAATGATCCCAGCGGTGAGGGCACCAGGCAGCCACAACAATAACCAGGCGTCAGGTATAATTTCCTGGTGCCCAGGATATATACCCATATATACCTATTGCTCATTGGCACCAAATATATCAGTCTGTATGCCGCCTAAGCATGTGAGCTTATTTACTCCACTTCTATCAAAACTGTCATGGGCTTCAGCCCCGGATCTTTTGGAGACCTAGCAACGCCCCTGGTTTCTGGTATCCAGTATCTCAGTACCAGCGGCTGTGTGTCCAGTATCCAGTATCTCAGTACCAGCGGCTGTGTGTCCAGTATCCAGTATCTCAGTACCAGTGGCTGTGTGTCCAGTTTTCTAAGTTCATCTGTTCGTGAATCTTCTGTCACTTCCCTATCCAATGTTCAGAGAGAGGTAGGGGTGCAGCAATTTACCTTTTCAGCAGTGCCAGCGGCTCAACCAAGGGTATCTCTGATTTGGAAAGAAGACCTCCTACTACCTCTCCATGACCTGTTGACTGGTTGTGCTATAAGATCTAAAGATCCAGTATATTCAGACCCTGCATCTTGTGCTCGCGATGTGTAAGGCAGGCCTAACTACAGGCCGGGATGCAGCATACACCATAGTCACACGGCCCCACATCAAAAAGTGTTTTGTTTGTGTTTAAACGTTTTTCGTACTACATACTTTAACCTTTTTTTCCCACTATTGGATCTCAACAATTTTGTAAACTTACCCATACATTTTTTTTTTTAAGTTGTATTTTGATGATGTATGTAAGTATAATGTACTAAAAATCTGACATTTTTTACATTTGTACTAATTGTGTACAGCTTAGATTATGGAGAAATGAAGGGAGGAAATTTAATTTGAATGTATATCTGGACCATCAAGAATAGATAAAGTTACACCCCTACTATTCATAAATATAACAAAATGACAACAACACTTTTATTAGATCAAACAAGTAGATACAAAAGGGAGGGAACTAATAATAGTAATTAATATAGGGTGATGGGTATAATCCTCACACAGACGTGTGAAAATAACAAAAAAGAGTGTCTGTATAACACGTGATACGTGTAAAAAAGAAATTACAGATTATAACATGCGTTTAGTTTCAACATGTGGCTCAGTTGAAACCAGTTTCTCAGTTAGTCAATAAAACACATACAAATAGAATTTTAACCCCTTGGCGACACAGGACGGACTAGGTCCGTCCTGTGTGCCGAGGCGTTAGTGACACAGGACGGACCTAGTCCGTCCTGTGTCAAAACGAGCACTGAAAGCGGAGTTTTTCCGCTTTCAGTGCTCTGATGGTATTGTAACGATGCTTCCGTGTGGAAGCATCGTACAATGCTAAAAAAAATGCCCGTCGGCATTTCGATCGCTCCGGAGAGCGATCGAAATGCCGGTTTTAAAGGCACAGTGCCTTTAAAACGCGGGCATTTCAAAAATGAGCATAGGAAGCGAATCTTTCGCTTCCTATGCTCAGAAAGTGTTTCTGATTGCCTCGCAAGTCGAGGCAATCAGAAACACAAAAAAAAAATGCACGATCTTGGTCACTGAGTGACCAAGATGGCGCTGCCCTTCTAAGGGCAAGAGCACAGGAGGCAGGAAGTACCTGCTTCCTGTGCTCTCTGGCTGTCACACGATTGCCTCTTCACAGAGGCAATCAGTGACTGCCAAGCACACTGACAGGCAGTGGGAATGTTCTGCTGAACATCCCCACTGACTGGTCAGATCAATATTAACCCTATATTGATCTGACCAGTTATGATCTGTCTCCCTCTCCTCACATTTTTTTTAGTGAGGGAGAGAGACAGATCAAAGTTCTAAAAGTAAGTAAAAGTTAAAAAAAACAATAAATACACAACACACAAATAATAAAACAATAAAAAAAAATTTATTAAAGCAATTCCCTGCGTTTAACCCCTTCCCTGCCACTGATCTTGCATAAGCAGTGATCGTGCACATCAGCGCATTTATTTTTGCCGTTTGTGCATTTTTTAGGGGTTAATTTTTTTGTACTGTAATTTATTACAGTACTAAAAAGGCTATTCTAAGAGTTATTAACCCCTTATTTGCCGTCGATCACTGCTTACGCAATGATATTGACGCCAAAGCAATTTTTATCTGTCTGCATATTTTTTTTTTTTTTTTTACACATACCCGCTAGGGGATTACATGTAAAGTAAAAATATTTGAGTTTTTTTTTTTTAAGCTGCCTGAGCGCATAGCGATCAGTAACAGCGAATTAGTGGCAAAGGCGGTTTGGTGATTTCTCAATTAAGCTCACCATTCGCCCTGGTCAGATCAAAATTAATCGGATCAATATTCACAAATATTGATCTGCCTCCCTCTCCTCACTTACATTTTTGTGACGGAAAGAGACAGATCAGTATTAGTGATATAAAATAACATTTTATAAAATTAGCAGGTTTTATGAAAGTCTTTCACTGTGTATTAACCCCTTCCCTGCCATTCATCACTGTGTAAGCAGTAATCCTGCACAGCAACAGTATGTTTTGCTGTCTGCACTGTTTTATGGATTAATTTATTTGTACTGTAATGTATTACAGTACTAGATAGGCTCTTCTAAGAGCTATTAACCCCTTCTTTGCTCGAGATCACTGCTTACGCACTGATTCTGAGGCCGCGGACTCAGGGTTCGATTTTGACCCTATTCAGCTTTCTGATACATCATCTAGCGATGTATCGGTGGCTGCTGAGCCCTTGCCACAAGTAGTGATGGGGGTCTACCGATAAAAAAATATATGGTTTGGTGGGGGTAAATTACATTGGCTGGCTTCAAAGATATATCCCATAAAGGACACGGACGCAGGTTGACTACATGTCAAAATTCCAAGTTGGAATTTTGAGATGCGCATCTCACAAATGTTGCCTTCTAGCCAAAAACAAACCAACAAACCTATGCATGGGTGCTATCCCTGTACTCGGGAGATGTTGCTGAACACATATTGGGTTGTTGTTTGGCAGTGACATATACCAGAATCTGTGAATTCATGCCTGAAGTACAATGCATGTGGGAAAAAAAACTCCCAAAAAAGTACTACCACAAACTTTTACAAAGGCTGGTGGTAGAATTAGTACCTATACAGTATTAAAATACCACCATTTGAAATACCTTAGGATGTCTATTTTCCAAAAATATATGGTTTGATGGGGTAAAATTCATTGGACGGCTTCAAAAATGTTCCAAATGGAACATGGGCGCAGGCTGACTACATGTCAAAATTCCAGGTTGGAATTGCGCACCCCCTAAATGTGGAATTTTAGACCCAATACAAACCAACAAACCTATGCATGGGGGGTATCCCTGTACTCAGGAGATGTTGCTGAACACATATTGAGGTGTTGGTTGGCAGTGGCAAATACCAGAATCTGAAAATTCCTGCCTGAACTACAATGTGTGTGGGGAAAAAATGCCATCCCATCCCTTTGACATAGGTTGGTGGTAGAATTAGCACTTGGAAAGTGTTAAAATACCACAATTTTAAATACCCTAGGATGTCTAGTTTTCCAAAATATATGGTTTTATGGGGTAAAATACTTTGACAGGCTTCAAAAGTGTCCCAAATGGAACATGGGCGCAGGCTGACTACATGTCAAAATTCCAAGTTGGAAATGCACCCCCCCCTAAACGTGGCCTTTTAGCCCCCAAATAATCTAACTAACCTACACATGGGTGGTATCCCTGTACTCAGGAGATGTTGCTAAACACATATTAAGGTGTTGTTTGGCACTGACACATAATAGGATCTGTGAATTCATGCCCGATGTACAATGAATGTGAAAAACAAATTACTATCCATAACATTGACATAGGCTGGTGGTAGAATTAGTGCATGAAAAGTGTTAAAATACTACCATTTGAAATACCCTAGGGTGTCTAGTTTTCAAAAATATATGGTTTTGTGGGGTAGAATACACTTTTTGGCTTCAAAAATGTCCCAAATGGGACATGGGCGCAGGTTTTCTGCACGTCAGAATTCCAAGTTGGAAAACCAAAAAGCGCACCTCTCAAATGTGGCCTTTTAACCCCCAAATAACCTAACCAACCTATACATGGGTGGTATCCCTGTACTCAGGAGATGTTGCTGAACACATATTGAGGTGTTGTTTGGCACTGACATATAACAGGATCTGTGAATTCATGCCCAAAGTACTATGTATGTGAAAAAAAATTACTATCCATAACATTGACATAGGCTGGTAGTATAATTAGTGCATGGAAAGTGTTAAAATACTACCATTTGAAATACCCTAGGGTGTCTAGTTTTCAAAAATATATGGTTTTGTGGGATAGAATACACTTTTTGGCTTCAAAAATGTTCCAAATGGGACATGGGCGCAGGTTTTCTGCACGTCAGAATTCCAAGTTGGAAAACCAAAAAGCGCACCTCTCAAATGTGGCCTTTTAACCCCCAAATAACCTAACCAACCTATACATGGGTGGTATCCCTGTACTCAGGAGATGTTGCTGAACACATATTGAGGTGTTGTTTGGCACTGACATATAACAGGATCTGTGAATTCATGCCCAAAGTTCAATGTATGTGAAAAAAAATTACTACCCAAAACATTGACATAGGCTGGTAGTATAATTAGTGCATGGAAAGTGTTAAAATACTACCATTTGAAATACCCTAGGGTGTCTAGTTTAAAAAAATATATGGTTTTGTGGGGTAGAATACACTTTCTGGCTTCAAAAATGTCCCAAATGGGACATGGGCACAAGTTTTCTGCATGTCAGAATTCCAAGTTGGAAAACCAAAAGGCGCACCCCCTAAATGTGGCCTTTTAGCCCCAAAACAAACCAACAAACCTATGCATGGGTGGTATCCCTGTACTCAGGAGATGTTGCTGAACACATATTGAGGTGTTATTTGGAAATACCCCTTCACATTTTAAGGTAATGTTTACCTAAATTGCAATATATGTGAAAAATTAAAAAAAAAGATTTTTTGCTGCAAACTTTGGCATAGATTGGTGGTAAAATGGCTACATGAAATGTGTCAAAATACCCCAAGTTAAATGCCCTGAGTTGTCTAGTTTTCAAAAATATGTACATGTTGGGGGTCATTCATGGATTTAGTACAGAAATCAGTGTTACAATGTCACTATCGCTAATTTTGAAAGAAGGGATTTTAAAATAGCTTTGCACCACTTATAGTTCTGGCCCTGTAACATGAATAAAAAAGCACAAAAACATAAAAACATGGGCTATTTCTGAACTCAGGACATATATTAGAAACTTTTTAGCAGTGTTTTTTTGTTGTCTCTTGTACATGAGTATACGATTTTTCAAATAAAAGTCATAAAAAAATAATTTTTTCAATTTTTTTGCCATATTTTATTATTTTTTTTACATCAAATTATATGCTATTATCAAAATAATGGTATCAAAAGAAAGCCCTTCTTATGACGATAAAAACGATATATAGTTTGTGCGGGTACCCTAAATGAGACAGAAATAAATTACAGCAAAACACAAACTGCTCAGAAATGTTAAAACAGCCCATGTCACCAAGCGTCGGACAAGCCAAAAAAGTCATGTCACTAAGGGGTTAATTTTACTGGTTTCATGTATTTTGATATCAATTGATACTGGTGCAATATTGTAAGTGACCAGTAGAGGTCCGTAGTAGCTTGCTAATAACTAAATGGTTTTCTTCAACAGATTAAGAAAAAGTGACGTGCTGGTGAAAGCATTTACTGATATAATGTTTATAAACTAGCACCAAACATTCTTTTTAACTTTGCTTTTTTAAGCAGCTAGATCTCTCTGTTGAGGCAAAGCATAACAGTTATGGTCCTCTCTTTTGAGTACATGTAAAATGAGGGTCTTGCACTGTGCTAGGGTGAGTGATGACTGGTGATCAGATCACCCTGCAAGCTTTAACATTAAGCATGGAGACTGCCTGACAGAGAACAAAATGGCATGTGCCTTAAAAAGTACTAGAGCCACTGAACTCTCACTTGTGCTTCCATAATAGCAAGACAGCCATAACCATACATATTTAGTGGCCACATCAACTGGTATCTACACCACCCGCATAGTCACTGAAAGTCTACTGAGAATGCTAAGAAAAATAATAATGATGTGGCTATATTGCACCAATGTAGACAGGGCCGAGGCCTCCTATAGGCAAGGTAGGCACCGGCCGGGCGCATTTTTCCTACAGGCGCCTGTGGAAAACCGGATAATTGAAGCAGCAGCGTGGGGAGGTGGGGGGCAGACCGCACCAGGGGCGAGGTGAAGGTCCGCCCCCAACTTGTATAGCAGCGGCACGTGCGTTGGTGAGGAGCTGCCGGCAGTATCAGCTCTGTTTGTGTTAAACGCACACAGACCACAGACAGTGCTTCTCATGCTCCTCGCGCACACTGATGATTCAGAGCATCGTATTTATGATTCTCTGAATCATCAGTGTGTGTGAACAAGCGCGAGCAGCACTGTCTGTGCTCTGTGTGCGTTTAACACACACAGAGCTGATACTGCCCACAGCTCCTCGCCGACGCACACGGTGCTAGAAAGAAATGGAGGGTGGGAGGTAGAGGTGAGTTACATACAATGGAGGAGGGAGGATGAAAGAGACACAGAGAGTTGGGGGGGGGGGACACAGAGTGGAGGGGGAGAAAAAGAGACACAGAGAGTGGAGGGGGAGAAAAGGAGACACAGAGAGTGAAGGGGGAGATAAAGAGACACAGGAAGGGGAGGTGGGAGCAAATGAGACACAGAGTGGAGGGGGGGACAGAGACACAGAGAGAGGAGGGGTAGAGGGGGTTACACAGAGAGTGAAGGGGGAGAGATAGAGACAGAGAGTGGAGGGGGAGTGAGAGACAAACAGACAGTGGAGGGGGAAGAGAGAGATTGATGCAGACAGTGGATGGGGAAGAGAGAGAGACAGACGGAGGAGGGGGAAGAGAAAGAGAGAGAGAGACAGTGGAGGGTGAAGAGAGAGAGTGACAGACAGTGGAGGGGGAAAGAGAGAGAGACAGAAAGTGATGGGGGAAAGAGAGAGAGATAGACAGACAGTGGAGGGGAGAGAGAGCAGACAGTGGAGGGGAAAAGAGAGAAACAGACAGTGGAGGGTGGAAAGAGAGAGAGAGAGAGAGAGAGTGACCGTGGAGGGGGGAAAGTGAGAGAGAGAGAGAAAGTGGAGGGGGGAAAGAGAGAGAGACAGACAGTGGAGAAGGAAAAGAGAGAAAGACAGACAGTGGAGTGGAAACAGAGAGAGACAGACAGACAGACAGTGTGAAGGGAGAGAGGGCGACACATTAAGAAATGTACTTTTCTTTAAACAAAAAAACAAAAAAAAAACTGTTGGCTTGTGTGTATGTCACTGTGGATGTATGTGTGAGACTGTGTGTGTGTGTGCGTGTTTGACTGTTTCTCTGTATGTGTGAAACTGTCTGTGTGTGCGTGATTTATGTGCCATTGTCTGGCTCCTAAATTTTTTAACTCTTTAAAAAAAAAAACTAAATTAAATAGATCATGCCCTGTTCTACTGAAATTTCAGCATCCCAAGAATTGGAATGCGGATTTATTTCATTGTGTGGCTGCCTTTGCTCTGTACAATGCCGACATTGGCAGGTACATTGGTGAATTAGTTAGCAAATGTAGAATGCTATTAGATACTTACATTTTAATGCATACATTATTATAATTTTATTTAACCTTAATTTGCATTTCTTCATTGATGCCCGAGGTGTGGTATATGTAGGCAGGGATAGGGGCGGAGACAAGGGGGCGGCAAAACGAGGTTTCACTAGTGTGGCAAAACTGGCATTCTGAAATGGATCAGGAGATTTGAGTGTCATGTGACACATCTCCCTCACATTACTCTGCTAATCAGGCTGAATGTACTGGAAGTTTATCAGGCATGCTTTGTGCTTTATATTTCCTCTCCCTGTAGCATATTTCCCCATATAAAAAAGTCTTATGACTATGGTTTCAGTATACAACCTTAAGCTATTGCTCCTATTTCAGCAGCAAACTCTTGTCACTGCTAGTTATACTCACTCCTGCTAATACTTTATATAACTGCTCCACATATATCTGTTTCTGTGTATTACATCTCAATTAATATATGTTCTATATGGGTGCAAAACCACAACTTAAAACACTTCCATAAGCAGATGAGCACATGTTGCAGTAATGTACAGGGACTGCAAGGTGTCAGTGTTGTCACACTTACAAAGATTTCCAGCTCACTATTTATATCAAATGATTTTAGACACTACTTACTTCTTGGAACATCTTTATGGAAGAGTAAAGGGGCAGATGCTAGGGTGACCATATTTTATTTCTGCCATTCAGGGACAGGGTATGGTGCAGACGAGATAAGACATAGAGGCGTAAAATATATATGTATATCACATACACACTGATTCACAAATATATAAAATACATTTAAAAAAAAAAAATTATTAGGACGCTTTGGGAACCCATATAGATTTCAGCTTTAATAATATATTTCTAATATACATACAGTCATTACCGGAGAATTTGCCCTCTATTAGCAGATCTGAATCAGTTTCAGAGAATTAACCCCTCTATTAGCAGATCTGAGCAGTTTCATAGAATTAACCCTGCCATTACAATTGCAATGAAATTACCATCCATTACACACACAGTCCCAGACACACAAAGTCAAGCACAGACAGACACAGTCACATACCTACACACAGGGTTTCTTACCTGATACAGGCTCAGACTGCTGTAGCATACACTGAGCTCCATGAAAGAGGACAATGCATTGAGGCAGCCCGGGACCCATGACATAAAGTTCCATTGTGGGACTGTCCTGGGCAATCAGGATTTGTGGACACTCTAGTGGATGATTAATTTCATGGCAGCATTTTTAACACCCTCGATTCGCCAAATTAAACTACAAAATATATCATAATTTAATTCTCACAAAAAATGTTTACTTTATTCTTTTACTTTAAATACTATTTTCATCTACTTACACTGAGATTAGAGCATGTATATACCTTTCTTTTTGCAGAGACACAAATATCCTGTTGTCAGATTAATTTAATTACTTTGGCATGCATTATCCGTACTTTTTATAAAGTTGCACACATGCACACAGGGTCAAATGGTTGGCACATGCATTTATTGAAAAGGCAAATGTCTGATAAATTAAAGGACTCAAAATACATTTGCTGGATACTGCGTGGAATAAATAATTTTAAGGGAGCTATAATTAGCTATTATGTAGCCTCTATGTGTTTATGACCCTTTAATTTTTTAAGTGGTCATAACATCAACATTTAGGTTACAAACCTTTTGTTAATCCAAAAGAAGGCAACAAAAAGAAAATTACATTGAAGTGTTTTTTTTTACATTTTGCTTCAAAATGGTAAAAACAAATGATTGACTTCAAGCTAACTGAGATTTCTACATATCTCAAAAACACATCTTCTTCACACATCAAACAAGCCAAAAGACTTACTACTCCCACAGAAATCTCACATTCACAGCACCATAACCACCATAAGGAGATTCTGGGAAAGCTTATGCAAATCAGGTCAACAATGAT
This sequence comes from Pelodytes ibericus, assembly GCA_036172795.1. Lineage (NCBI taxonomy): Eukaryota > Metazoa > Chordata > Amphibia > Anura > Pelodytidae > Pelodytes > Pelodytes ibericus. Next base: position 109,500,736 of record CM069860.1, read on the forward strand.
CACCTTTTGCCTCTATATCCACTTTATATACTGACCCCTTTGAACATATGCACACTCCATGTATAAAGTGGATATAGAGGAAAAAAGATGATAGTTGTTTTAAATACATTTTTGGAAGAATATTATTCAACCTATTCATAAATATTATAGTTCTTCAAGTGTTATCTTTTTTTAAGACTAGCTATAAGGGATGGGAAGTTTTTTTCCAGTAGACTTGATGAATATGTATCCACCAGTTATGGTCCACCCTGTCAAATCTTTGTATGTTTCCCTACTATTTACCCATTAATAATTCATTTCATGTTCTACATGATAACTTTATTTTGTAGCTGTTGAGTCTATGCCTACAAATAGGGTTGCCACCTGGCCGGTATTTTCTCTGCAGGCCGGTAAAAAATTGGCATCAGGCCAATGTTAAGTCTATGGAGACAGTACCAAGGCCGGTATTTTTTTGAAGAAAAGGTGGCAACCCTACCTACAAAAGAGGACCTCCATCAGAAATTATAGGAATTTTGGCTCACAAAATTGTTGCACTACAGGGTTGGTGCAGGGATTTTTTTCTAACAATCTGTGCTGCTCTTGCTGGTAGAATTTGTATCTCTGTCATGGTGGTATCACATTGATCTCATCAGTCTGCAGTTAGCTAGACACAGGCATGATCCATTATAGTCCCCAGTAGAATATAGATATAAGACACAGTATTTAATTAACCATATGAGGACGTGATACAGGGTCAGTACATAGTCAGCTGCATTGCTCCCATGTATAGACTTCCAGTATTTATTATTATAACTACTGCTGCAGATTATCTTCCCTATGAAGCAACCTATGAGATATTTTGCTAGCTTGGAACTATAGAGTAATCCCTATTTCTTGGCATTTTTCTTCCAAGTTACATGTGCTATCCGCTAAGACTACATTCTTGTAATCTATTAATGACCTCCGACATTGCAAAATAATTCATTTATGTACATGTGTGCAGATAACACTATAATTTAAATGAGCAAGCCAAACCTTTCACAATTTAAACATTTCTTACAGGAACAATTCCTAATGGTTATATAAGGGAATTCTGAAATACACTTTTCAGAAATAATGGCAAAAGAGTGTCAATTTTGCATAAACCTACCTCTAAGAAGATGGGTCATATAACTAATGCTAAAGGTGATCACTGATTATGGAGCTGTCGTGCATACACTGGCACATTAGATCAATATCAGTAATCTAAACATGGTGGGGGCATTCACTAAATACAGAACCGTGGTGAATAGTAACATTTAGGCAGGAATAGTTTAGTTTAAAAGTAGAGACAAAGAGAGGTATATTGAACATTATTCCCAACTCAGCTATTCATGCCTAATTTTCTAAATTCCTTTAGTGAACAAGAAGGTCAGTTTTGTCCTCCAGTGCACTTACATGACCCATTACTGTGCTAAACTAAACTTGCTTTATGCTAGACTCCATGTGGCATCTATTCTTAGATCATAACCACTTCTCTATCAAGCAGGATGCGTCTAGAGAGCAATGCATTGTGCACATCTCATGAGCAATCATTTTGCTCCATTTAGTGTAAATGGGTATTTGGCAGATCTATCAAGCATTCTACATATACTAAACAGAGAGCACTACTTTGTTGTGTGTTTCTTTCCCCAAACATGCTCCTTTATGTCAAGAACATGCCCTGAAATTCCAAGACTTGTATTAAACAAGTGCAGTAGGAAAAAAAGTAGGTATAACATGAGTAAGGAGCAATTTGAGAATATTTGTAACACCTTTTTTCCCCGATTTGTGCCTCTTCTGTTTATTTTTAGGTAGTGTGCATTTTTCCAGTTGCGGTAATATATTGTGATGGTATTTGCGCATGCTAAAGACTTTTGTGACTATTTTGTGTTCTTATTTTGCATGTTAAAATGACACCAGCTTTTAGCAAGTGCTAATAAAAAAGGTAGAAAAGATATTCGCAAACTTGCCTGTTTTTAATTGCAATTATGCCCGTTTTTTTCACAATTTGCTCATATTTACTGTGTGTGTGTGTTGAATGTTTACTACATTGCAAAAGGATCAAAGCGCAAAAATAGTTTTGCTCATAAAATATATTTGCAGGATTTTGTGTACACGACCCTCTAAAAAGTGAATATGTTTTATATATATACTCACTGTATTTCTCACATTTATATATCACTTTGCTTTTTATATACTTTGTTTCACTATTTGATTGCATCACTTTGGTCACTCCAGAATTTCCTAAACTTTTGATTGTATTTTTAGGTGTCGTAATTAGGTTGCTTCACAGATCTGTTTGAGCAGCCGCACGTTAGATTGTTAAACACTTTTAGTAGCGCCTTTGTTTATACTACTTTACACCATAGTCTGTTTATATGCAACATAGCTTCTACTGCTTAAATAATGTGAATATCCTGACTATACAACGATCAGGATATTGCAGTCACCCAGGCGTTCTGGAATTATTTAATTTGTTTAATGCAAATGATAATCAGACCTGAATTGGTCCTAGCAGAACGGAGATAATTGTTCTTGGATATAATTCCAAAATTGTTACATGAGATTTTAAAAAGTAAGCCTCACCTGACCACAGTTTGCATCTTTGGTACCCTATTATCACACTGTGTTTCTGCACCTAGGGCCCTACATTTGCAAGTCAGTTGAGTGGTTCTGCAAGCTACAGAACATGGGAGAACTTTTCCTCTAACTTGTATACAATCTCAGGCATATACGTTTTGCCATAGACTTCCACCTAAATCTCCCCAAATCGAGTGGATTGTACAGCGATACCAATCAAAAACATATCTCTGTATTTCCCTTTGCATTTATAGAAGAGTTCTCTCTTAAAGACAGTGATAACCTTAAATAAATAGAGTGTGAGAATCTGGAGGTAACACCAGTTACCAATGTATAATAAATAGCAGAATAGAGCCCTGGAACTCCTTTCTACTTACTCTGTTCATGAGTTAAGGGAAAAGGCTGCAGGATTATTGTAGAGAATGATTGATAGGTTGCAGAATGCTTCTATCAATGTTCTAAATTTGTTTGACCCATCCTTTCTCTTGTCATTTTATTTCCCAGAATCCCCATCTGCATCTCTCACTAGTATTTTGTCTTTACTTCTCTGCTGGCCAGAAGTAAGTTTCACAAAACACATTTATCAGGAATTCTTTACATTTTTAGCTAAATTGTGTTCATGGAATATAACAGAAAGAGAAAGCTGCGGAATTCTGAACTATGCCAATACTATTAGTCTCCTACATCTGGTTACCAGCAAGCACACTATCTGCAATATTCCATATTCCCAAAGGGATGTTTAGGATGTGACTGGCATCCTTCAAAATACATCTACCCATTGTAATACACAGACCGAAAAACATAGCAATCGTATTTAGTTAAATAGACTTTGTTAATCTAATCATTGCTCATACAGTGAATGTAGATAATACAAAATGATCTATACCTTGTGTTAGCAGAATTGCAAGCATAGGCATAAAATAAGTGAAAAATATGTTTTAAACATGTTTGTGGTGTCCACTGTTTATGACATCACCTGTGACTTTATATGCAAATTGACTACTTTTCAATGGGAAATGTGTAATTTACATACCAAGCCATTAGGTGATGTCATAAGCAAGGTGATGTCATTATTTATTATTATCTCCATTCACAATAAAAACAATGTTTAGGTTGACAGAATGTCTTTAAAACACAAAAACTTGACTTTAACATAGACATTGGGCTTTTCGTGGAAGGTGTGTAGCTGTGACCAGATTCCTTTCAATATTTACCTTCTGTACCTTTCTCTATGTGGTCTAGTAGGGAATGGTGGGGCAAAATGATCACCAGCCCTTTTACAGTATTGTCTCTTTATGCTTATCTGCAACTTCCCTGCATTCACACTGCCTAAACTACGCTCCAAAATGAGAGACAAGGTAGCATATGTCTGTGGTGACTTCTTTGCAGCAAATCAACAAATCCCTGATTCCCTACAGCCAAACATCATGTTACAGTGACAAAGGTTAGATATCAATGTTCTGTGTCTGTTTGTGTAAATGTTTATCTGCCTGTCTACTATGTGGCATTTGTAGACACGGATACCTCTGTTTCCTTCTGCAATGTCACCATAGCATCCAGGTATTAACAGGTGAGAAAATCAAAGTAGTAAATTACCTTTGCACAGAAAGCACCAACATACTCCAATCAGAACACATGGAGGATTCAGTGAGGTAGAAAATGATTATTTTACTGTAATCCAAAAGATAATAAAAACATGATACTGTAGAGTTAACAGACAATAAAACACTTGGAATCACCCTTGACGCGTTTCGCACGGTACATTCTTACTCTTAAGCAGTCTGCTCAAATATTGATTCCCTAGGAATCTCTTTACTACAGTACTGTGTCTGAGACATTTTCAGTCTATATGTGGCTAGTATACAGTGTGTGAATGGAACACATAGGTCCAGCTCAGAAGGGGCTATCGTGATATATGATTTGAATCTTCCAGAGTGAATATAAAGGGCTCATTGTATTAGGGATAAAATACTACATTCACATATTGATTATGCATAAGAATTCAAAAACTTTGCACTTTTTTCTAAAATATGACTAGCATATATTTAAAAATGCATAATCCACAAAAAAATACATTATTATGCCCCTCTAGGCCATCCTAAAATACACTGCTCTAACGTCCAATGAGCTGTTCTGCAGATCCTGCCTGAGTTGCCTCAGTCTGACAGAGTAAATGTAACTGATGCTCAAGGTGAGAGACGATTACATTTATCAGTATCTTGCTGTTCCTGAACCTCTGTGTCCCTGGCTTCCAATTACTCTGTGATCGGGGCAAGGAGCACAAATTTACCATATTGCTGGTGTTGTCCTGAAGGACTAAATCACCATGCAGCATTATAGAATAACATGAGCATTTATTTATATAACTTCTGTAAATTTCATATACAGAAAGTAAATGATTTTACATTTACCTCCTACTGGCCCGCTGGCCCCATACATTTATTTTGCCCCAAGTGACTTTGGCCAGCTCAATGCCTGTGGCCTCAAGATAATAAATATAGCCCGAATCCCCATGGGGCCACAGGACAACTTATTTTTTTAATTTTTATTTTTGGGTTGCCTCTTTCCCTGAACCAGAAGATGATGATCAAGGGCATCGCTTATCACTGCTGGAACCTGGATACGGGTAACATTTTATGTTACAGGGCACCTATGTGTGTCAGAGGGTGTGTTTTTTATTTTACAGGTAATGGGTAGATCATCCCCCCTTACTTGGAACATGGTAGAGGTGGCGATATAGGTAGTGACTTATTTACATTTATTTATTTAATTTTATTTATTAAAGGCATTTCCCCAGACCCTGTCACATAAGGAGGGGTAGTCACATTTTTTTATTTAAGCATGACTTGCAGCATAGAATCCAGGCCAAAATCTCTAGTGTATACATGTTTGTAGAAGTTTTTGCCATGAATTTCTTCCATTTTTTTAAAAATTCCACTTAAATTGATAATTATATTATGCTCTATGATTGAGAAATGTGTCTGCTAGATGAAGCTCGTAATTATGAAACGTCACTATCAGCTGCAGATGAAACTTTTAAGTTTAACAGAATTGCACAGGATTTTTTGCTTTTTAAGATGGAACTAATGACCAGATATTCAACGCGAGTTTAAAGCAGCAATGAAAATCTATTTTATTAAAAATAGCCCCATTATGTATATTATAATGTAATGCTGGGGAATAAATATGTTTTTTTTTTTTTTTTTTAAATCTGTTGCACATATAGTGACTAATGTTTAGGCCAATAGTTTCAGACAAAATCCTGCCATTTTCTCTATAATTATTCTTTGTCTTCTTAAAGCCAAAGGATGTTTCATGTTTGATAGTTAATGCTCTTTCTGTTATGATCATATATCAGCTGTCTTTTCAGAGGAACTGCATACCTGAGCAGCAATCTGGATTCCTGTGAGTTTGGGTATTGCTTTAATTTACAGATGATTCAGTCTTGATCTGCCACAGGAAATGGGACATCACCTACATTAAGTATAGACACCATCTTGCAGATATATAGGAGGAAGGACGGAAGCTGCAGTGCAATTAATTACTCTGATTGCCTCTAAAAGTCAAAACAAATCCTTATCCATGACTTTCAGAAACTTAAATCATTCACGGAGGGTGAAGGTCGGATCTTACTGGAGATGCCAAAAAAAAAAAAAAAATACACATAGTATTCGTAATATCTTGTTTACAAATACTAGTTTTGTTAGTACAGATCATTAAAAAAATAAAAATAAACAAATAGATAAATAAAATTAGTCAGTGATTTATATCTGCCTAATTTGTCAGCAAATGTTAAGGTCTGTGTATATGATAGTATGCGCGGCTATATGTACATCTCTCAACTGTTCTCAAATTGCTGGGACATTTCTACCAACTCTCTTCAATGGCTGTGGCAAACAATTTAATGTAACAATGTAAACATGTATGCACAGTACGCAAAGTAGTTTTATTAAAGTAATTCTGGGATTCAAGCTAAGCAGGCTTATACATGGGGCGGATGTGACACAAAATGACTGATGATTTCACAGGTGCTACAGGCGGTGACCTGTATATGTCAGTGATTTTGAAAGCCAGCACCACAACTCATTTTTTGTGTTCCTTAAAATCAATAAGAAATGCCTAATAATATAGGTAGAAATCCACTAACAAATCAAAGGCAGCTATCAGCAAATAGTTGCATATTTATAATACAAACAGTTACATATATGTAATACTTCTGTAACTCTAATTTTGTTGTAATTAACAAAAATATAATGAAGTATAAATCAATATCCATGCCTTGAGATAGCATTGTCGGCAATTTGCTGTGTAAAGAGGAAGAAAGTATATTTACACACACATATACCGTATATATATATACATACACACACATTGTTAATCTGTATATGTTTATGTATAATATACTAAACATATATATATATATATATATATATATTATAATAAATACATATATTTGTGTGTGTGTGTCTGTGTAATAAGTTATATGTTTTGTCTGCACAAAAGCAAAAGGAAGGTGTGCACTCCACGCTCCGGGATGGTGAAAATGACTAAGCCCATGACTAAGCGTGGCAACACGCGAAACACGTCAGGTGGTCCTCCCCCCGCTTTTTGACTCACCAGTCCATGGATGTTATTCACCTCGTTTGTATCTACAATTTTTATGATAATAAAGCACCTTATTTTCACCATCCCGGAGCGTGGAGTGCACACCTTCCTTTTGCTTTTGTGTCTACATATTGCGTCTGACAGCGCTGTGGAAGCACCCACCCTTTATGTGTTGGATTGTGTGGAGTGGAGCTGGATTGTGAGCTTTCTGTCTTTAAATCACCATAAGTTTTGTCTTGGTCTATGAAAAGATACAAAGTGTAGGTCAGACCTGTAAGGGAGAGGGACAGAATAGAGGTAGAGGTATGACACAAAAAGCGCAGAAGATTGCACAGGTAATAGCTAAAGCATATGCACTTTTAAACCTAAATAATGATAATATAACTCATGAGACAACAGAAAAATGGCAAAAGAACTCACATAAACGAAACAGAGTGGAAACAGTCAATGAGGAGAAACAAAAACTTTATACATTGCTTAGACATTCTAGAAAACCAGTTCAAATTTACAATTTTTTTCTATCTAGTACCCCCTAGAGGAGCCAAAATTTCGCCAACTCACTCAAGCATATGCTGGAGATGTAAAAATTCTTACAAATTGTCATTGATTGGTAAAATACATTTAGATTTTAAACCAGAAATTGCTTTAATACATGTGAACAAAGGTGCCTAGAAAAGAGATGTTATTGACAACTCTTCTTTTTACGGCTGTCAAAATAATCATGAAAGTGCCACAGGCATTACAGCAAAGGGCCAGCTCAATAAATCGAAAAAATTAAAGGGCATTGCAGGGAATTAAGATGGGAATTTAAAACTTTACGTCAAAGTTGCCAGCATGAAAAATTGTGTTTGCGTGTATTAGTGTGAGGATGCATTAGTGAGTGTTATTCGTGTTACATCTAATGCAAACGGCATCCAAATAAATTAATGACATTTGCATTTATTGCGCATTCGTTCTTTCAATCAGCTTCACATTCGAAATTCAGAGAATGAAGGAAAGAGATGATTTTTGTCCGAAAACAAATTTGTCCTAAAATGAATGCCCAAGTCTAGTTCACACCAGTGTTAATTTTCATGACAAATTTTGATTTAGTTTTTGCTTTTGACTAAATGCCACTTTAGTTTAGTCATATTTCTGTCATCTGAACTGTTTTAGTTTTAGCCAGTTTTAATTTTGACAACAAATTTTGATTTGGTTTTACTGATAGTCTTTTGACAAAAATTCCATTTTAGTTTGGTCGTATTTTAGTCATCTGAATTGTTTTAGCATTAGTCTAGTTTTAGTCGACTAAATCTCCCGCAATGAGGGAGGGAAAAGGTCGGAGAAGGCTGTTATATAGTGTTAAGTTAACTTACTAGGGACATGGGAGGGGAAACACTCACGTGACAGTACTTAGGTGAATCAGATGGAGGAGTATCCTCTTCCTCTGCGATTTGCAGGACATTGTTCCAGACAGGCACAGGGGGCTGGGCTTTGGCTGAGATAGATGGGAACCAGAAATCCAAATAGGTAAATTTAATAGTCCCTCCCTAACATTTTTTAGTCACTAAAAACATGCAGTTGACGAAAACAATGACAAATTTAACACTGGTTCACACTTTAGATTTTATTTAAGTAGTTGTATGAGCTTCCAAATGTTGATTTTTAAATCAGAAATAAAAAACCATGATGCATTTCCAAGCAACCTGAAGTCCTCCATTAAGGGTCAGTTTGAGTGCCCCAATTAGAAAAGTCCAAGTGTCACTTGTTTGGGTAGAACAATAAAGCATGTGGGTGCTGCCGTACGAAGCATTGTTATGGCAAGCTTATGCACAATGCCAATTCTCCTTTCTTTACTTTTTTTAAGTATTCCCAGACTGCTTCATAATCCGTCACTCCTTTCCAGTATAAACAGATATGTGGTAATGGTTTTCTCTCTCTTTTGAAGTTCTTGGCTTTGTTGGGACAAGCTGAGATTCATTGGGTGAAAATCGGCCTTTATACCTAATGACGTGAGCCCTGTTTTGAGCATATATGTAATACACAATGGTATTTAATATACTATACTAATTTTTTGGATATTTTACTAAAGGCAATTAAGCAACAGCAGTGAATGCATCACAGTAAAATGTAAAATTGCGTCTACAGAGCTGGCATGTGATCAACTCTGAATTTGCTAAATAACTTCTCTTCTATGATAATGTTACTGATTCCTGTGATGATAATAAAGTTTTACAATAATTAAAATAAGAAGAGCAAACTGTGGAAAGATGGATTAAAGCAGTTTGTTCATTCACTTGATACACCTGCTGCACACATTTCCCTACCAGACTAAAGAGATGCAAAAATTGGCATTGGGAAAAAGTACAAATGAAAATGGGCAACAGGAGAAGGTAAAAGGATTCAGGGATAGACAAATCAGATATTAGACCAATAGATTAGAATACTTAAAGGATAATGAAATGTTATCCCTTGATTCATAGATAAGGTCCCTTCTGCTGATCCCATTGAAAATGAGTGTTGAAACTGTATTAAAATGACCTGACCACACTGCCTGTTTCCCAGGGAATTAGTTTATCCTCATACAAGGACAATGTTTTTTTCCAAAAGTTTAGTTGTCCTTTGAAGATTGAGAAAAACAAGTGGTGAAAATATACCAACAAAAATGAGAAACGTTGAAACCCAGTAAGTACATCCACAGGTAAAAAAAAATAGCATTAGTCAATTATCAATAATGAAAATAATCAAAAGACATTTAATAGTTAAACCAATATGCTCTGATAATTGCAAAATAAATGGTGCCTCCAAATTGTGGAGGGGTTTGGGGAACATTGGGACCACAATGTCGAGCAACCCTGGTGGCCGTGATTTGCCTCCGAATGTGTCTGCAATTTGGACATCATAGCCGATATATATCTTGACACCCAAATTAACTGAAATGTATCAAAAGTTGTAGCCCTGGTCTTCTCCACAGATCGATGCATTAATGCAAATTTACTATTATAATATATATCATTAATATACTGTAATTGAATATAAATATTTTTGCATTTAAAATATGTTTCTGGGGTGATAATGGCCCAAGATACTCATATAAACAAGAGTAGTTTCATAAACACCAGGATGAAATCAAACACCTTTCATGGCCTTGCAGATCACAAAATATAATCATTTTGGAAATCTCTGAAATGCAGGAATAGATATTGACTACCACTGCACCTACAGTTGCCACATTTTCCTAAAAAAAAAAAATCCTGGGCATGCTGCTGTCTCCATATGAAAATGAGCAACAAAAGGACACGCACTCCGGAGTAGGTTGAATGATAAAGGATTGTATTAAATCAAGCAAACATCACGAACATCAAGGATAACAAACAGATAAAACAGATGCCTTACGCATTTCACGTGTCTCCATGCTTATTCATAGGCTATGAATAAGCGTGGAGACACGTGAAACGCGTATCACTAGGTTTATCATTCAACCTACTCCGGAGTGCGTGTCCTTTTGTTGCTCATTTTCATTGGATTACTTAGTGCTGCGGCTACAGCACGGACGGAGCACCCGGTGTTTTATACTCACTGAATGAAAGAAATGTATCAGCATTTCAGTGGAGCCGGCTTGTTTTATTTACTTTTGTTTTTTCTTTTTCTTTTCTAAATTTGCTGTCTCCATAGGCTTAAAGTTGGCTTCAAGAATTTTTTTTTACCGGCCTACCAGAAGAAAAATACTTTCTGGGGGGGGGGGGGGGGGGCTGGGGGGGGCTTGGGGTTGGGGCAATTTTGACAGGACTAAGTCAGGACCTGCATGACTGTGTTTCAAGAAGGACTGAAATGTTTTGAAGGCAAAAATGTTTTCTGCTCCTTATTAGGTCCTTTATATTAATATGTTGTTAAGTATTCCCATTATCTTAGCCATTCTCTATAGATGGTTGGATTGACAGAGAAAAAGGCACATGTAGCTGCTATTTTGCAAATGTGTTAAAAGAACACAGTAAAAATAAATAGTGTCAAATAGATAAAAACCTTTGGGGGAATGATTAAGAAGGATCACAAACTATAAAGCACGGTGTCAGAGGGGAGGGAGACAAAGGCACATAGCAATTACATGTATTTTAGGGGATGTATTAAAGACTGGGCAAATGTACTGAAAACCTTTCTTTTGTTTCAGTTATCCTGATACACAACAGAAAGCAGCTGCAACCCAGAAATGTACATGAAAGAGATGCTAAGATTTTATTCTGTTCAAAATGAAGTGAGCAAAAGACCTGCAAGATGTGACTGTAGAGACTGGGACAGGGAGATGGGGAACAGATGTGGCAATGAAACAGGCTTCTTTATGTCTATTGCACTCCGAGTTCTGTATGATACATGTATACATATGGCACCTCTCAATAACCAGGAGCTCCCCATCTATCTTTATCACAGTCTTCCTCCATTCTCCCTACATCTATTCATCTTTATCACACTGTGCCACCTCGTATTTTCTCACTTTGTGTATCTCTGTCACGCTTTCAATCCTTCTCCTTGCAGATATTCCTCTTCATCACACTCTGCCTCCTTCTCATTTCTGCGTCATGTCCATTACATTCGGACTTTTGTAAAGCAGCACATTTTCAGCTTCCTCGTACTTTCCTTGCGGTTTATTTCTCTCCATCAGATTCTGATTTATTCTCTATTTCTCTGCATCTTCCTTATAGACTGTCTCCTCTTTCAAATATCTCTTCCCTGCCATTTTCAGGCTCCTTGTCATCTTCCTCCTCACTTCTGCCACTATACAGGTCATACTCAGATGTTGCCCCTCCTGCAATACCTTCCTATTTACTTATCTCATCAGCTACAAGTACCTTCACCCCTCTTTTTCTATCCCTACTAACATTTAGTTTTCTCCCCCATTACACCAAACTATGTATGTCTCTTCTTCTTAATGTCAGTGTCTCATTATACAGTCAGTAGAAGTAATGCATGATGGGTAATTCCGAAGGAACGTCTAAACATGGTACTATAACCCTTTGGATATTCCTACTCAATGCTCAGATTTTAAAACACTGTCCTGAACTGCTTTATTTACATAACTTTCATTGTTCCTTGTAGTGGTGTCATTATTTTTTGTGTCCACATCCAAAACTCCAAATCATTTCTTTACTGATAATCATTCCCTACATTTACATTCTTCCAATAAGTATAAAATTACAGTAGTCTTTTTGTCTCTATTTATAACCCTGCACATTCACAAAAAGGACATACAGAGCACCAAAGGAACACCGCAGCACGTCGTACACGTCATGTAAAAAAAGACAAGAAATACACAAGGCATGGATGCTAAATAACAAAGATCATACCACTGGTGCTCTGTATGTCTTTACCTTTTGTGTGAACCAGTGTTCATTTTGTCGACTAAACATTTTCATCATAGTTTTTGTCAACTGCATGTTTTCAGTGACTAAAAGTAAACAATAACTAAATAAAAAATAAGTTAACCCCTTAAGGACAGAGCCTTTGAAACATTTTTGTCCTTTCTGGACAATGGCTATTTTAACATTTCTGTGCTGTTTGTGTTTAGCAGTAATTTTCTTCTTTGTCATTTGCTGTACCCACACATATTATATATTGTTTTTATCGGGACAAGAAGGGCTTTCTATGGATGCCATCTTTTTGATCATATCTTATCATATTATTACAAAAAATAATAAAATATGGTAAAAAAAAAAAAATACACAAATTTCTTTGTTTTTATTTGAAACAACTTCTCCTCATCGACAATAGCAAACGAAAAAACATGCTAAATAGATTCTACTATTTCTCCTGAGTACAGGGATACCACCCATGCATAGGTTTGTTGGGTTGTTTGGAGGGCTAAAATGCCAAATTTGTGAGGTGCAGTTTTTTCTTTTCCAACTTGAAATTTTTACATGCAGACAGCCTGCACCCATGTCCCATTTGGGACATATTTGAAGCCAGCTAGTGTATTTTACCCCATCAACCCATATATTTTTTAAAAGAAGACACCTTAGGCTATCTCAAATGGTGGTATTTTTACACTTTCCATGCACTAATTCTACCACCAGCCTTTGTCAAACTTTGTGGTAGTAATTTTTTTGTGGTTTTTTTTCACAAACCTTGTACTTCAGACATGAATTCACAGATTTTGGTATGTGTCACTGCCAAATAACACCCTAATAAGTGTTCAGCAACATCTCTTGAGTACAGGGATACCACCCATGCATAGGTTTGTTGGGTTGTTTGGGGGGTAAAAGGCCAAATTTGGTAGGTGCAGTTTTTGGTTTTCCAAATTAAAATTTTGACATGCAGACCGCCTGCACCCATGTCCCATTTGGGACATATTTGAAACCAGCCAGTGTATTTTACCCCATCAACCCATATATTTTTTAAAAGTAGACACCCTACGCTATTTCAAATGGTGGTATTTTAACACTTTCCATGCACTAATTCTACCACCAGCCTTTGTCAAAGTTTGTGGTAGTAATTTTTGTGTGGTTTTTTTTCACAAATATTGTATTTTAGACATAAATTCACAGATTTTGGTATGTGTCACTGCCAAACAATAACCCAATATGTGTTCAACAACATATCCTGAGTACAGGGATACCACCCATGCATAGGTTTGTTGGGTTGTTTGGGGGCTAAAGGGCCACATTGTGAAGGTGCGCATTTTCAACTTGGAATATTGACGTGTAGTCAGCCTGAGCCCGTCTTTCATTTGGGACTTTTTTTTTAAGTAGGACAGTGTATTTTACCCCAAAAAGTATATATTTTGTAAAAGTAGACACCCTAGGCTATTTTAAATGGTGTTATTTTAACACTTTCCATGCACCAATTCTACCACCAGCCTTTGTCAAAGTTTGTGGTAGTCATTTTATTGTGTATTTTTTCCCACATACATTGCACTTTAGACACAAATTCACATATTTCGGTATGTGTCACTGACAAACAATAACCCAATATATGTTCAGCAACATCTCCCGAGCACAGGGATACCACCCATGCATAGCTTTGTCAGCTTTGTTAGGGGTTGAAAGGCTACATTTGAGAGGTGCGCTTTTTGATTTTCAAACTTGGAATTTGAACATGTAGAGCAAGGAAGGGGTTAATAGCTCTTATAAGAGCCTTTGTAGTACTGTACAAAAAAATTAACCCCTAAAAATGCACAGACAAGAAAAAATGTTCTGCTGTGCAGTGATCAGTGGCAGGGAAGGGGTTAATACACTACACTATACAAAAGGTATGGCTTTTATAAAAGCCCTTGGGACTCACAATTTATTAACATTTTATTTAATTTATTACAATTTAAAAATTATGTTATACAGATCTGTCTCTTTCCCTCACTAAAACTCAAGTGAGGAGAGGGAGGCAGATCCATATGGGTCAGAACAATATTTACGAACCAGACGAATGGTGATGCTCATCTGAGAAATCACCAAACCACCTTTGCCACTGATCGGCTGTTACTGATCGCTATACACGCGTTCAGACAGCTTCAAAAGGAATACACGTAATCCCCTAGTGGGTATAATTAACCCCTATTGAGTCTGACAAAAAAAAATGCTGATAGCAAAAAAAAAAATCCTTCGTCGACTAGATTGCTCCATATGTGCTGCTTAGGCAGTGACCATATGCACTGCTTAGGCAGTGACCATATGTGCTGCTTAGGAAGTGATATACGGCAAGGAAGGGGTTAATAGCTCTTAAAAGAGCCTTTGATATACTGTAATAAATCAAAGTAAAAAAAATAACCCCTAAAAAAATGCACAGACAGCAAAAAATGTGCTGCTGTGTAAGATCACTGCGTACACAGCGATCAATTGCAGGGAAGGGGTTAAATACTGGAAACGGCTTTTATAAAAGCCTTTGGGTCTCAATTCTATTAAATATATTATAATTAAAAACTTACATTATACAGCTCTGTCTCCCTCCCTCACTAAAACTCAAGTGAGAGGGAGGCAGATCTACACGGGTCAGATCAAATATTTACACATATTGATCTAACCAGACGAATGGTGATGCTCATCTGAGCAAACGCCAACCCGCCATTGTCACTTATCAGCTGTTACTGATCGCTATACATGCGCTCAGACAGCTAAAAAAATTTTTTTACGTTAAACGTAGTCCCCTAGCGGGTATAATTAACACGTGACGGGTGTAATAAAAAAGTTTTAAAAAAATTAAAAATGCTTCTGCAGCAAGATTGCTGCATTTGCGTCAGATCGCTGATTAGGCAGTGATCTACGGCAAGAAAGGGGTTAATCTCTCTTAAAAGAGGTTTTTTTATACTGTAATGAATTACAGTAAAAAAAAATAACCCCTAAAAAATGCACAGACAGCAAAAAATGTGCTGCTGTGTATGATCACTGCGTACACAGCGATCAATGGCAGGGAAGGGGTTAAATGGCTTTTATAAAAGCCCTTGGTGTTTAAAATTTTATTAAAATTTTTTTTTTATTATTTTATTTTATTTTTTTTACTTGATCTGATCTGTCTCTCTCCCTTACTAAAAGTAGTAAGGTGAGGGAGGCAGATCAATACTTGTCAAAGGCAATATTTAGTAATATTGCCTTTGACAGTATGGTAAGTGCTCATCAGAGCACTTACCATACATGCCTGCACACAGATCACATAGATCTGCTGTGCCGGCATCGATTGGCTCCCCCTAGAGCATCGGAAGTGAAATACTTTCACTTCCGATGCTCTTGCCATTAGAAGGGAAGCGCTGCCTGTACAGGCAGCGTTCCCTTCTACTGAGCCGATGGGGTCGCTCAGGAGAGCGACCACCATCGGCTCTGGGCAGCCTGAAGGTGTTGTTAAGTGCCTCGCTGGCGAGGCACTTTAACAACACCGGAGATGCTTAGAAAGCGAACGATCGTTCGCTTTCTAAGCATATGTGTGCAGCGGGCGCAGCCATTTTTAAATGGCTGCTACGATCACTCCGTGGAGTGATCGTAGCGCGCCCCTGCACATTTGGGGGGTGTTGCACAATGCCTCTACCTAGAGGCATTGTAGCAACACCGTTAGAGTAAAGAAAGCGACCGTTGGTCGCTTTCTTTACTCCACTTAGTGCATGACGTGCCAGGCACGTCAGCTGTCGGCAAGTCCACGATTTGCCGTGACGTGCCTGGCACGTCATCTGTCGTTAAGGGGTTAATAGGCCTATTGTTATGACTAAAATCCATTGAAATTTTCGTCAAGTAAAATAAGGAGGGACTGTCACATTTACCTATTTGGACTTCTGGTTCTGGTTCCCATGGATGTCTGTCAAAGCCCAGTCCCCTGACTCTATCAGCAGCTGGATTGCTGCATGGAACAACACCCTGTAAACCTCAGAGGAAGATGATACTCCTCCATTGGATTTGCCTGGTACTCTCACGTAAGTGTTTCCCCTCCCATCTCCCTAGAAAGTTAACTTAACGCTGTGTAACAGCCATCTTAGACCTGTTCCCTCTTTCACTGCTGGAGAATTAGTCGACTAAAATCTACTGGTGATTTAGTCAACTAAAACAAAAACAATTCAGATGACTAAAATACAACTAAATCTAAAATTTGACTAAAAATTTAAATTGGTGTGAACATCTCTTGATTTTTAATTTTACATATTTTGCCCTCTGTAGTGGAGCTTGCTTTTTTTCTTGTATCTTCTTTTATTCCTTTCCCCCCCAAATGTCCATTCCCCGCTCTCATATTGATGGTGCCTTAAGGAAGGCTATATTATATTGGGCATGTATGGAAAGATAATTATTTTCTCACTGATTCACTCTCAGTGTGCCTCTCATGTCCTCAGTATACCTGCTTCTTTCCAGCTTATAAACAGGATTGTCTCTTCATGCCTCTCTCACTCCCTGTTTCTCATACTTTTACTAAACACTCTGTCTCCCTGTTGTTCCTATTAACACGAAAAAACAGGTAATAAAGCTCTTTTCAGAGGAAATGTAACTCCTATGTATTCATTTCAGACATCCAGTTGGTTATAGGGAACCCCCCTCCCTCCCTTATGCACCATTCATCCCCTCTCTTCCCCCCAAATTAAAAAAAAAAAATAACATCCCCGTGATTTATTGAAATAGCTAAAGGAAACATATTTCTTAAATCTAGGGAGGACTCTATGTTGAAAATTAATTTTCCAATGTGAGTCTATTATTTTTGGCATGAAATATTTTCTATGACTATATACTAATATATATATGTGTGTATACACTTACTGTACAAGCTCAGGGTGAAATGAGATTATAAGATACACAACATTAACTCCTTCACTGTTTGGTGAACTGACATAAATTCTTACTGTTTTCTTCAGATTGCGCTCTAGTGCCATGTGTAAAAACACATAGAACACATTGTGGAACGCCACTCAGAAAATGTGTGCTGCATTCAGGATGGTGCACTGAGTAATTGAGATTTAATACATGTGAATTTTGTCAACAAATCGACATTTTCATCACAACAGAAAGAGTTCAGTTTACAAAATTATATTTTGTCCTTTCCAGAATTACTGTAGATCATAGATCCTTAAAATGGAACCCATTGAACAGTTTCTTATTTCTTACTTTGGTAAAATATAAAACTTATTTGATTCCTCAAATTATGGCATGTGGCCTTTGGAACTCAGTAATCTCTGAATCGTCTCATTTATGGCTTTTTCATTAATACACCATTCATGACTCTGTTAACGTTTTTTTGTATTTATCCATCACACACTAAGTTTTATCTTATTTGCCTCTGTGCCTTCTATGAAGAATGCTTCCTTGCTTTGATAGGGATCACTTCCTGGTTCCATATATATTTTTATACATTATGCCACAATCTTTCAGCACCATGAGCAGGCCTGCCAATGCCATGTTGATATGGGTTCATCAACAAGAACTCACAAGGACATGCTCACATAAATCAATACTTGCTGAAGATGTGTAAAACGTACATAGCTACATATATATATATATTTAAAGGACCCGTAAACACAGTGCAACATAACTATGTTTTTATAGGGCTGCATTACAGATTCAATCCACTGAGAAGTTGAGTGTGACAGCGGCAATTATATGGTATAGCTCCAAAAGTGTAGCAATAAACAATTATTTGTTTCTTTGAGTCCATTCTTTTGAATGTGGATTATAGTGTTTATTTTTTTTATTTTGGCAAGAGCTCGGTTTAAGGTTACCAGCTAGCTGGCAGGCCAGTAAAAAAAATGGATTGAGATGTTAAGTCTAGGGAGGCAATGGCATGGCCAGTATTTTTATGGATGAAAGGGTGGCAACCCTTTGATAAAAATGTCAAGTTTAGATAGCCAAGTGTACTATATATTTATTTCATTCATCATGTATTTATCCTACTTTCTCTGACCAGAATTCCACTTGCTCTTCACCTCCTTTTTGGAAATAATAGCATTGTATAAATGTGTTTTTGAGAACATTTAACTTCATGTTTCTGAATCTTAATGTTTATATTGCATCATGTAATACTTTTATTTATGTTTATGGGTAAATGGGTATAAATTCTAAATATTGGTGACCCATAAAATGTTTTCAATTTTTTTGACAAGTTATTTGAATGTTTGTCTTTCCTTACAACTAATTTACAATTGTATCCTTCATTTTTTTGGACATACGATTTTTTACATCAGTATTTATAATTCTAGATTTATATCACAAATTTAATAAATACATATTTTTTTATTATTATATGTAATATACAGTATTTAATGTTTTCATACTTATTTTGTCCTCATTTATACAATACAATTTATTAATAATTACTCATTTATCATAAACTTGAAAAATATAATAATATATATTGGTTTAATTTCATTATTAGCTAGTCATTAACTAAAAGTTCAACATTTCATTGTCATATTTAGTGTTTATACAATTTAATTTGCTTTGAGGGTTGATTCAATATGCGTTCTGGCCTGAAGTCTGTCCGGATAGGGGCATAAAGATGAATTGCAGAGAAATCTGCAGTTTGGCAATGAAATATGCCCAATTCCAGCACAAAATCTGATATTTTTAGTGATTTCGGGACAGTAATTGGCCACATTTGTTTATGGGGAGTCGCCTAAAGGACAGAACCCCACCAAAGTTGGTCGATGTTGTCAAAAATTGACAAATTTTGGCCAACTCAATTCTCCAGATGTTAGCTGGAGAACTGAACAGAAAAAGTGTAGCAGTATTAACGTAAACTTTTTTGAAACATAAAAATATGTAAATACAATTTTAATGTATTAATATTATTTATTATAATAGTCTATTTATACTAATATAAGTATTTAAATAAAAATATTTTACATTATTTTATGTTCCTTTACTTTTATGTATTTAATTTATGTTTAAAAAATGTTGTTTTTTCTTGTACATTTTTTTTTTTCAGGAGCACTTTTGCAATAGCTGAAGTTCTCCCACTAATTTCGATGAGAGGCTATTTCTGTTATATCCAAAGGCCTCCCAAAACTGTCCCCGAACTAAGCCAAAGCCCTCCCCATAGAAGTCTATGGGCAGGACTGAGATTACCACATTAGATGATTTTCATGCTGATTTGGGATCACATCAGATGCCTCTGAATAGCCTGAATTTGAGGGCTACTTGGATCACCAAAGTTATATGATTGGGTCCAAAAGTCCGTGCTCTGATTCTCTCAGAGAATAATTGACAATTTGATGTATGAAATAATAAGAAACTTACAATTGAAATGTAGTTTTAGTCATCTCAAGCTTATCTTAGTATATATATATATCTTAGTATATATATATATCTTCCAAAGTCGAATATATATATATATATATATATATATATATATATATATATATATATATATATATATATATATTCGACTTTGGAAGATCTACGAGTGCCACAATTCTTTCTGTATTTATATATATGTATATATACAGAAACAATTGTGGCAGTCACGGGTCTTCCAAAGTAGAAAAACTATTTATTTGCAGGCAGATATATATATAGCTTACATCATGGATCAAAGTTTTTTTTTTTACCTAGAAGAGTAATTTAATGCTCTTTGTTCATAGGCCGGTTAATATACATATATTCTTTTGAGGAGGGTTTAATTTTTCACTCAATTGGTTATGACTAAACACTGATCTAATCAGTATTTTGTTTAAAATTAATGAACTTGCATAGCTAATTAAAATGCAAATAGTTGCTGGGGAGTATTAAATTTGTACCTTTATTCTACTGGTTATTGCTCAATATATATCCAAATTAATATATTTCTAGTTTACTACACCTTTCACTCATGTCTGTATAATATATCATTATTTTAAAGCACATTTAAGGGATCATAGCATAGATTATATGAATAAAAAATATGAATTTCTGTTTAATTGGTCCCTCTCAGTAGATCGAGAACTGTTTTGTTAATTGTCTTAGCAGATCCTCGGAGAAGCAACTCATGTGCCAAAGGCTCCCATACATATACACAAGAGAGTCCACTGGCCCAACTAACATGGCCCAACTAACTTGAGACCCCCAGTTTGATCGTCCAACTGTCTTACAATACATGATATATATGTATAAACGACACATTTTATCCCGTTGTATTTATTACAGTATATGAAGGTTTTAATATTTATTTTAAATAAACTTCTATAATAACTGAAGGGTTATAACTATAAATGAGATGTTTTTAAATGTATTATCTTAAACCTACACATGTAATCTTAATTATTGCTCTTGCCACTTTGGTTTATTGTTTGTTTACAACTGTTCAGGGGAACACAATGGCAATGTCTAAACAACTATACTTGCTTGAATGTGGTGCAGGAACAGGATCAATATTTTTCTTTGTAGTGTGTTTAGCACCAGCAGGACCAAATATAAATAATAAGGCACTGCAAAGTGGTGGGAAACCTACAATTTGTTGTAGGTTCTGTTTTCTGCAGATGAAAGTGTTTTTAAAAAAGGCTTATACATAAGACATGTCATTTATGCATTTTTTAAACCTACCTGATACTTTCATTTATGTTAATTTCTTTTAGAAATAACACATAACGTGTCTTTTTGTCTGAATAATATTCTTTGTTAAAAAAAATAAAATTGTAGTTTCTGTGCAACATGCATACAGAATTGTTGGGAAGTTAAAAAAGGCACAATCTCTATTTGTTATTTATAATGATGATTGTGCATTTTTTTAAGCATTGTAGGCACCATTTGGTGGAGGTTCTCTAACACTTTTCAGATGTTGAAAAAAGCCTGGTTCTTTATACATGGGTTGTGCCAGAGCAACTCAAAAGTCATGGACGGTTTAACATAGCACAAACAAATTTGTCTGGCATTAATCTTATACTTTGGCACACAAGAGGCTAGCACCATTTTTAGGCACTATCCCCATCCATGCCTCGTCTATACATAATTCCCATTGTCCCAGATGAGTGTACAAAAAAAAGTAGAAAGACAGTAACCTCTCATCATCATATAGTTGGTACTGAGTGAATAATAAATGGCAGTTTTTTAACAAAATTGATCATATGACATAAATCTGTATTTCACGAAGCCAAGCATAATTAAAGGCTGACTCCAAGAAAATATTTTTCCCACTGTTTGTTACTTGTATCCTAAGCACTGTCCTACGCACCACAAATTCTGAATTGCTTCCATTTTAATACAATTACTTTTCAATCTTACCTTGAATGAATGTAATTTACTTCTAATTCCAAGCATATATATTTATGTTCATCCATTTTTTGTTCATGTTTGTCCACCAAATGATTTACCTTCACAGTTCTATTTCCATTAATTGAGCTAGTGAAACTAGGGGTTCAATTGAGTTAAGTACAGAAAAAAATGGTATTTTTACATTTCTGTACCTATTGTAATCAGACAGTTGATCAGTCAACTCAAAATGCAACAATATGTGTAATACAGGGCTTGACAAAACCCGGGCGTCAGGTCGCCATGGCGACCAGGAAATCAGACCTGGTGCCCGGGTATCGTGAGCCCCGCGTGGTGCCCTCGGCAATGGGATAGTTTTTTTTCTTTTCTTCTAATCCAGCAGCGGTGCGTGAGGGAGCAGAGTGAGTGCACCGGCTGCACAGACTTCCTGCTCCGCCCCATCGCGCACCGCGTTATAGTGCTGATCACTGGGGAGTATAGCAGGGAAGCTGCTCTGTGCCACCGGGATGCAACGGAAACCGTCCTCCCTTCCCTGCATTGAGATGTAATAGCAGGGAGGGGGGACACTGATAGGTGAACTTTTTTTTTTTTTCTTGCTGTCTTGCGTATGTGTCTGCCTGTATGTGTTTGTGTGTATATATGTGTGTGACTGGTTGTGTTTGTGTGTATATATGTGTGTGACTGGATGTGTTTGTGTGTGTATATGTGTGTGACTGGATGTGTTTGTGTGTATATATGTGTGACTGGATGTGTTTGTGTGTATATATGTGTGTGACTGGATGTGTTTGTGTGTATATATGTGTGTGACTGGATATGTTTGTGTGTATATATGTGTGTGACTGGATGTGTTTGTGTGTATATATGTGTGTGACTGGATGTGTTTGTGTGTATATATGTGTGTGACTGGATGTGTTTGTGTGTATATATGTGTGTGACTGGATGTGTTTGTGTGTATATATGTGTGTGACTGGATATGTTTGTGTGTATATATGTGTGTGACTGGATGTGTTTGTGTGTATATATGTGTGTGACTGGATGTGTTTGTGTGTATATATGTGTGTAACTGGATGTGTTTGTGTATGTATGTGTGTGTTTGTATGTAGAAAAACAAGGTGTAACAGGTTTCACACTCAGAAGTGGAGGGTGCACGGAGAGGACTTTCACCCTAGTCCTCCAATTCAGAATAAAGGATCCTTTATTCTGTATGTATATGTGACAGACTATGTGTCTGTATGTTACTGCGTGTGTTTGCGTTTATGTGCCATTGTCTGGCTCCTAGATTTTACAGCTGGCTCCTAAAACTCAGTTAAATTTGTTAAGCCCTGGTGTAATAATATGGTTATGCTGACAAATTAACTTTAACCCATGGCCAACGGAGGACATGCCAGGCACATGTTCCATTGTCATCACTGGACGTGCCTGACACGGTATGCCAATCGTGGTATGCCCACTGGGCGTACTCTCAAATGTAGGATAAATGTTTTAATCGATTTTGAAGGTTTTTTTCATTTGATTTTGTAGATGAGTAAAAGAGTTTTCAAATAAAAGTTGAAAAAAATGTTTTTTTTTCAAAATATATATATATTTTTTTAGAATAAATGATATGATATGAACAAAAACAATGGTATCAAAAGAAAGCACTTTATATGCTGAAAAGGAATATCTAATTTATGTGGGTACAGTAAATAAGAAAGAGGTAAAATTAAGCTAAACACAAACATTACAGACATGTTAAGGCAGCCAGTGGGCAACACAACAATATTATTTTTTTAAAGTCCAGTCATGAAATGGTTGAAAGCTACAAATGCAAATGATAATATGCAGGTTGTTTAGCTTTAGCTTATAAAAAAAAATTGAATCAAATATAATTAACACTAATGGAGGGTTACTTGCCTCTTTTATTTTTTTTTTATATCAGTAACTTGCAATTAGGACATTGAATGGAGATATTTTTAATTTGTACATTTCATTAGTTACTTCTTTATTAAAGCATCTTTATAGCTGACACCCGCAGTCTAAGATACTAAATTTTTGTTAGATGCCATTGAGATACAGTGAAAGGTTATCCTGAATTGTTAGTTGCGCATGTTTCAACTTCATACAGTTAGTATATTATATAAGTATATATGCCTCAAATTGTAAGTATGTATAATAATCCTTGTAGGTATCATACACCTAATGCTGACTTACATAATGTCTAGTGGGCTTCTCTGATGCATAATACATGGTGCAGGTCTGGCTGTGAACACTTTATTGTATGTGCATATGGTGAAGTGAGAGGTAACATGTTGAGGAATTAGAGGTGTTAATCATAGAACATTGGCAATGAGACCTCTCTCCTCATTAACAGTTCCAAGTACATCTCACCCTATGAATCTGACACGTTTTCTGGCAATGCACATTTAACTCACATTTACAATATAGCTTTCTGCTTCTTCTCTAGAGATATAATTTCCTCTTGTATTTCATTAACATTTGGAACTATAGCTAAAACTAATATTAATAATTGTATTATGAAATGAAAAGCCTTCTTCAACTGCTGGAAGAAAAATGCTGTTTTTCAAACTACACCTATAAAGTGTGGAAGGTGCATTCCTAAAAAAAAATCTATTGATCTATAAACTCAAAACTGGTATTTTTATTTGTTAAGCACAGCTTTCGTCGGATCCTTTTAAGGGAAAACTCAAGAACTCGAGGGTCTACTCTATAAAGACAGAATTTCAGGTAATTGAGACAGGAATTTCAAACTTAAGCCAATATAGCTGAGTTGGAAACATTCTCCCATTTCGCTGCCTTCACGAATTTTTCCAACTTGGCCACATTGGCCTAAAGTTTGAAATGACCATCTCAATTTCCTGCGATTCTGTCTTTATAGAGGAGACCCTTATGTCTTTGAGAAAACCCAACATTTACTCCATTTAAATTTGGCATTCATTATAGTGCATGACTTACCTTGGCTAATTAGAGATCACTTCAAAGAAAACCTTGTGCTATACCTGATGCAAAATTAATAAATATTATCAAGAACAAACGCAGACTGGCGCAAAAATAGTGGGTAACTTACATTAAACACATACAGTAATAGTGCACTATTGTTTGACCATATATACAAATTAAGTGACTGATGATAAGTGCACTCGCAAACATACGTGAGTAGCGGTCATATCAGATGAAGCGTGGATTTTCATTCAAATTATTTTAATGGAATTCTGAAATAAATAAAAACAACACAACATGTGCGGGACCAGAATAGACAAAGAAATACTTGCCCCCGTTATAAGGAAAACTCACGGACTACAGAAGAAATATATCACATAGAAAATTTCTCAGGAAACAGTCACATCAACGGAGCTGATCCAAAGAATGGTGGAAAGGGCAGTGTTCTGAAACGGAATATGACAATACCTCTACGCGTTTCACCGGAGCTACGGACCCGGCTTCTTCAGGAGGAGACGAATAACCGGCATATGGAAAAGCCCTACGTTTATACGCGTCTTCACACCATGATCACTCCAGCTACCTATTTGAACTACAAACATGGTCCAGCTCAGTACTTTCCACATAACAAGAAGGAAGTGGGTTGCCTTTTCTTACAGCGCTCCTCATATGTGGAATAGATTTCCAGATAACATTTAATCTAGCACTAGTCTAAAATCACCAATTGAAAGATTTGCTCACTGCTTCTAAAACTGAATGTACCTGTTAATAGTTTGCAACCTTTTATATAAATATGTACATGTATATCTCTATACAAAAGTTTGGCACTGCACATGTATAAATGTGTATTATGTTATGCTTTCTCCAAACCATAATTGTATAGATATGTACATTGATTCTTTTTTCTTAAATGTTAAAATGTGTGTAACATTGTACAGATCTTGCTCCCTGGAACATTCTTGAAGAAATCTCAATGTATTTTTCGTGGTAAAAACTATTTATAAATAAATGACAAAACAAACAAACTTATTATGTATGATAGGCTTAGCCCTCATGGCTTAGGCATTTGGACCCCATGCTATCAATGCCAAATTGGCATGTGCCTTCAATTGTTTAATTCAGGGAAAATTGCGCCTAACTCAGGGGGTATGAGTATGCTCTGTGTACAGATCTAGATGGAGATCCATGTTGAGACCAAAAGTGTGTACTCAAGATGCCAAAATAAATATGTCTGACACGTTACCTGTGTTCAGTAAACAAACTCCCAAGAGGGTCTGTTGCTCCCAAGCCTAACTTTTTTGTTCCTGACATAATTATTTTCCCTAATTTTCTTTTGTTAAATGCATTACCTTAATTCACCCACTAACATGCTACAGTGTTGTTTTGTTAAAGTTGTGATAGCATTTTGAAAGGAACAGTGTAATCCACCCATCCACAAATTAAAAAAAAAAAGTTGTATAAATGATGGTTTCTCTTTGAAATTAGAAAATATATTTTACTTAGTCCTTCATGGATGTTAACATGAGACATCACTGTCATCATTAACTCCTTTGCAAGCATTTTTAGGGGATAAGATAAAATAACCCAGGTTTAGAAAAGGGAATTAGTCTTATCTGTGTTTTTAAACTGTCTAACCTTTCTAGGATATGAAAGGAACCTTTCACTTAACTGTATATCAGTTTTATAAATAATCAATTTAAACAAAGACTCAAATAAAAGAGGGGGTTATGAGAAACATGGAAGGGAAAGAAGAAAAGGTTTTCTTCAGATGAAAAAAATAAAACTTTTTCTCCAAATACCTTTGGATTTTTTCTCTCCCTTATATTAACATAATATTTGAACACACAAATGTTTAGAAACCCCGGACCATACATTAAGCCAACTACTTACATTCTAAAATAAATATAAAATGGCACACAGCGTTACATGCTACACATTTGTAAACATTCAAGACTTCCAATTGTTTATAACGTTTTTTAGATGCAATTTCTGCCAGGACCCACTGGCATATTAAGATTCACACATTTTTCTAACTTAGTGAGGTTAAAAGCAATATGATGGAGCATCTTTTAAAATGTGGTGACTTCCCTCTAAAGTCCCATCTATGTGTGTGGTTTGGAAAGGTTGGAGACAGGTCACTTTGTGTCAACTAAATGCTATTGGAGTGTAGTGCTCCCATCCTCCCTGTCCCTTGAGATTTTGGGAAGACCAGGGAACTGAGTGGTAAGAATAGCTAAAGGTGGATCACAGGGCATCTGAAAGTCACTAGATGCTGATAAAGCATGTCTGGAGAGAGACATGGCTGAGCATCATCTTATCTAAGGAGAAAGTGTTAATAGGTGATTATTTGGATAATCTCCCTTCCCATTTGCTTCAATGGTGTCTTACAAAAGCAGAGCTTTTAGAGCTTTCTCAAAAAACATGAAAATACAGAAATGGATAAGAGTCACTTGGCCTATCTCGCCTGTTTTTTTCAGTCTGATGTAAAACATCATGCATTATATGGTCCTTAGCATTTTTATTCACAAGTGTTTATGCCTTGTGTATAAAACACACACACCACACACACACACACGCATATATATATATATCTACATTCATATATTCATATATCAACATATTTATTTGAATTAAAAAAACGAACACATCGGTTTATGTAGAATATAATTTCTTCCTGCTAATTTCTTTCACTTAGGTCAAGTTTCTAGTATGCAGAGTAAATGGGAACAAGCAGGGTCAAAACCAGGAAACAAACAAAGTAGAGCTTGGAGGCTGTGAACTCACTGGAGGCAACAGTAACTCTTAGCAATGCTGAGAGGGAGCACAGAGATTAAGTAGTGTTAGGGGAAGGAGCTTTGTTAACGATGTGTGGGCGGAGTCTAGATGTGCATTGCCATGGCAATGTTTGTACTTTATTTCTACTCTTGGAAATGTGCACGTGCGAGGAAGGAGAGACACGTGCACTGCCTCTAATGGAGGATTCGACAGAGGGGACAGGAGCAGCGCACACCCGGCGGTGGACCCCTGCAGCGGGGGGAGAGCCGCTGACGGGCAACAGAACGGGTAAGGTGGCGGGTAGGAAGGCGGGTGCGACAGTGGGCCTGACAGTGCCCCCTACCAAGGAGCGACCCCCGGATGTGAGAAGGAGCTGGTCTGGCAGGGTATCGCCTATGTAAAGAATGGACACAGGCAGGGGCATGGACTTGCTGAGCAGGTTCCCAGGACCGATCTTCAGGACCATAGCCTTTCCAATGGATAAGGTATTCAAGCCTGCCCCTGCGAAGTCGGGAATCAAGGATGCACTGAACTTCATATTCATCCTCACCATTGACCGTAATGGGATCAGGAACATCTGGGGTACGATTAGGGAAAGGATCCACAATCCAGGATTTAAGGAGGGAGACATGAAATACCGGGTGAAGGTGGTAAGTAGGAGTAGGAGGTAGGTCGAGACGCATTGTCACCGGATTGATGATGTCTATGATGGAAAAGGGGGCCAATGTACTTAGGTCCCTATTTTCTTCGTTGGACAGGACAAACGAATGTTCTTGGTAGATAACCAAACCTTGTCTCCGGGATGGTAAATTGGTGCAGTGGAACAATGGAGATCAGCCTGTCTCTTGTATGCGTCTTAAACCTTAAGGATTGAATGTTGCAAGATTTGAAGCTGTTCCTTTAATCTTGAGAGACGGCCAGTGACATCAGGTACCGGAGAGTCGGGTGGCATATTAGGAATCATGACAGGGTGAAAACCGTATTTAGCAAAAAAAGGAGTTCTTTGAATGGAGCGTTGGGTTTGGTTATTGTAGGCAAACTCTGCTGTGGGAATATACTGTAGCCAATCATCCTGAAGATAAGTCGTATAACAGCGAAGTTAATGTTCGAGGATTTGATTTACACGCTCAGTTTGACCATTGGTCTGTGGGTGGAAAGCAGTGGACAATGAAGGTTGGATCCCAAGTCTCCGGCAAAAGGACTTCCAAAAATGGGAGGTAAATTGGACACCCCGATCAGTAGTGATGTCCTGAGGCAGACCGTAAAGACAAAAAACTGATGATAGAGAAAGGGAAGCCGTTATAGCTGCGGGAGGCATACCAATGGTAGTTATAAAAAGGGCCATCTTGGTAAGTCTATCTACGATGACCAAAATAGTATTATGACCTTGAGAGGGTGGTAGGTCCACAAGGAAATCCATGGATATACTGGACCAGGGAATCGAAGGTACCGGGAGAGGACGAAGGAGACCAACTGGCACAAGTGGGACAGGATCACACAAACAAGGTGGTATCTTGACAGAGTGACGGCCACCAGAAGTGGCGTTTGAATAGATCAACAGTCTTTTTAATGCCGCCATGTCCGGCCAACAAAGAATCATGACAAGACTGGAGAATGTGGAGGTGAATCGGATTAGGAACAAATATCTTATCCTTATAGTAGGCAAAGCCATCTCTATAGCACAGAGGAGGTGTTGTGGTGGGTAATGGGAAGTCAGACAATGCAGAATGTATCTGATCAACAATGATAGATGAAGTAGCGCAGACAACACCTGGGGGTAATATGGTATCTGGAATCTCATCCTTCTTGGGTGAACTAAGTGGTAGATGGGATAAGGCGTCAGCCTTGGCATTGCGGGATCCAGGTCGGTAGGTAACATGTAGGTTAAACCGCATAAAAAAGAGAGCCCATCTCGCTTGGCGAGAGCACAACCTACGTGCGGTTTGTATGTATTCAAGCTTGCGATTGTCAGTATATATAGTCACAGGATGTTGAGATCCCTCGAGCAGATGACGCCACTCTTCTAAGGCCTGTTTAATGGAGAGCAATTCTTTGTCCCCAATGCCATAGTTTTCTTTAGGTGGAGTCAAACGCCGAGAAAAGTAGGCCACCGGATGTAGTTGTCCTGTCTCTGGGTGCCTTTGCGAGAGGATGGCACCAACAGCAAGATCAGGCATCAACCTCCACATGGAAAGGAAGAGAGGCATCTGGTTGAATTAAAATGGGAGCTGTGGTGAATCTTTGTTTAAGTAATTCAAAAGGTGCTTGAGCCTCTGATGTCCTCTGGAAAGGTTGTGCCTGACGAGTAAGCTTGGTGATAGGTGTGATGACTTGAGAGAATTTTCTGATGAACTTTCAGTAATAATTGGCAAAGCCAATGAAGCGCTGTACAGCCTTCTTATCAGATTTAACGGGCAACTCTAGGACTGCAGAGATCTTCTTGGGATCCATTACAATCTTGCCGGGTTGTAGGATGAAACCTAGGAACTCAATAGTAGTTGTTTCAAACAGATATTTCTCTAATTTAGCATACAGATGGTTGTTGCGAAGCCATTCCAGTACTTGTTTAACATGGGTACGATGTTCTGACAATGAAGAGGAGAAGACTAGGATGTCGTCTAAATAGATTTCCAAAAACAGATCAAGGTAGTCACAAAAAACATAATTCAAAAAGTGTTGGAATGTTGCTGGTGCGTTACAGAGCCCAAAGGGCATTACCAAATACTCAAAATGTCCGTATCGACTGCGGAAAGCAGTCTTCCACTCATCGTTCTCCCTGATGAGTACCAAATTGTAGGCCCCTCGAAGATCTAGTTTAGTGAAAATAGTAGCATTTTTGCTGACGAAGAATATTCCACCACCAGCTGGCGAAGTGGAAGGACGTATAAAGCCTTTCTTTCAATTTTCATCAATATAGGTCTTGAGGTGTTGCATCTCTGGTTCCGACAAAGGGTACATACGTCCATAAGGAATAGGGGCTCCAGGTAAAAGGTCAATGGAACAGTCATAAGGGCGTCTTGGTGGTAGGATCTCTGCCTGTTGTTTGTCAAACACATCCTGGTAGGGATGATAGGGTTCTGGGATCTCTGGGATCAGCTTAGGTGTCTCTTGAGTAAGCAACAGGGATGAACGAGGTCTGGTGCAATATAATTGACAAAACTGTGACTTGAAGGATAAGGCACCAAGAGCCAAGTCAATTGTAGGATTATGATGTCTTAGCCAAGGGAGTCCTAGTATGACTGGAAACAGAGGGGACTAAACTAGATTAAAACTTAAAGTCTCCACATGATTAATACCCAGGAGAACTTGGAAAGGAAGTGTCTCTTTTATGATAGGTCCGGAGGCCAAAGGGGTCCCATCGACCACTTGAATATAGATGGGGTCTTTCTTGGGTTGTGTTGGTTTGGATGGGTTCCTCTGGAGGCATCAAAGGCGTTGGGGGACGGGATACAGCTGTCGGTGGGATGGGTCGTCCAACAGAAGGCAGTGGCAGAGCAGATCTCTCCATTCTTCTCTCTCTCAGTCTTCGGTCCATCCGTATTACCAGATGAATTAAGTCCTCGAGAGAATGAGGAGTATCCACACGTTCTAGCTCATCTTTGAAAGCTTCAGACAGCCCCAGACGGAATTGGTCCATCAGTGCAGCTTAATTTCAGGTGCTCTCCGCAGGTCTCTTCCCTTGTCTCAAGGCTCGGATAGAGACTTGAGTAGAGGAGGCTCGGAGGGGGCCATCATAAAGAGTATCCATAGTATGGCAAAATCTATGCCAGGAGTCAAGGTCAGGACTGTTGGTATGCAAAAGGTGATGTGCCCAAATCTGGGGTTCTCCAGAGAGAAGAGAAATCACAGTTTGTACCTTAACAAAGTCTGTATTATATATTCAACGTTGTAGGGAGAACAGGATATGGCAGGACGTGATAAAAGTTCTGTCTTTCGCATGATCTCCGGAAAATCGCTCTGGAAGCAGTATAATGGGTTCGGGAGCAGTGACGTCTTCAGGAGCTGCATGCATTGGTGGCTGTGATGCTGAGGCAGAGGCTGCCTGTAGATCATGAAGTTGATGTTGTAGATGTGCCTGACCAACCTGCAAGTCTTGTACGGACTGTGTAAGAGCAGCGATCTGTCTGGTAAGTGCAGTGACAGCTTCAGTGATTCCAGTGGGCTCCATCTAGGCTCAGAGTTTATCTCAGGGAGGTTTACTCAAGTTCAGGTGTTGGAGCCCAGTAACTATGGAACCACACTTGCTGGAGCAACACAAAGGAGGGGAACTGAAAGTGTGAACAGAAATCCTCACAAGCACAGGTGATCGTGCTGGAACTCCAAGGATGTGCAATTAAGTCTTTTGTAGAAAATAGCGTGGTGGGAGGAGACAAGCTGTAGTCAGGGATACCGGAGAGTAGCGTAGTAGGAGGAGACAAGCCAAGGTCAGGGGTACCGGAGGGTAACGTAGTAGGAGGAGACAAGCCGTGGTCAGGAATAACGGAGGGAATCGTAGTCAAACAAGCCAAGCCAGGGTCAGGGGTGCCGGAATGGAGAGTAAACCAGGAAACAAACAAAGTAGAGCTTGGAGGCTGTGAACTCACTGGAGGCAACAGTAACTCTGAGCCATGCTGAGAGGGAGCACAGAGATTAAGTAGTGTTAGGGGGAGGAGCTTTGTTAACGATGCGTGGTCAGAGTCTAGATGTGCATTGCCATGACAATGTTTGTACTTTATTTCTACTCTCAGTAATGTGCACATGCGAGGAAGGAGAGACACGTGCACTGCCTCTAATGGAGGATTCGACAGAGGGGACAGGAGCAGCGCGCACCCGGGAGAGCCGCTGACAGGCAACAGAATGGGTGGGCCTGACACCAGTCTTCACAAGATATCCAGAAAAAGATTTTTACTCTGTAAAGAGTATGAACATAGAGCAGTACTGATACACATTCAATGCCTGGTGTAGCCGATACACTCACAAGAGGTCAGTAGATAGTATGACCAGCCATGTGTATCCTTGAGAAAGTGTTAAATGAAGGCAGAACTTGTTTGTGTGGGTATCCTTTTATACTTGAATATTTAAATTCAAACAACACACTTTTTTGATTACAAATGCTTAGATATCTCACACAACCAATGCCTTACAAGTCTCATCATCATGCTGCCTGGTAATCTGAGTTGTTGTCCAATTCAAATCCCTAGTACTTTTCTACTTTCTTCTGTGTATGTTATATCCATTCATAGAGCACTTACCCTTTGTTTTCTATAAGTTTGTTACCCCCAGGTTCTTCTTCATTCTGACCCAGTAACCCTTCTCCACAATTACGTGGAAAAATATACATATCTGCTCCTTTTCAACTATTTCTAAATTAAACCTTGGTAAGATTAACAATAGTTTATCATTATAGAAAATCATTTATCACTTATAGTTATAATAAGGTCTCATAAAACTGATTTAAATCTAGGAAAGCTGGTCCTGTAAAAAGCAGATTTGTAAAGTTAATAGCAATTACTGGTGCTTGGGGCACTCAACAGTAAAGGGAATGCCCCAAAGTAGTACATTACATGAATGAACATCTACTGTTAGTTTACACAAAACAAAAGGAGAATGAAGTCAAACTTAGTTTTAATTCAAAGTGAAAAGTTTATATTGCAACAAAAATATTGCGGAAGGTGCAACAACCTGACACTTTTCAGGCTACACTATAATTTAATAGTAAGTCAATATGGCGTGCCAGCCAAGAGGGCCAAAATATTGGTAAGAAGTTGGAAATGCATCCTAATACTGAATGTACACTTGGGTAATGAAGTTTCTAAATAGAACCAAATATTCTTGTGTTTATTTTAGGTAAGATATGAGTGTGTGTTTTTGAAGTAAGGTGAACGAAATGCACATTCCATACACAGTGATTAACAATTACAATAATCAAGAACTTGATATATAATGAACTGAAACGGCTAGGTGTAAAGATTAAAGATTTCTGATGTACCTGACATATTTTGGTAAATGGTGCAAGGTGCATCATTTCCCTCAATAGAGATGTTTTTCAGGCAAGGATGGCTTAAAACCCCCAGATTATTATTTACAGATGAAAACCCATTTCTCCCTGTTTTATATCATTGTTGAATGTTACTTCTGAGCACCATTACCATTAACAGGATATGCTATAGTATTTGTCCAAAAAATCCAAAGACTTGGGAGAAATCATTTTAAGAAGATGCTACTTCCCTAAGATAGTCCAATGACCATTGATGATTCCAATTTATGTGTCTGTGTGTCAAGATGTACTGAATAAAGTATGTGTGAATGGAAATGCAAGCATCTTTGTGAATGCTAATACTAATGTGAACAGATACATATACAAAGATGTATGTGAATGAGTATTCAAACACATATGCAAATGCTTATATAAACAACTAGAAAATATGATACTGTAGTTGGAGGAAGAAGGCAGATAACGAGACATATACATGTAACTGTAGTATAAGAAGGGGCACAGAACATGCTGAGGATATATAAGTATGTTGTTTGTTCCAGCCCATTAAAGCAGAATAAAAGGTAAGTTATGGGGGACCTTCTAATATGGCAATTTTTTTTATGTTTAGGGTTTAATTTTAACTCAAAAAGATGGCACTCTACATGCATAACAACAAAAGACCCAGGGGATACTGCTTGATGAGAAAAACTGAAGTTATAGATACCTTTTACTAAACCTTTATTATCGTCTCTTAAATGGCTGTTAACAATCTCCAAATTCTGATGTTAAACAGTATGTCTTCTGTCTTCAGGAAATATTAGGAAAGATATTAAACATAAGCAGATGTAGAAATTATAATAAGATTCTGATGTCCAATTAAGATTGATAACGTTTTACTATATTGGCTTCATCTTCTCAAATACATCAGTACAGCAATTACTTACTCTGTGGACCACTGGATTATGTATTGATCAACTTGTGGCCACAAGTTTGTAGTGTATGACTGCACATTGTATCTGTGCTCATTCTACCAACACTACTCTGCTGGTTATTTAATTACATTAAACAATACAAACTTCCAAAGTGCCCATGTTGCTGGGATTGAAAAAATCCCACACGCTGTAGGTTGAAACAGTCTGTGTTCTTCCAGGGTGAGTTGATGGAAGAGGGAACAGCCTCAACCTTCAAAATCCAGAATCCAAATATTTTACCACCAGCACTTCAAGCAGAACAGCAATATAATATCAATATAATTTTATATCAATAAAGAAGGTAAGCTATGCCACTGAAGTACATCATTTATTTCTTGCTAAGAATAGGATCTTAACCGGTGAAAAGCAAATGAAACATCCATGTGTGCTACTATCTTATAAGCAGTTAGTTAAAGGACAATTGTAGCAAAAAATTAAGTTCTGATTAATTTTATATAGAAATTCTTTAATGAAAGTATACAAATGAAGTACATTATTGAGCCATATTTATTCCATATAGCTCTCCCAGGAGGCAGACATTTTGTTTAGAATCTTTGGTACGATGGGTCAGATTTTTGTTCATCTGAACCAAGGTGAGTGAAGATGTGTCCCAAGATTCTAAACAACATGTCTTTATAAAATGTAGTGTGTTATTTATATAATATCACTATCACTGTTTTCTTGCTGGTGGTACAGTTTGGATTTAGTTATTAAGCCACAGTAAATAACAGTGATTTTCTGTTGCAAGGTTTATGAAATATATATTATATTCCTTTATATTATATGATTACTTTCGGGGACTAGTCACAGTACATGAAAGCATAGGGATGTTAGAAAGATGATGACCTCAGTTTTGAAAAAGGTCAGTCTTTGGTTTGGGATAAGAGAATTTTAGGACTTTAGTAGCTTTTTTCAGCACCTTTCCTGCCAGCTATAAATATTCGTAACCAGAAACTCACCCCAGCAACCAGAGAAATCAGATATTAATGGACATATAATTGAGTTCTTACAGACATGGCGAAGGACCTTAAGTGTTCCAAAGGGACAGATCAGAGTTCAGCTGCAGACCTATCATTTCCTTGTGCACTAAGTTCTGACAGTTGATTAAAGAATGGACCTTCCGCATTATTTTGCTTGATGCCTTTAATTTGACTTTGGCATTTTAATCATTAAGCTGATGCAACAGAACACTTGTATATTAGCATAGACTTCGTTTTTTAAATAATAAGGGACAAGCAGGTTGCATTTGTTTCCTATCTTAACAAAGAGGAAGAGATGCTAATATGCTACATCCTAATGAAAATACATAATATTCAGTCTAGTCCCTAGAACAAGTCTGAGCCTCTCTAGTTACAATATCTTATTTATAGTGTTTTAATATTCTCTTCACATGGTTGGAATCTTACAAATCATATTAATATAGTAATGTATGGTGTTACGTATGCAGTGAGTTACATTGAGCCTCTGGTAAAATCTTGAAGCAGTTACATGGAGTGTTAAGATTAATTATATGGAGGTTATATCTTACAGCCACATACTTACTCTTCCTTTCACAATTTCTGGATTACTACACCAAAAATTCCATCAAGCACTGTTTACCAGTGAGTGAAACAGAGTTATGTGAGAGGCAGAAAAACAGCCTTATGTTAAGGCGGGATGTGGAAAATCTTACAATCTGCTACAACTTTACTCAGGGGTTGTAAATTAGATCAGGCAACACTGTGGTTGGTAATCGTTTAACTTACCTTTTTTGTTAACTTGTAAAAATTATATTTTCAGAAGGCAAGAATAATACTGCATTGTAGAACACTAATGTAGAAAGATAAAATATTGGTTTTATTGATGAAAGAGGGAACTACAGGGGATTGATAAGGGAATAGCAATATTAAGGCCAAAAGAGCAGAGTTAAAAGTATAGCTGAATTGGAGAATTTTTCCAGCTTGGCAACTTTGACCTTGAACTTTGCAAATCCCGGCTAGTCACTATTTCATGAATAAAGCCCTATATGAAATGGTAGTTTGGCTTTCTATTGGCTGTTTTTATTTTTATTTTGTTCTTTATTTACACTATATGGACAAGAGTATTGGGACACCTGACCATTACTGTAACAGGGACTTTTATGACATTGCCTTCTAAATTCATAGACATTAACATGTAGTTAATTTGCAGCTATAACAGTTTCTACACTTCTGGGAAGGGTTCCCACATGATTTTGCAGTGTGATTTTTTTTGCCATTTGTCCAGTAGAGCATTTGTGAGGTCAGACACTGCTGTTGGACAAGAAGGCCTGGCTCACAATCTCTATTCTAGTTCATCCCAAAGGGGTTTGATGGTGTTAAGGTCAGGGCTCTGTATGGATCAGTCAAGTTCCCCCCCCCCCCCCCCCCCCCCCAAACTCATAAAACCATGCATAAAGCAGCAGTAGAACTTGCTTTATTCACTGGGGCACAGTCATGCTGGAATAGAAAAGGGACTTCCCCAAACTGTTCCAACAATGTTGGAAGCATAGCATTGTCCAAAATGGCTTGTATGCTGAAGCATTGAGATTTCCCTTCACTGGAAGTAAGAAGCCTAGCGCCTGGGCCCATTATCCCGCCTCCACCAAACCTTAAATGTTGTGCAATGCAGGCAGGTAACATTCTCCTGTTTGAAACCTGAAGTCAAGAAGAGGTGTGTCCCAATACTTTTGTCCAGTGCACCTTTTTACCTTACTCATTTGCTGACCTCCAACTAGGGCAATCAAAAGTTCACAGTCCCTGAAACATAATGGTGCTGCACAGATTATTATATATTTCATTTGATGATAATAGTGATTAAGGGAAAACTTATATGGGTTACTAAAGGAGCCAGATTTGGTGAACATAGTGTTCTGAAGTCAAAGAAACCAACAGCATCATACACTCTCTGAGGCCCTAATTGCCTTATAAAACACCTAAATAACACCATTTCCAGTTTTAAACCCACATATTCCTCAGTCTGGAGGTCCCCTTGCTAATAAACAGACCCCCATGTGGGTGATTTTCAGTGCCAGTCTATTCATAGCTGTAGTAGTTATGTAGACCTCCCACAACTCATTAACATTCTGTTTATGTAATAAAAGGGCCAAGACATTTTTATTTAACCATTTTGCAACTTAAGGCCTAAAGCACAATAATAAATTAATCAAGACATCCAAATACTCATAAAGGCACTAAAATAAAAACAACAGTAGGAATGTTATACTTTTGACATATCTAAGACCTGGTACTGGAGGTGTTACTTATCACAGAAAAAAAAACCATAAAAATATAAAATTTAGCATACAAATACAATATTATACAGTAAAAAATAAAATATTTTAAAACCAAACTTTTTTTAAAAGGAGCTCTTGAAGTTTAGCAGTTTCTTTGTTGCAGAATTAGGTAGAGATTTATTCAGGAAGTTCAAATTAATTTAAAGTCATGGGCATCTTGTCTGAAACACTCCAGCTTTGAGATTTTTTGATATGTTTTCTAGTTGGAATTTTTATGGGTCCAAAGTTTGGACTGGGTTAGCTTCAGCCCTAAAGTTTGCTGTCTCAGCTCTTACCAAGCTCCCAAACTTTCAATGCTCCACTGAGCCTATTTTTACAATAGTGGTATCCTCCAGTTTCATACAAATGGAACATTCCATCTATCTCAAGCAATGGATTCATTAAATAAAAACCCTACAGGATAGACCCTTATTTTATGTGAGGTCAGACTTCTTTTTCCCCTATAAGACCAAATAAAAAGCTAATTTAGTCACTAATTTCAAGCCGTCTATACATTATATTAATTGAAACTAAAACTTATATCCCAATGCTCCTTCATGTTTCATTAAATGGCACCCACAGCTGTTGGAAGAGTTGTTTTATACACCATTTTAACTTATTTACGTATGTAAGAAATCTTTTAAATTAGTAATTGTATTATTTTTGGCAACTTGTATAGTGTAAAATACACAAATGAAAATACATGTGTACTCCTAAAAATACACATTTTAGATTATGCTATTGACACAAATATGTATTTTGGAAAGGGGAAAAAACTGAATCCCTAATTTATTCTTCATGATGGAGATAGCAATAGCAGTTGCTTTGTTATGTTTATGGATACATGTATATATATATATGTGAACAGTAAGTATTGTAGAAAGTCTTTTTTATAGCTTTGTTTTTTTGTTTTCTCTAGAGAATATAGAGCAGTCAAGAATTTGCAAAAATGCTAGTAAATATCTCAGCCCGGAGGTAAGAGAAAATTAGATTTTTTTTTTCAAGAAAATGCTACATGTGGTTACTGTGGAACAAAGAATAATGCACCTATTCTGGTTTTAAGAACTGCTAATGCCATTCATTTTTTTTATACCACCAATGTGTTTTAAACACTGATATTTTACAGAAAGATAAACTATTTTTGTATGTTGCTGTATACTGCAAGAGTATGCACCCTCTAAAATGCTATCAGTTTTGCATCAGCCATTTACCCATAATGCATTTGGAATGAGAATTGAAAGAGTTAATATAGCATATGTCAAGTTTAAAAGACCTTCACACTCATATCCCCTGCTAATTGTCTATTAGTACAAATAGGCAGCTAAAATAACATCAAGAGATAACTTAATAAGTCTGCCTTTCTTATTTTGACTTGACTTAGAGAATAGATTGATGCAAATGTATGTGGACATTTCTATAGTGTACGGAGCAAACATTTGGTCTGTATATTTTGAGGGTCATTTACTTAAGATAAGTTCAAAGTTGCAATGCATTTAATCCTATTCATGAAATTTCTTCAAGTCTCTGGTAAATGTGTTGTATTTTCAGACAGTGTCAGTGTCTTTTTTTTTTTTTTGCTTCTCTCTTATTTGAAAACCCTCATTTGTCACATTTATTAAACCATTTACTCCCCCACTAACATATTCTGTTGATGTCTCATTTGCAATATCGGAATGTCAATTAGTTCTGTACGGAAATAAAAACAAGATGTTATTTTTAATACAAAACACTTTTAATTTATGATCTTTTTGGCCTATTTAAAATTGTCTCGGTTGACTTTGTTTGTTAATGACTTTAATCCAGGAAAAGAAACCCGTGCAGTTAGCTCTGAATTTTTCTGCTCAATATTTGAGAAACTGAAATAGTTATTTTTTAAAATATATATACAGTTTACAGGAGACTTTGCAGGACATATATCTAAGTGAAATCTTCTCTGCAAGACAAAACAATGAATTGAAGGTATGCACATTTAGTTGTTTATCAATATTTTGTTTGTTATAATATGTATTTTACATGCCTTTGTTTTCATCTTAGTTTCTAATTTCTTTGGTGAGTATTAAAAAAATAATTCAAGTTATAAGAATTATTTATATTTATTCCAATAAAATTATAGCCACTGTTTTTTAGTACGTTTTCAAATAAAATTTCTTCAAAACTGTTTTTCTTTTTTCTTTTAATTATTATTTCTAAGTTGCTTAGTAAGGGAATTTGGAAAATTACAAATTATATTATTGTTGTTTTTTTGTATAGATTATAATCTCACAGTGCAAAGGCCCCAGCACATTTTTAAAAAGTTTTCTTTAATGCACATTTTGTTTATACCTTGTTTATACAACTGTATAGTGCAAATTAATAAGAATGGTGGTTTTCTGATATATAGCTGATGATTTTAAGTAGCACAGCAATCAACTACATAGATGTATTTGATGTATTAGCATTGCTGGCAGCTTTATTTTGCAAATATTTATTATATAATCTTTATTGCATCTAATGATAATTTTCTGTCCAAGAAATACTTAAAATTAGAGATTATTATTATACAGCTATATACTTTTAATATCTATGTTTATTAGATGTTAAAGTGCCTACAGTAATACTATGTATAAACAACAAAACAAATCTGTATTTTTTTCTTCAAAAGGAATGGCACTATTTATAATATATGTTTATTGATAGATTGATTTTGTATAGCTCATTTTTATAAAATATATTTGAAAGGTAAACATTTACATATATGAAACAAAATTGTGTGAAAAATTATTTGTACAGTGCATCGCTGAAGGTGTCTGTTATCCAAATAAATGTTGCACATTCCTGATTAGTAGTATGGATCTAGTTTTTACTATACTAGGTTAACAACAATGATTTCCATTACTACTTTTTTTTTACTTTTAGAACCTACATGTAAAGAAGGCAAGGGAATTAGCTTAGAAATAAAATTGACACTGTGAATTGCTCATGGAACAGGTAGTGTAGACTGCCACCAATTTTAATTCCACGTTTTATGGTACTTAAATGTTTAAGACTTCATTTCTGCTATAAACGTGGGTAGAAGAAAGAGCTAGATTTATTCAAGTAATGCCAGGTGACCTCATCTCTTTTTAAATAAGCTTAAGAAAAAAGAATGGTGTCAGAAGACCTGACGTAGATACATTTAGCAGTAACTCTTAATGAATAGCTGGAAGTCTGTTTATATTTTTCAGCTGCTAGACTGTTAGGCCAAGCTGATAAAAGCAAAGTTCTTTTTCTAGGTATTAAGTGACAAACTACATAGAGAAACTAGTCCTCATGCAGGATAAAATAATAAGTCATTTGCTTATCGGAAATACATTTTCCCTGACTCTCATTCCTACTTATATAATGTTTCTTAGTGATGTGTTTGGATGTTTTAAAAAAAATTCAATCTTAAAATTAATGAAACGTTATGCTAATGTTTAAATGTAATATAAATCACAAGAATAAAACAGTAAAAGTATTTAAAAAATGTTTTTTATTTGATACAAAGTATTCTCTATAAAAATCAGCTGAGCTGTTTAAAATTAAAACATTTCCTATAATGCTACTAAACACTCCAAAAATCTTACATACATCAAGCAGGGCAAACATCACTTTTAGGGCAGAATATGGAAATGTACAAAACCCTTTACTGAAGGAATTCCTTTAGCCTTATGAAATTTACATGACGATGTTCTAACCCTTGTAGAACCGCATTTAACTTTATTTGAAATTTCCTGTGTCTGTATTTTACAGCATTATAAAACAGCAGCAGAAGAAAAATGATGAAGATAACTCGCTTAAGAGCAAAAATGTAATTTTATAAGTAATGATGCTACAAATAAAGTCTCAGCACTGTAATTATTAAATAGTGTCTACTTACTTATTTTACTTGTGGCACTAGGCTGTTCATCTGAAAATGAACAATCATAATGTCAAAAGTTTACTTGAAGCATATAAATAAAGATAGAGACCTCTAAACACATATTCAACAAAATTAAAATATGTAAAAAAAAGTATTCATAAACCATGATAAGCAAAATAGAATCATGAAAATGTTCGGATGCCTTTTCTTCTCAGGCTTTCAATTACAGAAAGCCTGAGACGAAAGGAATTCCAAAATGTAATAAAAAATATCTAGTGCTGAATACATTCATTTAAGTGGTATTATGGATATGTCCAGATTAGCATCATGTAACTCCAACCCCCTCAACCACATTCCTCCCTCTTCCTAAAATTTGTGTGGAGTTGTGACTTCAGGCTTGGTGGTACAATGGAGAGAGGAAGCCGGAATGTAGACACTTGTGTGAGGTGATGGATGCCAGAGAGATCTCGACATGTCCCTGTCGTCTTGTACAACGACTGCCAGCTGATGTTGCTGAGGTTGCTCTCCGGTACTCTAGGCCATTTCATGAAGCAAGTGCAGATACCTTATCAGCTGAAGGCATTGGGTCTCCCTATAACAGAACAACCGGAAACATGGCCAAGAGCCAGATGATATGAGCAGTCCATGCGTTTCAAAATAATGTTTTGAATAATGTAATTTCATAAATAAGTCTAATATCAGTATTGTATTAGCTAGTCCCACCTTCCCCCACTAGGGAAAGATTTATTCATTCCAAACAGGTACAAATTATTCTATAACGTTACTTTTTCTGATTTATATGTTATCACTTGCTACTCACAATTGGAAAAGAAGCCTAATCTAGTAAATATATCAAGGCACAATAAAATAAGCATTTTTACTTAAAACAGGTCTCTTGATTTGTTCAACAACTAACCTAGTAAGTTGTGCTATTATGTTCTGTATACAGAGGTACAGGTCCATGTTTAAAACTTATGATAGAGTGTTTTAAATCTAGGGACAAAGTGCTAAGAG
Source organism: Pelodytes ibericus (assembly GCA_036172795.1). Lineage (NCBI taxonomy): Eukaryota > Metazoa > Chordata > Amphibia > Anura > Pelodytidae > Pelodytes > Pelodytes ibericus. Next base: position 109,543,310 of record CM069860.1, read on the forward strand.
CCTAATTGACTAAAACCCAAGTATTTTTGTATTTAGACGCTGCCAAATAGTTAAAGAATAGAGACCACAAGATGTATACCAGAAGATATTTATTAATATATATTTAACAACAGGTTGATCTCCCAAATGTGGTATTAAAAGTAGATATGACAATTTCCTTAAATCTCCACCATACACACAAACAAATCTAATTGAGGGATACACATCACCCACCCACTGCAGTAAATGGCTTGAGTCAAGATGAATCTCTTTTTATTAGCGAACATTTAGCTCTGCAAATTTCATCACCTTGTGACACCATTTAGTAATTATTGAACTATCTCTGTATTGCAGTAACTACTTTGCACATGGTGCTCAAAGTTGATGTCATAAACTAGATACAGCACAGACGTTTCAGTTGATCTGTGTATTCACCTACAATTCTGGAACAAGTTTATAAATCATTAGTTATGCTCTATATTCACACTTTACCTGGTTCTTTTCAGTTTAGGATTGTCTGTTATTCACTGGTAATGTGCCATTCTGCCATGTTTGGCCAGATTTTTGTCTAACCTGGATTATGATGCGATTGCAAAGCTTGAATCTGAGCTGAATGAACACAGCCAAATCTCCCCAAATACGTAATAAGCTCTAGCTTCAACCTTTAGTGAACAAACTTATTGTATCATTAATATTAAGCTACGATAGCATTTATATGATGCATTTATTTTGACAGCAATGGCTTCCAATGAGATTACATTACAGTCATTATGCAGACTTAGCATTTACATGTGCCTTCCTATGTCAGAGATTGGATGGCCTCAACTGTGATTGTAGAACGCATATTGCTTACTTCTGGTGGAGACAACTCCAAGAACGCTAACTATTCCATGGGGCATTGCATTCCACACAAGCTAGCAGGCCAGACATAAACTATCCCTGTTTGGGCTGCAATACCCAGTATAAATACAGTAAGATTCATTAATAGGCACAGTTCCAATCTGACAAGTACAGAAGCAGGTGTCTAATGAAAGCAGTTCAAGCATGTGTTTATTCTGGTAGATTAACCCTTAAAAGTAAAGGGTTCTTCCATGACAACAAGTAACAAGAATGTGCTAAAATGGAGACGTGTTACATGTAAAGCATGAAACAAATCTTATAGTTAGCATTCTCTCCAAACCCTGTCCCAAGGGCAAGACCTAAAAAACCCCCACAATAAAAAAAAAAATGATTCCATTTAAATATCATAAACGTTTGGGATATTTCATGTCATTAAATTTTCAAGTTCACTGACTAGGATTATAGGACTTTCTTAATATTGAAAACTATTTCAAATCTCTGTGACCTTTTAAAATCGGCACATATCTCTCCTGTTCCTTTTCTGCTTTTAGACGCACACAGTATACAATGTTTTAGAGACTGCATATAATGCTATTTTCTCTATCCTTCCACTAAGTACCATTTTGCTCTTTGTCAATTGATTGCCATTAGTGATATACTTCTTAAAATGAATAGGAGATAATTATTTTCTCACCTGTCCTCTGATGTCTTTCCTTCTTTTTCTTCTCTCTATTTACCAGGACTTGTCTTTCACCAAAGGTCTATAGGGATCTGTGGACCAGGTCAAGATGAGAGAAGACCTTATATAAAGTGATACTACAGCCACCAAAAGTACTCCAAACCATAATTGATGTAATTTTTTTGTTTGAAATGCATGATGATTTTCAACTAGGAATTTTATCACCCAACTGTTGTCCTCAGCTAAAATCTACCTGGTACTAAAGTATTATGTGTGATATTGAAATTAAGACTGTGACTGGCTGAATAGAATCCAGTGTCTCAGGACCCTTGGTACTCCGACTCCCTAGTAATGCCAGTCAGATGGCCCATTAAATATGCCACATACAGGAGCCCCACAAATTATGCCACACACAGGAGCCCATTAACTATGCCACACACAGGAGCCCCATAACTATGCCACACACAAGAGCCCCATAAATTATGCCACACCAGAGTCCCATTAATTATGCCTCACTTTGGAGCCAACTTAATTATGACACACACACAGGAGCCCCTTAATTATGCCACACAAAAGCACCCCATAGTTATGCCGCATACAAGCTCCCCATAGTTATGCCACACACAAGCACCCCATAATTATGTCACAGAAAAGAGCCCCTTAAGTATGCCACACATGGGGCCCAATAAATATGCCACACATGGGACCGCCATTAATTATGCCACACACAGGAGCCCACAAGGTGACAATTGTACAATTCTTAAACAATAAATATCTATACACACAGACATCTCTATATATAACTAGTTGCATTTATACTTATTTGAATTTTTAATATTATATTCAACTATTTTCATATGTAATTGCCATTTAATATATGCCAATATTATTTTGCCATTTAATATGCCAGTATTTTACCACTTAATATATGCCAGTATTTTGCCATTCAATATGCCAGTATTATTTTGCCATTTAATATGCCAGTATTATTTTGGCATTTAATATGGCAGTATTATTTTGCCATTCAATATGCCAGTATTTAGCCATTAAATATGCCAGTATTTTGCCATTCAATTTGCCAGTATTATTTTGCCATTCAATTTTCCAGTATTTAGCCATTCAATATGCCAGTATTATTTTGCCATTCAATTTTCCAGTATTTAGCCATTTAATATGCCAGTATTTTGCCATTTAATATATGCCAGTATTTTGACATTTAATACATGCTGGTATTTTGCCATTCAATATGACAGTATTTTGCCATTTAATATATGCCAGTATTTTGACATTTAATATGCCAGTATTATTTTGCCTTTCAGTATGCCAGTATTTTGCCATGTAATACATGCCAATATTTTGCCATTCAATATGCCAGTATTTTGCCATTTAATATATGCCAGTATTTTGCCATTTTATATGCCAGTATTTGCCATTTAATATGCCAGTATTTGCCATTTAACATATGCCAGTATTTTGACATTCAATATGCCAGTATTTTGACATTTAATATATGCCAGTATTTTCCCATTTAATACATGCCAGTATTTTGCCATTTAATATATGCCAGTATTTGCCATTTAATATGCCAGTATTTGCCATTTAACATATGCCAGTATTTTGCCATTTAATATATGCCAGTATTTTGCCATTTAATATATGGCAATATTATTTTGCCATTCAATATGCCAGTATTTTGCCATTTAATATGCCAGTATTTTACCACTTAATATATGCCAGTATTTTGCCACTCAATATGGCAGTATTATTTTGCCATTTAATATGCCAGTATTATTTTGGCATTTAATATGCCAGCATTACTTGGCCATTCAATATTCCAGTATTTAGCCATTCAATATGCCAGTATTATTTTGCCTTTCAGTATGCCAGTATTTTGCCATTTAATACATGCCAGTATTTTGTCATTTAATACATGCCGGTATTTTGCCATTCAATATGACAGTATTTTGCCATTTAATATATGCCAGTATTTGCCACTGCCACCATTAAAAGCTCTGATTCCTTGCTCAGATCTGCTCTTTCAAGAGCAGCCTTTTGTGGCAATAACCCAAACCACTAGACTGAACCAGTGCTGTGATTAGTTAGCCCTTACAAGAGCTTTAACTGTAAAGTCACTAGACGATACCAGTGTTAGAGTTAAGTAAAAATGACAATTTATTACAGGAACACCACACATATATACAGACATAATTACATCAACAGGGGATTAACATACAATGCTAGGTGGAGGCCACTGTAGTTGCCCACTAGGTCCAGTCATTAAATTGGTACAGGCATACAATGGACATAATCACTTAACAGTAAAACTAATTAACAGAGAACAATGGATGAGTCACACAGAACTTGTACAGCTTTAAACATGACATGAAATATAAGAAATACAAGTTTATATGGAGCACTCTTAGAAGTGCAGTCCAGTTACTGTGACAATACTCCCCTGTAACACACTGTAATCAATGCATAGTGCAAACTTACCCACTGTGCCCACCTCCCCAAATCTAGAACCTCTTTTTAATGCCAGCGTCTATAATCTATGGGGAAGAGGCAAGCCATTAGTTCTCTCCAAGAACCCCAGTGCTGGAGGGTTCTGTCACACTGTGTTATAATTCATTGATTAGGGGATGATGCAAATATTTTAATTCCTTTAGTACTGGAGAAGTAGAACTAATAGAACATTTTTGAATACCAGGCCCTGACAAAATTAATGTTGCTAATGTTGTGATACAACGTTCTCTCATAATTTCCTGGAAAAGCTTGTTACAGGACTTGGAAACAGTGTTTAAAACTAACAGCAGTTGTCTATAGAAAACAAAAGTTTTTTTTTGCAATCACGAAATATGCATTTTAACTTTTTTATTATTACGTTTAATAAGCATTATTAAAAAAAAAGAGGGTAGCTTGGCTTTCATACTGCCTTGAAGAAAACATTTGGGAAGGTAACAGAACTGTATAAGCAACAAACTTTGTAAAACCAATTATAAAAAACAATGGCCAAAATTAAATTTTCTATAAGAAGACAACTTGTATCTATTTCACTGATGGGACGCGCAATATACAATGAGACCTGCTCGTCATAGTGGTTATAGGCTTTCAGCACGTATGTCCACATCTGCTAGCGCATTGTCATTTCTTGAAAGAACAAACACAGCATGCAAATTTCCTTTCACTTCCCTGGAACATGGCATGGTAAGTTTTATTTCTTTTTTTTTACCATGCTTAATTAAATTAACATAGCTTTTAATAAGGTGATAATATCCCTTCAAATATATCTGTGCCCTTTTTAATTTTTAGGTGTTAGTTTTCCACACTGGGGTGGAGGCATCTTAAATGATTCCCTGAATGCTCATTTGTGTAGTCATAACTGCGGCAGCATAAACAGGAAGTATCCTACCTTTCAGCATGTCGCTGACTGAAACTACTTTTTCAGGTGCCCAGGACAATATTACTCACGTAATACAGCTGTTTTGTTTTAGAATTAGTCATGTTTATCATTCCTTGATGGTTTTGACAACTGTGTTCTGCAAGTATAATAAAGTCCTGTTTATAGCTTTATGCCTGGAGAGCAGCTTAGCTAATATTTGGTGTTATGTTGCTTTGTTATGTTTATGTAGCTGAAAACTGGCATACAGAATGTTTTGTTTTTTTCAACTTTGCATTATGCTTGCTTAGTTTAGATTGTGCCGGGCACAAACAAGACCTCACTTCATGAACCAGTAAAGACAAGATATCCTTGCATCAAATACACTTGCCAAATATTCCAAGTTAAAGCCCCATTCCATATTTCCAACTACAATCATGTCTCATATTGTATCTTTTTTTCTTCTATACAAATGGTACATGTTCCCCTAAACATTCATCAACATTTGTATATTATATACCCAAGATCAACTTTTATGTTGATCTTGAGTAGTATTGGCCCTTGATGAGCACCAGTGATGAGCTAACCCACCCTTTTATCTACTCCCAAGACAAAATACTATAGTTAAAAGGAAGCTCCAGGCATCAAGCTAGAAGGAGTTTGATCCATCTAGTTGTGTTTAACCTTTCAGTTCTACAGGTTTTTTTTACATAAAATGAATTCCGGTGTTCTGACATTTCCTCCAGGATTCCAGATCTTACCATCAAGTAAACTGTACATTACTGAAATCACTGATTAGACAGTTCGGAGGAAATGCATTTTACCAGCCACCAGGCATGCACGAGCATCTTGGCAAAGTCTGAGATGCCGGCACTTTCCATGATGCCTCCCCTAACCCTAATACCTCTCCTCACTCTAACCCTAACCCCACAGGTTTCTTTGGCTTAGCACCATCTCCATATTTATATTGATCCTGTTGTTGTAACATACACTGATCAGCCATAACATTATGACAGATGGCAAGCCTGCAGAGACAGTGTGATGCTTTGGACAATGTTCTGCTGGGAAACGTTGGCTTTCATGGAAACGGTATTCCCTGATGACATTGGCCTCTTTAAGCAGGATAATGCGCCCATCCACAAAGCAAAAATGGTTCAGGAATGGTTTGAGAAACACAACAAAGAGTTCAAGGTGTTGACTTGGGCTCCAAATTCCGCAGATTACAATCCAATTGAGCTTCTGTGGTTTGTGCTGGACAAACAAGTCCAATCAATGGAGGCCCCACCTCTGTCACGTCCTGCTGCCAGATACCACAGCACATCATCAGAGGTCTAGTGGCGTCCATGCCTTGAAAGGTCAGGACTGTTTTGGCGTCAAAGGGGGACCTACACAATTTAAGGCATATGGTCATAATGTTATGGCTGATCTGTGTGTATTATGTGTGTTATGCATAAAAATCAAGCTTTACTGTATTGGAGTATTTTATAAAATGATTACTAAAAGTCAGTAGTGTTAAAAAAAAAGGCAAGTGCACTATTAAAATCTTAGATCTGGGAACACCAGAACACTTACAGTATGTTGCCTGTTTTTAATTCTCTACTTTGTATCATCCTCAGAAACCATTTCTCTTTATTCCAAATGTTTTCTCTTCAGTCTTTCACAGCTAAATGAAATGGGTTTGCCTAGTTCTTCTATTGATCAAATCTTTCCTTCCTTTTCTTTGTTTGATAACCTCTGCACTGCCCTATATGTTCTTCAACTCACACTTATTCAAGTTTGTTGAACAGCAAACAAAATCAATATATAACACTTGTTGATGACCATAAAACATGAAAACAATGTATTTCAAAATAGTGGTGTCCTATTTGCATAATAGGTCAGAGCACTGATGCTATGGAGAGGGTGTGGCAGCCAAGTTCACACCCATTTTTCTCTTGATTTATATATTTTTTAGCAGATCTACTAGCACAGTTTTTCGAATATTCTAATGCCCAGTGCAGCTGTTGTCAACCTTTTGAATGAAAGATTCACGAAAAAGAATATATTTTTTTCATGCCCCTTGTCTACATTCATGATGTGCCAGGGTCATCCTTGGTCCTTAAGAAGTACATACAATACACGGCTATCTTTACTATTAATAAGTGACTGCCAAATGTTTTCCTAGTTCCCTATCCTACACCAATTTTCAATATCCTCAACCTTTGATGCAGAAAATGCCTCCCAAGTTATTCCTATTGTTCCTCACCTGGAGCACTGCTCCCCTTTAGCACTACTCCACAACCTGTCCATATAGGTTCAGATATAGCAATTTATATTCTAAACATATATATAAGAAAAGCATAAATATGCAAGTATGCTGAACAAATCTAAATCATCTGTTTTTGCACACCCTGTCCAATAATGTACTTTTACTGGCTGCAATATTAGGCCATGAAATTAATCAAAAGACCATTGCACCTAGAAAATGAAGGCATTTTCCCCATTACTTTCATACTTGTTTTATTCGTCATAATGTGCATATATATTTATTTCCAAATATTTCAAGAAATGGATAGGACTTTATAAAATAAGCCAGTTTACAGCAACTGTAGTCAGACTAAACCTTTACTGTCAACTGTATGTAATAACAAGTTTATAGTAGGAACCACTAATAATCAATGTTCTCTCACAGCAGTAGCCATACTGGTAGGAGCTACGCTGCACCACCCTGGCTAACTATAAACTGATGGAAGCTACTATATATAGCTCACGTGGGAGCTATACAGTATCATCCTAATTGTCTGTCCAGGTTCTATTATTTTCTATTTTTGCCTTGCGGGCCAAGATATCGCTAGCTACAGCTCTGTGTTCTCTTTTTTTTTATTTCCAGCTGGAATTTTTGATATTTCAATGCTGTTTTGCACTTATTTCTAGTCTTGTTCTTTCAGAAATGAACATATGGGCTCTGCTGAGCTTTGAATGCAAATGATATCAAAAATATCTGATGTTTAGTTGGAGCAATAACAATGACAATGTATTTGTATTATATTTCCATTCGATTCAGCATCCTCAAGTGAATGTTCTCAATCAATATAATAATGTTTAACTGACAAATGAACAGCTAATATTAACCATAAATATCTGTTGGAAAGATAGACAAGTTGTTTTTTTGGTAAATATACCCAAATGTGGGTCAGAGCAGACAGGTTATATAAAATTATCTACAACACAGAGACTAACACAACATATAGGCATGTTTTATGCTATATTTATTAATTAGCTTATGGGGGGGGGGGGGGGGTAATAATATGTTTCACTGTTTATACCTGTCTTGTCATATTCACTTGCATGAACTTGATTCATTTCTAGAAGTAAGGTTATACTTGGTTTATCTGTATTGCTAAATACCTTAAAAAAACTGCAGAACTATTTCAGAAAGGTTTTATTGTGCAGAATTCACTCTGTAGGGTGTAACTGCAAAAATATAAGGCAGAGATTAGTAGAAACTATTAAGGTCATATTTATTACTGAGATCTTGTTATACTCTGCACATTTTCTTTTATAGAAGAACATAAAGTGGTATGTTCCCTTTGGACAAAGGTTGCAGGCTTTCACCAGAAACATTCACACCAAAACAATGCAATATTGATTTCTAAAGAATGAAACATTTCCCTGAGCCATTGCTCCAGACTGAGTCCCAGCAAGTGGTTAACTCTTTAAATACAACACAGATTACCAGCATAAAGAGATCCTCCCCCTCACCCACAATAAAACTGGAGTGTGTAATAGTCTGCAGCTTGCCTGACACAAAACACTTGCGATACCCTATTCTTCCTCAAAATAAGATCCTTAAAAGCCATCGCTGTATCTGGTTTTAAGACTTGCCGCACTTCATATATCATAAGAAAGATAAACAGGGTCTTTTTTTATTATTTAAAATGATTTCATTACATGAGAGGAAGGGGGATTTCATAATTTGTAACAGGTGTTTTCATACAGCAAGGCATGAAGGAGAAAAAATGACTTTGGTAATTTGTTTCTAGGGTTGTGTGTTCAATTGTTGGTACCAACCCATGGTGTGTCATTTCATGAGCACACTATCCAGTCTGTGTATAATAAAGCAGACATGCGGTGACACAGCTTCCTTAACAATGTGAACATGATGCCATCTTCCAGCGCCACATTTATAACTGTTCAAAACTGGAGAACAGTGGTCCCTAGTGAGATTAATAGGGAAAGTTATTTCTATGGGCTAAGATTTTTCTTTTAATGTATTTTTTAAGAGCAGCCTTGTAGAGTTCATTTTTCATTATGTCGATCATCAAAAGGAGACGGCGACTGATATATTAATAGGGCTTATATCCATTTAAATATTATGTAGCCAATAAAAATTAACTATGTGAAGCAGAAAGCTCAGCTTATCTTATATACAAAACACTCATAGATATAGATATAGTCAGTCATTCCATGAAGATAAAGAGCCAATGTACAAGCTGTTATACATGCCACACTACTAATAACTTTAATACATATATTTGAAGATATATATATATATATATATATATATATATAATTATGGAGAAAAATAACAATAGTTTAGCAATTACTTTGTTATACTGTAATATAGCAAACTACAAGAGAAAGCTATGGATCCATTAAGGTCTATTCACTAGGACGAATGTGAATTGAATTAAATGGAATGGACAAGCAAAAGAAATATCTGCCATTTGACTATTGATTAAATTACATTTAATTTACCCACCATGACTATTACCCAAATCATCCCTTGACACTGTAGACTTTGGGGTCCAAATCCATCCGACTATGGGGCACCAATCCATCTGAATAGCCAAATTAAACAAATCCCCGAAATGCATCTATTCAATTTCCTTGATTTCAGGCAGTTCTGGCTATTCTGTAACCGAAGCTTCTTTCAGTCTGGGGGCTAAGCAAATACACCCATACCCACTCAAGCTGATCAATTTCTACTTACTGTAATAAATGTCACCTTAAGAGTATGTATAGAGATGGAATATAAAACATAACTACCAATGTGTATTTTTTTATGTCAGACATGCATGAAAATGTGTAAAATAAATGTGTTTAAATTATATTAAACGACTGTGCTGTCTCCTATTAATACATTGCCTTCTGCCACTACATGCAAATGAATTAGCACAATTTGAAAAAATTATAACATATTCTCTTTTCTATTAACTAATTTGCATGTGATGGCATAATATGATGTCGTCATATATACATTATTAGTTATGCATTCTCACTTTTTTTTTGTCCCTTTAAATCCTTTTCATTCAATGATTTGTCATTTTGTCTAGGTTTGTCTGCCAGTCTGCTGGTTCATTTTTATATTCAATTTCTGATGAAAAACAATACATCAATATTACACCAAATGGTGTAGAATGAATAGAAGATGAACAAATGTGCTAATATAGCTTCAAATTCTACCTTTAGACCATTAAACTTGTTTTGTTGAAATACCGGTGCCTATAATTAAGGTATTTCTTGGTACGATTTCCCTCACAAAATTATTTCACAGAAACCTTAAGAGACCTAGAAATGAACACTATTTGGCGACACACACTATACCTAGGTAGTAAAGTGCTGTGGACTGGGCCGCCATCAGAAATTGTGGGGCCCCTTGGAGAACAAATGTCCATTTCTCCTGTACTATTTTTGTTATTGCCCCCACATACCTTGCACACCTATCACCCAGCTCCAGCACCCATACTGCACACCCTGGACTTACCCGAGCCAGCACACACAATCAGTGCACACCCAGGAAATGTCCCATCATCCACATTGCACACCCAGGACTTGCTCCAGTATCCACATTGCACATCCAGGACTTACCCCAGCACCTACATTGCACACCCAGAACTTACAAAAGCCAGTACCGACAGTAGTTCTTCAGGTCCCTGGTCTCTAGTGATAGGCAGTTGGATATCTGTGCAGTTCCCACACACACCGGCATCCTTACGTGCTGCCGCTCTGGCTCCCCAAGTGGTCTGAAATCTGTGAGCTGAAAGGTCATGTGACCTTCAATGCTCTGACCTCCGTAAATCACAGGAAGTGAAAGAAGCAACATTGGATGATGTATGTGTACTTGGGCAACACAGACATCAAGGTTCCTGATCGCCTGTAGAGAGGCTGTGAGGGGAGACCTTTTGATCTCTCCAGCCAGTGCCTCTGCCAGCAAGTTTTTTTTTTAATGGGGCCGAAGTGGGTATATCGCCTGTCACCTCCCTGATAGCAGTCCTGGTGGTATGGGTTATACGCAGTTGCTTAATATACTTTTATGGTAGTGCCACCAGTGGTGTATTTAGGTTTTGTGCTGCCCAAAGCCTGACTAAACTCATCCACCCCGACACTGGTCATGACCATTCCTTATAGATAACCTTTCGACCAGTTGCATACTTTTTATGGTTGGGACAGATTGCCGAGGTGAAGGTGGTGCCATTGGCAGTGGTGCAGTTCATCCTCACCAAGCAAAGCTTCTGGGAGCCATAGATGCAGCTGCAGATCTTATAGTGTGTGCCAGTTTCCGACCTCAGTCAGTGTTGTCGCTCGCCCCCAAGCTTAATGATGACTTAGAGTATCGGAACAAATTGCACAGTCAGTCCTATATGTGGGTAGTGTATGTGGGTGTGCATGTCTTTGACACAGTGTATACTTCGGCAAGCTATGCAGCACTCTGTGTATGTATCTGGAAAACTGTATTTGCAAAATAAACTGATCTGGGAATGGGTGGCGCAGAGGGTGTCAAATATACGATTCACCCTGGATCACAAATACGTTAGGTACGCCCCTGCTTTCCACTACTCTAGTTTGCCCCCACATTTCATTGCAAGACAACAGATTGCTCAGTGTAGTCTAAAAGGACAGCCCAGATGTTAGGCTCTGCTGTTGCCCCCTTCCACAGTCTGCCTCCCCCTTCAGTCTACCACCTCAGGCCAAGGCCTAGCCAGCAATACAATATTTAATGACACATTGTTCAAAGTATAACTTACTTTTAATTTGATGTCCTCTGCACTAATTTTGTGGTTCTATAAATGTAATGGCTTGTTATCCAAAATGTTGAAATCAGCACACCACTTGCTTGATAAATATTCATGTATTTAATAACCAAGTGATGACACAGGGTGAGCAATTCCAAAAGACTTAACGCGTTTCACGCTCACAGGAGCGCTTACTAATGATAACTGTAATGCATGACATGTAAATTCAACTTTAAATTGATATGTGAACAACTTTTCCCATACTTGCTGCCCCAATAAACTACTCTTGACTAAGAAAAACGTGGACACTCCTAGTTAAATGAACCAAGTTCTCACCATGACTTTTAATTAACTTATTCAACTTTAAGCAACTTTAAGCATAAGTTATTGTGAAATAGTTTGTGGAGCAGTATAGATGTCATATTTCATAACATTCTTTATTTATAATGTGATTTTCATTACAAATTACTTGTTTAATCTAATTACTTCTTACACGCTTCCAACGATAGACCATTCAACTGATTACTTGCTGTAAATAATAACATTATCACTAAGATCTCTGTGTTGATGCATTGTCAGCCTTGACACCCCTCACACTCATTAAATCTGTTTGAAAACCTATGCAGTGTGAAAGCCATAAAATTAGTTTCTTGATTTTTTTATGATCAGTGAAAGAGATAGATATAAACACAAGAAACTTGTATGTTCATAAGTTATGTTTTCACTCTAATGTTATGATATCTAATGACTATTTCACTTAACAAGTAAGTTACAATGATGTAGGTCAAATAAGAAAATACATATTTTACAATAGCATCCCTTCAATGTATGATATAAAATGAATTATCAAGATACAGAATAAATCAGACTTACAGCCACTAAATGCTTCTATATGTATTATGGAGATCAGTTCACTTAATCGAAAGTAGATATCGTTCGTTATGTCTTCGTCAGATCATGATGTTGGTAACATTGGATTGGTAAATTGATTGAAACTCAAATAAAGTAACCAGATGAATAATCCTTAAACTGACACTACCATTAAATGTTGTTATTATCACATTCACTTTTAGGCATATTCTATACTACTGCTACTGTATTTTTCTTCTATGCAATGTACTTGTAATTAGATCTATTTATCTATTTCACTTCTAAGGTAGAGAAATATAATAAAGAGTCACTATTACAGAAGCACAAGTGAAAAAAATAGTGGCCTTAGTTTGACGATAAACTGACATGTACTTTTTGTGGTAGATGCCATTTTATCCTCTGACCAGCAGCTGTGATGCCAGCAGTATCTCACTGTTGTGGGCATGTGATAGCAAAGGTCTCTCACTGCACTAGCAGAGAGAGATTGTTAGCCCCAACTGACCCCAATAAAATGCGAAGGGTGAGCCCCTGAGCTGATTGGCTGACCACATGCTGACACTGTCTGTGTGCACCAGCATCAGAAGATCTCTGCCTCAACTGAGAGGCAAAGCTCAGAGTAGAGGTATCTGCAAAGAAACATGTTGTCTGTGTTTACTTCAGATTGAGTGATACAAGAATTGTAACTTTTGTTCGATTATTAAAGCAAAAGTTAAGCGTCATTTTAAGTCTTATATGACTGGCTTGCTGTAAACAGATGTTTAATAACCAACATTCACCTGATGATCCTGTAAATGATTCAGCAAACACACCTTTCAGACATATGTTTAAACCCTTAGCAGAATTAAAGCCATAAGATTAGATGTTAATAACACAAAGAGATATTAAGCATTACAATTGTATAAAATTGAATGTCTGTACTGCTTTAAAAACTAGTTTACCATACTTTAGACTGTGTCTATATTTAAAAAAAATAGTAATATTTGTTTATGGTAGTATTAAAACTTGGAATTTTGTTATAGTTCAGCTGTTTTCATTTTTAGAAATGTACTGTACTACATGGCAGATAGATATAATCCAGGTCTATTGGTTTGCATAGCATTTATTTGTACGAATGTAACTGTTTATATGTGTGTTTTTCTATATGTATATAAACATTGTATTATTGATTATTGCATATACAGATAATGGACAAAAATTGGGACACCTCTCCAAGGTTTGCAGGACCCTTAGGTTTGTAATAAACAGTATTCGTGGGCCAATGACCAAGGCATGAAAAATGCAAATGATTTCCCAGTATGCTTAGTATCATGTCTATAAAGGCAAACTAAGATCATAGCGATTTACAGATTTTTTTTAAGCTTTAATGACCTTTTCACACTAATCTAGTGATCCTAATCAGTATATTTTACATTGCTGATTTAATTGTTTGTCCATTACCTGTATTTATTTAATTATGTATTTATCTCTATGTAACAATACATAACTAAATAATATAATAGTACATTACTGGATTTGGTTACTACCTATATCACCCATTTCTGAAATATTGCACACATATAATTGCTTATTTGCAGCTTGATATAAAATTAGGAGTTACTGCCTTTCACACTGTATAAATTCCATTTCCCACCTGTGGCCAGAGGAGAGGGAATGTGCATATTAAAACAAGAGCCTGCTGACTGAGGCTAGAAGCAGCAGTAGCAGTGTATTTGGATAGGAGTTAATGGGGCCGTTGTTTTGCTTGTGTAAACCGCAGTGCAGTTCTGTGCAGTCTGATCTTTGTATTCTGTGCCTATGAACGATCTCCTGGGCTGACTTCATGAGACTCGGCCAGGCTGTGGGGATGGGGTGTTGAAATCTGTGGCCACAGGATGCTCCACTGCATTACAGGGGATTAAACAGGTACATGTCTCAGTTGTTCTTTTACTGTATTGTCTACTTCTATTACACATGAAAACAGATAGGTTGCAGCTATTTTATGTGCTATTAATGGGTTCGTTAAACGTGATGGAATCCCTCAAGTAAAGGGTTTGTTATTGCATATGTCCATTTATTTATAGATAGATAGATAGATAGATAGATAGATAGATAGATAGATAGATAGATGATAGATAGATAGATAGATAGACACGTTTGAAAGAAGTAGCGTTTTCTGTTATTAGAACTAGAATATATAATTAATTATCCTATTTAAAAGTAAAACTACTATATACATCATATATATATATATATATATATATATATATATATATATATATATATATATATATATATATATATAAAACATTTAATTGGAGTCACGTTATTTTATAATTTCATTAAATTAATTGTAAACTTTATACTTTTAAATTTCATGTTTAGAAATAGGGTCATTTTGTGTGTAACTGAAATTGTATAACTGTACACTTGGAAACATATATCAATATTATACTGATCATCTGTTATACTATATACATATATATATATATATATTTATTTACTTCTCGAAACACTCCCCCAAAACGCACGCTCACAAAAAATACATATATATATTCGCATCTATACATGACCATCATCTGTTTGTCTGCCAGTGAGTTAAATCCAAATACTGTACTTTAATGTATAAACCAAAACTAGTTACAATTGCTCAGCGTTTTTAGACAATAAAATATATAAAATATAGAGCATACTTTTCTTAATTTTCGAACGAATCATTTATATTATATAATGCATGAAAATACCTCTCGGTTAGTTAAATATCTTCATAGCGTATAGAGGGTTTTGTGAAGTTTATATCCATCATGCAGTATATGTGAAAACATTTGTTTCTGTAAAATAGATAGATTATATAGATAGTGTATATTTTATTTGCTGCTGCTGCTGCTGCTATATAACTTTAACCCTTTGAAGAGAGGAAAGGTTACAATTAAGCCGTCTAGCAGTATCATTCTAATGTGTATGTGACATATTACACTTTTTATCTACAACAAAAAAAAATTCTGTGTTTGTCTCTAAAACTAATATTTTGCCAATGCTTTTTTTTTTGTGGGGACAAAAAGGGACTTCTTTTTTTTTTTTCCAAATGCAAATAATACATGCTTCATACAAACAGCTTAAAAGATTCTCAAATGTGACAGGTGGGAAGGAAGGAGAAGAGTTATGAGCTGTGAGCTTGATCCAAATGGCTCTATATTTCCAACCTGAGCAGAAAAAATATTGATAAAATGAATATTACATAACATTCTCCCTCTTCTAATGTATAGCAATGTCCCAACCATGTGCCCTGATCTGTAACAAACCTTCCAAATATTTAGCATCTGAAAGAAACTGGAACCAGGCTTATTTCAACTTCAGCAATCTTATTAATAAGCATATGGGAGAAATAAAAAGCTCCACTCAATAAAGCAGATTGTTCCCTCCCACAAATGGAACTTTACAACATTACTTTAAGAATAGGGGTGTCTGTAGAAATGAAAACAACAAACTTATCAAGCAACCATAACATTATCCTCTCTGAATTAAAAACCCCGGCTAGATCAGATATCATGTATGTTAACTAGATACTGGAACTAAATATGTGTGTGTATACATATATATATGTATGTATCAGTGTATATCTATCTTTATATAATTTATATTTTGTGTATGTGTTGATATATAATAAGCATATGCACACACCAACACGTATATGGAAACACATTTATATATATATATATATATATATATATATATATATATATATATATATATATATATATATGTCTGTGTGTGTGTCTGTGTATAAATATACTGTACAATTATTATGTATACTATATGCAGTATATATACAACTTCACGTTTACTTAGGGATACTATATAAAGTGTTTTTAAAAATAGTTCTGCTACAGATATAGGAACGCATCCTCTATATGTAACTACTAAATTGTATTGAAAAACACAAAGGCACATAGTGTCACAGATATATACACATATTAACAGGTATCATGGATATGAACCTATATCTAGTGAGTGAGCCTGACATTTTATTCAATTAATTGTATTTTTTAATTTATGCCCTATTTTCCCGAGCTCCAGTTTAATGTTTCCTATAAGCTGAAGTTCGCCATTAAAGTTTATGACGAACCCAAGCTATAAATTCGTGCTTATACCAGAGGGAAAATACTACATCATCAAACGGCAGCCCCCCCCCACCCCCTGTTTCTCATTGCAGCGCTCTGTGTGACCCAGTGGTACCTGCCAGCAGGCATTCCCCAAAGAAAGCAACAAAAAAGAGAGCATTTAACATGGGCAACTGAACTCAAATGATTTCCTAAGGTAATTTATGTTAGTTTAATGAAAAATGTTTCTGTGCTTTACATTGTCAATTAAAATATATTTATCAAAATGCAATACCCCCTCTCGCAAACAGCGGGCAAAAGTGTCTTACATTGTAATCAGTATCACTTACGTAATATTTTCTTTAGGATGGGACTGCTCTGAATGTATTACATAGTGATAGAAGTTTTTTATGGTTTGGTTGCAAACAGCTGCTTGATTATCTGATCTGAGCAAAATTGCAAACCGTCTTCATCTCAAAGCTTTTTGTTTCTGAGACGATTAATGATAACTCTAACCACTTCATTTCTAAAAGTGTAAATACTGTGACAAGCGCCTAGGCAGAAAAAGACTCAGATGTTGTTTGAAGCAGACAGTATAAATCCGTACTGTACAACATATATGTAGTATTGTAAATGGACAGATGTTGCATGACATTTGCAACATATTCGTTTGATTGTAGTCTGCTATTCAAAACTTTTGATTTGTTTACAGAATAATTATTTTTTATAAAGTATGTTTATTTAACCAAGTATAATGATTTAACTAAGAATATATAACATAAAATATCTATTTTTAAACATCCATTTGCAATAGAATTTGAAATACAAATATAAAGTTCCCCTATCTGGACAATCAGAATGGAATATGGTAAAGTGGTGGGGTAAGTCTTTTTTTTTTCAGGGTAATGTGGAAAATAATTCACCTTGCCTGCAAAAAGTGTTTTATGAGAAAGTGCAAAGGAAATAACTTCCCTGTATAGAAACCTTTAAGCTTTACACATATAGTTGTACAACTTATCATTACATTATAGGTATAAAAATACAATGCATACATCTTCATTTTAACTCTAGCTTAGAGAACCATTACAAGTTCAAAAAAGAAAGAAATATATTATTTTATAGCCATGCATTTATTTTTGTAATTTTTGCAGCATTTACCTTTTGCAGGCTTCCTCCCAGGCATCATACTCTCATGGAGTGTCCTCCATCACCATCACCTCTTGGGAGCCAATCAGAGGACACCCATAGAGATGTTTTAGTATGCCAAAAGTGGATGATGGCAGTGTAGAGCAGATGTGCATTAGGAGTTCCCCTGCCTCTGTATGTGGGGCATGGGTACACACTTTCAAGTACCACTACTATGTGTCTTGATTGCAAAAGGGGAAGATCTGGGCATATGCAGGCAGGTGGTGGAGTTTGTTTATTTCTTGCATTTTCTGTTGCAGTGAGTCTTTAAATATTACAATTACATGATCTCTAGTATTATTGTAATTGCCAATGCATACACAGCATATGTATCAAGGAAATGGATAACTATTACTGTTTTAGTTTAAACAGGAGAGCTTAAGCCCACTAAATGGCAAAGCTCCTTCATTGTTTATTAATATACATTGTCACACATAGAGGGCATTTTATATGAAAATATCTATTATCAATGTTTCTAGTTATATTCAGATATTCTGCTGCTCACAACAAATCAGTAACATGGATAGTTTCAAATAAGCAGAAACCAGAAAAACAAACCTAACCAGTAACGAATTTCAGTTGATGCACAATGATGAAAGCATCCTAAGTTATTTTTGTGAGTGTCTCTCTAAAGTACTAGTATGACTTTTGGAAATGAAAAATAAGTTCTATAACAAATTCAATGCTAATGTGTACCATAAAAATAATTTTAATAAGGTTTTTAAGAACAAGTTAAAATATCCACAAAAATAGAAGATTAATTATATGATTCATAAGAAAGACATAGTATATGTAGTAAATGTATGAAAAAAATGTATTTATTTATTTATCCTTTGATTGTTATTTTTTTTTTCTATGTAGGTCTATGCATCTGAAGATTGATAATACATATCTGCCCTAAAATCCTGGTTTAGTGTTCATTACTAATTCCTTATATTCCTTATATTGCACATTGATTAACTAATTATAATCTGTGCACAAGTCTGTCGAAATTTAAACACGGTTTATCAGTTTGAAAATAATGTTTCAAAATATAACCCAAAAGTTGTAAATTCTGATCACTATAAATAGTTATTCATAATCCTCTGCAGTGTTTACAATGAGGTAAAAACACAAAAAAAACAGACAAATAGTGGATGAAAAAACAAGTAAGAAAAATTTGAACAAATTGACGTCAAAATCTCTAAAATATTTTACTTTTTAAAAATATATATGCTTTCCTAATATCCGCCCGTTTAAGGTGTGTGAAAATATTGCATGTGTTGATGACCTTAGACCCCTATATTTGGTAACTGAATGGTACACAGCGGGATCTTTTGGGCAGACTGTTTTACTTCTGTCAGATTTTTTAGCATTGTCTTGAATTTGGTTCAGAGTTCGATTTTCTCTGAAAGGCTTCATCGTGTCTTGTAAGTGTTTTGTGCGGTAGCAGCAATATCCCTGCGGTCAGTCCCTCATTTCACTGCCTTGATCTTGTGCAGAACATATAACCCTAGGGGACTCAGGAAAAACCTCAAACTTTTTAAGCGGAAAACAGGACACTCTCCGAATTGCTTCTGGATACAAGCTGGACAATAACAAGCATACAATGGCACTTGGGCATGAACAGTAACACTAGTTTATAATTTACAAACACATTATTGCTTTATTCTGACTTTAAAGCTTACAATGGAATTTTATTTCACTTCCTTTGGTTTAACCTTTTCATTATAATAGGACCAGGAACATTTTCTAGGCCATAATCTCAAAGTATAAGACGCCACATATCCAGTAATTTAAATACCAGTTGCATATTTGTGGTCGTAGTTCAATTTACTTAAAATAGGAGGTTAAAATTATAGCTGCAAATCATTCTCTTTTTTTTATCTCCCAAAATATTTGAGTTGGATTTGTATGTATTATATAAAGATTGATTGGCCAAGCTGTTTTACATTGTTATTATTTACATGGCATCTACTTATTCCACAGCATTGTGCACCAGGCAGACACTACATACAAATAAATTATGTCTCTACTGGAGGACACGCAGACTTTATAAGCTAATAGTTAATATTATATAACTCCATCCCAAGCTACCACAAAAAATTGAATTAGAAAATTATTAGACACAAACACTGCATATGACTCTAAAGGGCCAACTCAAAATAGAAAATAGATGGGGCCAGATTGGAGCTTCTAGGAGAATTGCAGAATTTTTCGAAATTGTGCTACTCAGTGTGGCCGATTTTGGCCTGGAATAGGACATTTCCACTGATTTTGAACTGATCTTTGGCACGTATTCAGTATTGTAATAATGGCATGGGGAACTCTACAGATTCTCCATACTATATAAAGGATGAAAGCCCTATAATAGCAGAATTTAAGGCATATCAGTTCTCCGGATAGTAACTGAATAATTGAATATAAAAGTGTAGAAGAATTAAAGTAAACATATCTTAAACACAAAATTATTTGTATACTATAGAATGTATTAATGTAATATCATTTAATAGTATATGCATTTTATATTTGTAATTATTAATATTTAATATTATTTTATGCTAATTTACGGTATGTTATTGTATTTAATTAATGTACATTGTTATTGTTTTTGAATTATCATTTTTATTGATTTTAATTTTATGAAACTTCGGCCCATTTCGGGTTTATTTTCGGAGGACTTTGACTAATTCAGCTATAGCCACAATTCTCCCACTGATTTCTATGGGAGGGCTTCGGCTATTTCGGTAATAGCTGAGGTCCTCCAAAAATGGTCCCAATATAAGCTGAGTCCTTCCTCATAGAAGTCTATGAGGAGGAATTAGGCTACCATTTTAGTACATTTTTCATGCTGATTCGAGATCACTTTTGTGCTCTCTGACTTAGCAGAATTTAACGGCCTTTCAGATCACCAAAGTGTCCTCATTGGGTGGGAAAATTGGAGCTACCTAAGTAGTCTTCCAAGTCAGCCCTTTTATCTTATAAATGTTATTATATTATGCTTTCATTTATATCTCTGACAACCCATCATAAGTTTAGGAGGGAACTGTAGAACACCCCCATATTCCTCAACAATGTCACAGGATACATCCAATGTGGATTGAATTACTTCACGTAACCCAGAGCCATTGAAATTACAACACACCTATAGAAATTCAGCTGCAGATACAAAAAAGGCCTCTACCCATTTGGTGCAAGGTATTGCTGCACTGTTCTTATGTAATAAGCAGCTATAACTATAATAATACAGTATCTGAGCATCACAAATACATCTTTTTTTGTGAAAACCAGTATGCTTGGGACCCATGTACATGGAAAAAACCCCAGTTTACAAAGGTAGTGCGGTAGAAAACATGACAGAGAACTGTTCACCAACACTTATTAACAAGTGAACTGCTAAAAACAACCATCAATAGCGAAGGTGGAAAGAGATTTTTTCCAACTTAGCTTTTGTTAGTTCATGTTTAATGAAAAAAATCGTTACTTTATGAAAATTGTTTGTTTTTAAAGCACTTCATGGAACTGTGATTCCCCATCATTTGGTCCTTTCTCTAACATATGTAAAGCCAACTATAATATTAAATTACATGCTAACAAGCATAAACAACATGTCCATCACTGTGTCAGACTTTCAAACACCTTCTCCCACTGGCCACTGTGCCAGTAACATAACTGTGATCAGTTATGTGTAGGCAATTGCCTACATCTCATGAAAATCTAGAGCCTTGCTTATAGCATCAGTGTAGGCCTTCCTTGTTCAGAATGAATGCTTCTATGCTAACTTAAACGATATATATAAAAAAAAACTATGTTAGCTTGTAAAGAACCTGAAGGAAAGAGTTAATGAGAACATATGTGGGATATGTCTGAATATGTTATAATTCCCCTCTGGATTGAAACTCTCTGCTGGACATTTAGCATGTGCCAATTCTCTAATTCAAGCAAAATGCTGCTCGCTGTCTCACTTCAAAGGGATCTATACATGTTTCTGACATCGGTGACTCTCTCCCCCAAGTGCTCTGGCTTTCAGACTGTCACACATAAGCACTGGAATCAAACCAGGCTCTTATATTTGAAGTGATGCCCTTCTTTTGACTTTCCATCTGGGGAGTGTTCTGGGACTGAAGCCCTCTCTCAGCCTGGAAAATTCTCAGTCATTGCGTTTTAATATCATCTGATTTGAAAGGTGAGTAAGTTTTCAAAAATTTTGGAAAGATCTATGGAACAAGGTAGATACATTACTACTTGCAAAGTCAAGTAAACATTTGTCCCGGTAGTGATTCCAAGATTTAATGTAGATCATTAGAAGCACTAATTTGTTTGAGCTGTTCATTCAGAAAAAAAATGGGAAAATGATGGCAAGTTTAGGAACACGGTGTATAATCTCTAAGCGTGTATGAACTGCCTGATCAGTCTAATTTGGCCCCTTTCTGTCTGCTGTAAAGTCCTAAATATGCAGTATTTATTTGTCTGTACTACTATGTGTACTAACTTTTTGAGTTATTTTATAAATATACCATTTTAAAGAAAAGTGTTTCTCAGGTGGTGGGTACCGAGCCAAAAGTGGGTTGCGAGCTGGTGTGAAGTGGATCCCGGATGTGGGCTTTGTTTTCGTAAAAAATTCAAACTTTTTTAAATGAGGATATGTTTGCTGAACTTCAGATGGTCTGCCTTTATGAGGCTCATGACCAGTGTCAATCAAAACTGCAGAGCCAGTATGATCACCGCAAAGTACACACACACTAAAAATCTACTTAAAAATCTCATGTAACTAAGCTAAGGTTGGCACAGCAGTTCACTGATCTAAAGCAGCGCTCCCCAGCCGACATGACCTCGAAATGTAATATGACAAATTATATTAAATATGGATTTTTGTACACTGAACACAGACAAGATGGACAGAAATTTCAGTGTTTTTGTGCAGCAAAACACTGGCTTATGAAACTCAGAAAAAACAGTTGACTGTTTTAAATGAAAACTCCAGGAGCTAAAGGCTCCTTCTGTATCACCAGAACATTGGTTTTACTCTGCATGTGGAGCATAAAAAATTATTGAAATCATCTGTGCATTGTATTAGCAAAACGGCAAGCAAGTGCCTAAATTAGGAGAAAAATGTGTTTTAAATGTGTCTCTGGAGTCTCCTGTTTATGACATCACCTGTGTCACGGTATGCAAATGAACTGCTTTTCAATAGGAAATGTGTAATTTGCATAGCATGTCACAAATTTTTTTGTGGAATAAATTATAATGTTTTGGAAATTAAATTATTTTTGGGTCGTGACTTAACCCCTTGCCGACAAAGGACGTGCCAGGCACGTCCTGGGAGAATCTCCCTTAATGACAAAGGACGTGCCTGGCACGTCCTGCAGTGAATGAAGCGGTTTTCGCGATCAACGATCGCGAAAACCGCTTTAACAGTGCTGGTCTATTGCCTCGACATCGAGGCAATAGCCAGCACCGATATTTCTATTTTGGGACCCCCACGATCGCCCCACGGAGCGATCGTGGGGAGCCATATTGACGGAGCATGTTGCTCCGTCAATATGGCTAAGTCCTCTGCCGGTCTGAGCTTCGGAAGTGAAAGTAACTTCACTTCCGTCGCTCTGAATATGCTACTTGACTACCCCTAGTGGCAGTTTAGTAGCATTGCAATGGAAAATAATTAAAATACATATTTAATTACCGTATTTGCTCGATTATAAGACGAGGTTTTTTTCAGAAAAAAAAATCTGAAAACTACCCCTCATCTTATAATCGAGGTCTTCTTATAATCTGACCTCAAATTGAGGTCAGATTATAAGACATGGATCCAGGTCCCCAGCAGAGCTGCAGGGGACCTGGATCCCCCTCTCTAGCAGCAGGGGATGTCTGCGCAACGAGCGCAGACTCCCCTGCTTCCGCCCGGCACGACCGCCGGGGCTTCTGGGAAGAAGCCGGGTACTTCCGCTTTCGTCACAGAAGTCCCGGCGAGCGTGCCGGGCGGCAGCAGGGGAGTCTGCGCTCGTCGCGCAGACATCCTCTGCTGCCCCACTAGCCACCTGGGAAAAGCGGACAGCTGGGGGTTGTCTGCACGATACGTGCAGACATCCTCCATGCTGCCCGACACGGCAGACTATTATGACGGACATACTGAATGGCAAAATACTGGCATATTGAGGGGCAAAATACTGGCATATTAAATGGCATATTGAATGGCAAAATACTGGCATATTGAATGGCAAAATACTGGCATATTAAATGGCAAAATAATGGCATATTGAGGGGTAAAATACTGGCATATTAAATGGCAAAAGAATGGCATACTGAGGGGCAAAATACTGGCATATTAAATGGCAAAAGAATGGCATATTTCATGGCAAAATACTCTCATACTGAGTGGCAAAATACTGACTTGGTGAGTGGCAAAATATTACTGGCATATTGAGTGGCAAAATATTACTGGCATATTGACCAACTGCTCCCAACCACCCTCCATATTACACTTGAAAACATGCTTGTGAGGGTAGGTGGGGCGAGTGGAAGATATTGTCGGGGGGATGGGGGTAGGGGGCCCAGAAAATTTGTTCAGTAAGGGGCCCTAAAAATCCTGGTGGTGGACTGGGATTGGTAGAAATGCATGGGAACCAGAACCAAAAGTCTAAATAGGTAAATGCAATAGTCCCTCCCTAACATTTTGGTCACACTTTCGTCAGATTTTAGTCATCGTTTTAGTTATTACGTTTTTAAACTTTTTATTAATTGTTTAGTTATAGTGACTGAAAACAGGCAGTTGACGAAAAGTGAAAATTAACACTGCACTCCATAGATACTAATATAAATTAAGGTCAGTAATTGCTAAAGAAAGTGTTGGATACATTTTAATAATTAAGGCATAGTTGTCAACATCAGCCATGTTTCCAGGGACACATATATGTTCCACATGCTGCAGAAAGGAGCATGCAAAGTGCAGCCCAGGAATATGTAGGATGGATATATGCACAGACAGAATCCAGTTGATTAATCAGGGTGGAGATCTCATAGAACCTACCATGATTAATTAATTGAATTCTGTCTGTGTGTATATGCATCCTACATACTGCCGGGCTGCACTTTGCATGCTCTTTTCTGCAGCATGTGGAACAAATATGTGTCCCATGAAACATAGCCGATGTTGGCAACTATGTTAAGGCCTACTTTATAGTCACCCCTAGATACTAATCAATGAAGTAGATGATAGTTTTAGCAAGTTGACAAGGAATATATGTTATAGTGCTCCTTACAAATAATCTTAATGTCTCCAGTCTGAAAACAATGGATAATAGATAAATATTAAAACAGAGACTTTAAACATAAATATGCATTTACAGGTTCCATTTTTTATTTTTTTTTGTTTTTGCAATACTTAACTTGAAAACAGGGCCGTCTTTAATAGTGATTGGACCCTGGGCAAGTATTTGTTTGGGCCCCCTGGGCCCTGCCCCCTCCCCTGCATGCAATCCCGCAATCCATCGCAATGTTACCCCCCCCCCCCCCACACACACACATATGCCATAATTGTTGTGCCATTCAGATGCCAGTAATATAGTGCCTTTCAGATGCCAGTAATATTGTGCCATTCAGAGTGCAGTATTATTGTGCCAGTCAGAGCCCAGTAATATTGTGCCAGTCAGAGCCCAGTAATATTGTGCCATTCAGAGCCCAGTAATATTGTACCATTCAGAGCCCAGTAATATTGTACCATTCAGAGCCCAGTAATATTGTGCTAGTCAGATGCCTGTAATATTGTGCCAGTCAGAGCCCAGTAATATTGTGCCAGTCAGAGCCCAGGAATATTGTGCCAGTCAGATACCAGGAATATTGTGCCAGTCAGATACCAGGAATATTGTGAAATTCAGACCCCAGTAATATTGTGCCAGTCAGATGCCTGTAATATTGTGCCAGTCAGATGCCTGCAATATTGTGCCATTCAGAGCCCAGTAATAATGTGCCAGTCAGATGCCTGCAATATTGTGCCAGTCAGATGCCTGAAATATTGGGCCAGTCAGAGCCCAGTAATAATGTGCCAGTCAGATGCCTGCAATATTGTGCCAGTCAGATGCCTGCAATATTGGGCCAGTCAGAGCCCAGTAATATTGTGCCAGTCAGATGCCTGCAATATTGTGCCATTCAGAGCCCAGTAATAATGTGCCAGGCAGATGCCTGTAATATTGTGCCAGTCATATGCCTGCAATATTGTGCCAGTCAGAGCCCAGGAATATTGTGCCACTCAGAGACCAGTAATATTGTGCCAGTCAGATACCAGGAATGTTGTGCCAGTCAGATACCAGGAATATTGTGCCAGTCAGATACCAGGAATATTGTGCCAGTCAGGTGCCTGTAATATTGTGCCAGTCAGATACCAGGAATATTGTGCCAGTCAGAGCCCAGGAATATTGTGCCAGTCAGAGCCCAGGAATATTGTGCCAGTCATATACCAGGAATATTGTGCCAGTCAGATACCAGGAATATTGTGAAATTAAGACCCCAGTAATATTATGCCAGTCAGATGCCTGCAAAGCCCCCCCCCCCCCTTCCCTTGTACTTACATGAACCTGCTCTGTATCCCTCGCCGGATGTCTCCTCCGTGCAGTCTTCCCTCTTGCACGGAGGAGGGAAACAGTCACCGGATGTGACGCAACGTCACATCCGGCGTCAGTTTTTTTTTTTCCGGCCGTCGCATCCATCGGATGCGGCTTGCCGGGAAAAAGCGTTCACAAGCGCAATGCGCTTTGAACGCGGCAAGCAGGGGCTGGGGGCCCACGGGACAGCTGCCTTGGGGCCCCCCAGAAGTAACTGGGCCCAGGGCAGCTGCCCTGTTTGCCCCGCGTTAAAGACGGCCCTGCTTGAAAACCAATTTTAGTTTGGGGATTGCTCCTTCCCAAAATGACATCAGCATCTCCTGGGAGCCAATCAGTTGTCTCCCATAGATACATAAGGATGCACACTCAACATGTGCAGTGACATCACACAAATGTCCTGCCCCTCGAATCAATGCTGTCAGAAAAAGGAAAGCAGCAGCTTACCTCTGAATGAAGTTCTTACAGCACATGCATAGTGCAAGAGGAAAGGCAAGGGAGAGCTGAAGCAGTATAATTAGAAATACTTTCCAAGTATGCTTTTAATTTAGGTTTGATCTCATTGTAACATAATCTGCACACATCACCTTTTGTTATACTAATTACCAATTATATGTGTTATTTGACCATCATGAAGAATACACAAATAAATAAATAGTTTTTCAATTACACTTCCTTTATGACAGATATTCATTAAAAATCAACTGTATTTTATGTTGCAGGTTATACATTGTTAGAGTTTCAACACAAAAAGATTTATTAAAAAGTGAAATGTGAAGGGGTCAAATCTCAGGTGAAAACTCATGACAGTGGTATGCCAGATAATACATCCCCCCACACCAATAAATTACACAGACACAGGAGTGGCTAGAAAGGATTTATTTATCAGAAAAATAAATGCTGCAACATAAAACTAACATCTTAAGGTAGCTGTAAACATAAACAGGTAATAATATACAGACCAAATGTTTAATAACAACCTGGTATCAATAAACTGTAACCATAGTAATATAAGCATTACTTATCACGAATATATTAGCAGTAGCGTGTCACTTATCCTAGCCCACCTAGGATACGGCCCCGGAGGATCTGGTCAACCCCTGAACTGGCACCAAACCTCGGGGACCCCTGCCATAGCCAATGCGTGTGATACCTTGCGCGCAATAGGCTCCTCCACACAGCTACCGCTTTTCAGATGCCAGACTGGAGCATCAATTTACATAGATCCAGCCCTCCTAGGATACAGCCCCCGAGGATCTGGTGTAGGCGTAATCCATGTCCTTGTGACTACTGGCGTCAATATTATGCAAAGTAGCCACACCTCACTCTCCCAGGGACAAGTCCATGAGGAGACTGTGCAGATAGCTCACACAGCTACTGCACCCCGGTTGGCCATAATCCATGACAGCCAACCCCTGCACTGGCACCAAACCTCGGGGACCCCTTCCATGCGCGTGATGCATTGTGCGCTGTAGTGTCCTCCACACAGCTCCGTGCATTTCTGATGTCAGACTGGAGCATGAAATTACAGAGATCCAGCGCACCTAGGATACGGCCCCCGAGGATCTGGTGTAGGCGTAATCCATGTCCTTGTGGCTACTGACATCGATATTATACACAGTAGTCATACCTCACTCTCCCAGGGACAAGCCCATGGGGAGCCCGTGCAGATGGCTCACACAGCTACTGCACCCTGGTTGGCCATACCCCATGACAGCCAACCCCTGCACTGCACCAAACCTCGGGGACCCCTTCCGAAGCCAATGCGTGTGATACATTGCCCGCTATAGTGTCCTCAACACAGCTCCTGCTTTTCTGATGCCAGACTGGAGCGTCACATTATGTAGATCCAGCCAGATGGCAGTCAGATGTACATAGTCCGTACGACACAGGGAGCCATCAGAACCATTGAGATCAGTGTGACATGCAATCATGCCACGCTTGAAAGTCATGATGTGGAAGAGATAGTTCCATTCAGTTTTTCCTAGCTCGCTCTTTCCCCTTAGGGCTATGAGCTACACACCATGATAACCTCGGCCACAGCCTGCAGATATCAGCTTTATTAAGCAAACCAACCCCTTAAGGGGAATTAAATACAAGGCTTTACCTCTGAGATGCAGGACCTGATCGGGACACAGATTGTAAAAGGAGTTGCGTTATAGCTGACCACCAGAATCTGTAAACAACTAACCCTTGGATAGTGATGCCATCATGACTAAATCTCAACTGCTCATCAATGGGGCAGAGCAAGGTCAGCTTGGCTCCCCAAAAACACCATTCAATGTTCTGATATCCAGACCGTACACTGACTGGGAAATTAAAACTGACTCAGCGAACTGTAAACTGCATCTATTTAATTTCTTTCTTACTTTTTATATATTTATCAGATTGATTGATTTTATTATAAACACAGAAATTCTTCCATGTTTATTAAAAGCCCTTTTTATTTATATTTTACATAGATGTCATGAACATGTTGAAACACTAAATTCACAACTGAAAACCAAACCAAACTATTTGTTAACATGTACTGTGATGCTAGATCAGGTGAGGCCTAATCTAAGTAGTAAATCTGACAGCACCCTTTCATCTTTACCACACCCTCACAC
Source organism: Pelodytes ibericus (assembly GCA_036172795.1). NCBI lineage: Eukaryota > Metazoa > Chordata > Amphibia > Anura > Pelodytidae > Pelodytes > Pelodytes ibericus. The sequence goes on from CM069860.1 coordinate 109,572,492, forward strand.
AGCCCCCCATCATGAAGCCTCTGTAGCAGTACCTATTCTGAATGAATGTGTGCTGAATGAGGAGGGTGTCAAACCCAGGGTTGACAGTCATTGACTGCAGTTGTGACAAACTGATAGTATGTTAGAGCCTTACCATCAATGTGCACTTGCAACCCTGCGTGCAAGACTGTAAGAATTGTGTGAGGCGGTGCATAAGACAAGTAGGGGAGTCATGTAATGACAAAATAGATACTTTTAGGCCCTGGTCAGTCTTTGACCCTAATGGCACCAAAGAGAGCCCCAGAGAAGGCTAAGTTAAACAACTTTGTCTAAATGTCTGAAGAACATACAGAAGGCAAGATTGCTATGCTATGCAATAAAATTGCATAGGTGACAGATCTACTAGTATCGTGCTGCTTGTAACCCCTGCAGTATCTCCGCAAAGCAATCTAATAAATTCTTGGTTAAGTCAGTGTGACACATAAGCTTGAAGTAAGCTGCTATCGTTGACAGTTTCCCATTTACAGACGGAACATAAATGCTATCCACAAACATCTGTCCAATAAACCACAAGAAGACAGAGTTAATCCCATCTACGGTCTCTGGGTTACCCGCACTCACATTGAAGAAACAATCACCATTGCTCTCAAACTTTGTTACACGCAGTCCAAGTGGCATGTACCATGGACTGGTGTATTAACATACTCATGTTCCGTCTGCTACTGTCCAAATCTGGGATGGGAGTGGCTTCTCCATCCGCCTCGGGTGCCAGCAGCTGACACCATTGCATTGGACATGTTCCCCGGATGATTGACCGCCGTGGTTGCCAGAACTGGAGATGATATTGGATACTGGGAGAACAGCAGTGGGCTGACCTCAAGTCGAACCTTACCTGCGCTGTCCAGCAGGAGAGGCGTGTGGAGGACACTGGGTGTGAGCTTTGACTACAGGAACTCCACACTGCACTTCATGGTAAGAAACCAGGGTTGATGAGCCAGGACAGCAAGGCTTCAATGGCCTGTAGCCCTGGGGGAACCCAGGCCGCTGGCTGCTATGTTCTCTGGGGCCCCTTTGTAGAGAAGGGGCGTCCCCACCGATGACTCATTTTTGCAATGTGCTGCAAGGCTGCTGTGAGCCTGCATGAAGTCTATTATTAAGACCACGTGACACTGTGGTTCAATTACTTCATTCACAGACCTGCCCTTCGCATAGGACAGGTGGTGAATAAGACAGAAGGTACCCAGCTCCTACTTATGAACAAATTATGAAGTGGAATTGATGCAAATGGGCTACCCAATAATCCCAAAGTGACCCCTTTCTGCAGCTTGTCATAAACCACCCCAAGGAATTGGACAGCTGATTTTGGATTGAAGAGCACTTTAAAAGAGAATTCGGTTTGGATGGGATAATGTAAAAACCCTGAATGCAACAGCCAGCCAATAAACGGTCTGGATACCTATCAAGCCAAGGGATCATTGGCTTGACAGCTACATGAATCTACCACTTTACCCAAGTTGAGGTGGCAGATCCCCCTTCTCCTTGGCGCTGCCTTTGAAGCACTTAATGAGTGGGTGATTGTCCCCCCAACCAGAGCAATCCTGCTTTAATTACTGCCAACATGAGCCACTTTTAGTTTAGAGGCAGTTGGATTAACAGCACTGCGGCCAGGCGCTATGACCCTCAGCCACAGTGCAATGTCTTTCTGATCTTAATTTATATTTTGCCTGACCGACATATGCTGATGGAACTGCTCGTCATATTCTAGACAGGCCTGGCCAGAGTAAACACTGGACATCTCACGGATCGAGTAAATGACTCATACTGTTTTTTAACTACATTTTGATTTTTGCAGTCTAATGACATGAGATAAATTAACTCAGGTTATTGAATATACCTCAATATCTCCTCTTCTCCTAATCCTCTCTTGAGCTCCTCATAAACACTGCGTCTAAATTAAACTTTTTCAAGGGGAGAAGGGAAAATAATTCCACGTACTCCATGTTCCCTGATTTTTTAATTAATTATTTTTATTTTAACTTCCTGCTCTAGGTGAGCCCCCACAAAACAGACATAAACATCACATCAGGCTGAATCTGATACCTACCATATTTGTATTTCTCCTTGGCCTTCCTTGGCCTTTTTCAGATATGCCCCGTGGTGGGAACTGTTGGCATTGGCACCACTGGAGCTACTGAAGGCACACATGCCCCAGCAACCACTTCTAAGGTTACCACTGACACCGTTGTATGAGAGCAAGGCAAAGGGCTGAAGTGGTTGAAGCGAATGCAGCCACAAATGCTCCCTATACTTGTGCAGGGGAAGGGGAACCCGCGTGCATAAGGGAACTAGTTTCTACTGCCTTTAAGATCTCCCTGAGCCCTGATACTAGCTGTGAGAGCATGCTAGCATCTCCCACCGGGGGCACTGGAAAATGTCTGTGGCCCTATCCTCAGTATTGGAAACCTCCCCCAATGTATTATGTTGCGAGTGAGTTTCAGGATGAGAGTGTAAAATAGTAAAAGGGGTAAATAAAGACTCACCACTGGACATGTTCCCTGGAGGACGGACTGCCGTGGGTGCTGGAACTGGAGATACTCTTGGAAACTGGGAGAACAGCAGAGGGCTGCAACCCAGTGAACCTTCTCTGCGCTGTCCAGCAAGAGGAAGGTAAGCTGCAAGCGCAGCAGGAGAGAAGTGTGGAGGACACTGGGTGTCTGACTCTAGGGAACTCCACACTGCCCTAAAAATCCTTCTTGTAGCTGCAGTGCAGAAACGGGATAATGAGCCAGGACTGCAAGGGTTAAACGACCTGTGGCACTGGGGGAACCCAGTCCGCTGACAGCTATGCCCTCTGAGGCCCCTCTGTAGAGTCGGGTGTCTCCAGAGGACTCATTTTCTGGGGAATGCATTGTGGTGCAAGGCTGCTGTGAGCCTGCGTGAAGTCTATTATTGTGACCACGTGACTCCGTGGCAGCACCAAGCTGGAAGACCATGTGGTATGAACACCCAGGGCACGCGTGCTGCTGTGCTGCTGTGCTGCTGTGCTGCTGTGATGGAAAACAATGGAAGTGATATGCTGGAGAGCACTATTAGTGTTCACCAGCGGCATTATAAGAAGGTGAGAGGGTAATGACAAGCAGTGACATGCTCCTATGATTTGCAAGGATGTGATACTAGGAAGCTGGGGCTCCAGAGGAAGTGAAAGGCATGGCTCTCCCTGTATTATTAGTGGGGGCCATCTACCTCCATTTTGCTGTGGACTGGGAGGGGCAGACACTGTTAGAGATACTGCACCAGATGCAGGCAGCCAGGCCTTGGGGTCTTGTTGCTAGAGGGCTTAGTGGGGACAGTGGGCAAAGGGGGAGGGCTGGTACTAGATGGTGTAGGGTTTAATTATTGAGATACTAACCACCCCTTGCTGTGCCCTTACTGGTCACAGGATATGATAGACAAGGTGTGTTGTGATGACTGACAACCCCTGTCATGATGGCCTTTTATATATTCTTTATTTCAGGCCAATACTTTTTTAAACTTGTGGTTCCTATTCCTTAGTATACAAATGAAGTACAGTATGTTGTGTTTCAATCTTGAACTTTTTTCCTCCTAATAAATCTGCCCAGGGATATTGAATGTGCAACATCTGAAAGAAGACACTTTGGCTGAAACTCACAAAAGCTAGTCATAGCCTTCTAAAACAGAATGTACCTGTTGTTAGATTATAACCTTCTGTATACACTGTATATGTTTATTGGTTTTATCTATTTATCTCTATCAAGAAATGTATACCCAGTATGTTCTCTAATAAACTTTCCTAAATAAATATGTATTTAATTTTTTGTGTCTTACATGTGTAATTTTTTGCTCTGTTTAATATCTGTGTACTATGAAGGATATACTTTAAAGGAGAAATTTTAACTCTTACTGATAAACTGATACTTTCTAAATTAAAAATAAAAACCTATTTAATCTATTCATACTCTAATAAACATGAAAAGTACTTGCTTAAAATGGATATTATTACAAAATTTGTTTGTGCATGCAAATAAGTTACAGCACAGAATAGACCTGAAAAAAGTACTTATTTTGTGTATATGTTGAACTTTTCACTAATCATGTCACATATGTCTGCATCTTTCCTGCTAAAACTCTAGCTTGAACTTGTTACATTGCCTGCAATGTATTCTCAGCTCATTGAGTGTGTGGAAGCTTTACACCAAATTACACATCTCTATGGAGATACTGACACATCTCTATTGAGATATTTCTCATTACGCTAATATTCTCCATTGTTATGTGCAATTTGAGTTAAAAAACTGAGATTTGTTTTCAGAAATAAGAGCAATGTGTAAATAATACTGCATTTTAAAAAGTTGCCAGTTCATGAAATTAATATGTGATCTAAAAATCCATTTTTTTTAATTATTAGTTAATTGTTTTGATGTTCTCATTACTTAAACATAAAATGTACCTATTGGATGCTTTCTGAAAGAGCATGCCCAGGCATAATTTGAGGGTACCTGTAGAGATGCATGGTCATTCCCAATAGAATTTGCATGACTTCAGGTGTACAGTAATTGTCGCATTTCAAAACATTGTGTTACTAGTACAGTAGACTCACAGTGTTGACTACTAATTAGAGTGTACAGCATAAAGACTGGTGTGCTTTGTATTTATTTTTCATTTCTCCTTCTTCTTCTTACTTTCGTCTTTTCTTTTCCTCTAGTTCTTTTCTTTTTAGTAAGATCAGTTAGATTAACTTTGACTTTTAAATTAACTTAATAATAAACACCCCATAATGGTTTTAGATTGCCATATATATTCTTATGATTGAATTTTAGATTAAAAATAACACACAAATCCTTTTATTAATTATTTCACAAACATGATTTGAGTGTTAGAAATGTTCTAATATTATACTTTCTTGGTGTTAACTTAGATCCTTGTAACTTATAAAAGATATTTAAAATAGGTTTGCATCTATTATTGATATGCCATATCTATTGGAAATACATAACATATAAATATATGTATTTGTAAATATACTTATTTGATTGGCCGCAACTAACTTTGTAATAGGAACATGTTTTTGATATTTATATTGTATTTGCTGTATTTCTTGTAACTATTTCATTAAAAAAAAAAAATTGGAAAAAATTTCTCCAAAAAAAGATTTGTGTCATTCCGTCAGCGTGCTTTAATAAAGTAGTCGCCGTTATGAATGTGTGATAATTATTTAGTGGCTTTTTGATTTGCGATGACCAACCTTTCAAAGGGATAACACTTCAGAGACATGTATAGAATATGTCCTCATGCAACTCTGTGAGTCTGTGACTCACTGGCTTGATTGAGCATCCCAGTTTTGAGCAATATCATTAACCTTAATATTCAGCCGTCTATACAGCTGTTGTGTAGCTGTTCCAGCTAAGTATTATAATAGATTTTGTCCAAAATGGCTGAAGTAATAACATAATGGAGAATAATAATGAAGGAGGGAAAACTGGGACAGAGTAACTGATGGAGGAGAGCACTGAGTGGATTGCACAGGAATGAGAGGGACTAATGTGGGCAAGACTCCAAGTTGTTAAAACCAATCAGGCAGGTGGAGTACTCCAAATTCGGGTAACATACATTTACTTAATACTCCTGATATTGGCTGGAGAATGGAATAAAAAAGTGTAGAAGAATTAAACTTATTTTAAACACAAAAATGTTTGTTTTCAATTATAATTATTATAATAAAAGCATTTTTAAAATGTAATAAAAAATATTTTATATTATTTTAAGTTAATTCACTTAATTATTTTTTTATTCAATTAAAGTATCATGTCATTTTTAAAATTATTTTTATTTTATTAAACTTTGGGACATTTAAAAAACTAAAGTCCTCCCGAAATAGCCCAATTTAAAAAAAATAACCTTATACTTTAATTAAATACAAAAAAATAGCCAAAGTCCTCCAATGAACTTGTATGATTCTAACATTATATGATGAATGATGTACGGAGGTGCCATCAATAATTCGGAGGTGCCCTCCGCAGTTCAGATGAACTATTCTGGGACTGATTATCATCACAAATTGGATCCACCCTCCAACAGTGATCCCCAAATAATCCCCACATGGAGTAAAAAAAAAAAAGGCTCAATTATTTAATGCAAAAATAAACCCTAAAAAAAACATTTCTAGTGTGAAAAAAATGGGAACAAAATACATGTAAATGGCTTGTGCGTCCCACAAAGTTAACCAAGATTTTTTGAAATATCTTACTCATTTGTGAAAGATGACACATATTTTTTATGACATGTTCGCTTTTAATGAGTCATGCAAAAACATTTAAGTCACTGTATAATTGCTGTACCATTAAAGGTTGGAATGTATGTCAATAACTGGCAAAATAGCCAACCAATCATATAATGAATGTATTGCTCCTGCAGAATGATATAATTTTAGGAAAGCAGCTAGGACAGTCTCGGGTGTGTGCAATTTATATGGCTGTGCATGGAAGTGTCAGTATGTTTCACCCCATTTCAACCCACCGCACCCTCAATTAGTCTGAACATAAGGAATAGTGCACATTGATAATTATATACGAGTAATGGAAATATTATTCCTTGTGATAATAGACATTTTGTGTGATGATTTTGTCAAATCCAGCTCACATAGGACATTAACAAGTTTGGTCCTTTGGAGAAATGGAAACCAAATCCCATGGGCTTAGAGCATCTTTAACAAGAGTCTTTCACCGCCATTGACCTTTAGGGATTTATTCATGAATCCCCTTATTTTTATGGTTAATTTGGATGCCCGAATTCCCTACAATTTGAGTCAGTAAGGTGATTCAAATTGTCCTTTAATCGCAACGAATTGAATTGAAATGCTCAACTACCAAAATAACCCAAAATGCACCTGAAATGACCCAAAATACACCTGGAACCACTTGAAATGCACCTGAAATATATGATCTCAAACTTATGTTTAAAAAAACCTCAGTTAAATAAATAAATAATAAAAAAAAGTATTATAAAATACAATAAAATGCATTATTTGATAATCATACATGTAAAATAATAAAAAACAAATATATATATATATATATATATATATATATATATATATATATTACTATACATATATAGACATATTAATGTCAGTGCAGTGATGTGGTCAGAGTGGTGGAAGTGGTTCCCACTGCAACTTGGACCTACCGGGGCTCGGACGACCCCTGCGATGCATTGATAAGAAGTATGGGTGCAAAGCTGTAGTGTGGCAAGTGATGTGTGGACAAAGCTGGTACTGTGAAAAGTAGGGTTGTATTGAATTGGTGGTTGTAAAGAGACGTCTCCTCCCGGGGTTACTTTTCTCGAAGCCCTAAATGGATGTCAATGGAGTCCCAAATAATTCACTGGCCTGCCTGCTCTTTGTCCCCAAGAATCACACACGACACAGTTGTTGGTACAGCAGTAAAACGAAGAACCTGGCACTCCTTGGAATCTGAGATCACTGGGGCATGGGACACAAAGTGGCTTTCGAGCCGTCCCAAATCATTGCCCAATAAAACATCAGCAGGGAGAGCCAGGCATGATGTTTATCTCCCTGATACCCTTCCCGGCACCCCATTCTAGGTGAACATGGGCCATAGGCAGCTCATATACTTGTCCCCCAGCTACTCGGACATCCACTTTGTAATCCAGCTGTTGGGTGTCTGGCAATGCCTGGGGTTGCACCATCGTGAGGGTAGCTCTGGAATCTCGAAGCCCTTCAAGTAGCTTGCAATTGAGATGGACTGGCTGATAGAGGTGTTCCCAGTTGTTGACGTTTGGCTGCTGCAGTGAGGTCACTTCGTTGTGGGGCCCCCATCAGTTGGACTCCCATGTCGATTCAGGAGGATAGTATTCCTCAGCATAGAGGGTCATCACTTCACTGGAAGACTCAAGGGGTTGACTCACACAATGAGCCTGTCGTGGAAAAAGGGGACAGGGCTCGGAGATGTCCGTGAGGGGGACAGTGGGCTCAGACCTCGGGGTCAGAACTGACGGCAATTCCTTCAGATGTGCCCAACCTGCCCACCGTGCAAGCAGCCAGTGGGGTTCACCACATGTCAAAATGGGGGCAATCTCAAGCGCCCATTCTAGTATCCCGAACGTCCGTCTGTAGGTGTCCGGGGTAATGGCATAACGTGCCAACAGTCTCTTTTTTACTTCTGGGTAGTCTCTGCTCCACTCATCAGGGATGGCCCGGTATGCTTATGCAGCTCTTCTAGAAAGCTTTCCTACCAAAATAGGGACCCACTCTCCCCGGGGAATCTGATGGAGCTGAAATTGTCTCTAAAAGCCTTGCAGAAATCTGTCAATATCTCCAATAGCATCATCAAAGGCTTTATCTCCCCGATTGCTACCTCATCTGTGGTCAAACTGGCAATTAATTTGTTTGCCCTCTCTCGCTCCACCATCTGCATAACCCGTTCAATTACCTCGAAGGGAGGGTTAGGGCCATATGTGGCTAAGCGGCTCCGGACCCTCAGGGTAACAATATCCTGCTCCAGTGGGCATGGGGCTCAAAGGGGCATTCTGATCCACCGGGCTCCTTGTCCCCTCTTCCTCTAGGTCCACCAGTTTGGCAATGAGTTCGTTCTTTTTTAGTCCAGTGGGGTCTTATCAGGGCCGGACTGGCCCACCGGGATACCGGGAAAAATCCCGGTGGGCCGCCTTCTCCAGGGCCGCCTTGGCCACTTAAAGCCAATAGGCGGCCGCCACCACTATAAGAAGTTCGGCTGCTGCAACATCCGGCGGCAGCAGGCGAATTTCTTAAAGTGGCGACGGCCGCCGAACTGCTTAAAGTGGCGGCAGGACACTTTAAGAAGTTCGGAGGCTGCCGCCTCTTTAAGAAATTCGCCTGCTGCCGCCGGATGTTGCAGCAGCAGTTCCTGCGCGGTGCGGTGAGGAGGAAGAGACAGCAGGGTGAGTGAGAGCACGGGGAAGGGGGAAAGGGGAAGAGACACTACGGGGAAAGAGTGACACTACAGGGGTAGGGGGAAAGAGTGACACTACAGGGGGGAGGGGGAAAGAGTGACACTACAGGGGGGAGGGGGAAAGAGTGACACTACAGGGAGAAAGGGGGTAAGAGTGACACTACAGGGGGGAGGGGAGAGGTGAGAGAGACACTACAGGAGAGAGAGAGACGCTACGAGAGTGACAGAGAGAGAGAGACGCTACGAGAGAGAGAGAGAGACGCTACGAGAGAGAGAGAGAGACGCTACGAGAGAGAGAGAGAGAGAGAGAGAGACGCTACGAGAGAGAGAGACGCTACGAGAGAGAGAGAGAGAGAGAGAGAGAGAGACGCTACGAGAGAGAGACGCTACGAGAGAGAGAGAGAGAGAGACGCTACGAGAGAGAGAGAGAGAGAGAGAGAGAGAGGCTACGAGAGAGAGAGGCTACGAGAGAGAGAGAGAGAGAGAGAGAGAGATTCATCTATTGAAGATAGAATTCATATATTGCCCTAGGCAGGCTTTTATATCAGTCTTATCTATAAATAATACTCTGTTCAGATGTGTTTTTAAAACATGCATGGTTTCCCCTTTTATGAACAAAAAAAATTATATTATGCTATGGGGCTGGTTTAAAAATGTTATGCTATGGGGCTGGTATACAATTTTTTTCCAGGGCTGGTTTTTGTTCCCAGTCCGGCCCTAGGTCTTATCCCTTGCGGATTAGCAAGTCCTGTAGGGTCACCACGCTCAATGTCTTGTACATTTCTGCCATCTTAGTTTCCTGGGCACAATTGCTGTAATAATCCGCTTAGGCTTGGTTTCAAGGAGTATACCAAAGCTGACACCAGTGTAAAGGGACGTCTCCTTCCAGGGTTACTTTTCACCTAACCCGCAATGGATATCAGCCAGAGTCTCAAATAATTCACTGTCTTGCCTGCTCTTTGTCCCCAAGAATCACACACAACACAGTGGTAGGTACAGCAGTAAAAAATGAAGAACCTTTATTACAGGGAATAGCAGTTTTTTTATACAGTAAAATAGCAGATAATGTTTGATTGAACAATAGGTAATGTTGACAGTAAACAGTTAGATTTTCAGATTGCATAATTTGGACTGGCTAGGCACCAATTGGAGTGAGACTTCTAAAACAGTCAACAATCGGGACACAAGGTGCAGGCAACTTCAGCGCCAGACACTTTTAATCCCTTTACCAAGGAGAGCCAATGGGGAACCTGCTGACAGAGGTGGCCTAGAAGTGACCAATCAGAAGGGCGCCTACATTCCTATTGCTTCCCCTGGTTCTTCACATAGGTATAATTTGGTGATTATGTGATGCACAGTTAGGGGGCACTATGGCAATTTTGCAAAGTGGCCCAGTGGTTTCTTGTTATCAACCTGCCTAACGCACTCACAAATGTAAGTATACCCTTTCCTTTCCACAGGGCAGAATGGAGCAAATCAATATTGCCATCCAGACGTTGGAAATTAAATGATATTCTTTAATACATGACATGATGATGGGAGGGTACAAGTATCCTAACTACTGTTGATAATGATCAATAACCAGTGATGTGATGCCACCCTACAGCTGACATGACATCAAAGGTATTGTTATTCCACACAAGCTTTTATGTTGTGTGTAAAATAATATAGGTTAATCCACTTGCATACAAAAACATGTGAATTCCCTAACTTTTATTGTCGTTATTAATTTGCATATGGGAGTAATGTGTGTGTCAAAATGTTACTTTAAAAATAATGGTTTGGTCGAGTAAATTGCACCATTTAGGCTAATGAATATTTTGAAAAATGTCTCCAGTCATCAATTATTTCTTCAAATATGCTATTACAGCAATTATTTAGCAATTTGCCTGTGACTGTATAGGAATGAATGAATTTGGATAGTGTGTATATCTTGACATGGTTATCTAAATGAATATTGAAATTATCAATATATAATGTAAGGTGTATCTTAAGTCATCATAACATCTCAAAAAATGTTTGCTAAATATAAGTCAATATTTAAGATTTACAATTTGCCTCGTAGTTTTCTTGTTTTTCTTTTCTTTTCTTCTAAACATTGAAAATACACATATTTTCAGTAGCACAAGAAATAACAATAAAATAGCAAATACAAACATTCTGTATATACTTTCCTTTTTCCTTTATAAGAATACCTTCCCAAGAAAATGTTTAAAAATTACAACAAACAATTAGTGTTGAGCGAACCCGAACCGCACTGTTCGGATTAGTACCGAACATTACGTTTTTTGGACCCCGGACCCGAACGCGGACCTTCCACTGTATGTTCGTGTTGGAGTTCGGGGTTCGACATTCGGTTTATAGACTTTCGGTTTATAGAATAGCAATAGCATTACATGTATTCTATTAACCGAAAGTCTATAAACCGAATGTCGTTCGGTTTATAGACTTTCGGCTTATGGAATACATGTAATGCTGTTGGCTTTCTATAAACCGAAATAGAGTCCCCATTCATAAGAATTTCTCATGAATGGGGACTCTATTTCGGTTTATAGAAAGCCAATAGCATTACATGTATTCCATAAGCCGAAAGTCTATAAACCGAACAACATTCGGTTTATAGACTTTCGGGTTATAGAATAGCAATAGCATTACATGTATTCTATAAACCGAAAGTCTATAAACCGAATGTCTTTCCGTTTATAGACTTTCGGCTTATGGAATACATGTAATGCTATTGGCTTTCTATAAACCGAAATAGAGTCCCCGTTCATAAGAATGGGTCAATTGACCTATTTCTATGAATGGGGACTCTATTTCGGTTTATAGAATAGCAATAGCATTACATGTATTACATCTGAGAGTCAAATAGAACCGTCAAATACTGTGCTAACAGCGCACTTTGAAAAATTCTAATAGTTTTGGGTGGTAAATAGTACATATGCGTCTTGTGGTGCACTTCATATCTGAGAGTCAAATAGAACCGTCAAATACTGTGCTTACAGCGCACTTTGAAAAATTCGAATTGTTTTGGGTGCTAAATAGTACATTTGCGTCTTGCGGTGCACTTAATATCTGAGAGTCAAATAGAACAGTCCAATACTCTGCTTACAGCGCATTTTTGAACCATTCTGGCTACCTCCTCCTGCTCCTCCAGCGCCGCTTCAACCTACACCGCCACGGTCACCGCCTCCTCAACCTATGGGTCACTTAGTATAAACTGAAAGAGAATTCCCTGCACTCCAACCCTCTCTCAAATTGATAATTCTGTTGATCCTCCTGGCAACCATGCCTTAGATTTAGATTTATGTTCTTCCAAAGCTAAAATCAAAGATTCCATCTAGTGCTATTTTATGGCTCAGCTGTATTTTTAATTTGTATGTATTTTATGTTATTTGAAGTTATTTCCCTATCCATATTTGTTTGCAGGGCACTTGTCCTACTCTTACCCACATTTTACTTCCTTTTGCAGCCCTCTAGCCCTTTCCAGGACTTTTTAGAGGCATTTTAGTGCCCAAAAGTTCGGGTCCCCATTTACTTCAATGGGGTTCGGGGTCAAGTTCGGGGTCAAGTTCGAGCCCGAACCCTGACTTTTTTCCGAAGTTCGTCCGAACCCGCCGAACCCGAACATCCAGGTGTCCGCTCAACTCTACAAACAATACAACACCCATAATACGATAATCTAGTTCAATCTAAATAAGTACAAATTAAACTCACAGAAACTAGGAATAGAGGAGACTTACATAAATAATTGATTTTTTTGATCCATGATTTCCAGGATTCTATTTTTGGATTGTTATACTTTCCCTACCTACTAATACCCAATTCCATCTTATATTGAGTGGAGACTTGATATAGGGATAGGGATATCTGTGGATTTCCTACAATGATATGAACGCTTGCCGCTTTTCCCCTGGAGTGTAATAGGCCAAGCTAGATTCAACAGAACGACATTAGATAATTCTTATTCTATACCAGTTAATCTTTCAATATAACTGATTATACCTCTCCATGGTTTATTAATTTCTCTGCATGACCAACAATGTTCACATAATCTGCCTCATTTGCACCGCATCTCCAGCAAGAAGAAGACGAAGTCGATCTAGATAATTTTGATTCATCACTTTATATTAAATCTCCACCAAATTCAAACAGTCTTCTGCTACTTATCTCTCTTATTGCTTTTAACCAGGTTTTATTGTAAATTTTTATGTCCAGGTCTCTTTATACTCTTAAGAAGGTAAATACCTCTCCTGATATGTTCTTCTTAGATCTGATGAAAGGACTTGATTTGACCATTTAAAATCAAATCTGCTTGATACCTTTGCTAAACCAAGATTTCAGATTTAAATCTACAGTGTTATAACCTAGTATTTGTATTTTAATACCTTCCAACCTATGGATCATAAGATCCACTATTTTATCTTTTCCTGTAAATAGATTTTCAGATTTAGGGAATATATTCCAAAATATCTTATTCAAAGATTCAATCTAGGAGATTATTCCTAAACTATGCTTCCTCAATAGCATTATCATTTCAAGTGAGAAATTTGTGCTGTAAAGTCGCTAGGGGGTGGCACACAAAAACACTATATTTCACAAAATGGCGGTGCCCAGTCACACTTGTTAAGTGACATATTTTATTAAATACAGTCACATACCAAAAACAAAAGACATATCTGAAATCAACAACACAAAAATAAAAAAATAAAACCTTTTCATTTTTTGGTGGGAGTGTCTCTTTAAATGAAGCCTGAACAAGCCCTAACCAAGGAGTTGGAACTTTCAGTGGTAGTATGTGGAAAATATAATTCAATTTAGGGAAAATATTTGCCATAAGCACATTGATGCAGAGACTTTCAAATCTTTCAGCTGCCTATTAGTTTGTTTCATTAATGGTAATATATTAGCCTTCATCAAATTATTTATATTCCTTGAAATCCTGATTCCAAGGCAAGTAAATTCCTTTTTTTACCCACACAAAACTAAATGTATTTTTTATTTCATTCCTACCTTCGGAACTCAAATTTTTGGACATTATCGGTGTTTTATCTATATTCAGCTTATAATTAGAGAATGCACTATAATTTAATATGATTTCCATTAGTTCTTATATTGACTTAAAGGGATCTTTTACTGTGATCAAGATATCATCTGCATAGACTCTGATATTATATTACTTTAAATTTATTCTGGATCCACTAATTCCTTCACAGTTTCTTATGTCATTCGCCAAAGGCTCTATGGAAAACAAGTGGCACCTCTGTCTGGTTCCATTCCTAAAAGGCAACCAGTCTGAGGATACTCTTATTCATATCACTCTCGCCTTTGGGACGTATATAGAGCCATGATCATCTAGGCAACCCATCCCAAAAGCCTCCAATGTACCTGACAGGAAGTACTACCTGATCCTGTCTAAGGCCTTCTCTGCATCAAACAACAGGGCCAGGAATTCACATCATAATTTTGACTGGATATTTGTATATGTTATTTTCGTTTTTTCATTGTATGACTAAATATGCTTGAATTTATGTTATAAAGAGATTGGAAAGACAAACAATGGATACCATTTACTGAAAACAATAAAAGCTTAAATGTTAAAATATATATATATATATTATGTACTTTTTGGTTCAAAAATGTGCAATTCTCAAAATCCTATTTCAAATAAAATCACCAACTTGCAGTTAAGTTCAAGGCTACAGGTTAAGTGGGAATCTGATTCTTCGTCAGGAAAAGTTTGTTGCATGTCACATTAAGCGAATTGACCCAAACTGACTGTGCCGATTTGGGTAAAATAGTTGTAATGCGCTTAAATTTAACTAAATAGAATTTGGATCTTTTTGAATAACCCCATTCGTAAACAATGGGAAAATCATACATTGATACTTGGTCTCTCTGTTGTGTTACCACACTGACAAAGTATTCATTAGTAGTAGGTTTGTGGAGTTCAGTCTTTTTCCAACTCTTTTTTTTCTATATTCATACATCTGCATCTAGCTCAGTACTGACATTTGGATAAAACCCATTCTATCTTTGCATATGTCTACTGTTGAAATTGACCTATTTAGTCATTCCTCCATATACCTTCAAATATTCTGCTCAAGTGATTAAATAAGAATTGTATCTTTATAAGCAAAAAAGCATAATTCTGCCAACACATGGGCTCACTCGATGGTCTTTGCAGGAAATTTAATTGAGATAAATTGCACAGTTTATATCTAAGTTATTAAACATTTAAATCCATTTAACTTATTTAGCAATAGGAGAATGGATTTAGGCTGTTTTGTGAGAGTTGTCCTTTAAGAAAGAGCTATTTATTATTACTTACAATACTGTAGTAAAATTTGAACTTAATTTTTTTCTAGAAGACAAAGTGAAGATTTTAGCTTTGTATACAAAATATCTTTTTTTTTTTATATATTATTTTTTATTAAGTATATAGATATATTCAGACATACAATTAGGTGACAATAAAAGATAGAACAGGGACAAGGGGAAAGGAAGACAAAACATTTCAAACATCACATATAAATCAAGAGATATTCGATGGTATCTGTTAGCACAAGGGTCCCCTAATATGGAAAGATACATATGAAAAAAAGAAAACAGTAAAAATAAAGAAGAGTATATATAAATTGCTATCCGGAGCGGTGACTAGGAGGGGATAACCATTATCAATTAGTAATTGGGGGTTTTTAGGGAGGGGGGGGCGATACCTCAACCTCAATCCCCAGGGACTACACATCTCCACTCCCACATTTCAACTCCCAATCGGACCACGTCTCCTCCCACAAGGGCCTCCTGGATCCAAAGAAGACCCGTTCAGCGCTTGCCTGGAATTGTATCTGCGTACAGATATCTCCCCAGGGCGGAATATTTATACTTTTCCACGCCCTTGCTAAGCATAGTTTTGTTGCAAGAAATATGTTTATCAATAGATGTTTTTGTTGGGTTTTTATGTCGGGAAACCCGACATGAAATAGAAAGGTTTGGGGCGTCAAAGATATATTTCTCCCTACTATTCTTCGTGTAATATTCGTCATTTGATTTTTAATTGGTGCCAAGAGTGGACACTGCCACCAAATATGTATTTGTGAACCAATCTCCACATGACATCGCCAGCAGATATTATCACTATTGATGTTATATTTTGCCACCCGTACAGGTACCAAATACCATTGATAAAGAAGTTTACAATACTGTTCCTGTAGTTTGACACAATGTACTGCCTTTCTAGTAGTCGCCCAAGCTGAGACCCAAGATTGGTTAGGTAGACTAATTTCTAATTCTCTTTCCCATATCTTTATTGGTTTTGGTTTCTCATCAGTTAGGTAACCTGGCAATTGTTTTTTAACTTTAGAAAAAAGCTTCTTAGAGGTTGTAGAGGTAAAAAAGTCACCCCAGTGATCAGGTTCCGCTGGTGGATTTGAGAGTAGAAAATGTCTAATTCTAGTAAAGTAATTCTAGTATAGTAATCCAGATCCGATATATTGTATATTCTCTGCAGGTTTGGGAATGAATTTATGTTATTATCTAGGTACAAATCTCCTATAGTTTTTATCCCTTTTGATATCCAGGTTTTCAAATCTATATTGTCTATATACCATTGTATGGTCTCAATAGGAGAAGCCATAGATACAGAAATGCGGAGATTAAACCTTCTTTTCATTGTGTGTAGAGATGTAATAAGATTATCAGCTATTAGCCCAGAGGTTTCATTTTACACACTTGTTTATGGGTTACCCAGAGAAGTAAAAACGGATCCAATTGTTTAGTTTTATGTTTCTCAATGGTTAGCCATGCTGGATGTCATGTAGTTGAAATGGGTCCGGGTAGCCCAAACCTCCTTTCTCTATCTCTCTCATAAGAATCTGTCTTGCTATTCTAGGTTTTCCATCCGCCCATACAAATGAAGCGAATAACAATTCCAGGTCCCTGAGAAAAATTTGTGGGACTTTAAGTGGTATAGCCCTGAGGAGATACAAAAATTTCGGCACTACATAAGATTTCAAAATAGCTATTCTGCCCATCCAGGATAACTCAAGGCCTTTCCATCGTGAAAGTAAGGTTCTAAGTTGATTTATCAGTCTCGAATAGTTCAAATTCACTATTTGTTCCAATTTTGGTCAGAAGGCGACTCCTAGATAATCGATGTTATCGAGGGAGTCCCCTCTATAACCGATATTTTCAAGCACCTTTAAATGAGGGCTGTCTAAATATAGGGGTATAATCTGGGTCTTGGATAAGTTTATTTTATAATTTGAGTAGCGGCCGAATAGTTGTATCTCCTTCATCAGAGCAGGGATAGATTCCATTGGAGTAACCAGAGAGAGTAGAACATCATCAGCATAGAGGGTAATAGTACTAGACTGAGAGCCTATCCCTACACCTTTTATTCTTGGGTTTTTCCTAACCATTATAGCAAAAGGTTCCATGGCCATTGCATAAAGCAAGGGAGCCAAAGGACAGCCCTGTCTTGTACCATTGTGAATCCGAAGGGGATCTGATGTCAATGAGGGACCTTTAATCCTAGCAGTTGGAGAGGCATACAATGCCTTCGAGAAGTGTAGGAAGGGTCCCGAGAAGCCAAACGCCCGCATCGTCGCAAAGAGAAACTGCCAGCTGACTCTATCAAACGCCTTTTCGGCGTCCAGTGCCAGCAAGGCAGCAGGAATCTCCTGCAAGTGGATTGTTTCTAGAATGTTAAGTACTTTGCGGGTGTTGGCTTCCGTGGATCCTCCCGGCATAAAGCCCATCTGATCTTGGTGGATTATGTCTAGAATAGCCAATTTCAGTCTCTGGGACAAAATCGCAGAATAGATCTTAATATCGAGGTTAATCAATGAGATTGGCCTATAATTCGAGACCTGAGTCGGATCTTTCCCTGGTTTTTCAATGGGTATAATATTAGCTAGCAACATCTCTGGGGGGAAGTTAACATCTGCCTCTATTGTATTATACATCCGTTGGAGTATCGGAGAAACTACTGGGTTTAAGATTTTATAAAATATGGCTGAGAAGCCATCTGGGCCTGGGGCTTTTCCCTCCTTCAAGTCACGAATCCCATTAGAGATTTCTATTTTTGAAAATGGTTGATTCAGCATATTCAATTTCTCAGTGGGGATCTGGGGGAGCCCCAGCCCATCGAGGAACTCCTCCAAGTCCCGTGGTGCAGACTGCGACTTCTCCAGATTGTATAAATCTGTATAGTATTCTCTAAAGGCTGCACCAATCTGTGAAGGGGTTACACATGTCTCTCCACGAAAATTGATTTTTTTTATCCTGGATGCCTGGGAAAGGAACTTAAGTTTCCTGGTTAAATCTTTCTCCGCTCTACTGTTACTACTGTACCACCGTTGTTTTAATCTAAGAATCGCAAAATCTGTTTTTTCTCTCAGTTTTATCCTGATGGAATTCCTCAGGGCCTCGAGCTCCACCAGACCCCCCGGGTTAGGTTGTTTTTATGTGCTCTCTCTAGCTGGGCAAGGGAGATATATAGATCAGCAAGGTCTTTGCCTGATGTTTTTTTTTTCCAGGATCCCTGTTTGATAAGATGACCTCTTAGATAGCTCTTCATAGCACACCATAGTGTGAACTCTGATGTCTCCCCATTATCGTTGTTCTCCAAATAGAGTTTAGCCTGTTCCACCAGTTCCATCCTATCTCTCTCTGAAACCAGCAATGACTCATTTAACCTCCAAGGTCCTCTAATCTTATATTGGGGAGCATCTTTTAGATTCAAATATAAAGGAGCATGATCCGACCAAGAGATGTTGCCCAGTCTCGAGCTAAGGCATCTCTCGAGGCTGGACCCCAACATCAAAAAATAATCTATACGGGAATATGATGCATGGGGGGATGAATAAAAGGAGAAATCTTGCTCCTCAGGGTGGTGAGTTCTCCATACATCATAATATCCATTTCTATAAATAGTATCGGAAAATCGAATCGCTCTGGTCTTCAAACAGGTATCATCCTTACTGGGCCTTGTAGTTTTCCGGTCTTTATTAACCCCTTGGCGACACAGGACGGACTAGGTCCGTCCTGTGTGCCGAGGCGTTAGTGACACAGGACGGACCTAGTCCGTCCTGTGTCAAAACGAGCACTGAAAGCGGAGTTTTTCCGCTTTCAGTGCTCAAGCGGCATTGTAACGATGCTTCCGTGTGGAAGCATCGTACAATGCTAAAAAAAATGCCCGTCGGCATTTCGATCGCTCCGGAGAGCGATAGAAATGCCGGTTTTAAAGGCACAGTGCCTTTAAAACGCGGGCATTTAAAAAATGAGCATAGGAAGCGAATTTTTCGCTTCCTATGCTCAGAAAGTGTTCCTGATTGCCTCGCAAGTCGAGGCAATCAGAAACACAAAAAAAAATGCACGATCTTGGTCACTAAGTGACCAAGATGGCGCTGCCCTTCTAAGGGCAAGAGCACAGGAGGCAGGAAGTACCTGCTTCCTGTGCTCTCTGGCTGTCACACGATTGCCTCTTCACAGAGGCAATCAGTGACTGCCAGGCACACTGACAGGCAGTGGGGATGCTCTGCTGAACATCCCCACTGACTGGTCAGATCAATATTAACTCTATATTGATCTGACCAGTTATGATCTGTCTCCCTCTCCTCACATTTTTTTTAGTGAGGGAGAGAGACAGATCAAAGTTCTAAAAGTAAGTAAAAGTTAAAAAAAACAATAAATACACAACACACAAATAATAAAACAATAAAAAAAAATTTATTAAAGCAATTCCCTGCGTTTAACCCCTTCCCTGCCACTGATCTTGCATAAGCAGTGATCGTGCACATCAGCGCATTTATTTTTGCTGTTTGTGCATTTTTTAGGGGTTAATTTTTTTGTACTGTAATTTATTACAGTACTAAAAAGGCTCTTCTAAGAGTTATTAACCCCTTATTTGCCGTCGATCACTGCTTACGCAATGATATTGACGCCAAAGCAATTTTTATCTGTCTGCATATTTTTTTTTTTTTTTTTTTTTTACACATACCCGCTAGGGGATTACATGTAAAGTAAAAATATTTGAGTTTTTTTTTTTAAGCTGCCTGAGCGCATAGCGATCAGTAACAGCGAATTAGTGGCAAAGGCGGTTTGGTGATTTCTCAATTAAGCTCACCATTCGCCCTGGTCAGATCAAAATTAATCGGATCAATATTCACAAATATTGATCTGCCTCCCTCTCCTCACTTACATTTTTGTGACGGAAAGAGACAGATCAGTATTAGTGATATAAAATAACATTTTATAAAATTAGCAGGTTTTATGAAAGTCTTTCACTGTGTATTAACCCCTTCCCTGCCATTCATCACTGTGTAAGCAGTAATCCTGCACAGCAACAGTATGTTTTGCTGTCTGCACTGTTTTATGGATTAATTTATTTGTACTGTAATGTATTACAGTACTAGATAGGCTCTTCTAAGAGCTATTAACCCCTTCTTTGCTCGAGATCACTGCTTACGCACTGATTCTGAGGCCGCGGACTCAGGGTTCGATTTTGACCCTATTCAGCTTTCTGATACATCATCTAGCGATGTATCGGTGGCTGCTGAGCCCTTGCCACAAGTAGTGATGGGGGTCTACCGATAAAAAAATATATGGTTTGGTGGGGGTAAATTACATTGGCTGGCTTCAAAGATATATCCCATAAAGGACACGGACGCAGGTTGACTACGTCAAAATTCCAAGTTGGAATTTTGAGATGCGCATCTCACAAATGTTGCCTTCTAGCCAAAATCAAACCAACAAACCTATGCATGGGTGCTATCCCTGTACTCGGGAGATGTTGCTGAACACATATTGGGTTGTTGTTTGGCAGTGACATATACCAGAATCTGTGAATTCATGCCTGAAGTACAATGCATGTGGGAAAAAAAACTCCCAAAAAAGTACTACCACAAACTTTTACAAAGGCTGGTGGTAGAATTAGTACCTATACAGTATTAAAATACCACCATTTGAAATACCTTAGGATGTCTATTTTCCAAAAATATATGGTTTGATGGGGTAAAATTCATTGGACGGCTTCAAATATGTTCCAAATGGAACATGGGCACAGGCTGACTACATGTCAAAATTCCAGGTTGGAATTGCGCACCCCCTAAATGTGGAATTTTAGACCCAATACAAACCAACAAACCTATGCATGGGGGGTATCCCTGTACTCAGGAGATGTTGCTGAACACATATTGAGGTGTTGGTTGGCAGTGGCAAATACCAGAATCTGAAAATTCCTGCCTGAACTACAATGTGTGTGGGGAAAAAATGACATCCCATCCCTTTGACATAGGTTGGTGGTAGAATTAACACTTGGAAAGTGTTAAAATACCACAATTTTAAATACCCTAGGATGTCTAGTTTTCCAAAATATATGGTTTTATGGGGTAAAATACTTTGACAGGCTTCAAAAGTGTCCCAAATGGAACATGGGCGCAGGCTGACTACATGTCAAAATTCCAAGTTGGAAATGCACCCCCCCCTAAACGTGGCCTTTCAGCCCCCAAATAATCTAACTAACCTACACATGGGTGGTATCCCTGTACTCAGGAGATGTTGCTAAACACATATTAAGGTGTTGTTTGGCACTGACACATAATAGGATCTGTGAATTCATGCCCGATGTACAATGAATGTGAAAAACAAATTACTATCCATAACATTGACATAGGCTGGTGGTAGAATTAGTGCATGAAAAGTGTTAAAATACTACCATTTGAAATACCCTAGGGTGTCTAGTTTTCAAAAATATATGGTTTTGTGGGGTAGAATACACTTTTTGGCTTCAAAAATGTCCCAAATGGGACATGGGCGCAGGTTTTCTGCACGTCAGAATTCCAAGTTGGAAAACCAAAAAGCGCACCTCTCAAATGTGGCCTTTTAACCCCCAAATAACCTAACCAACCTATACATGGGTGGTATCCCTGTACTCAGGAGATGTTGCTGAACACATATTGAGGTGTTGTTTGGCACTGACATATAACAGGATCTGTGAATTCATGCCCAAAGTTCAATGTATGTGAAAAAAAATTACTACCCAAAACATTGACATAGGCTGGTAGTATAATTAGTGCATGGAAAGTGTTAAAATACTACCATTTGAAATACCCTAGGGTGTCTAGTTTAAAAAAAAATATGGTTTTGTGGGGTAGAATACACTTTCTGGCTTCAAAAATGTCCCAAATGGGACATGGGCACAAGTTTTCTGCATGTCAGAATTCCAAGTTGGAAAACCAAAATGCGCACCCCCTAAATGTGGCCTTTTAGCCCCAAAACAAACCAACAAACCTATGCATGGGTGGTATCCCTGTACTCAGGAGATGTTGCTGAACACATATTGAGGTGTTATTTGGAAATACCCCTTCACATTTTAAGGTAATGTTTACCTAAATTGCAATATATGTGAAAAATTAAAAAAAAAGATTTTTTGCTGCAAACTTTGGCATAGATTGGTGGTAAAATGGCTACATGAAATGTGTCAAAATACCCCAAGTTAAATGCCCTGAGTTGTCTAGTTTTCAAAAATATGTACATGTTGGGGGTCATTCATGGATTTAGTACAGAAATCAGTGTTACAATGTCACTATCGCTAATTTTGAAAGAAGGGATTTTAAAATAGCTTTGCACCACTTATAGTTCTGGCCCTGTAACATGAATAAAAAAGCACAAAAACATAAAAACATGGGCTATTTCTGAACTCAGGACATATATTAGAAACTTTTTAGCAGTGTTTTTTTGTTGTCTCTTGTACATGAGTATACGATTTTTCAAATAAAAGTCATAAAAAAATAATTTTTTCAATTTTTTTTTGCCATATTTTATTATTTTTTTTACATCAAATTATATGCTATTATCAAAATAATGGTATCAAAAGAAAGCCCTTCTTATGACGATAAAAACGATATATAGTTTGTGCGGGTACACTAAATGAGACAGAAATAAATTACAGCAAAACACAAACTGCTCAGAAATGTTAAAACAGCCCATGTCACCAAGCGTCGGACAAGCCAAAAAAGTCATGTCACTAAGGGGTTAATATCAGAGATACAGTTTAAATCTCCTCCTACTATGCAGATCCCCTTCCTGACCATTTCGACTATCTCCAGATTGGTATTTAAAAAGCTTGATGTCCTATCCGAAGGCGCATATAGATTACTTATAGTGTATTCCGTATCATTTAATCGACATATCAGCACTAAACTTCTTCCCTCCTGATCTATTATATGGTGGATGTATTCAAATTTAATCTTATTGGAGATAATAATCGCGACACCCATTTTTTTTTTACCCTGAAGGCAAGAAGTGTAAACATGTGGGAATCTGCGGAACTTCCAAAGGTTCGATTGATCAGCCCTCCAATGTGTTTCTTGGACAAGAGCTACGTCTATAGAATCGGTTGTCAAGGTGTCGTATAAACATGACCTTTTATATGGAGAATTAAGTCCCTGGGCATTGAGGGTGATAAATCTAATGGACATGGAAAATCCATGCCCCCCCCCCCCCCGATCCCATCTCGCCCCCCCTACCTCACCGACCCCCTCGTAAATCTCTTGAAACACAAACTTACATACATATACATAAAAAACAACCAGCCCTCCGTCAGGGAAATCCAGTCGAAACATGACTAAAGTGCACTGAAAAGGAGCTAAGCCCCGAACCATCGGGGTAAGGGGGATAGGGCGCGGCTGCGGCTCATAATTTTACTTATAACAACTGGGACAAACAAAAACAAAAAAGGGATCACACTAAGGGAAAAGGCAACAGAAGACTCACGAGACATATTATCTATTAATCAGTGAAATTAGGACCACCTTAGTGAAAAATATATATTTCATAAAAAAATCTTCACTATCCTCCCGTGGTACAATAGCGTAACCAGAAATAAGCAAAAATATATCTTGTGTGTATACATCAATATTTATAAACGGTATACCAACTATCCTCCCATGACGAAGTGATATAAAACTATATGTGAGTCAACCTATATATTTTTTTCCCTTCTTTCTTCCCTTTTTTTTCTCTCTCCCCCTATATATATGTGAACATTTGTGTATATTGTTCCAAAAATAAATAATTTTTACTCGATTCGAGCCGTCAATATAGTGTATTATCCAGGCAATAAAGTGCTTACATAAACAAGGTGAGTAACGTTATTTGTGAAGTGTTTTTATTCTATATTCGAAAATTTGTTTACTAATCCAAAATAAATAGTTGCTATAGTTAGTCTAACAATTATGTATTATTTACCTTAATGCATGGCCATTTCCCGATTAGTATCCAAATGCAGAATACAAGGGGGTAACCAAAAATAAACAATAATGTATTTTGTATGTGTATCAATATTTATAAACAATAAACCAACTATCCTCCCGTGACTAAATGATATAAAACCATATGTGAGTCATACTATGTTTTTATACAAGTGCAAGGCCGTTTCCCGATTAGTATCCAGATGTGGGTCAAGGAAAAGGGGAAGAAAAAAAAAAAAAGATAATTCAATTATCTAATCTAATTGTCAACATATAAAAAAGCGTATCAATATGGGAAACATTCCTCAAATTTACCTCTTTCCCCCCTCCTCCCCGCCCCCTCCAACACATCTTATAACTTCACATTGTTCTGCAATCGAGGGGAAGCAGCCCATGCCAGCCATTGACTACAGACCATAGGTCATATCAGCGCTATAGGGCTACGTCCCCAGAGGGAGTTATCTTGTTCCACCTGCTATGGATACTCGATTTAGAAACATATCGGCACCATGCAGGGGCCAGGGGAAAAAAGAGAGGAGTACAAAGGGAGAAAAAAAAAAAAACAGTTCCCATTGATTCACTATGAAAAGCCAGTTTCTACATCAGTTGGTTTCTCCCATGTCGGGTGAGGGTCTAGTCCTTCCATAAGTTCCAAAGTATAAGCTTATCTTTCCATTGTTGAGGATCCAAGCAAACATGAATTTTATCTTTATACAAAACTCTAAGTTTTATAGGGAACCCCCAGGTGTATGTAATTTTATGCTCTCGAAGGCAGGTAGTATATGCAGCAAATTTCTTCCTGTTCAACCTGGTTGTCAATTAAATTTCCGAGAAAATGCATAGTGAAGCATATTTTGGGTCCTTCGATGGATTTTTTGCAAATGCTCTAGAAAACATATCTTTTATACGAAAGCTGGAAAAGCAGACAATAATATCTCTTGGAATAGTCGCTTGCTGTAGATTAGATGGTTTTGGAAGCCTATGAATTCGTTCTATTGGTATCGATCCGAAAGTTTGGCAATCTATATACACTGAAAGGAGATCCAGAATGAATTGGTCGAGGTCCACTATGTCCTCCGGGACTAATCGGAGTCTAAGATTTTGTCGCCGGGACCTATCCTCTAGGTCGGCTATTTTATTTTCCAGTCTAGAAACTGATCCAGTAAGCTCCTCGTTCTGAGATGTCAGCTCTTGGACCTTTTTTGTGGTTGTTATTATTTCTTGAGCTTGACACTGGATAGTTATCTTTAACTGAGAAATTTCCTCTTTGAGGTCTAATAGATTTCTGTCCAGGTCCAGTTTGATCCTGACATACAAAGTATCCAGAGCTTTCTCTAGAGTGTCTGTAGTTAAATGGGTTTCTGATTCTCCTATCAAAGGTTCAGCTGAGAGGTCGGAGGATGATTTATCTGATGTTGTCGATATATTTGGTTGACTCCTTGGAGAATAAAAGGCGCTTATTGGATGGTGTTTATTAGTTTTATTTGAATCTTTCGGTTTCTCTTGTTTGTTAGATTTTATGTTTTTTTCTCCCTTGGGCCCCATGATAATATTGTTGTATATCAGATATATTAATAATCGTGTTTATCCCTCCACAGGGACTAAAGACCCAGAGACACGATGTTATGGCCTGAGTCAGGGATGAAAGGAAGTCTCCTCCCAGTTATGTTTTATAATTGCAAAATTATTTAGGCTGCTCAACACAGAGTGTGCATAGATTATCACACCAAATATAAGTATAGCAAAAATTGCACGTTGTTGGTATAAAACCCGAGTCAGAATAGATTGCAAAATTATAGCCTACCAATTCAGTAGTATCTCCCCAATTCAAACAGCCATAAGCAATGGTTAATAGAGGTCCGTCTAACCTGCTGTTAAGTAGTCTATCAGTACGTTTGTTGCCATATGCAGGTGTATTAAGCAAATGAGCTTCGAGCAGTTAGCGGGTGGCGCCACAACTTCTGTAGCGAAATTTAGCTCAATTGGGTTGATACATTCATTCACAAGGTTTAAATATCTCCCCACTGGTATATATCCAAACTGGGTTGTTATTAAACCGGAGTTACACCACTACAGTGTATTAGACCAAATCTCTCAGACGATTAATTTCGATGAAATAGTTCTTTTTTTTTTGGACAAGCAGTAAGTGCAAGAACAAAACTATTTACAGCACGAAAGTGTACTTATCTGTCAAAGGTGGCGTGGGAGAGTCCCAGCAGTCCTGAGACTTCGCCCCTTCTCCAGATCTCCGTAGCAGTTAACAACGGGGAAGGCAAAGTAGAGGTTCTCTTATATACCATCAATTGCGAGGATGGATTTAAAATGTGGCTCCTCAGTAGGCGCTCAGATACAAGCCGTAGAAGGTCTGTCTCCTCTCTCTACCATCCGCTGTATGTTCGCGACAACTCTCTCGGACGCCCTGTTCGGATCACCGTCTCACCGTCTCACTGTTTCACCAGTTCAGGTCGAGCCGCCTCCCGTCCACGCCCCCTCCACACGCATACGTCCTTACGTCATCACCACTCCCACCTCAGGATATGTTTTTTTATCTGATGTTTTTTGATGTATACAAAATATCTTAAAGGACATCTAAAGTTGTTATAACACTTGTTTCCTAGGAAATACATTTGGTGATACACTTGGGTTTACTCTCTGTCTCAGAGTTGATGCAGAGCCAATCAGGGCAGGAATCAGGGCAGGGCTCACCCTGCTCATCTGATCAGGGTCTGCACATAACGGGGTCTTTCGGTTATTGCAGAGAGAGATCCTCATTTTCAAAGTAGATCAATATAAGGGACCCAATTACCATCCTCTCTGTTGATCTCTTTTGAAAACGAAAGTCTCTATCTTCTTTTTCAAAGAAGAAATAGATCAGTACTGCATGTGAAACATTCAGCCATTAATTGTGGAAATAGAGTGAAACAAATCCATGGAAAAAAGTCAGTTCAAGGCATTGACGCGTTTTGTGCTTTGAGCGCATGCTCATAAGCCGATGAGCTCATAAGTATGTGCTAAAAATTCCAAAAGGCGTCAAGTTGTTGCTCATTAGCTTATGAGTATGCGCTAAAAGCATGAAAAGCATCAAGCTGTTGCAAGTTGTGATCTATCTCCTCACGATGTCACTTGAGCTGAGTTATTTACCACAGATTTGTAGAGTGCTGATCTACTTCTACTTTTAAAATGCACATTGATGGGTGTTGCGTGATCACCTATTTGTGGAAAGGTACCGGTATCTATCAAGGGTTGTGAGCGGATTTCATTAATATTCTGCCCGGCCATATCTGATGCCCAGACACTGTATTTACCTCTCTCTGAATGAGCAGAGAACAACAGTTGTACACCTGACCCGGATGCCTTCTTTGCAGGGAAGCATGGCAGCTGACGGTCAGAGGATGAACATGCCAGTTTATCCTCACACATGGGTCACTAAATGTTTCACTTGTGGTTTTACATTAGAAAAATAAAAAGATTAGTTATCCTTTAAAAACCAATGCATATCATGAACATTAACACTGTTATTAAATTGAAATATGTACAAGTGCATACTTGGTCCCATGTGTGATTACCACTCTCAAAGATCATAAAGTAATGCAGATTTGACATACTATAATGTTATTTGTTATTTTAATGACAAAGTCATATTGAATGACTTCCTAAAGAAATGTATTCACCTCTCACTGACTTGAAACATTTGTTCATGATTTAGGCATATTTTTAAATAATTAAGGTACAATAGATTGATAAGATTTAAGCTTTAACAGAACAGGAGGCCCTGTGCAAGGCTGTTTTGAATTTGATATAACCTTGTAGAGAAATCTTGTCACATGTCTGTTTCTGAAAATGACATTAAGTGATGATCTTGTGTTTGTGTCTGCTTAGATCTGCATTTAACATTGTTACTTACTTCATATGGCTACATAATTAAGGTAAATCACGTATTCACAGGGTATTCTAATTAAACCAGAAATCCAAAAATGAGAGTTTTTACTGTGTGCCGGAACAAAAGCAGATTGGGTGTGACAAGGGTTCCTTGTGCTATTCATGTGTTATTTAAGGGAGTCCAGATTAAACAATGTGAGGTAATTCTTGCATATAAATCTGGTTTCTGGTGATCCTAACTCATCTTGTTGTATATGTCTATACTGAAATAAAGGATCCTCAGACTGAACCTGCCTCAAGTTTAAATGCCGCAGTAGTTGGATTGTAAATGGGCTCCAAGCTTGAAGGTTGTGGGGTGATTGTTTTTCCTTGTGGTTAACTGTAGTGAAAAGAAACATGATGGCGTGACAATGTGTCATTTATAGGATTATTAAAGCTGATGCTTCTAAACAGATGGGAGTGTGGTTTAATTCAACTACTGACAAACTGCAGACTGTAGTAGTCAAGGAATTTTACTCATTAAGAAGCTTCAACTCCCACCTCGACAGTCCAGTGATCTGGACATTTCTTCTTGCAACTCGTGGAACTACTGCACCCTGTACGTTATGATGTAATTCCTTTCTTCACATATCAAAACACAACCAAGCAGGTATCTCTTAAGGTGATATATATTATAGGCCTTAGAAAGCCACAAGCAAATGATCAAAATGAGGATATGGATGTTCACTAGATATCACTAAATACATTTACCCTGTTGCTGGTGTGCTTATAGCTTACATGTAATATACGTTTCCTTCCTTCCTGCTGCCCCGCCAAGTGAGCTCAGTGAAGCATAGGAGAGGAGATACATGCAAAAAATAATGTCTGTAGTATTTACAACTATTAAAACCTGTCCCCTCTCAGCAACTGCATACAGCCCCCTTCTTTTTAGAACCAATATTTTTAGAACCAAATGTCACTACCAACAAATAAGAAGAGTCTATGGATACTAGAGTCAGCAGGTCAGAGTAATTATCCATGGATACTTCTTTGTACTGTAAGAAATTATTACACCCTCCTACAGGGGTTATTCTTTTAGGGAATGTGTGACAAATGAAGCACAGAGACAAGTGTATATAAAAAGGTATATTGTTATTAAACTGAGATACAGAAGCAGATATCTATGTATTAGATATAAAACAACATTGTTTATAAAGGCACCCTATATTTCTTACAGTACCTCAGGTGTAAAACAGGGAGCCATGATTCCACATGACTTGGTCTTTTACAAGACGTGTTTTCTGTAGGCCGTTTGCAGGGAATTTAATCCACTGGTGTCCATAGACATATTTTTCTATACATTGTGGAACAGTGATTTAATAGCTGCTTATGTCTTTCTGGTATACTGGAACATATATTTGGGTTTGGGCATGGACTTCTAGCTCCACTAATTGATCCCAATGGAACTCAAAAATGTCCATTTTGTCCTCATATGAAAAAGAGTACTTAACTTAGCAAAAAAGAATACATCTGCATTTCACCAGTGCTATCTCTGTTGGGAAGTTGGAGAATGTTCATTTTTAGTTTTGTCTACTTACAGTTAATACTTTTTATAATATCATCATATCACTATTTTATTTAGTTCCCGCTATTGTTACTTACCCAGAGTTTTTTTCTGTTTGTCTTATTTCTGTCCTTTTACCTTATCTCTCCTTCCCATAAACTATTTGTCCCTCTCACTTCAGGCCACCTCTCCAAAAGTTATTTATTCATCTCACCTCAAGCCTCCTCCCCCAAAATGAATCTGTGCCATCTCCCCTAGCCCTATTACTTCGAATGTGACAAGTAAAAAGTTCAACAGCCATTTTATTTCTAGGCAAACCAAATGCAGAAAAACAATCACATTCAGTGAAATTAAATGTGTCATTATTTGAAAACAGCTTGTGAGCATAGCGACTGCCTAAATGTCTGCCAGGTGCATTTAACAGTCTGAATTTTAGTAAACAGAACTGACCAACACTGTTCTATTTCTGATCCTAACAAAACTCTTGTGGGCTTTAATAAATATTAGAGTTAATTGTATTTATGATAGATGAGCAAGATGATTATCCTCTTGTTGAAATGAATTCATCAAAATATAAAAATATGAAATCAGACAAATTGGTAATTCATAAATCACCAAGAGGGGTTATCAAACAATGCTTCTTTCTTACACAAGTGTGTAGTTTTTGTTGAAATATTGATTCGTTTTTCTCACATGTATATTTTCATAATGTTTCTCAACGCTCTCGCTCTTTCTTTCCCTGACAGTCTCTCTGTCTCCTCTTTGTCTTTTCTTATCTCTTATCTCTCCCTCTATGTCCTAACTCCAAAGCACTTTCTCTCTCTCCATCCCCCCACATACCCTCACATCTCTTGTCTGCTTTTTCTCCTTTAGCTTTAACATTCAATTTGAAATTGTTGGCTTTTCTTAACATTTGTCATTCCTCTCATGGAAGCAGAAATGACTGAATTTTTAAATCGTGAATGTTTCAGTGGATGCCTGACTCCTATTCTGGCTTCTATGCACTAATATATGAAGAGGTATGCTGCACACATCATAAAGTGACAGAGCTATGGCACACAGGCCACATCTGCCCTACGATTAACAAGTATATGCCAGGCACTTTATGTTACTCTTCCCCCTTCATAATTGAATGTGAAGTTTATTGCGGGTGCTCAGGTATTTGTTGTTATCTTTACCTCTCTATTCTTGAGCAATATTTGCATCTTGAGCAATATTTGCATCAACTTGTGTCTGTCAAGTTGTGCTCAGCTGTTTCCTTAAAAGCCCATGACATCTAATTTCAATCAAACAATACATTTAAAAACAGCAAATGAACCAACAAAATCATAAAGGTGCCAAGCATCACTTTTCATTGGTGCCCACCTCCACTTTTCATGGGTGCCCATCAAGCGAGTGGTGCTCAAGTTTAGGTGCTGGGATGGAAGTATTTTCTAAGTTCTATATTTGTAAAGGGAAATGCTTTTACAATCAACCCATTAATAACCTTTCACTATTTTGACTATTATCATTTTGAGAGGGTTATTTGCATTCATCAATAAAAGCCTACTAAATAGTAGAGAGAAGATCAAAATCTCACATCCTCTGTTACAGCACAAATAAAGTAGATTTAATTAAATCAGATTCACTTTCTAAATGATATCTGTGTCTGGTATTAATCATGCCATGTCTCTAATGATTACCGAGGGTTTGCCTTGATGTGAATTCTTAGTACACATAGGAAGGTAAGAGGTAACACTGAATTAGTTGTAGCATCAAATATACAGGACCATGCATCTCATTAGTACACATGTGGATGGTATGATTAGTTTAAATCAGAATTACAGGCAAAAGAAAAAGACAAATTTAAGCAGAGACAAAATAGATAAAAGAAAAATTGTTATATAAGATATATGTATCACAAATCATTGCCTTTTCATAGAACTAGGTGCAAGTCAAATTAGGTAAACAACTTTCCGTTGACCTGTAAAGGGTAATATTTTAATAACTTATTTGAATCAGTTTTTGGAAATTATGGATAACTACTACACCAAACACCCAAAATAGATCAGGTTGGTTTTGTGGAATCGTTAAGGCCCCAACACTTTATTTAAAAACCTGATGTCTGACTTGAAAAAGTGGAAATTCCCATACATTACTGAGCTTGGTATGGTGTGGTTAAAATGAACATATAACCCAGTGTTTCCTACTTTGTTTTAAAAAATTCCACCCACATACCTAGTTCTATTTTGTTGTCACCAGCTATTGTATTTGTATGGATAACTACCATTCATTTAGGACATCATTCATTCACAAGCCCTAGAGTACCAGGAGGATTACTTTACCTGACAGAGGGAAATATCAGTCTTTGCCCCTCTGATCAGCAGTTGAATGGTCCTCCGACACTTCAACCAAACATTGGATTTTCTTGGAACAATTGTCCCAGTCCTACCATATTTCCTATCTGATTTGGTGTAACGCACGGGGTCCCAGATGGTAATAGACCCTGAGCGCCCGAGATCAGGAGCTACGTTGCAGGGTGGAGACACAGGACCTGGTGCTGGGTAATTGCAATCCCTTGGAGGTTTGGGACGCCAAGTTTTTGCAGCCACAACCAGGCCCTGTGAAGCAGCTGCTGTATCCAGGTCCCCGGGCTTAAGAGTAAATGAACTAAATGACAACTAAGCAGAGCTAAAACAGAAAAGTAACTGAAGGAGAATAGAACAAAAATACAGAGTGCAGGGCTACAGGACAGATACAAGACATAAGAGAAAGCAGAAATCAAACTAAGGATACATAATACAAGACACAGGGTAAAGGGACACAAGAGAAACATACAAAGGAACAAACATAAATACAGGAACTATCATAATACTAAATATGGTAAAGGTGGGGGTTTGGTTCACCAATTGGCCAATTAGTTGTTAGCTTGCCAACCAAGTCAAGGTACCCCACATTAGGCAAGTCCCTAACTAAGAAATAATATTAGCAAAGCAAAAACAAAAAATAAAATCTAAAAGACATATATGGACTAGACACAGAGGAAATACCTGTAGCCTGCACTACTAAGGACTGAACAGAAACGGGTGTGGTTTAAATAGTAAACTGACAAGGTAGAGGAAATCAGAAAACCTGGACTGAAACATAAGGACAGGCAAAAAGGAATAAATGGCAGGACAGTAATACAGGGAAGGACAGGAATTATGGGCAGGACAGGAATACTGGGCAGGACAGGAATACTGGGCAAGGCAGGAATAAGCATAAATAATAAACAAGAAAGCAAGGCAAGAAGGATACAGAAAAGCCTGGATACAGCCTGGATGAGCCTGCATAAGGGAGCATGGTTACATTTGGCTGCCCCAACATGTTAAAATTTCAGAAATCAAGATTCATTGGTCTACAGCTAATACTCTAGTAAGTAATGGGATGTGATTTCCTCCCATCTAATTGATGTTCATTTCCATTTTTGGATGCCCATCATGCACATCTTATCTTCCTGACAGTTTACAGTCTTTATTCCTTAAGACTAATTTAGCCATCTCAACCCTCTTTACCATTATCAGGTGAGAGTTTATATTGCTTTTGTGTGCCCTCATGTTTCCATGAATAGGGAACTTGCTAACCCTCCTCCACACAAGATTCCCCACCTGTACAAAATGATTCTTGATTCACTGGAAAGGAGTTCCTATTGAGTACATTTATTTTTTCCCATATTACAGGTATGTGATGGATTTTGGAGGTAACAAACCCCTCAAGAGGAATAACTATGCAATTGGTGATCTTCCCCCATGAGGTATTTGAAAAGGAAAGAAAGAGGATGGTTGTGGAAGGGGCAATGTGAGGATTTTGTTATCTGGTGGGGAAAGATACTAATTTGTTATAGCTGCTACTTTCTTTTCAATATTTTTTAATATTGTTACTTAGTTGGAAAAATGTTGTATAAAGTAAAATATTTGCTCTAGTTAATCTTATTCTAGTAATTTTCCAAGCATTTCAACTAAATGTGTGCTTTTGAAGCCTAGGTATGTCTTTTGTTCAGTTTGTATAACCTAAATTACCTCACTTTCTATAAAATAAAGTTTTACTAATTGGATCTTTAGGGAAATCTAAAAATATCATTATGGGTCACATAAATATTGTAAAATTGCTTATGTCGCTAAAATATTTTTAAAGTCTTTGGGTACACCACAGGGTTTACTAGACAATAGTAAAGTGATGTTTTGTGCCAGAAAATTTGTCCATGGTTTATGGCATTTATAGCTTTATGTCCTGATGAAAAAAAATGGATTGGCTGTGCAACTTCATACGGATTATATTTGTGCATTATGACTAAGTCCAGTAAGTGTCAGAAGACTTGTTCCACTAGGAACTCCAATAAACTTAAGAATTTCTCTTATATTTGTTTTTCAGAATAATTAATAAAGTATCAAAAAATTTAAAGGTCACACTGACTTATTTTATGCATTTGTTGAAACATCCTGAATTATTTATTTATTCATAAAGTATTTTACCAGGAAGGATACATTGAGATTGCTCTCTTTTTCTTTATTTTCTGCATGATAGAGCATACTAAAAAATAACATTCTCCACCCTCACTCGTCTTTTTTAAATTTTCAGCATACGTCTGTACATTGAAAATGAAAGGGATAAACACAGTGCATTTACATCTTAAACACAGTGCATGATGGCAGCCCTCCTGAGATTCTGAAGAGGCCAATTTCAAGCCAAAAGAGGATTTTAAAGGAAAAATTAAACAAAAGGTTAAAAAAAAGTCTTGTTCTATTGATTAATTTGCCTTTTACATTCTTTCTATAATGCTTAATTTATAACATATGACTAGTAATGCAGGGGAGAAACTGAGCACTAGTTTTCTGGAATTTGTGCTAGTGAGCATAGCCTGTTATTCAACACACACCACTTACTGGTATAGCTAACTGTCAGTCAAACAGAATACAAATAATAAAATATAATAAAAATAATGTCATGTGTTATTATCTCTCATTACCATCATGAGTTTTTTTTTATAAACTGTTGTAAGTGACCATTATGGAGTCTTAGAGTAAGCGATTGGGAGTCCCATATATATCCGTTATCTTGGGTAGCTATTAACAATGGTTGCTAAGTTTTCTGAAAACTGTTTGAGGTGTCTCATAGGTGCGCGGTTAGTTGGTCCATGTCAATCACATCCTCTATAAGACACAGAACTGTGGACATATCTGGTATTTCAGGTTGTTTCCACAGCTGTGATATTGCTTTGTGTGCTGCCAGGCGTTTCTAGCTGATCATTTTTAGTTTTCAAATGTGGGCTCATTGGTTTATTCAGCACTTCTGCTATTAATAAAGTTATCCGCTGGGTCAAGGTACCTAGGACTTGTTCCCATAGTTATTTGAGTTGTTGAGTATATGAGATAGATTCCAACTTTAGGAGAAGTGGATTGCCGACACCATTGTATTCAAATGGTGTTTGGCAGTCTTTTGGGTCTGTGGGGATGAGGCAAAATGTCTAAAATGAAAATATCAAAAGAGATCGTTAGCAGTAAAGGTAATTTGGGATCTAATGTAATTGAAGATGGTGTGTTTTTTTTCTCAAAGAATTCAGCTAAACCAGGCATAAATTATCTATTCCTTACGATAGGAGTTAATGGTTGTGATTGTAGAAGATGTTTTTTTGCTGTTGAGTCCCACATCATAATAGAATTTCTTATTGATGGACATTTTGTGAGTGACAGGGGTGTGGTCGTTTCGGGGATCCAGGTGT
This sequence comes from Pelodytes ibericus, assembly GCA_036172795.1. Classification (NCBI taxonomy): domain Eukaryota; kingdom Metazoa; phylum Chordata; class Amphibia; order Anura; family Pelodytidae; genus Pelodytes; species Pelodytes ibericus. The sequence goes on from CM069860.1 coordinate 109,607,850, forward strand.
GATGTGAGGGTATATCCGGACTTGTAAATTACTCTTCCAGGACAGCCCATCTTCGTGGGTGTTCGGCATTATTCCACGTCAAGATTTATGCCAGTTGTATTACCTGATAATATTTGGTAATGTTAGGGAGGCCTAGGTCCCCTCCTCACGTGGGTAGTTGTAAGGTGGGTTTGTTAATTCTTGTTTTGTTTTTCCCAGATGAATATTTCTATTTGCTTCTACAGAGCTTTCATATTGGAGATTTGCAGGGGAATTGGAAGTGTTTGAAATAAATAGAGCTATTGTGAGTTTAATGATACTGATGTTCGAAGCTTTTCAAGTCCAGCAGCCACATCAGCAAAGTCTTCTGCCAGAAGCAGCCACTCGTTACCAAAGTGGTTGAGCTTTGGGTGAAAACCTGGTCTTTAGCAGAGCTGAGAGGCTGGAACAAAAAGTAAAAGCGTAGTCAGGCAAGCCGAGGTCAGTAGATAGGAGGAGGCAGAATAGTCAGAAGGTCCAAAATCAGTAGCAGGTAAATAGAGATCAGTAGCAGGCTTGATTATAATTCAGGCAGGAACCACAAAAATCTGGCAAAGAAATAGTGACAGGAAGTGGCTTTTATAGGCAGAGAGTCGGCACATCTGAGAGTTGACAATGATAACAAGGATTTCTAGATTCATGGTTACTAGAACAGAGGCTAAATTGTGAAAAACAGGCTGGAAAACTGTTAAAGAAGAGTGCTTGGAACATGGAAGTCAGGGTTCAATTCCATCTCAAATTTGAGTTACAGTAGTTTGCTGTCTGGTTTAGTTAAAGAGATTGATAGGGATTTTGATTTTTATATATTGAATTTAAAACCAACTTAAATAGGTATGGTAGGAGGTCATGGGTTTTGTGATGGTGAGCATTATGTAATCTGCATAATGCTCACCATGCTTGTATTACTCTTGAGGAGTTTTAAATCCTGAGATTCTGTTGTTATTTCAGAATGATTGCCACAGGGGCTCCAGATAAATAGCAAAAAGTTGAGGAGACAGTGGACATCCCGGTCTGGTGCAATTCCTCATTGAGAACAATAGTGGCTGTGTGCCCGGGATGTATATCTGTGAGGTTTTTTTATGGTATAATGAAGCTTATTCTGCAAGCAATTCTTGCAATAAAGCAATTCTGAAAGGTGGAGTGAAAGTTCATTTGTTCCAGGACTAGACTCATGAAGGAACAGTTGGCATGGTCAAAAGCCTACTCAATGTCCAGTGATTAAATACAGAGAAGGCAATGTTTTGTGTTTCGTCATCCACAGAACGTCTTTGTATCTTTTGGTGTTGTCCAGAGCTTGTTGGTAAGGGATAAAACTGACCTAGTCTCCTTGTACCAGTGATTACAGGACGAGGTTGAGCCTGTTGGCAATTATTTTGGCAGAGGCGGCTCTCTAATTAGGAAAGTTAGGCGGTCGCCTAAGGCCTCGCGCTAATGGGGGCCTCGCGGCTGCCTAACTCGCCTAATTGCCTTTGATCTGACATTGTAGCTTAATGCAGCCGTTAAGCTCCCTGTCATACTAACATCTACAGCTTAAGAGCAATTATTTGCATTGCGAAGCTGTTTGCATTCAAAGATGGCAGATGTTTGGACAGAAATGGAACAAGTCCTTGTATGTGCAGTATTGGTGCAGTTGCCAAGTCCTTGTGGGTGCAAAATGGGTGCTGTGGTGAATCCCCGTGGATGCAATAAGTATGCTTTGGTAAGTCCTGTGGGTACATTACTGGACTATTGCAATAATAATTGGCAATACTCAATTTGGTAAGCCCGGTGGGTGCTGCAATGCAGTGCTGTGATGTGTTTATTTGATCAGCATATGAATGTGTTTATATATGTCCTAGATTTCTCATAAATGTGAACACTAACACACATATTCTAACACTCGTGTGCTGATCAAATACACACACACTGTGAGCGTGCTAATGTGTGTATTTGGTCAGCATATGAGTGTGTATGTGTGTGCTCGTGTGTGTACACAATCTGCATATGAATGTATATATATGTGTTAGTGTCCACATTTAGGAGACATCAATAAAGATAGTGAGTTAGTCAGCCCCATAATTTTTATCCATAACAAGTGTTTTTGTTGATAGATATTTGTAGAATAATTATGAGAAAAATACAATTCTAGGATCTGTGAATTCCTAATTGCTGGGATTTATGCTTGTCTTAAATATGACATTTATACAGTTGATTTTTATTATCTATTTCATATATTTTATTTAATTATGAGTGTCTGTGAGGACCTCATGTTCAAATTTCTCCTAAGGCCTCACAAAGTCTAAAGCCGCCTCCGTATTTTGGTAAATATTTTCTAAATCCAATTTAATAGGAAGATTGGTCTATAGCTGGATAAGAGAGTAGCCAGTTCCCCTCCATGCATATGAGTGACATTTTTGCTTGATGCATATCTGGTGCAAGGTAACAGCCATCAAGTAGCCCATTCAAAAGTTTGTAAATATGGAGTCAAAATGTCTGAGAACTATTTGTAGTATAAGTTAGGAACCCATCAGGTCCTGGGGCTTTTTCATGGTTCAGGTTTTTTATAGCATTTGAGATTGCTTCTTCTGTGATTGGTTGGTCAAAATAGGCACTATTCGTTTCAGAGAGTTGTGGCAAGTTGCATGATAGTAGGTAAGTTTGAACCACTGTGACATGTGAGGCGTTGAGCAAGGAAGCTTCTGAGGAGTGATTATATAAGTCTATGTAATATGGGTTAAACGCGATTTCAGAAGGTTTAGTGGTTATTGTGGCATCTGGTTTTTAAATAGAGGTGATCATATTGTTTTGAGTCTGGGTTCAGAGTTTAGAAGCAAGAAATCTGTCTGGTTTATTTGACTTCTGACTGTATCATTGTTTAGTAAATTTCAATGACTTTTGCTGTTTTTTGCCGATTGTCAATTATCTTAGTGCAGTTCTCACTTTTGTTAGTTCCTGAGATAGTAGTTGAGTGCTTGTTCTTTGTTTCTAAGTCAAGAAGTTGCTTTTGTGTTGCCTTTATTTGCTTATCTTTTTCATTTTGTATTCTGGAGACTTGACTGATTAGGATGCCACTGATTACAGCTTTATGGGCAGCCCAAAGAGTACACGGGTCAGAGACAGTGCCAGTGTTTGTTAAAAAATAGTCTTGGATGGTTTCTTTGACCATTGTGGTCACTGTGTGATTATACAGTAGAGATTCATTAAGCTTCCATGCCCAGTATTTAACGTAATGTGGGATACTGAATGTCATAGATATGCCCGCGTGGTCAGACCATGTTATCGTATGTATAGTTGAGGTATCAGTAAATGGCAAACAAACCTTGGATATCAAGAGGGGGGTGGCAGAAGAGGGACGAGTAATGTGTATATCCAAGGCAGACATTAAATCAGTGTTCAGAACAATAAACTCAGGAGATACCACTGGCATACTCATATATGCTAATAAGTAAATACTGTCAGTACAACCATCAGAATGTATCCATCAGACACAGATACTGAGAGAGATGCAAGAGCAATGACCAGCAATTTAATGTCTTCTATTTTATAAGTTTCCAGAATCTTTGGGATCTACTGTCATAGCAGCATATTAAGGAAATATATTGATTAGATGTTTTTGTGGATGACAGGTTCATTTTAACATTGTAAGCAACAATGCTAGGGAGCTTGTGGTGACCCCTGTTTCAGTTTATTTAGCAATTACAAGGTTATTAACACCTTAAGTATTATTTTTATTTTGGTTTCTTAAATAAGCAGAAGAAAATGCAGTGGATTCCATATTTGCAAAACTCCAAAAATAATAAATATGGTTTTAAACAAGAATCTTGATTGTGAAATGTGAAATAGTGAAATAGATTGAAAAACATGTTTTAGTCAAAGCGGACCAGGATCTGGACTACATACAGAGAAGCTTAAAATAATCCAAAACCTCAAATGGAATTCCTGGCAACAGAGAGAAGCCACAAACCAGCTGAATCTAAAATCTGTCCATCCCAGCTCAATCTAGAAGTAAAGCAGTTAAATCATCCTTATCTGAGTTAAATGGCGCTGGTAATTAGGAGAGGCGTGATTTTGAAATCTGACAAGGGCTTTTGGTTTCTTTTATCATTTTACGATTAAACTGAGTGAGGAAGCATTAGGTGAGCGGCAGGATTTATTGGAGAGATGCAAGCAGTTGATGATGATTACAGTGATAAGAGCTATTGAGAAGGGACAGTTTTCACTAGCTTTGAACAAAAGCATAGAAACATAGAACTAATCTGCATAGTGTTCTACCTACTGTACCCAGGGTAGTTATATTTCTAATACATGTTACGATATTTATTCCCATTAAATCGAAGTCTCTGACCCTCTAGTTTTAGACTATGACATGTTGTCCTAGCATTCCTTTTTGTTTGATATTGACATCTGTCCTGCACTTAGTTGAAGCCCTTTATGTTGCCACCTCTTTATTCCAAGCTATACATCTTCGGATTCTTTAGTCATTAATAATATTCTTATCTTAAGAATAGCTTTATCCGGAAGATCAAGGGGTTACCAGTTTTGCACACAAAACATCCAAAAAAGGTTTAATTCTTTGGGATCATCATGGGAGTTGTAGTAAAAACCTGGAGCTTGTGTGTTCCCTAGGGCAACTTTACTTATTACAAATGGACAATAACAGGGAGGTTTAATGGGGTAGAATCTTTGTTAATTTGCATAGTTATATTTTCATAGATCTTAAATAACATAACATTGTCTATTCTGTTTGATAGTGCATCATTAATTTCACAAAAGCTCATCAAATGATGATAAGGTAGGTAAAATACTGGTAAGTGTATGGGCATTCTGCCTTCTTCATTTAATATAGTGGTGCGCATTCTGCCCTCTCTATTTGATAAAATAGCATGTAGCTGGCTGTATCCACTTGGCTTTGACATGATAATGGCCATCAATTCATGGTGACAAATGAAGTCATAAAAAACTATGAAATGCATAGTGAATTATATCATAAGGACATGCCAATATTTCCATGGCTTAATATTAAGTTTAACAGGAAAAAAACCTGTTAAGTATGTAAAGCCCACAATATTGGATATTGAAGCAAAAACAGCACTCATCGATGACGTTATTTGCAAATTCTTACCCAGAACTCCTTGCAGCATGTAACAGGTATGCTGGCTTATCTGTGATGCGTAACCATGTTTAATAATGCTCTATTCTGTATTTATGTGTGCAGTATGTATGACCTTATGTACATAAGAATGCTAGGCCACCTATTTCAGTCATCATTTTGATTACTAAATACATGTTCCATGAAAGTGCAGAGGTCTTGTATTTAGTGGCATTCACATTATAAAGAGGAAAAATAGTGAATGCTGTAATCCATTGTAAATGTGTGGCATGGGGTGGACTGTTAACATGACAGGTTGTATAGTACAGCTCTTATTACTGTAAAAGAGAGTCAGGGTTCCACTTAAAATGAAGGTTCTGCTGCTATAGATTGATGTCTCTGCCTTCACATCAGTCCATAGCAGCAGAACCTTCATTAGGACATACCTCAAGGTAAAACCCTATACATTTCCAGGGATAGTGTATAATTGAAAAGCTTCTGTTTTTCATTCAAATCTTTAGGTTTGCAGTATAGATCCAGCTGAATAATTCCCTACAATCCCTACAAATTGCTGCAGTCAAATGACCTTCTGTGCAGGGATTCAGAGCTGTGATAATGAATGAAAGGGCTGCACTGCAAATTAACTTAATCTTTGATTGAGAGCGCACATGTATTAGTGTTTTTGAAGTATTAGTGTTGTTATAATTTGAAAGTAGTGCACAAAGTGTACCAATATGAAATACAAGACAGGGGACTATGGTCCAGTACTGTGTGGGTAGAAGAATGTTCCTTTGAGCCCGAGATGTTTTTAACTAATAAGATATATTTCCATACCTCTCGACATGGCAACATGATATTTTCTGAATGTGGGATTGTCAAGGATGCAGCAAATGCACAATAATGATGTCACTCAGTGTGGAATCCATTCTCTTCTGGTGTCCTAGACTATCGTACACCAGATGATGAAGTTGGAACCATGTAATATCAGTCCAGTATCGGGAATAGAAATCTTGAATAGAAAGTGGGTATGTATTTTTTTGTACTTCAAAAACACTAATACATGTGCGCTCTCAATCCAAGATTAAGTTCATTTGCAGTGCAGCCATTTCATTCATTATCACAACTCTGAATCCCTGCACAGAAGGTCAGTTGACTGCAGCAATTTTTAGGGATTGTAGGGAATTATTCAGCTGGATCTATACTGCAAACCTAAAGATTTGAATGAGAAACAGAAGCTTGCAATTATACACTATCCCTGGAAATGTATAGGTTTTTACCTTGAGCTATGTCCTAATGAACTTTCTGCTGATATAGACTGATGTGAAGGCAGAGACATCAGTCTATAGCAGTAGAACCTTTTTTTTAAGTGGCACCCTGACTCTCTTTTACAGTAATAAGTGCTGTACTTTACAACCTGTCATGTTAAATCGGCTGCAATTCTGCAAATATTAATTTCACTAAATGAATTTGAAGATCCACTGTGACAGGGGTTCTTGGAGGGCCCTGGGGGCCAGAAGACTCACTGAGGACCATGGACCCAGTCTGTTGCTATATTAGTTTGGGGTACACACTTTGAGGGCACCAGTGGAACCCTGTTTTCAACTGGACTTCAAACACAGGCACTCAGGATCTCAGCCAAGCTGTGTACCCTTGGATCCAAACCTTTGTCCCAGTCACTGTTTTTTACCTAGGTTAAGATTGTATCCTATCCTGTAAACCCCTGTAATTATGTCACCTTACCCATTGTCTTCATGTAAGTAATTCAGTGTCCTGTTGTACAATGATGTCCCTCAATTAACAAGTTACTTTAACTGAGTGTACTCGATATGTATCTAAACTTGACACCTTTGCATCCTGAAAGGTGTGAGGCAGCATTTCCCCTTTGTATGTCCTTCTGTTAAACTGAGTTTGTTGTGTTCATTGTGTGTCTTAATGTGTGTTTTGTAATTAGGTTTCCTCATTGTATGGTCATTACTATTTGGTTTGTAGCCTGAAAGTATTATGTATTTCTAGACCCAGTTAATTGAAGGACCTAGTGGAGAACTATACTTAGTTCCATCCCCCATTGTCTACTAATGTCTGTGATGTCATGTTTGTGTGGTTTATAAGTCTGTTCTGGTTTGACAAATAAAGGTTGTTCATTCTTGCAGTACCTAACTGCTAGTGGTCCTGTCTGCTATTTGGTTACAAAGAGCAAGGTTCTAGAAAGACTTGCTGGGGGATTCTGAGCTGTAATCGGGGATAAGGAGGTGAATCCTACAACAGGCAGAGGGTCTCCTACGTCTGGTAGACAGTCTGTTTCAATATATATATATATACGTACACTTCTTTGAAGGTTAACATTTATTGGTGACATCAATGATCCTTTTATGGTGTGAGACACAATTTCAACAGTTTAGTAGTGCTACTATATTTGGTGAGTGGGCCAAGAAATAGACATTTTAAAAGTCAGTACAATGAACATTTTTGTGTGCTACGCTCAATGCTAGAGAGATGTGAGGTGCACTGATAAGAGTTAAAAAACAAAATGAAATTGAAACTGCACCACCTGCCTCTAGGTCTTTCCAGTGAGCTAAGATGAATTAGCATGGAGGCGTGTGCATGATTAGCTTTTTAATTGGATGCTCTACTAACAGTGTGCAAATATAAAGGCTGCAAAAGACATATGTGTGAAAGGAGAAGTTTTTTTGGGACTTTTGGGACATACTCCATTTGGATTGGCACCATTTGCACTTTCCCACTGGACCTTGCTTATTTTAATGTAAGATTTTATACTCTTTTTTATGTAATAAATGTACCCATCCTAAGAGTTTCTCCTTGTGCTCTCTTATATTGCTGTCAGTCACCCTGAGATTGTGGTGGATCGCAGCCCCTACCTGGGGCTCCTGTGGTGCACTTTATACTGAGCAGAATTCTGCTCAGGGATATGTGAGTTTTCCACATTAATTTTTTATATACCAAAATTGTTCATGAATACTACATTATATTATTATTTTTTATGTTTCCCTTTACAATAACACGGAGAGGATTGCCTCAGATTTAAGGGTTGTATTTAGTGTTTGGTTGTAGCGCACATTTTCACATTCTCTGCATGTTTGTCTTTTTTGTACTAGTAGTGAAACACTGGTAGATTTTGTTGCAGCCATTTCCGTCACATATAGGTGCAGTGTGTTCTTCACTTTTTTCTATGCTGCAAAAGACATGGCTGGCTCCAGAGTCACCCACACAACCTTTTTAAAAAAAATTTCAATCTTTATTAATTTTCTCCATAAAAGAAAGTACAAATAATAACATTTACAACACTTCAAATATATTCAGATTAGGAAAGTCTCAAGTTACATGTCATATATCAACATCGCTTTTCATAAGCAAAATAGAGTGTCTTATTCCCTTTAGCGTTTCAGCCACACCTTCCTGAGGTCCTAATCTATTACCCTCTAATTTAATTCACCGTTTAATAAAGTAGAAAAGACATTGAAATACACTCACATCATATCACATCATATCTACAATATTCAATCCTACATTCATCTTTTGTCGGTAACATGCGTGTAATTACTATAAGCTAATGCTGAGGGGGAGACTGGGGGGGGGGGGGGGGGCTAGAGATGCATGATTACAAGTTATAGAGTCTAAGCCTTAGCGGGAGTCCCTACTGACGACCCGTCTTAAAGTCCTGTGTCACTACACTATCTAAATTCATGTCTCAGAGGAAAAAGTCATGAAGAACCCACCAGAGGCAGTGCTAACCAATTTGACCAGGTTTTATCATATTTATTCCATTCAGAGGGTCTTTCTATACATTGGAAAAATAATTTTTCTGTTTAGCCTGAAAATCTATCTGCCTTTTAATCTCAGGCCACGATGGGATTTCCGACCTCCTCCAATAACGAGACATACATATTTTAAAGGCAGACAAGATATTAATACAGAGGGCCTTTCGAAATCTATCCCTACCTGGAATTTCTAGATGGAACAGGAAGGTTTGTGGTACAAGTTCTTCCTTACTACCACTCACCTCCTTAAATAATTAGGATGCCTTTTCCCTAATCACTTACAGCTCATCACAGCTCCACCATATATGACACTGAGAGTTGGCTTGACAAAGACCCGGGGGGGTCGAAACGTTACGGTGCATTTTGGATTAAAACTTCACTCCACTTAAGTGTCTGTTTTTTCCTGTTTGTACCGCCAACACAGATCATTGGATTCTACATCAAATTTTGCCAAACGGCTAGGCACCAAGTACCATCTGTCTGTAAGTTTATAGTACTGCTCATGAATGTTAATACTGTGAACTGCTCTCCTAACATCTTGCCAAGCTTTAAACCAATCTTGAGGCGGGAATGATTTTCCCATATCATTTGTCGATCATCACCCTCCTACCGAGAAATCTCCGGCTCCCAGCTATCCGGTTCCTATTCCCAACAGAGGCTAGAAAACTATCCCAATCAGGGGGATCCGATGGTGGGTGTTCACTAAGGAAGTATTTGATTCTCCCCCACACACCCTTTTTAATGTATTCCTGTTCCATCGTAATGTTACTTATTTAAAAACTATATTTAGAGTCAATAATTATGATTGGAGTATGGTATGAAATATTGTACTTCAAATAAACTCCACCACTTCAGTCATGTTTCACTGCAGTCTAAACAGTCTGCAATGCACAGAAACAAAATAACATATATAAATGGTAGAAAGGGGTAAATCAATTTAATTAACTTAATAATCATGTAATTAAAATAATACTAATTGCAGTTGAAAAGTTTCAGTTGATATGAAGTGTTGAATTTTATCTTGGGGCTAGTAAAAAAAAAAGAAACCCTTTCCCAGTTGCATGAAGGTATATGAACATGTCTCCATGTGTTGTGTACATTAAGATTTGATGGATATATCTGGATGTTGCTTCCTCTCTTCTTCTCCCTCTCAGTTTCTCTCTTTAAACTGGAGGTCAGGCGTTCTCTTTGAATTGTTCTGATTCATGAATATTTAGCAGGAACAGGTCAGAGAACCCATTAATCCCCCTCCTACATAACCAAAAAAGTATTTGGGTTGTAACTTTGCATGTTCGCGGAAAAATAACAGAACACACAAAAGTGGAATTTTAAATAAACCAAGGTACGTAAAGGATTGGATCGTCACAAACACAAGAAACTGACATTGCTTTTTCGGCCTGCAGTTTACTGCTGTATTTTAATTGATGTGTAACAACCAGACATTAGAAATGAACAACACAATGCCAATTTAACAGTATTGATTCCCCTCAATATTTTTCCCAGATTGCTAAACATTACTAGTTAATTTATACTATTAAGATGAGCTAATGGTTTCAGTAGTGTGTTAGGAATAGTGAAGGATGAGTGAAGCTGCACTGAACTAAGAACTAAAAAAAAAAAAAAAGCTAAAACTAATAATAATGTTTGTATTATGAAATGAAAATCTCTCTTTCAACTGCTGTAAGAAAAATGGTCACCTGATGCTGTTTTTTAAACTACACCTATAAAAACAAACTAGAACTAGAGGGTCTACTTAATAAAGAGAAAACTGCATGGAATTGAGATGGGGAATTTCAAAAAAAGTGTTCCCATTCAGATGCACTGGAGAATTTTTCCAATTCGGCTTCACTGCAATTCTCTCTTTAATGAGTAGACCCTTTAATCTCTTTGACTAGGGAGATCTGTATATGGGGTCCTGTTTTAGCTTCACCTTCTGCCACCCATGTTATTACACTAATGACACCAATAACTGTAAAAGATCTATTTATCTTATTGCTACATATTGTGCAATTTGTGCTATTGAATATAACAGTAAACTTAAAAATAAGCATAAATTATGTTCATTTTTTTTCCTTTGGTTTTGCAATACTTACCATCAAAACTTACCTTTTCCAGGCTTTCTCACAGGGATCTATCCTCCCACAACTGACTTCAAAAATGGGCGCCCCCCAGCATCTCATGAAAGCCTTTAGATGACTTGCATAGTAACATATGCAAGGGTATATGCAAGGGTGTACAAAACCAGTGATGACTGTATGCAACTTTGAAATACAGCATCTTGTGAGCATTGTGTTGGGCTGAGTCTCAAGGGCTTCATAGTCATCAGGTGAAGATGTTAGCTTTGAAAATCAGGTCCTATAATGCCCAATCAGTCATAAGTCTCCATTAATATGTTTTAATAAAGGAGCTAATATAAGCTTCCCACAAAGTTTTTTTTTTTTTTTTTAAACAAGGTACATAAGGAACTGGACCATCACAAGGATAAAAACTTACACTAGATTTAAAGATGACAGATTCCCAAGTACATCCAAATAGAGAAATCCAGAAGTCAGGTTTTGGGTGCCTCCACAAAATGTATCAAGGGGCATTTACTTTTGGGGTTACTCAGCTAGTTTGGGGTTAATTTCTATGTCTTCCTAACTACATACTGATGGCGCTATAGTGCACAACTATTAATGTCTGGTTAACAACATAATGAGGGGAACCTCACAAGACCACCATCTATGTCCAGCTAATTGTATGATAATGGGAGCTATACTATCCTACCCTGGCTAAATAAAAAATTAATAGAAGCTACTATATATGACATGGGTGGTATACAGTATAACCCTTATTGTATATTCAAACATTTCAATCACTTTCCTAACATGTTAGAGTTTAGGGCAGTAGATGTAATTTCTGGTCTATATTTTCAGCACTCTGAAAAGCAAAAATATAGACAGATGGTATTGTCAGAGCTAAAGATTCATAATAAGGAGACCAGGATAATCATTACAATGATGCCACAAATACAAATAAAGAACTGCATCCAAATCAAACATATGATAAAAGCTGGATGTAAACACCATTCCGTTTGTATTAATCAGTATAAAATGTAACATCACAAATACAACGATTTTTCTGACATCATCCACATTGCTGCTGTCATTAAAATAGTAATGTTACATATAATTAAAATATATATATATTTGTTGTTGTTACTATTATTATTATTATTAATACTATTCAAACCAACTTTGCATGTTCAAGAAAAAAAAAACATACAAAATTGATTGTTTTTTTTTTTTTTTTTTTAAATCAAGGTACTTAAAGGACTGGACCATCACAAAGAAAAAAAATGACAAAAGAACAAACTGAATTCCTACATCCATTCAAATAGAGAAATCCATAAATGAGGTTTTGGGGACTGCGGTCACTATGTAATAGTTGATGGTGGCTCTGTCCCGAGTCTCTGACACATTGAAAGTAAATCCAGGCTACTGGCCAAAGGCATACATACCATTCTTAAAATAGTGGTATTTGTTAGAAACTTGTCTAGTTCAGTAATCTTACAGCAACTGATTTATCAAATACGGGCGGGGGAAGGTTATAAAAATGCACAGATATCTCAGCTTGGTAAGGGATCTAAGTTATAATTTTGCTTGCTGTACAGCAGCCTTTAAATTACATAGCATATCTATTTAAGCTGTTAATTACAACCACAACAATGTTTTGCATGTCATATCAAGACAAAGTTGACTTGTGCTGATCTCCTGTTACACTGTTAAGCTCCCATATTCAGGCAAAAGCTATTCCTGAAAAAGCAATACAGATATCACTAATGAGGGTCCTGGGGTCAGGAGCTAGGCAGTCTGTGAATATATCATATGGGAGGGAAAGCCACCTCTGATCTTAAATAGCTTCTTGTGAACTAACCATGGAAGTGGAAAAAAATATAGACCTCAAGGAGGAAGGGGGTAGAACAAGGGAGAATTGGGTAGGTTGACAAAATGTGTACAGTTCAGAGAAGAAAGGAGACTGCTCCAGGAAGGTTGAATATATGTATTGAATGAAGAAATGAAGAAAAGAAAGAGAAAACGTATGAGAGAGAATAGATACAAAAAAAATCTGAACATTAGTTAGGGGCGTATTCAAAAAATAGTCTAGGAGTACAAGATGTGCGAGACAATGAGACATGATAGACTGTCTGCTGGGGAAAGTAGAAACAAGTTTAAATGTGTATTCTCTCTTCAAGTTCTGTTCCCGCTGGTCCTATATTTGGAGTGTTAATGGCTATTTTATAATAATGTCCTCCCTTGCTTCCAAATTGTAGTCGTAAAATGAATTTTAAAAGACTGACAGCAAATATAATTTAAGGTGGTTGGCAACTTCGCATCATTAAATAGCACAGATTCATGATTAAGTGTCTCTCGGTTTCAGTGAGATCAAACTCATTTTTACTAGAAAGAATTTAATATTTTAACAATAAACATACATAATGAATGAAAGGGGAACCCTAATAACAGGAAGGGGAGACTAAAAGCAAAACACACACATACATAACATGTTTTAAATGCACGTTTACAATACTAATATAGAATCATTCATATAGGTATACTCACACATACGTAGAAATATGCGTGTGTGTATAAGTACATACATTCAGATGTATACATGTGTACATACATATATACACTAGCTCACACACACACGAATATGTAATGGTATATATATATATATATATATATATATATATATATAGTGTATGTGAATAGTAAACATGCATTTAAAAAAAATCACACACAGATGCATACATTTGTATACAGGGAATAGGTTTTGGGGTTTTTTTTTTCTATAAATAAGGAAACTATATTTGCCAGAAAAATTTCACCAGCCTGATTTCTCATAAATAAATGGTGTTACTGTATGTGAATGTGTATATTTATTTTACCTGTGTGTGCGTGTTTTAGAAGAGATTGGTACAAGAACTTTTTTTAAACTTGATGTATTCAAATATTGTGCAAATATGAGATAAACATACATAATATTTTTCAGCACAAACATGTCCACGTGTTCTCGCAGAATCGATAGGATTATCTAAAACACAGTATTTCTGCGCTTCAAATATTTATCTTTTTAGTAATCGTTACTTTTTCTTTACATAATTAATTAAGTTCTATAATTTAATTTGTTTAGTTTCCAAGTACTATCAAACTGACTTTCAGATCTTTATTACTTATTTATTCATGTAAAATATGTAAACAACAGCTTGTTAGATCAACAAAATAATTGTTCTTTTTAATTTATCTTTATTAACAAACATTTCGGTAAAGCAAATATTTGCACACTTTTTGTGCGCTATAGTGTTGCAAAGTGTGTGGTATTTTTTTCGTGCAAATGATCAACGGTAGATATAATAATATACGAATTATTAATGGTTTCTGTACACATTTTTTAATATCAAGAACACTTCTGTGAACAAATAGAATCTTATAGATTATGCAATATACTCAGAAAACGCGCGTTTTATCATTTCGAAAAATAATGAGACACTAACCATATCGTGTTTAAGAGAACTATTGAATAGCATCTTTATGTAAATAGACTTTAGTGTTATGTTTTAGTTTTTCTAAATGTCAGAATTTTGAAGTCAGATTGTACTATAAGAAAGAAGGAAACAAAGAAATATTTAGAAAAAGTTGAGTTGAGCCAGCGATTTTAATTTAAGTCAATAAAAATATCTTTAAAATAAAGATGGATAGAAAAGAAAACATGGAAAAGAAAGGAATGAACTTAGCTTAATAATACAATAACATAAAAATATCAACAATATCGTAATAGTTCTAGCACATTATTAAAATGTATATTGAGTGCTGAATGTACTGGTTAATCCCTTTATGAAGCAAAGAAAAGAAACCTGGGTTATAAAGCTCTATAATGAACAATCTGAAATAATATTTTACAAGTAGATTGAGGATATTTGAGAATGTCTTAGAAAACATGATATGTATGGATTCGTGTATATAAATATATAGATGTTTTATTTATATACATATATATATATATATATATATATATATATATATATATATATATATATATATATATATATATATATATATATATGTATACATACAAATACACATATAATATATGTGTCTATAAATATTGTGGATGGACATATAAGATAGGTAGATAGATTAGATAGATAGATAGATAGATAGATAGATAGATAGATAGATAGATAGATAGATAGATAGATAGATAGATAGAAAACATAAAATCAAGCATTTACTATCGAAAAATAACTTTAACTCCAATTACTTTATTTCAGAGGTTGAATATTTTTCAGGTCAGTGATACTGACAAAGAAATGGGAACAAAGGGTTTAAAATTCTAAAAGTGGAGCAAACGCAATGTAATGTTCCACACAATAATTCTCTATAGACAACCTTTACAGAGGAAAATTAGTAAAAATGTTGAAGACAAATCAGTTACTTATATAATGTGCTATTTTTATCTCTCTATCAATATAAAATATAATTGAAAGTGATTTTTTTTCTTTATAATGGAAGTACCATATAGCGCATAATGTAAATTAGTGCAGGTAGACCATACCAGCTAACCAGTTCCATGTGAGTAGTTTGATTGAAAGAAGTGGTTTATCCTGGGAATATAAAGCAGGAGTGGACGATTAGAAATGACCATGCAGAATGCAGCAATGTGCATGATACCGATTGATCCATTCACATATGGTTCAAATAAAGGAATTGTTTTATCATCCCCCAAATCGTGCTTTTATTGTTTGCCAGTGAAGACTTGACACTACTGTGAATAAGATGAGGCCATGATTGAGAAGTTCTGGGGTGTTTCCTGCAAACCTAAAAATGTAACATAGGGAGACAGAGGGGTGTTTGATGTTCTTATTGTGAGCATTGGGGGTTAAATGGTTACTGGCAAAGGTGACAGGGACACTTGAATCCCCATGCAATCATGAAAAACCTTTGGCACCAGAGGTCTGTGTACTACATTTCACAAACTGCTTGCAGAGCATCATGGGGAATGTAGTCTTTAACAGATGGAGATCCAAAGGTTACCCATGGCTGTCCCAATGTTATCTTATGGAACTAAAACCTGTTCCGCTCACAGCTCAAAACTAATCAATCATTCCGAAGTCTCACCACGAGCTCATCTGCTACAATGACACCCACTCTTCCTCAAACCAGGAACACTATAAACAAAAACAAACCAACCCCACACAGAGTTAGATCAAGCCTGAGACATCAGTACATAATGTATACGGGTGATCAGACATCTATCTCTGCCTGTCTGCAAAAGTGTCTGTCAATAACACAATAGAAAAACGAATTTATATATGTATAGACATAGATCATCTACATGTATTCATATTTACAGTATACACACACATACACACATAAGTGTATGTATGTATACACGCATATCTATAAACACACACACACACACACACACACACACACATATATATATATATATATATATATATATATACCTACATATATTGACAGATGAAAGGCTCATTACTGAATGTTAAATCGATCACATGTCAAATAAAGCGATACTGGTCGTTGTTCCTCAGCTCTTATGACATAATTACCCTATATACTGTTTACAAAAAATAGGGTATATATAGGGAAATATACCCCTGAAACGAAATCCTTACTGAGTTCTGTCCCGCAGGAAAACGGTATATTCATATTACAATTAGGTTACCCTACTTCCTCTTATACAGGGTAGGTATAAATTGCAGCACATGCCAGTCCCTTGCACATAGGTAGCTTCGCAATCACATGTTCTTAGCCTTAGCCGAATCTCTAAACACACTGACTTGCTTTAAAACCCTCTGGTGATGGCTTTACAAAGCCCATTTATATAATACACCAGGTTATTTGTTTAAAGACTTATTCTGTGGCAGGGTTTTACCAGTTGCCCAATCAGCAGGAACAATCCACTGGTTTCCAAGGTGACTGCTACACTTTTTGCTCTAGAATTACTATTTATACACACATAAGGTTAGACCAGCAGCTGGCTATGCATCCAACACATCTCAAGCAGCTCAATTATTGGAAACTCCATTCAATTAAAGGATTTGTGTCCTCGATATCTACGTTATTGATGGTTTAGATTGCAAGCTCTTTGGGTCAGATAGCATATTGTACATATCCCATGATTTAGACGGTGTGGTACGGCGTGCATGAGACAGTTAGTACAGACTGCGGTGTATTAGTGCTGAGTACATTTGTATAGTGTTACAATAATCATGCTACTTACAGTAGTCATAACAAACAGGTCACAAATGTTAGGTATTGGCCTGGGACTGACAGGTATGTGTGATGGATGTATACAGTGCTCAGTTATCAGTGCAGAGGGCAAGGGTGTTAACCGATCCGCTGCTGGAGTGTGAGCTTCCGAACCAGGAAGGGGTTAAACCAAGAAAATGAAATGAAAACAAAGAAATAAAAGTCCAGTGATAGATCTGATTTTGTGCCTCCATTTCCTGCTAAACTCATAAAATCTTTCTTTTTCATTTGATTTACAATGGATCTATGAACCTGCTCACAGGAACATGTGTTCAACCTTGTAGAAATGAACCATAAAAAGCAAATTGCAGCAGCCTGAAACTTACCAAGCCTGCCCTCTTTTATTGGTACTTAATGGGAGAAGCTGGGCTGCACTGGGCACTGCACCCTCCTTGTGAGAAGGATCAAAGAAGTCTTTCTAATGGAGGAGGTTGCAGGGCCAAACCTAAGCAGGAAACCATCCAAGATGGACAATAAAATACATATAAGGACCAATCCAGAGAGGGCAGGAGATGAGGTGGGGAGTCTGAATGTGCACCCCTCACCCAGGGACGAAGAAAACATTATTTAGCAATTCTAAAATCCATCCATAAAAAAGTCTTGCCCATAATCATGTAATAATAGTTAAGCTTTTAAACATTCACATACTATAAACAACCAACAAGCATTGCATTTAAAAGAATCAGTCACATGCACGGTGTTTGTGGGTTGAAGAGCATTACAATAGTTTGTACTGTATTAGCATTATTGCAAGAAAAACCGTTGTGAAACATAAACAAATGGGCTGTCTCGCACGTATGACATCACCTAGCGTTCTTTATGCAAATTCATTAATATTCAGTTCATTTGCCCATGCTTCCACCGTGTAATGTGAAAAGGCAACATAGATGCTCATTCTATACATTATATACATTTACGAGATATGTTCTCGGTGTGTTTACAAAATTTCACACGCAAAAGGTGGAAATGGCCACAACCATTGTGCCTCTCCATAGGATACAGCGATTTCCAAGTGTATATGTATACATGTTTAAGTACGTGTACATTGCATCTCTGTGTAAATGATCATAGAATGCGGTGCATTCAGAGCAGACCTCCCCTAATGAGACCAATCTGTATAGTAAACTAAATCACATGTAAAGCAAAATGCACCTATTATAGAGGATCAGGGAAAATCCTTGGTTTAACGACTGTTTTCCCACTGCATCTACCCCCCCCCCCCCCCCCCCCCCAACCATACCTAATATATTCCATAATATATGACAAACATCCATTTGTTTCCTATTTCAGCGTCTGGCTACCCATTTGGATTTCTGCTTAACCAAAAAAAAAAAAAAAAACCTTCAGTGGAAACCATTTTTTTTTTTTTTTAAATTAAGGGAAGGGATTTTCTATCATTAAACGTGAATGAGAGGGTGAAGGAAAACAAATCTGAATACTTTAATTTTTTTATTTATAAAGTAAAGGTCTAAATATACATTTCCCGAAGACCACTGCACAAGAAAGGGTTAAGTATTTATTTCATCTGTAATGCAAACAAGGTAAATACTGCACGTATGTGGAATATATTGCATGGCATTCCTCAGAGGGAGAAATATAATAATCCATGCTAAAGATTGTGTGCAAATTTCTGCAAAGAGAGTAATTTTTTTCCAAGCAATGAATCTGAGTTAAACAGACAGAGTGTGGCAGACATACAGGAGAGAGAGGGGTGTGTATATGTGTTTAAATGACCCACCTGGGTTCTCAATTCTCTTAGTTACAATGTGAATATCTAGTTTTTGTTTTACATTAACAGTCTAAAATCTTAATCCAGGTGTTGACTAAGTGTTTATCCACTCTGCCCCGTGGGAGTGGAGGGAAAGCCAGGAAATCTTGTGTATGGGATATTCTTGCAAGGAGATTGCTATAGCAGACTGTGATTGGTGAGAGGCCAGCATTGCAGAACGCGTGACTGCTCTCACT
The DNA here is from genome assembly GCA_036172795.1 of Pelodytes ibericus. NCBI lineage: Eukaryota > Metazoa > Chordata > Amphibia > Anura > Pelodytidae > Pelodytes > Pelodytes ibericus. The sequence continues at coordinate 109,626,995 of CM069860.1, forward strand.
GAAAAAGGTTTGTCTGAGACTGAGCTAAGTGTAGAGCTGTCCAAAGGAGGCTGCCCTGTACAGCACATGCACACGCGCCATGTATACATTATGCGCAGCTCCCTCTATATGTGTACACCTATAGCAGTGATGGCGCTCAAGCTGCTGTGGACTACAATTCCCATGTAGCCGGTGAGCATCATGAGAAATGTATTCAATAACAGTTCAGTGGAATTTTCTACAGAGCAGTTGAAAAAGAAACAGGCAATATACATATATTTTACATAGCTATACTTATAGATTGGCCTGGATGAGGATGATAGGAGTTGGGATTCTCCAGCAGCAGACTGGCATGCAAATTATACTTATATCTGCCTGTTGGTCTATTGATATGTGAAACCATATTATCGACTAGCACAGATTAATGACAGCTATAGAGATTTTAACTTGACCAGTACCGTAGCGGGGTATATTCAATAGCATAGAAGAGACACTAACTGGACTTAAATACCTCATTTGAAGGTAACGTAAACACAGCACTTAGTGCAGACACTTCTCAGGTCCCACTGATGTTCCCACTTGAAACTTGCAGTGATCACTGTATGTATCGACTCAATTAACTAGAATTGATCGCCTGTATACATGTCAAGTTTAAATTGATATACTTTTATGCATTCAATAGTATCAGGAAAGCAGCTGAAAAACTTCTAAATTCGTTTCCAAGATTAGCAAATAAATAGTGGTATTTTTGATCTATTGCGATAAACTCTAGATCATAAAGCGAGTGAAAAAAAATATACATTTCAAAATGAACCACTAAACTTCGCTTGTATGCGAGTTAGTATACATAGTGAAGTATAGCAAACATATATATATATATATATATATATATATATATATATATATATATATATATATAAAATCGGCAAACACAAAGAAACAAACAGTTTACCTAATCACTTTAGAGGCACACACAACATATGTATATGAATGTCAGTGTAAACATTTTTATATAGCGTAAAGCGGGTTTTAAAGATATTTTAAGTTCTGCACAAAATAAGATGATTTTTCTAAACACAGTATGTTAGGATTATTAGTAATATTAATAATATCACAGTTATTACAGATGCTAAATTATTGTGTTTGTTATTTATTTAGAGGGGCCGATGGACGTTTTTGTATTCGAAAAAAATTAGTTCCACGACTAATGCAGAATCAATCACTACGACGCAGTAATATAGGTATTTTACAACCTTCATTGCTTTCCCCAAATAAAACCACGTAGACTCACCAACTTCCAAACATTCTATATCTCCTATATATACAAACAAATATACATATGTATAGGTACACACGTCATATAGTGTATATATAATCGAAATAGTGAATTATTAATATGTGGTGCATTAAAGAAAGGAAATACTTTCTCACCCTCTCACTCTCTTCTCACATGATTTGAGCTGTACATTCATTGATAAAAGTGCTCCATCATTGCTCCCTAAGACCAATCACTAAATCTTCCTGGCTAAGCCTGGTGACTCCTCTTTCAAACTGCAGACAATCTGGCAGCCCAAGTCAAGTTAATGTCAGAATTAGAAGCAACTCATGTCTTGACATTTCCAATGTTGCCAACATGAATATCAAAGGGGGGAATAAGGGGGGATCGAACATGGACACAAATAGTTTGGATGTAAAAATCTGATCTCAAAGCGGTAGATAAAGAAAGGTGAAAGTTTGTGTTGTGTGTGTATGAGAGCATGGAACTAGATTGTTTATGTGTGTGTGTGTGTTTGTATTATTGTCAAGGTACATACCTGATTCCATGGAGACCCTTCGACAGAGAGATTGCAGAATTATAACCACTTTGCATCTTGACTGAATCGCCTTGAAATAAAAGGACTGAGAGCAAAGAAAGGAATAAAATAACATGACATTTTTTATTATTAAAACAAGACATAATTGCCATTGGTTTGTACTTGTACTTGCCGTTCTCAACCATAAAATTAGGATTTTGGCTTTTGTCACACATAAGGCAGAGTTTGCCTACAAGTATGCATCTGTTTTGTGCAAGCCAGTTCCTGGCCCTTAGTTTGTTTCTGAATTATTGGCCGACAGAAACAAGTAAGTATATTGCCAAAAGAGCTGATATATCGAGATATATTATGTCGTAAGCGAAAATATCTCAGAAATCAACATCCGATATTCACTGAAATTAATATGCTGTGCACATAAAGGGTTTTGTATTAATGCAACAAAGTACACGTATTTTATTTAGTATTTGATGTTATGTACATATAACACAACAGTACTGATTTTTTTTTTTAATCCATATTTGGTTGTAGTTTTTAAAAATCATTCTAGGCCGAAAATGTCTTAGAGTGGCAGGGCAATCACCATGGAAACCAATGGAATGTTCCTGTTGATGGCGCCTGTTTTTAGAAGTTTGTCCATTGAATGTATCTTATATACTTTTTAATAATTCAGTCTTTCTATAATGCGTTTCTTCCCCTCTCACTATTTATCTCTTTCTCTATAATCCCACAAACTGATCAGAAAACTGAAAATAAACAATAAGCAAAATAAAATTAACAAAACAAAAGGAGTATTGCGTAACAGAAAATAAAACCGTAAAACCACATATAAAACGTTGTGTAATAAAAAAATGTTTAACCCCATAATTGCTGCAATGTCTGTAACGCAGTAATAGGTTAAGTATAGATTTATCTTGAAGACGTTTCGGACTACTTATTATCACAGCAAATAATTAGTCCCTAAAAAAGAAAAGGTTCAAGCAGGTTATCAATTACTATATATAGCCACTGCCTGGGAGGTGTCTGTATATTCATTTGACATGCCATGCTGTGGATAAGAAAATGAATATATCTATTAAAAGGTGGTTCATTTATTTATCATCGCCCCATCCCACTTTTACTATTGTTTTAAACATATTACAGCAACCTTCTCAAATCTCTCCCTATTAATAAATTAATTACAGAATGCATGACTTCCCCCTTCTAATAGATACTTTGTGCTGGCTTCTTCCAATGGGCTATCTAAGAGATAACACTGGAATAAGATGAGGGTTAGCACAATCTGTACCATCCCTTTTCACGAGGCAGGAAAAATAGGCCAGGATAAGTGAAATGACGTCACAAAGTCCTAGAGGCAGTGTCTGGTCCCATAGACAGCAATGCGTACTTGCATATTGTATAGCTCGCCATAAACAGCTATATCTTTTTCTTGACCTGAAAGTGGGTTTCCTTTTCAACTTTTTTTTTTAGTTACGTGTCCTGTCCCAGCAGCAGATATTCCTCACTGAAGGAAGTAAGAGGAAGGTGGATATGAGAGCAGTTTGAATAGGGCTTGTAGCAGTGCCCTAGAGTTCAGGACCCCAGGGTGATAATACTGTCAGTGGTGGGCTTCTCATTGGGATCATCTGAACAACTGCTTAAAGGTAAGGCTATACCATGTATAAGACACATGTGTCTACAGACCTACAAGGCAGTTTCACGTGTGTATGTATAGATACATAGCAAACTCTGCATTACCTTTTATTGATTTGTTACACAAATGTACAGTTTATGCCATTAATATTGTTTATACTTTTAAATGTGAATATAGATACACTTGACCTATATATGTAGCTATGTCTGCTTATTTGTTTATGTTTACACATCAGCGTGTATATATTTGAGTGTGTGTAAATATTTATATATATATATATATATATATATATGTGTGTGTGTGTGTGTGTCTGTAAATATATATTATTATAGTCGTGTGTTTCTAAGTGCTTATTTAGTATTTTGTATACTTCTAAGACTGTTCATCTAAACGATTTTATGTAAATCTACTTCTCCAAGTGTACATTAGTGGTTTGTGCTTCAAACAAATATACCAATGTCAAATGTGTCGGATTTAAAAGTACTTTTAAGTACGCATATAGCTATAAAGACTTTTGGAAACATATTTTACGTGTATTACAATCATACATACATCTAATCACAGATACTTTGCATATCTATCTATCTATTTATCTAATAAGATTAAAGATAAATATAAAAGTATATATTTGCACCTAAACACTGTTGCTATGTGACGCGTAAAATGATCACAAAAGATATGTAATGCTGTTATATGCAAGTTATTAAAAAAAATTGGTTTTGTAAGGAGATTAATAAAAACTGATTATACCATTACAGTCCCCTTCTCCCCACATCGTAATTACATTTCAAATGTTCTATTCCTTTACCTGTGAATATCTTGTCCTGTAGTGTATAATTGTATGTTTGTCTGTTGTAGTTTCTAGTATTATTTGGAGATAACCCATCATGGATTGGTTACAGACAATAGAAAAGCCATTATATTATTCTCCCACTGGCCCGGTGTGCTGGTTCTGTGGATGATCTTAGCCAGTAAAAGCATGGAGACTATCCACCTATATTTATTATTTAAGTCTCACACAATCCACTCCTGTCAGCATGAAAAATGGAGGAAGAGGCTTCACCTGGATCCCCTCTGTGCTGCCTTACAATAAATAAATAATCCACGCACGGCAATAGATTTATCTTTTTTGGAAAAAAGATACAGATAATATTTAAATCACACTTCGTGACATAACTCTAAATTTGGAGTAATCAGCAGAGACATTTTATTGGTTTCCATGGCGGCGACTCCACTTTTAGAACATTATCCTGGAATTGCTCTTGATACATAAACGTCGTTGTATCAAAAAAGATCATTAGGATGATAGGGATATACTTTGGGATTTTTTTTTAAATGCACTAAATTATGTGTAAAAAAAATGTAACAAACTGTAATTGAAACGCAACTTTCTGTGATCAAAATCGCATATATAGGACAATACACTTCTACATGAAAGCGTATATATTAAAGTCAGTGAGATATAATTTATAAATGTATTAATATGCAGACTCTACTTTATTTCCCAAGTATTTATAAACCATTAGTAAAACTTGGGTGAAAACTAAAATTATATTTTAACATAAATACACACACATTTATTGTTGAGAGTTACAACTGTAGCAACATACTAGATACACATATTAGTATTGTGGAGCAAGTGCTATGTCCATTAATTCAAAGTCTTATCAAAGGAATATAGACTGACAATCTGTTTCCATTCAGAAAGGAGAGTGGGTCTGTTTACCTTGAGCTGACCTGTTCAACTTTACCCTCCAAATAATACATTTGACAAAATGGAAAGGGAGCGAGACAGAGCAAAGAGAGGAAAGGAGACCCAGATAAAACCAATCTCCTCTGCACTGTGACGGTTTGATTATTTTATTGGAGTTGGATCTGCTTCACTGTATACATTGCACCTTCAACTTAAATCGTTAGAGAATTCTTACCACTGACATATCTATTTATACATCGTTTGATCTTTCCATACAGCAGATAGCACAAAACTCCAGGGAGAGAGATTAACTGCTTGTGTCAGTCGTGTGCAGGGAACATGTCTAAAGCAAACATGTAAACGCACATGCATGAGGCAATTAATATGTCCTGGTATTAGGCCAGGAGAGAATCTGAAATGTCGTGCTGTGTATTTGTAGGAGCTGTGATGAGCAAGGCGGTGTGGACTAAAGTTCCCGTGATGCTCAACGAGTCGATTGGATGACTAAGCATCATGGGAAATGTAGTCCACATGATCTATGTAGGAAGCGCACCACATTAGCTACTTAATCACTGCTGAGAGATCCATAATGTCTTCTGGCGATGGAAGAGTTAATAATGGCAGTGCATAGAGGAATGGCTTTAAAGGGAGAGTGGTGAGATGCAGATTCGAGATGGAAAGAGAGGGGGAATGAAATAAAGGAGATGGAAATAAATCGAAAGGAATGCAATATATAAAGGAGGAGACGATATGTGAGTGTGAGTGGAGCAGTGAGTGGGTCTGCAGTGCAGGTTAGTAGCTGGTTGGACAGTGTGTAAGCACTTCCAGTGTGTGCCCCACTCACTCCCCTCCCCATCATTACACTAAGCTCTGTGCTATAGAACAGCTTGGATTCCTCTCTCTCTCTATCCAACTCACACTGCCCTCCAGAGAGAGAGAAACAGAAAGGAGACACACAGAGGAGAGAGAGGGCTCAAGCAAGCATCAGACATCCAAGGCTGCCCTCTCTATAACCCTATCTGCACAAACCGGTCCCCTTCTCTGTGTGGAAGAAGATTCACCATCCATGGTATTGATAAGAGCTACAGGATTGATCTCTCTGACAATGTGAGTGTTTGCAGGAAGGGATCCGCTGTGGCTGGGAATCACATCCCAGGCTTTTCTTGCAGCCACACAGCAAAGATCCAGATCGGCATGAGGAAGACTGAGGACGACTCTGATTATTAGATTTATCTCTGTTATTGCTTAATAGACTCGAATAAGGATTGTACATTCAGCCCATGGGAAAGATCCACACGCTGCCATCATCTTCTTGGAAAGCATAGGATTGAGATCACTATTCTGTCTACAGGAAGCAACAAGGGCCTTTCAGCAAACCACAGACTCTAGGGAAGTCACAGGTATTGTTCAGCCCTAAATCCTAAATAATATATCGGCTCGAGGGGAGAGAGAAAGGGGAGCCTGGGTTCTGCTCCCTGTATTGCTAGGTCACAGTAACTGCTAGCTTTGAGAAAAAGGCACGGCTATATATTTCGGGGGCTCAGTATTAAATCCGAGAGGACATTCTCTATATATTTTTAATGCAAAGGCCTGCTTTAAGCGTTCTGCCAATCTCGCTGTAATTTGAATATATTTGTATATTGCATACATACATAATACATTGAAATATAAATCCGTGTTTCCGTATAATATAAGCCCAATATCTAAACGTATGTTTTTCTTTAATGAATCCCCTAATTTTCATAGTGTGAGTGCTGCATATTATAGTACAAAGCACTAGTCTAGCTATATACGTGTGTGTGTGTAAGTATAGCATGTATATATAATTATATATATATATATATATATATATCAATACAGACATGCACACACATATTTATTTATATATATCAAATGTACTATATACCATACTTTATACACATGTTCACACATATTTTGTATATACATGTCACACATGTAAATGTATTAAATACCAAAGCTGAACACAGTTTATTGCGGATTATTTACTCGTAGGAAACAATGTTTGTTATTAAAGCAGATTAGTGCCTTGTATTGTTTTACATGTCATTCATACTGGGGAATCCGATGTCCCAGGTTCCTCTTTCTTTGCACCTGTAGAGCTACAACAAACATATGTCATATTTATGTCACTTACAACCCCAATAAATGGGACATAGCACTGGATATTGTTAAAATAATATTTTTAATTTACATGTGACCAGGGATATTTACAATAAAATAACTATGATCATAAATATAATAATAACACCAGTGTGAAGTGAAATAGGTTTATTACGCCACGCAACCTTTTTGTTTCATTAAACAAATGTAAACTATATTACTTACTATTATTATATTAATCATGTAAATATATATATATATATATATATATATATATATATATATATATATATATGTCAGTGTGTCATAAACATTGCACTGAATACATTTTGTGTATATATTATTTTATATATTATTTTGCCTTGATACATATACACCCACATAAATATACAAATAAGTATCACCTTGAGCTAACATGATAGACAATATATATAAATATATATATATATATATATATATATATATATATATATATATATATATATATATATATGCATACACACACTATCTTCATAAAATACATGTATAAATGCATCTCCAAATCCATTTCCTGTAAATATCTAGCAACAGTTTGAGGTGTGAGATCTAATAGTTCACAATGACATTTCCATCTTCTATAGCAAAATAAGAGCTTGTTTTTGCTAATTGTGTATTGTTGTGTTTTTATGTATTTATTTGTTGCCTTTATTCTGCATCCCTAGTTACAGCCAGGGGTGGTTTGTGAAAGGTTAAACTTGACGAACCTCTGTCTCTTTTCAAAAGATCAGTACGATATGTATGTTTGTGGAGTTGTAGTGAATATCTCCATTTGCAGGTATTTGAAGTGTACTGTTACATAGAGGAAAACTGACTTCATACCTCATTGCAGGAATGTTAGAAATCTGTACAGAGGCTCATTAGAAGCAATGTCAGCTGCAAATAGTTTGGGATTAATTAGGTCGGGAGAAGTCAGTGTGAATGTATATACAGTAGAAAGGAACAGACACAATCCATGATAGCTTATTAGTCCTGTCCTAGTGCTTCCAAAATCTTATCTTTATTGGACGTTTCAGGGGAGAGGGACACATTTCTGGCATCGTTATCTGGAGTCACCGTTAGAGTAATGTAGGGGAATCATAATACTATATATGTATACAAACAGGCACAAAATATATTACATAAACATAAGACATATGATGTATTTGTGCCTCTGTCTGTACACATATAAAGTATCATTATTATATATAAATATGTATTTGCTTGTGTTTTTGTAAATATCTTTATATATTGCTATTCATTATATTATATATATATTCACACAAACATAAATTCGAGAAAAACAGATATTTCTGTACCCCTGTTAATATTATCTGGCAATTAAAAAGTCTATTTGTAATACTTTTCCAAGGTATATGAACACAGCCCCTGCTGCACACATATTAGGAAATTATATATACATATCATACATTAACTTGGAAGCAACATCATTTCAGTTTAACCCTTTCACGAAATGTATTTCATTAACTGACAGAGAGATAGATAGATATATAGATAGATAGATAAATAATATATGATCTGAGCCTTCTATACATGGCTGACAAACTTAGAAATGTAGCTTCTAGTAGTATGTACAATGACAGACAGACGTACTGTAACAAGACCTCTACTTGCATATGACAAACAGACAGACAGACATAAAGACAGATCATCTGGGGTAAGGTGTAGAATCACACGATTACTCGTTACGGTACAGGCCATACAGCATAATCTTTTGCATGCACATGCAGATATATAATATTCTGGCTCATCCCAGTGTAGGGTCCCATTGTAACATGGCGGACACCGAGGAGGCATATGGGTTGCCTGATACCCCAGTGGAAGCTGACCCCAAGGAGCTGCAGTGTGATCCCAAGCAAGATAGCCAGCTGGGGGCCAGCAGCAAGACCCCAACCTCACCGCAAGCAGCCTTCACTCAGCAGGTAAGAAACACACACACTTTACCTTGTATGTCAGTATAAACTTAAACACTGCACACACAGTGCTATCGATATAGCATATATGCAATCTTAATACACGTATACAATGTTATGCCATTTAATTGGTATCATAAAAACACATACCCACGGAAAGTATAATAAAACTGCGCTACTAATGTACTTATATACATAGGGCGTCATTAATTTCTAATTGTATATAGGGTAACAAACTGTAACAAATATTTTGTATATACATGCATACATACATATATATAAGCATATATATGTATATATACATATATGAATATAAACATAAATATACATGTAAAATAAGAATGTGCTTTCACAACTTACATCTAAATAGTTTGAAATTGTTCTTTTGTAGTTTATAAATTAACTATCATAATACCGTGAGATTTTTGCACATTATGGTAAGATGAAACACGCCTTGAATGGTTTATTATTAAAATCTATTTATTTTTAGATAAGCATACCGAATATTTCCATACAATTGACAAGGTTAAGGATGGGTTAATTACTTAGTATCATATTCCTCAGATGTTCCCTTAAAAAATGCAAAGTTCTTTAAAAAAAAAAAAAAAAGCTTGTATTTTATTTTGAAAGATTATATTTGAATATGCAAACAAATACATACATATATATGTATATATATAATATATATATATACATATATGGGTGTGGTGTGTTTTTCTGTAGTTTATACTTTTTCTTATATTATTTGATATATATCTTTTTGCTTATTGCTAGAAATGTCATGGTCAGTCTCTACGGCATCATATATTGGTATAACCTGGGTATACCTAATTTTAGAAGAAAACTGGTACGGTCCAGTTGCTATATGTTAGTGTATGAATAAACCAAATGCCAACTATGTGAACAAAATCTCCATAAATGACAACAATATAATTGAAGTTGGTATAGTGTATGTAGTTTTAATATTTTATAAGCCTGGTGAAGAATTAACCGGTAGGAATGGGACAAAATTATAATATATTTGACATCGCTGGACACTATATCCGTACAATATATGAGGGCATTTTAATGGATTTTATTTAATTTATTAAGCTATAAACTGTAGTAGTGATATATTCTCCATTGCTATAAAATAGTTTGTTAATGTTCTATCAAAGATTGCATTCTAATTAGCATGTTACTTTTTCTAGGGAATGGAAGGTATTAAGGTTTTCTTGCACGAAAGAGAGCTGTGGATGAAATTTCACGAAGTTGGCACTGAGATGATAATTACTAAGGCTGGAAGGTAAGCCATTCGTATTTCGAATATATTAAAAAGTTCGCGAATATGAATTCCGGGAACTTACGAGTGCATTCTTTGCAAATCCTTTATTAATCACACGTCCTAGCCAATTATTTTGTTCATTAAACTGGCTGTCAGGATATAATAAATAACACAGCTAACTCACAAGGGTCTTTCATATTTCTGACTGTAAATGTCCCAGGCTGAAATCCAGTGCACAGAAATGTTTGTAGAAAGAGAGAGAAGGGGGAGAGAGAGAGAGAGAGAGCGAGAGAGAGAGAGACTTTACTGTAAAAATAAGTTTGTATTTGTGTATGTGATAAAGACACAGACACGCTGGAACATAGACATGGTATTGCAAATGGAAGTGAACAGGGTACAAATAATAAATGGACTTGTTTGAAAATTAAAGAAAAGAAAGAAAGAAAGAAACAAGGAAAATAGGAAGAGAGAATGAAAAAAGCAGGAAAGAAAGGAAGAAATAATGGAACAGAGAAAGAAGAAAAAAGGACAGCAATAGCCTCAAATGAGACGGAAATGAAAGAAAGAAATTTGAAAAGAAGAATAGAAAGTTTAGAAATAAAAAAAATCTGCCAGAAGCAAATTAAAAGAATTAATGAAACATTACTCAAACAGAGTAGGAGAAAAAAATAATAAATAAATAAATAAATAAATAAATATATATATATATATATACACACACACACACAAAATGAAATACGGGAAACCATGAGTAAACTAAAAGAAAAAGTATAAGTAAGACAAGAGAAGGAGCAGAGAAGGAATCGAGAGAGAACCTGACTGAGGGATTAGTGCTAGCAGCAGAGAGTTCTGCGGTGAGCACGATGCTTTCAGTCTGCATGGCCGAGATATCTTCCCACTACACTGGACACTGTCCAGATAGGGAAAACATCGGTGCTGGCAAAGCCTCAGGCTTTCAGACCTAGAATTTACTTTTAAAATCTATTTAGAGACATTTCATGTCCAAGATCGTCCTTTTCTTCCAGCTTGTGTGTACGATTATACAATGCTACATAACGGTTACATATAAAAAGCCATTATTGAACAGCAAAATAATTGTTTAGCGATTACCATGGCAACCAATGGAATTTTAATGTAAATTGCTCTACCTTTTTAAACCTTTCCCCAGAATTGCTCTTCATAGATAATTCTACCATAGGGTTGCGTCACTCTTGCCTATATATAGTTAAAACATTTCGGTGTCACAGTGCTGCAAGAACAAAGGTAACAGCATTAGCCAACAGTAGGTAAAGTAGAGATCTTGATTTATTATACAGGGCATCGGTTTTCTATAATTAAAGAGTTTTCAGTAATTGACAATGATTCTGAACACTTTTTTAATTTGGTCTAAAATGATTTCCTTCAACAAAACGTAGAAAATGTGATACAATCAAGATCACGCAGGACATGCAATTCTAGGGAAAGTCCCGAAGGTGTGGCAAGCGGCAGCAACATTCTATTGGCTTACCTGATGATTGCATCCCTTTTAGAACGGTGCCCCAGAATTGTTTTTATAAAGCCAAAGTCTGCTAGGCACGTTTTCATCCCAGTTCCATCACTGACCTTGAGGATATTTGGCAACAAACAGACTGAGATTAGGGGTACTTTGTTAGAAAATGTTTCTGGTTTGAGGGGAAGGCTAAGGGCACTTGATGGGCCGACTACATTTTTGGTGCTTGGTGGGAAAAAAATCTTTGCAAATAGCTAAATAAACTAAAATATTTTGGACACTAAATACAACATGTTTGTGTGTGGTTTATATGTGTTAATTACAAAGTGCTAGCGTTTTATTAAGTTACCATTAACCACTTACCCTTGCTAATGATGGGACATTCACTTACAATATTCACAGGGAAAGAGCAGCTGTAAACATAAACAAGGGGTGGGAAGATTTTCCAAATTATGAAGAGTTTATTTATTGGCTTGAAAATGAAGCTCTATACAATGACATAAGCAGTTTCTCTATAACTTCCCACTGTTTAGAAAATCTCCCCCAAGAACTTGCATGTGTTTTGATTATTTGTAAACAACCATTGTATTTTGTTGTAGTGTAAAAATAGTTACAAATTGGCATGTGAAGAACATGACATAAAATAAAATAACATATACTGAGGGCTCCACTTATGTGTGTGTGTGTGTGTATATCTGTGGAGTGCAAGGGTAATTTCTAAGGGCTTTATTCATGAAAGAGGGAATTGAGAAGGGAAGTTAAAACTTAAGGTCAAAGTAGCCAAAGTCCTGAATGTCTGGGTATACATTTCTTTCTTTCTTTCTTTCTTTCTTTCTTTCTTTCTTTCTTTCTTTCTTTCTTTCTTTCTTTCTTTCTTTCTTTCTTTCTTATCCTTTTATTTTTATAGTAATGCATCTCTCTCTCTCTCTCTCTCTCTCTCTCTCTCTCTCTCTCTCTCTCTCTCTCCCTCTCTCTCTCTCTCTCTCTCTCTCTCTCTCTCTCTCTCTCTCTCTCTCTCTCTCTCTCTCTCTCTCTCTCTCTCTCTCTCTCTCTCCCTTCCCTTTTTTTCCACAAAAACATACATCAAATGAATTGCCAAACTAATGGGAAATACAGTCAAGATGATCCATTTGATATCATTTTAATGGACACAATGTACTTTCCTTTCAAAAATCAAACTTTTGAATTGTAATATATATACATATAGAGAGAGAGAGAGAGAGAGTCAGATAGAGAGAGAAAGAGGGAGAGAGATAGTATACAGCTGAAAACTTTTGTGATGGTTAAAGAATCATTTAAATGGGCCTTATTAAGAATCTAAGTCATTATTTCTAACCTTGTCAACATCTTGACTGTGTTTCCTATTAATTTTGCAAATCACTTGATTTGTATATTTTCATGGAAAACAAGGGAATTTATAAGTGACCCCAACATTTTGCATGGTAGTGTGTATATACGCATACATGTATTTAGAAAAAATCATTGCACTCTACATATTTTCAACGGTGCTGACCCAGTGGTAACCCTTGATATTATGTTATCTCACAATATGCGTTTATTGAATTGCGCTGTCACGGGGTGGACATGTTTAGAATCTTTGGTCAGATTTTCATTTATCTTGGGTCAGATGAAGAAAGATCTGATCCAAGATTCGGAACATGTCAGCACCTGATAGATCTATACTGCAATTACATTATGTTAACATTTATTTATATAGCGCCAACAATTATGTTGTTACAGAGCATAGAGGGGAACTACATACTATGTTAGACAAACAGGGAGAAACTAATACAGGAGATAGAGAGTCCTGCTTGTGAACTTACAATCATAAGTTCAACTTTTGCCTAAATGTGTCCTTTAAAGTACACTAATATTGGCTAGTGTACTAGATTTTGATTATGTGAAGGTCACCCTAATCTATGCCTCTGAAATTGAGTTTGTACTGCGTTACATTATACATGAATCTTCTTAATTTAGTGATGCTAAATAATTGTATGTAAGTATGTAAATAAACACTTATATCTGTATACGTGTGTAAAGAGAGCGATTGTGTTCTGGTGAGAAATTGGACTGTCCAAATATACAAATCAATCAATCAATCAATCAGTCAATAAATATATAGCTATCTAAACACACACAATACTGACACACATGGTGACAATATTGCAGTTTTAATTAGAGATGCTTATGGATAAAATATACTGGAGGATAACTTTCAAATCCCTGTTTCCATATAGAATTCATCTTCCATAGGCATCCTTTAATAAGGGAGCAAAATGGTGACCACATACATATTTAGTAACTAACTATTCTTGGAAGACCAACATGCAATGGATTTTGACATCTTTGTTATTATCAGGACCTTATTTTAAGCTGAGATTTACTAAGCCGAGATTTACTAAGTCAACAAAACAGTGATGTAATATATATAGAACAAAAAGCGCTCAGGTCACAAGTGTAAAATAAATTCATGGATTTTTTTTTGGGTGACATAACTTTTAGATAACAGTCTGAATGTTAATCTGCAAATAAATGTTTCTATACCAATGAACCACTGAATTATATTTCACACAGACAGATCCTTGAATGCCTGTTTCCTCTTAATGAATACTAAGATTTGTTTGGTATTACTATACTTGATGCACCTTAACACAGATTGCTTAGCTGAATTACATCTTTTTTTTTTGTAAGTTCATAGTTATAAATCTAATGTAGTGTTTATTATAAACATGTTTGCACAGGCCCTGATCACCTTTTGTCCCAGTATATCTAAACATCTAATCGTCCCTACCATTTGTATATAGTTTTCCTATGTACCCAATGTGCATAATATGATGGCACATTATAAATCAATAAAGAATACAGGAATGTAAGTGTATGTATGAATGAAAAAAATATCTATACATGTATACATAGGGTATATGTTGGCATCTGCATTATCATAAGAGGATGAATATATGTGAAATATAAAAGTAGTAAATCCATTTGTACCATTACTGCTGTTTCCCCAAGTACGTAGGATTACAGTTGTAAGAGCTGTAAGTGGTTAATGGTAAATCTCTATTTGAAACTTAAAAGTAAATTTTTAAAGCAAGGTTTGTGTATAAAATCTCAGGACTCTGAGAGTTCATGTGATAAATTGGACTCTCCAAATACTTAGGCATATCTAGTTTCCTTTGAGGAGGGAAAATAGCTTTTACTGCAGTTTTGTTTAAAAGATAAAATAGAAGTATTACTTTTAAACGTTGTGCCAAAAGTCAGTGCAAAGCAAAGATATATACAGAGAGACGCTAGGGCCTCTTTGACTAAAAGGTGAAAATAATAAGACCTTTTATAACATAGTTTGAATGTCCATTTCAATAAGTTTAAAATCGGTGTATCCGGTGTAAAAGTAAAATAAAGAAAATATTGATAGATGAATGCATGGAGACATTTTTTTTTTGCTTTAGTAAATCATTTATACCAGGGCTGATTGGATTTCTCTGATTAACCAGGAGAATTGAAGTATAGCTTGATAAGATCAATCTAATTAATAATAAAATAAAAAAAAATTGTATTAAACAGCCAGTGCAGTATATAATTCAGTTACTCAGTTTACATAATTTGTTATATTGTGTGATGTTTACATTAAATGGTTTGTGACAATATTATATATATTGGTACTATGCACTGGTAATTATTATTTTGTGATGCCTACAAGGCTATATACAAAGATATGGATTTCGGTGTTTACACACGCGGTGCATAGCAAATACTGCTTCTGTCTTGGGTGCTGCCCCGGAGTTCCACTCAGTCGAGAAGCCAACTAAGGCAAAGCATTAAGTAATAAAATAGCTGCTCATCAGCTGATATGAATAAAGTCTCTTGCCTATGATTAAGTATTTTGACGAAACACGTAAGTCATACATACGATCAAGTCTTTTGCCGAAATGCATTAGGTGTATGTGTTTGCCGTACACCATGCCATGATTTAGAGATGTGTTCCTTTGTACTGCTATCAATAGTTTTGAAATAAAGAAGACCATTTTTTAACAGCACAATCAATGAGCAGAGAACTTTATTCATATCAATCGAGAAAGCGGCTATTTTCTTACTTTATGTCTGTAAGGTTAATGCATTTTGAATGTTTAAACCATGAATGCATTTTTTAAAGATTTGTGAAGGTCCATAGAACATCATTAAATTCTCCATCATGGAGTCCAGTACATGTCCACCATGAGCAATGTTGGTTCTTACCTCTGCTGATATTTGAGTTGTAAAAGTATTTTTTGAACTTGGCTATTTTGGTCTGAGTTTGGTTGGTCACTTGTGAATTCCCCACAGCTTACAGTTTAGTGGAAATACACCATGATGCTACTTACTGGTATGGTACTGAAGGCACCGGGGTGGGTCCAAGTGTATAGGTCACAGGTTTTTAGCCAGAGAAGCCATACACATTATAGGTCCCTAATGAGGTGGGTCCCTACTATAGCATCAAACAAGGGAATCTACCTGTGATTTGTTTGCTGCTCACTGCTTTGGCTAGTTTTAAATAAATGCTTATCCTGGGACAGCTAGGGATATTTTGCAAATCCTTATGAAAAACAAACAAAACATAAGTGGTCATTAGTAGTTTCTGTGACATAGAAATTCATAATATGTGACATTTTAAAAACTATTGATAATTGTTAATTTGCTAAAATAATACTATTTACAACTTTAGGTACAGTGATACTCAAATGTGTTGAAAAATATTTTACAAATGATAAATTATTGAAAGTCATTCAATTTAAAATGATAAATATACTTAACGAATACAAGACTACACAATGTCATTTTTTCTCTTTAAGAAGGCCCACATTTGTATGATCGATACTTTGGTTAAAATAATTATTTTATATTTGAACACAGCTCTGTCTTTCCTTTTTGTGTGTAACATGTAGTTTTCTCTAGTCCGACATTCGACTTACATAGTCATCAACCAACAACTACCAATTGGCTATGTGACCTTTGTGATGTAACTGCAGCCATTAAGAAACTCCTAGCTGTAGTGATCCCAGTAGTGAAAAGATATACAGATAATTTAAACTCTCCAACAAAGAGAGATGGGTACTGTTTGTTTAGAAAATGCCAAATCTATAAAGTAAATATGTTACCTTTTTAAGAATAGATATTTCTTTAAAACACTTAAAGAGAACTGTAATGGCAATATTGACATATGCAAAAATCATTTGTTATAAATCTATGTTCTGAAGTTGTATGTAGTTATTTTGGTCAAAGCAGAAAATCTCTTTAAGCCTTGTAGTAAGAATCTGGATGATTTATGTTATATCATATTACTGTTACAATACTTTGAGAAAAGTGCCCTTACATGTAACTGAAGGGATGTATTCCCATTCATATTGTTGAAAACTGCATTGGGGCCCAGTGGGTTCGATATTGCTTGTATATCACTTATGCTGAATGTTTTTTGAAATTATAAATCTATGTAATTATTCTTACTATTGTAAATCTTGCTATAATATTTATATGTTATCATATATTACTTGTAGCTGATAAGCACAGGAAGTTAGTCACGCAAACGGAGGAACTGTTATCTATTTGCTTTCCTCGAACATTAAGTCATATAAGAAGCCCAAGCCCTTTTTAAAGGGACACTACCACGTGCATAAGATGTAACTAGATTACCTGTGCATTTAAAACAAACACATATTTAAGATATATGCCACAGTTTTTTCTCTATTTTTGATTTAACTGCATATAAAAGTAAAAATAAAATTAGGTGTCTGTCCCCAGCATCCATTTTGAGAATTTTACCCATGATGCAACACTCTCCAAAGTCTTCCAGCAAATGTAACTTTACTATAACTGTGGACAGAGCCTTTATGATGCTATCATAAGATACACCCCTGCTCTCTTACTGGGTTGGAAGGCAGGTATCACTAGTGGGCAGGATAAGGTGGCTGTGGACAACCTTTTTTACCTAACTTCCAACGCAAAGAGAGGAGATTGACCTGATCAAACCGGACCATAACTCTGTCCCCTTGTGATGTAATATTTACATTACCCTCCCATGGTACTGCATGGCGACATGAACTTAGCACATTACATGTTTCCATCTTTATATTATACCTGTGGTTTATATCCAGTCAATAAGTATATTAATATATTAGTGTGCATCAGACCAAGTAGAGTGTGGTTTATGTACTGGATTGCTATTTTTTTTGTGTTGGAGTATATTTATTAAAGGGTGTAACACTCTATAGCTCCACACAGGGCCAGCCTTAGGGGTGTGGATTGGGGAGATCAAAAGATCCCCCTCGCCATCTCTCTGCTTGGCAAGCTCTGCTGGATCCTGGGAGGGGGCAGAGCTCACCGGCTGAGAGGTGTAGCTCCCCCCCTACCCTGTGAAACAGAGCAGCGTATGCTTCACGGGGAGCCACAAGCCGCAAGATAAAGTGCTGCTCACGCTCCCCATGTCCACTTTTGCAGGCAGATGAAGGGGGGGGGGGGGGACAGAACAGAGGAAGGGGAGGGGGGAGAGAGACAGAACAGAGGAAGGGAGGGGGAGAGAGAGAACAGAGGAAGGGTAGGGGGAGAGAGAGAGAAGGTGTGGAGAGAGAGAGAACAGAGGGAGGGGGGAGAGAGATAGAGAACAGAGGAAGGGGAGGGGGAGAGAGAAAGAACAGAGGAAGGGAGGGGGAGAGAGAGAACAGAGAGAGGGAGAGAGAGAACAGAGAGAGAAGGGAGGGGGAGAGAGAACAGAGGGGGGAAAGGAGAGATAGAGAACAGATGAAGGGGAGGGGGAGAGAGACAGAACAGAGGAAGGGAGGGGGGAGAGAGAGAACAGAGAGAGGGAGAGAGAGAACAGAGAGAGAGAGAATGGAGAGAGGGGGAGAGAGATGGGAGAGAGAGAGAACGGAGAGTGAGAACTGAGAGAGGGAGAGAGAGAAGGGAGAGAGAACAGAGAGTGGGAGAGGGACAGAGAATGGAGAGAGGGAGAGGGAGAGAGAGAGCGACGGGGCGAGAGAACAGGTATGGGGGAGTTGGAGAGAGACAGACATTGCAAGGAAGAGCAAAGGGACAAACATAGGAAGGGAGAGAGACAAATACATAGGGGGTCGAGGAAAGAGACAGGGGGGTGCCACAGGGTAGGCCCGCACAGGGCGCTGGAACACTTAAGCCCGGTGTTCTGACAAATTACTGGAGCAAATTCTCCTGCGCAATCGCAGGAGAATTTGCTCACTGCGCATGCGCATAAAGTTACAGCTGATCACTCAGCTGTAACTTTGTGACCACCGCGCATGCGCCAGCTGCGCAACCCACATCCCGCCCCCCGCACACCCCTTCTTACCAGATGATCGGACAACGGCGGTACACAGCGCATGCGCGCGGCTATCAAGCCGTGTGGGAATGCGCGCGTCCGTTGAATTAAAAACGCTGGTAAGTAACACGGGGCGGGGGGGACATAAGGAGCCAACAGAGAGGTAAGCACCCTGGTGAGGGCTGCCTCATCTTCATGGGAGTTGTGATCCTCCTGCTGTATTATTGATGCAGCAGGGGGAATCACAACTCCTATCAAGATGAGGCAGCCCTCACCAGGGTGCTTACCTCTCTGTTGGCTCCTTATGTCCCCCCCGCCCCGTGTTACTTACCAGCGTTTTGAATCCAGCCACGGACGCGCGCATTCCCACACGGCTTGATAGCCGCGCGCATGCTTCTGGTAAGAAGGGGTGTGCAGGGGGTGTGCGGGGGGCGGGATGTGGGTTGCGCAGCTGGCGCATGCGCGGTGAGCAAATTCTCCTGCGATTGCGCAGGAGAATTTGCTCCAGAAATTTGACAGAACACCGGCCCTGGCTCCACAGGCTTTTCTCCTAATATTTGCCATTGAAATTTAAAGAAAAACTGTGATTTTTGATAGATTGTGCTCAAATTCAACAACACAATTACAATTCATCTTCTGACCTACTGAAGTAAAATAAGTCAAACTGGCTTCTGTGAGTCAACGACTTATAACAAATTAAGTAAAAACAGTGTAATTGAGCAGCAAGTGACCAGAAACAAATTCACCAAGCAGTAAATATATCCATTGGCTTGCCAGTGACATGTACGGAAAGTAAACATGATATCATTATTTTATAGTTATGGGGTGCCTAACAGTTTTTAGTTGTCTGGTTTGAGTTTGCTAAACAAAACCTTTTCATTTTAATTTTGTACACTTATTTTTTTTATTATATATATATATATATATATATATATATATATATATATATATATATATATATGTTAACCTATTACCAGTTTGTGTTTGTTATTTTAGGCATGATATTGATATATGTGTTTGGATGCTGAGATAACTGTTCTACCATGGGAATCTTTCTTTCCACTTATATCAGAGCCTTATCTCTGTATCCGCTGCACTAGTGTCCCTAACAGAACATTAGGTGAACTTGACAGTGTATCTGGTAAAATAGCTACAGAAATGAATGTGATGCTGTGAGATCACAGTTGGCAAGGACATCAAGCTATATTTATCAGGTAGAAACTGGTAAAATGTGGAACTATCAACATAAGTGTAAATTTAAATGTACACAATTGTTTCAAAAGGTTGTTTATTGCGACAATTTCTACCTTATATCACTGTAACGTCAGGGTAGTAACTTTGAATGTTATTTAGAAAGGCCAAGTTTCAAAAGTGGAGCAATCAGCAGGATCATTCCAGTGGTGATTGCTCCCAGTTTTAAACTTTGGCCCAGAATAAACCATTATAAATAACCTTTATTACATTACGGTTATTTTCAAGAATTTTTTCCAAACAGTTAATTGATTATAATTATATACTCTAGTTGATTCTAGATATATATAGTTAGCAAGCAAATCTTTTTCAGTCTTTTTGTTGTCTCATCTTGTGGAATATTCTCTCAAATACCATATTATTTTATCTCGTCTACACAGTAGTGGCCATTGGACCACAACATATGACCCTTACTGTTTTATTTGCAATTATGTCATAATGGGCATAAATTAAAAGTAGGAGTACCTTCACAAAAGGTCTCTATCAAGAATTAGGGGGGCAACACAACTTTTATTGTTCTCAGGTCTGTCATTGAATTTTTATTCACTTTCTCTCTGCCTACTTTTTGGAGAAAACAGAGACATCATGGACTGAAATAGGGAAGTTTAAACTGTGCACATCTGCACTGACTCCCTAAACATGTGGAGATTAGAGCATGTGACTAAAATACCTGATATAAATACTGGTCCTAGGGGAAGGACTGCCATCGGATATTTTGGGTCTAATATAGAATAAATGGTCTGGGCTTAAATTGCCTATCTGTGACATTTGGGAACCAGTGGTAAGAATGGCACACACTACAGAACTGCATAGTCGGTGCTGATGGCTCCAGCCAAAAACCGATCTGCAAAACTACCAGGAGTTGGATTACATGTTTGAAACAGACAAAATCAAGTGCCTCCAAAATCAACTTATGGACATAACAGCAGTTCACCAGAACCAACCAGTATCCCATACACAATAAGAAAATATCAAAAACTAAGTCTCACAAACACTGTACTACAAAAACAGTAACTAAATAAAGTATAATGCAGCTCTGAACATACAATAAAAGGACACCATATCTGATATTATTTACTTTAAACTGGATGAATATAAGGGGGTGCTTCGGAATTCAAATATCCAAATCTTTAAAACTAAAGAAATATTCCCTTGTGTTCATATACTGGATCCAGTATATGACATCATCACTTAACAACAATTCACTATAAACACTATTGTTAGACTTATCTTTTATAATTGACCATGGCCAGTATTGCTTATACAATATGTACACATCTCTGGGTCATATACTATACTGCAAAGCTCTCCCCTTATTTCTCCAGCCAATACACTTTCTGCTTGCATGTACTATATCCATTTATTTATTACTATTTCTATCACATGTGAAATTAGCTACTAATGTTAATGATTACATTTATAGGGCACTATACGAAAAGAAAGATAAGGCAAAGTAAAATAGTGTGTTACAGTGTGTGGACATATACCTACAAGGAATCCCTTCCCATTCTAAACTATCAGAAAGATTAATGGTATCTGTATTAAAGTGTCAGTTGGTATGTTATGTCAAACTACAGAATTGGGAAATTATAGGATTTGTATAGATAAATTAGGTATAATAAGTAATCACACAGAAAGGTAAACATACTGATGACATTAATATTGTATAGATATATTTATGGGATGCTGCATATTTTAGACACATTTTAACTATTTTGCTAGCACTGCAAAAACCTTATAGACAAATTTGATTTACGTCTAGGGGCCAGCTGCAAACTTTAGGAGCCAGTTTCAAAGGTTGCTGTCACAAATTATATTGCTTGGGTCCTAGTCCATAAACACACTATTCACATATACTAATACCCATATAAACACATAATTCTGTACTGACTTTCCATCAATGCTAAGCTTTTCACTTTATATTTAAAGAAAACATTGCATAAAAATAATGTAGGAAAAAACAAAGTGAACACAGCACGTGTGCCAGACCACCAGCAGCAACAAAACCACACAAATAAAGTGAAGTATATATATAGTGTAGTATTTGATATACACCAGGGTACTAAATATGTATGGCCTCTCTGTGGTATTCATCTCACAGACTTTTCATTTAAGTATAGCACATCAGATTGAAATGATCAACATTAGGGGTCTTGATAATATTTTTCTTCCTGAGCAATTTGACTCCAAGGTCAAGAGAGAAGAAAAAACACTCAGAATTAGATAGAACCAGTAAAGGGACACTATCACTTACATAATATATAACTAGATAACCTGGTCATTTAAAACAAACACATATATAAATCATATGCCACTGTTTGTTTTTATATGATTGATTTAATTGCATATAAAAGGAAAAATAAAGTGAGGTGTTTATCTCCTGGCTCCATTTTGTGAATATTTCCCATGATGCAACATCGTCCAAAATCTTCCAGTCAGACTCACTTAACAACTGTGGCCAAAGCCTGCATGTTAATGTCATAAGATACTCCCCAGCTCTCATATTGGCTTCTGTGTATCATAGTTGTCAGGACTAGGTGGCTGTGTACAACTTTTTTTCACCTACCTTCCTACATAAAGAGAGGAGATTAACCAGATCAAACAGGATCATAACTCTGCACCCTTGGGATGTAATAGCTACATTTCCATGCCATTCATTGCAAGTCTATGGTCCGAATTCAGACTTACAGACTACATTCTGTGTCCCTAGTCCCAGGTGTGGAATTTGTGCTGTAAAGTCACTAGGGTGGCACCTAAAAACACTATATTATACAAAAAGGGGGGTGCCCAGTCACACTTGTTTAGTTACATATTTTATTAAATACAGTCACATAAAAACAAAATACATATCTGAAATCAACAATTCAAAATAAAAAAATTAAAACTTTTCATTTTTTGGTGGGCGTGTCCCTTTAAAGAAGTTTTAATATGCAGCACAAGTGTTACATATAAAGATGCCTGGATCAGCTTCAAATTTCTGAAGGACATGGCACAATAAAGTAAAAAGTCCACAAGATAAGAGTCCGGAGTTGGCAATCAATCCAAAAACGCTATGGGTGTCGCCTTCTACAGGCTTCAGCCTGGCATCGCCTGTAAAAGGCAAAAAATGTAGCATCTTTGGATGCCCTGTAGTTTACAAAACTCTCATGTCGATGAGCAAGACAGGAAGCCGCTGGCTAGGTTATGTCTTGTTTGTTTCCCCACTTAGTACTTTATTTAATACCTGGGTCTATTTATCGCATCAAATCTAAAAATACAATAAACTGTGAGTCTTTTGTTGAACAGAATGGTTAAAGATTTTAGATACTGTTGTCAAATTAACTTTTTTTTTATTTTTTTACTGACTGTTGCCATTTTTAAACAATGATTGTTATACTGTCTACAAATGCTTCCTTTGCTTTGTAGTAAAAAAGAAAAAAAGACTCCCATCTATCACTTACTCATGGGTGCAGAGAGGATGTGGATTCAGGAAATCAAATAAAATTATTTTCCCCACAAAATCTTTTTTGGTTGGCTTCTATACAGAAATTTTCTTTTGGAAGTTACTCACATTTCATCAGACTTTCATTTAGTGATAGAATGCTTTTTTATAACATTTTTATCAAGTGTTATTAACACATACTTTCAGTGAGCCACATAATATTTTCTTATCATAACTTTTAGACTGTAACATGTCCTTTTGTCTATATATTTGTGAAATACTCCACATGTTGATGGCTGCTACACATCTTCCCAGAGCATTCTGGAAGGCACTATACATCTATAAACCAGGGAAGAATTTATCCAATGATTTTCTTTTTTCCACAACAAAGTCTCAATCATTGACTAAAGTCTGATTATTATACATGTTTACAATTATTTACACTCAGCGGTGCAACTTACTGCCCATGATTCTTACTTTATGGCGTGCATAAAAAGAAATATATTAAGACTTTCAGTAAGCTTCATTTTGAATTTTTTGAGAATTTAAGATATATTTTTATATCATATGTTAAAAATGAATGCAAAGCATAATAGTAACCATATTTTTGAAATATAAGCATATGTAAACAATAAAGAAAACATAAAAATAGTACTAGTACTTTACCAAACAAATACTCAGGCATGAAATAATATAATAACATTCAAAATCTTTCTTAAAGTAGCAACGTCAAACAGTAGTTTCTGCAATGTGTATGGGACATGCAGTCCTTAAAACCATATACTTGTACCAGATTTTAGAGTGCTTTCCCACTTAGAGTATCACACTGTATTTTCATACAAACACATGGGTTCTTCTATGTAGCATTCTGACTGACTTACCAAGAAACATAATGGTACATTTGGTCCTGTGACTACTGGCAGTACCTTCAGGAGGTGCTCAGGTTGCCTGATTCTGTGTTCACTAGACCATTTTCAGTTATGGCTTTTATGATTACATTTTGAATCCTCACGTTTCCATTTGATAACTTTTTAACACTATGACAGAGGAGACAAAAGTGATGAGTTCTTTAAATGTCAACATGACATCATATGATACACAAATATATATATCAGGGAGGAAGTTGTTCAGTTATGCTTCTTGCCTTTGAACTTTTGTGTTTTTTTATTTAAAGACTGTTTGCAGTTGCATAGACCATGTAACCAAGACATTGGATCAAATGTCTGACTAAGCATCTGAATGATATTTTGAATTTAAATACTCAATGGGGAATCCAACGGTTTATATATTGCATAACATCAAATGGAAAAACTAAAGGCTAAAAAATACCCTAGACATTATTATTACTACACTAAATCCTACCTAACCTCAAAAGCAAAATCACACTGTTCTCAGCTGTTGAGGATTCTAAGTAATCTAAAGCAAAGCTTGCACATACTTATTTTGCATGAAATTATACCATATTAATAAAATCAAAACCTCTATTCTGTATATAATACCATATATATTTGATGTACTTACTGCACTAACTTCAGTGGTGTACCAATTAAAAGAGATTGCAAGTGGATCTGCTAAAACACAACAGTACACCACATTGTCTCCTTTTCCTCAAAGAAATACCGGCCGTACCATTGTCTCCATAGACGTAAAATTGACCTCAATGCAATTGTTTTTAATGGTCTGCTGGTAAAACACTGACCAAGTGGTATCTTTAACCCCAGAGCAAAGGATTTGTTGTAAAGCTAAAATCATGTTCATTGCAATTGTAAACATAAAAAGTAGACCACTTGGCAAATAAGGCAAACACTTTTTAATTTATCTAAGGTTAAGGTTTAAGAAATAACTAACAGATATCTGAATGGTTTAACATTGGTCAAACCAGAATGTTATACATACATATATTGGTGATTTTCTTTCATATAAACATATGACCAAACCACTTGACCCATAAACCTCTCATATGTCTAAATATTTATCTCCCTTGTAAAGATAACACATAGAGAACTTAGTCAGGGGTGGGCTGGCAACTGATGGTCCCGGGGCCAAAACTATTTAGTGGCCCATGGTGCAACTTCATCAGTCCCCTCTTATAATCATATAGGGACAGATAAGATGCAGAGATTGATAGAAAAACCTGATAAGTGGATAGAAAGTTTGGTGGCAATTAGAAGTGAAAAGTTGTTCACTGAGTCAGGTTAGAGAGCAGCACAGGGAGCCCTCCCCTCAGCTTAGTGCTATAATGGCTCCTGCATGGAAATTTGATTCATAAACTGCAACCACCATTTGTAATACTTAGAGACTGTAACAGTGTATGTGGTCATATTTAGCATTTTTCTGCTGGCGCATAAACTTGCAATGTTTTTGTTATAGCTAAATTATGCCAATCTCTAGCTCAGAGAAGAAAATACTACAAAAAAATGGTGATATATTATAAGTGTCTTATTATATACCTACATGAACCACCACTCTAGTTTCCAAACCTTTATTCAACTGTAAAATAAAGAATGGCATGTCTGTGCAAATGTGGACATTACTGATCGTCAATTACACAATTATGGGGAGGCTACAGCTGTGCATGTCATCTATTTTCATATTAATATGTGTTTTTGGATGATCATTAACACAGTAAAAGATCTTTTACACTGTCCGTTGGACCAAGAGCCTCAGAGGAAAGAATGTGCTAAATTGTAAACATCTTACACATTTTGGTAAATATTCCATCAAAGTCTAATGAGGCCATCAATCTACATTTCTCTGTTTGCCTTTTATCTTAATACTGTTCCTTCCCTCTCTGCTGATCCAGCATGCAAGAACTAAATTCCTCTGCTTTGCTATTCCAGGCGGATGTTTCCCAGTTATAAGGTGAAAGTTACCGGCCTCAATCCAAAAACAAAATACATCCTTCTAATGGACATCGTGCCAGCAGATGATCACAGATACAAGTTTGCAGACAACAAATGGTAAGCAAATGTTTCCAGTGGATGTCTCTAAATCTTGGGTGTTATATGGGTGAATCCTTCCATAGTCATATGTTTTTCATAAAAATCTAGCCTTTTGGGTGAGAAAAGGTCCTGGCATGGCATATAAAGATCGCAGTAACTCGATTTGTATAAAGCACTGACATCTTCTAACCCTAATTATTCATAACTTAGTGAGAAGTGTGGCTGGAAATGGCTTTTCAGATATAGGCAGACTGTGAACACATTGGATGATTACCATGTTTTATAAACCTAAATATTACAATGTAAGCTTGGACACTACATGCAATGGCAAAAAAATGACAGGCAATGGCTCAAATAATCAGACCCCTTTCAAATGCAGTAAGGTCATTTCTCACTTGACTACAAGGTGCCTGTAATTACACACAGTTTTGTCTTTATAGACATGATTGTAAATATGTTGGGATATCTTTTTGCATATTTTGTGCCAGTATAAGTGACATGCATAAACCAAAGGATTTCTACAGGCCTGGGTGTTTATACTTTTTTGTCCAATAATAGTAGGTATATAGCGCCACCAGCAACAGAGAGCTGTAACAGGACTTTTCTGTGGTGGGCTCATGAATTTGTCTTTTACAGTTCTCCGCTTCTATTTAGCTGCTCAAACATTTCAAAGTATCAGAAAATGAAACAGGCTACCATATGCTCAGCCAATAGTAAATAGTGGATATTTCTTTTAGTATCAGACATAGGCTTGCTTTTTATGATACATATTCTACTGCATTTGGCACTGACTTTGTGGCCTAGTCATTGATACATAGTTTGGCTTAATGTAAAAATCCCTTATAGTAGCTGAATACTTTGTTTCAGACTTAAATGCCTGCAAGCTTGCACAGATATTTAGGATTGTTTTATATTACATCTTGTTCTATTTAAGAGTGGGCGTTTTGAACATAAACCACAGTTTTAAAGATGTGTTTTTGGCTAAGAAGCAGAGAAACACTTTCAGGAGGAGCTGTTGACGGGGAAAATGCTTCTGTGGGTAATTGTTTACTGTAACTACTGAGCTCTATAATCAAAATCACACCCCGCAGGCAAGTGTGCAAAACATATTGAAGAAAGCAGGAAGTAAGGATAACAACAGATGTAGGGGGTATGTGTTCGGAAGTAACATTTCCAAGCTCACATCTATCATGCATGTGTTCTGGCTCTTTTGCATCAATCTGTGGAAAATGTTAAATATAATAATATGGGCGTCTAGGAAAGCATATTTTTTAGGATTGAAAAAGACTGAATTTAATTCTTTAGACAGATCTGCAAAGCTTTAGTTTTAAGTTAAAAGAGTTAGAATGGGACTATTGAAATATAATGGGGGACAGATCTACTAATGCACATACTACCCTGATAATAGTAACAGAAACAAACTGTTTAACCAGGAAGGATACACAGAGGTATATTTAGGTTTTGTGCTGCCCTACGCCTAACTAAACTCAAGCACCTCCAACCTTCATTTGACGCACCCATTCCTTCAACAACCTTTCCTCCACTCCACCGTATTGCTCCCTGGTTATTTAGTGGAGGCAGCCCAGATGTCCACAAGAGGACGTACCAATAACAATGGTAGCACTGTTTCTGCTGTCACCCCCTTCAGTCTACTGCCACTCCTCTCTACTACCCTTGGCCTACACAGAAATACAACTTTAAGTTTTGTTCAACTACCTCATCCTACATGGTTTTCAATGATGTCCTGGGGATGTTACTTTTGTCAACATCCATGAGGTATTACCCATTTTAATGGCACTCATTTTATTTACCTCAGAAGGAAGAAGGGCTTTGTCAACCCTGCCTGGAACTGAATCTACAACCCTATAGGTTGAACAGATTCTACAGATGGTGCATTAGCCCACAGAGCTATCTTAGCTCGATGCCAGTCATAGCATACTGTGTACTGATCTATTTGCATATATGCCAATAGTATTTTTAGATTAGAAGCCTAAAATCATGCACTAGCAAAAAAAATGTTGGGTTTGTGTAGCTCAGAGATCTCTGGTCCTATATATCTGTATACTGTTGTTACAGGTCGGTCACGGGAAAGGCTGAACCGGCAATGCCAGGGCGTTTATATGTTCACCCAGACTCACCTGCCACAGGTGCACATTGGATGAGGCAGCTGGTGTCCTTCCAGAAGCTGAAACTGACTAATAATCACCTTGATCCATTTGGACATGTAAGTACTCAAAGTCAGTTCTTTACAGTGACAATATACATGTCATCCAAATATCTAACGATACAAATATATTCTATTTTATTTAAATACAAGGTATGCACAAACCTGAGTACTAATGTTTGGTTCTAAAACATTGCTACTGCTTATTCAACCAAGCCTGATTAGTACATGTCATGAGAATATTGCTGTTGAAATACGTCTTCCTTATTAGATCATTAAGAATTCGAGCTCATGAGGGTGTAGATAAAGCCACATAGGTTACTTCAATAGAAGACCCTCTGATTAGATAATTTCAACATAAAGCTCAAGCACACTGAACTATGATGACTCCATGATCAATCAGAAAGACCATTAATATTTTGCATTTTAAAAATGTATTCTATATAGGTGAATTGAAATAGTATTGTTATAATGTAGGTACTGTATAATTCCAATAAATACCAGCGCAAACAGGTAAAGTAAGAACTCATTTTCAGCACTTCCTGTTTTTGTGTATGTTTTATTGTGTCATCTATATGTTAAAAGGTCAAATGTGCTGGTTCACCATGCTCGCTCCTTACAAGTTGTTTATGATTGGAAAACATAGTAGGATCTATTCATTAAGTAGCAGTGTATCGAAAGCAGGCAAGTTTGAGAATTTTTCCAGCTCAGCTATGATTTATGACAAAACCAATGTATGTCTTCACTAAAAGCAACTTGAGATAGATGATTCAAATAATATTTAGAAGATATATTGTAGGAATGTTTGATTATATCGGACATGAAGCAACAGAAATTGTAATGTAGATATAGGTAGCAAACAGTACAATAGTTATATAGTGTAATAGTTAATTATAAATTTATACATTTCCTATGGTTTAGAGACTAGACGTCCCATTAAAAAAGGCCCTAAGGCCTGTAGTTAAAATCTATGCCAGAAATCATTTAACATGTATATTTGTGGAGCATGAATATCATAATATCCAATATACACTGAAATAGAATTAAAGAACCAATCAACAAACATAGTCTTTTCT
Source organism: Pelodytes ibericus (assembly GCA_036172795.1). NCBI lineage: Eukaryota > Metazoa > Chordata > Amphibia > Anura > Pelodytidae > Pelodytes > Pelodytes ibericus. The sequence goes on from CM069860.1 coordinate 109,657,091, forward strand.
GAGACTTTTCTATTCTAATACTAAATCCATATGCATGTAAATGTTTTTGTCACAAGCCCATCTCACAAGTCGAACATATTGTAATTTGTAGATACAAAAATATTATGCACCTGACCACATTAATAGGAGATAAAGCTTCTTCTAATACCCTGGTGGTTCCTAAGAACGCCAAATAAAATGGTACAATAAAAACATTGTTGGTATTAATGTAAAGGAACATTTGAAGATTACAGTAAAAAAGAAACACTAACTAGAATTTCTTTTTAAATTACTTTAAGGGACACTACCACTTACATAAGATGTAACTAGATAACCTGGTCATTTAAAACAAACACATATATAAATCATATGCCACTGTTTTTTTTTTTAGATTACTGAATTAATTGCATATATAAAAAAATAAAGTTAGGTGTTTATCTTCTGGATCCTTTTTGTGAATATTTCTCTTTGATGCAACATCGTTCCAAAATCTTCCAGCCATACTGACTTTACAACTGTGGCCAAAGCCTGCATGATGATGTCGTAAGATACTCCCATGCTCTCTTACTGGCTCCTGTATATCATAGTGGGTAGGACTAGGTGGCTGTGTACAACTATTTTTCCCCTTTCCTTCCAACACAAAGAGGAGATTAACCTGATCAAACAGGATCGTAACTCTGCCCCTTGTGGGCGGCACCCAGTCACACTTGTTTAGTCACATATTTTATTAAAATGTATTATTTTTTTTGTTTACAGTAATACCACTTCAGAAATATATCTCTCCAATTTTCCTTTGTGCTAACAATCAATTTGGTTTTATAATTTATATATGTTTGTTCATAGATATTTTGCAACATTCACAAATATCTTTAGAACGTTTCCTACATATTGGTGGGATGAAGCTATCCGAAATAGCATCTGCTGTTTTTAAAAGACATGGGGAAACAATTTTCCTTTGCACTCATTACTTCCTGCTGTTCAAGAGGCAGCTTCCTGTTCAAGAAACATTTAGGAAGTTGAATGAAAATAGGTGCAATGCAAATTATTTCCCCTAACCTGTTATATGTTTCATTTAATATGTAAAAAACCCACATATATTAAAGTAGTACATTAGTAATTACTGTGTATTTTTATGGATGGTATAAAATACATTTTCATATAGAAAAAGGTACCTACAATTGTTCTACCGATCTCTTGTTAGGGTTCTTAAATCTTTTCTGCAGAAAACGAGCCACAGTAATGGACGTTGAAAAAAAAAATTCTGTTTAAGTCCATTTCTATAAAGTTTTCAAAAATAACACAATAAATCTCAGTGAATGGCGTGTTCCTTTAAAAAAAAAAATCAAAATATACATTCTCCTAAGTTTTACAAAAAGCATAATAAAAACAAGAATTAATGTTCGCGAAAAATAATGATCACATGTTAGAATCTTTAAGTGAAATAAACCTTTACGGCATAGTTGTATGAAGGGCTACAGAGGTAGCTGTGGGATTTATGTATAAAAGCAGTTAAGGAAAAAGGAAACCACATTTAACAGGCATCACCAAAACGATTTCACATTTATATTTATCCAAAGCTTAACGGATATGATATTTCCCAAAAGAGTGTAAATGTTCGATAGAGCCATAATTTTCCAGCTTTTAAAAGTGGAACTAAAACTTTAATTACTCAGCAATGAGAGCAGGGGTTGTGTGCTGGAGACAACTCTCTTTGCAACTAAGGGGTTACCTGGACCATATTAATTTGGATGCCAAGAAAGAAGATGGTAATTGTCAGGAATTACTGTGCAAGGACCGTGCTGGACACATCCTTCCATAGTCTGGTGCAGAGAGATTTCAGCAGCCAGTGGGTAAATTTCGTGATCAGACGGTGGTTAATGCAGGTGATGCCAGTAGAGGCAGAGATTAAATCTCACTCATACATCAGTGGATGAATGAACAGGGCTCTTATACACACACTGCTGTTTGGCAGGACTGTGCTCTGTGGCTTCTCAGGATTGATGGAATGGTTGTCTTGGAAAAAAGGCAGAGGGAGAGGGGAAGCACATGAGGGGAGTGCTTTTGTGATTTAACTGTGTATGTGTACTGTATATAAAACCTTTCGTTACTTTTCCTAGATAAAAGATATTATTTAGTTCTAAAGTTCCTGCACACATAGGGTCAATTATTTTATCATACAACAAAGTCATGTAACGGAGAATAACACATTTTACTGGATACAGTCCAAAACTGCTGATATCACATTTTGGTTCTCTGTCATGAACATATGTGAACGTGTATCTGGGGCTCTATTTATAAATACATTTAAGCTTTATGGATTTTGTACAAATTTAATTAATGACGGAAGGATTGAACTCACCCCAAAAACCCCAACTGAAGCTTTCCAGGGCTCAGGTTTTGTTTTTAATTTTCTTTCTGGTCTTACCAGCTAACATCCACCACCATTACTCTTTGTGTCAACAGAAATAGCTAATAGGCAGACTAGCACATATGAGTGCACCCTATTGATGGTTTATGTGACACTGGATGGACAGAGTAGGACCAATGGGAACAACACAGAGCTCATATTATTGTTACTGAGCTTGCCTGCTTCCCACTTCCCTTGCATTCTGAAGAGCATCATTTATAATGTGCAGATGGTTTAGGCTAATATACACTGCCTGGCCAAAAAATAAGTCGCCACCTGGATTTAACTAAGCACATAGGTCTGTTGCTGCAGTTAGTCAGGTCTAGGTTCAGCAACATCATGTGCCCAAAGAATGAGGTCAACTGACTATACTGAATGACCAGGTTATTCTTCACTGATGGCACGGGCATATTCCAAAATGACGATGCCAGGATTCATTGGGCTCAAATTGTGAAAGAGTGCTTCAGGGAGCATGAGACATCATTTTCACACATTGATTGGCCACCACAGAGTGCAGATCTTAACACCATTGAGAATCTTTGGGATGTGCTGGAGAAGGCTTTGCTTTACAAGATATTGGTGAAAAATTAATACGGAAATATTAGAGTGTGTGAACTTTTTTTTGGCCAGGCAGTGTAATATACAGGTGAATTACAATTTTCTCGATTTTTTCTTGTAACAGTTATTATGTAGGAGCATAAACTCACACAGCTAATAAGGTAACATTTCAGGCCAAGGATCATAACCCATTAATATGTTCCAATATGAGTTGCAATCACAACATCCTCTTACATATATTAATATAATAGTTTCTAAAATGCCATGTTAGGAAGTACTGGACTTTTTTTTAGAATGCACCAAAGAGCATAGTGTAACCTGCTTTTCTTTCAAACCACTGTATGATTGTCTACCACTATTCAGCCCATATAGCAATAGTGAACAATCAGACAAAGCCTACATTTTTAGAAAGAAATCTTAATAATAAAGGATGCTGTAACCATAGAGTATATTCTTCACTCTGGTTGTGGAAACAAATTTGAAAAGCACTGATATTCATCTGACATATGAGTAAAATTCAGGAAGTTTGGATTCACAGTATAAAGTGTGACATCATCAAAAACAGTATTTATTTTGTTTAATCTTGGGAGAGGGGCAGGGATGAGGGGCTGCTAATGCTGCTTTCCTCTTATCTGCTAAAGGCTGGTTGTGAGCACTTTGATAAGAGAGAGTGACTTTGAATTTAACCTTGGTGTTCCTGGGCCTTTCACATGGAGATAGCATTTCACATGTACTGAGAACAAGCAACACAGCAGTTAACCCTTCACCATCTTATTAGCTTGCTAATGTGAACACGGCTTATTAGTTATTTGTAAACCAGACTATGTTACAAATATTAGCAATGAGTGTTATGCCCAATTTGCAGGAAAATAATCTACTACTAAGCGCGAGAGCCGGTAATACTTAACTGAAGACAATCAGAAAAAATATTTATGGAAGCTCACAGCAAAGTAGCAATTCCTAATTCCCACACAGTCTACCAGTGTCTAAAAGTCAAAGTCGTTGCAACAGTCAGGTTCATTCAAAACTGCATGATGATAAAGTTAGGTTGAGTTTGCCTTTATAGACATGCCACAAAGCATGCTGGGATATCATTTGAATGTTCCAAAACATTGTCAGTGGAATCTCAAAGCAACTATTTAGCACAAACTTAAGGCATTAAGCAAATATGGGTGTTTCCATTTTTGTTGTTGCTTACTCTCAGTATATGTATATAGGATACAAATTTATATTTATCTATATATGTGAATACGTACATACACATATCCATAAGGAATGGGTCCGCTGAGTCACAGATCAAGTGTATATAAAATGGAATTTGTTGCACTTTAACAGTGTTTTATATAAAACATGGTGAAATGCATTTTAAAATATGACAATTATGATATTAAAGAAAAGATAAAAAGGAACAGATGCATAAGTCTCCACGTACATCTGATTAGAAGCACTGCATAGGTGCATACAAGACACACAGATGCGCTTATGGACCTTGGATAATAATTTATATATACATATTTTGGGGTTTTATACTAAGGCGAGGAGCTATGGGAAGTGGTTGTAGGAACGGATGTAGGGGTTGCTAAAGAAGCAGATATATTTGCGCCTATGAGACAAACAGGCATCTCCCTTCAGTCACAGAATTGCTAATATGAACAATTGTAGGAGCAACCCGCCATGTGCAAACATGTAAAACTATAGGCAGTCACAGACAAAAATAGAACAGTTTTAAGAAAGGTTTAATGTAGTTATGACTCAGTTACGACACTGTTTTTTTTTGCATATTCCAATGCAGAATCCATTGTAGTGGAGGTAGTACTGCTAGTTTAGGGTTTCTGTGGGGAAAGCAAGTATTCTGCTTGTCTGGTGTGTGTGTAGATATGTGTTTAATAATGCCTCTGCTACCCCATGCGTAGTTATGACAGAAGTTGTCATCAAATCAATTACTTCATATTTATCTTTCAGAAGGATTAGTTACCATGCTAGTTATGGAAAATAAAAAGTACAATGTTTATAGTTGGTGATACTTCTTGAAGAAAGTTATGTTGTTATATACTTTCTGAGCTAATCCTTGGCGCTCTTTTGATTTTGGCACCCTCACTGTAACATATTGCCCCCTATCGAAATTTAAGTGTAAGAAAAACTTCCCATCCTTCACATGTTGTTGCTCCACTTCAGAATGCTGTCCCCAAACTCCTCTTCATAAATAGGAAAAGTAAATAAAGTAAAGCTTAAATGTTTTAGATAGGTAAAGGGCATATGTGAAATTATCCATGGCCCTGTGGTTCTCACATTATAGTCCATGGACTACAACAACTTTCCTTATTCCTTGATAGACATCCCTCGTTAACTAAACTGATGAGGGTCCCAATTTATATAAATAAAGAGACACCACCAGCAATAAAGGAAGGATCAAATCATGCTCTCAACCAGTATTGGATAAGGAGTTCCAGAGACAAAGAGATCTAAGCATAAAGGAGAGCAGAGGGCAACAGGAGGCCGGATGGAAGTGCAAGCAGCTCCTTCCAAACCTTAGTCACTCTTGCAGGGGTTAAGACACTCTTCAAAGGCTTCCCAGATAAGTCCTGCTTTGAGCTTGTATATTTATCATAAGACAACAGGGCAAATTCTATCAGCATCCGTTAGTAAGGGCTGGAAATTCCATTTCGACATATCTACTCTGCCTTAACCCTTCAAACAGCAGGGAGGTCTTTCCAGAAATGATTTAGCTATGATTAAAGTTTTTTTTAAATAAGTATTGAGCAAGCAATAGTTTTATACAATGAACGGTTAGATTTCTTGACACAGTTAAAATGTAATAGCAATGATCTTTCCTTTCCTCTTTAAAATCCTTCCACATGAAGGGAGTGTCAGGTGATATTTGGATGAAATATTTCTCATTTGCTAAGCAATTTTGCATCGGTCAGACATTTTAGGGACTTTGAAACAACTCCATCTTTCCGCAGGAAAAGGCTAAGGTTTCTGTAAATATAACTATTAATAATCTCCCCACCTTTTATATCCTGCATCTCTATACTCATTATGTCACTAAAAACATGTATGCATGGTTTGTGCCCATTGTACAGCATTGTTAGTGCAAATTAGGCAGGCCGGTAAAAAATTGGCATCGGGCCAATGTTAAGTCTATGGAGACAGTACCAAGGCTGGTATTTTTTTGAAGAAAAGGTGGCAACCCTATAGGTGAGCTGTGTTCACACTTTCATAGTACACTGTTTGGAAGAAAAATATAAGTATTGTACTTTGTTGTTTGGTCACGTGTGATATCACATAGTGTACTATGTAAGTGTGAACACAGCACACCTATTGTGTATTTTTTTTTGTAGGTCTATTTAATCAGAGGATTTGGGGGAGTCCCTCTAGGTGGTGGTGTTCACTTATTTCACATTTGTGTTTGCTGTCTGTGAGCGCCATAGTTTTTATGTCAAATAAATTAAATTATACTCTCCATTCTATCAGTTGAGACTATATATACACATATATATAAATATATATATCTATAAGGATTCCAGTATATATATATATATATATATATATATATATATATATATATATATATATATATATATATATATATAGTTGTCTTTGTCCAGCTTGATGGGCACAGGCAGTCTATAGATAATGTTAGTACAGGAAGCACTATGCTGTACAAGGAGACTTGCCTGCCATGTGATCTGATTGTACACATTGCTCATAACTATCATAAACATGGCATCTCATACACAACTAGCCAGTGAAATGTCAGATAAGATCTAACTGACCCTTTTAATATGCCCCTAATGTCATAGTAATTTATTTTCCTTCAGGACTGCCTTATTCACATGATTTATTGCATTCCTCTATATACACTAGATGGTTATTCCAGTTCTCAACTACTCTTTTGTAAAACAGTATTTTTATCATGTTAAAGGACACTTAAAGTACACATCATACTTTGTTGGATATGTGTTTCAAGGTTTCTGAGTGTATTCTAGCAAGGCTGAGATAGTGAAATATACCTTGATATCAAAAGGTCAGTCATTGAAAACCCAGTAAATTTTATACAAATTTAGGAAGGAATAAAAAAAAAAAGTTTTTTTTCACATTTTGTGTTGAACGCCTAGTAGCAGCAATATAAGCAATATCTTCTGAACTCACTGTATCACTGTGTGACTGGGTATGATTCATAATATTGGTATGGTACCTGCTAAAACAGATCTATGGAGAACGTTCTACAGGCTCCAGGGAGACAGAATGTAATGTAGCGTGAGGCAATTGCAGTAGAGTGGTAGGAGGTAAGGAGAAAGAATGGGGGTAGGGCAGAGAGAAGGGGCAACAGCCGTGCCCCTACTGTGAGCAGAGACTGAGGAAATAGGGCATTATGGGGCAGAGGAAAAGTGCAGCGGTAGCCTCTCAATTAGAGTCAGCGTAATGAAATTAAGAGCCATTAGATCATTCACCGCTGAGGCCTGCAAGTTACCCACATGTCAAAGGAATTTGGCTAAGCCATCGGGATGAGAGGGCCTCGTGAGCAAGGATGTCTCCCCTGTTGTAGGGGTGGGGTGGGGTCAGCGATGCTTGGCTGTCTCGGACGCCAACTATTATGGTGAACACGGATATATAGGCTCCCACTTAAACGTAATCAAAGCAACAGTTTAATTTTAAAGATATAGGCATTTGTGCATATATTTGTGTAGATATGTTCATGCTTTTAATCTCAGGCATTTAAGCTTCATAACTGCTCCTAATACAAAGAATATGTGACTGTACACAGTAATGTAAGTGTTTTTGACCTTATATTGTAACTAGATTTTTTTTTAGGAAATCACACAGGCATTCAGTAGTTGAGCGGACGGCTCACTTAGTAAGGGTTATGATAAACGCAACGTGTTGAAGTTGTCAGCACTTTCCACAAACAGCACTCTGCGTACGGAGCTTAACCAGTGACAATATATTGCAGGGGGATGGAGAAACCCACACTTTGAGTTTCTTGCAGTGGCACTGAGGCAGGATATGGGCCTCATGAAGGAAAGGAAAAATTATACAGCTACAATGTTACACTGTACCGGTTTTGAACATTAGCACATTATATAGGTAATTCCAGACTTACAAACAAAATCCACATTGTTGAAATTTAACCCCTTCATGGCAATGTTTTTTTTTTTGTTTGTTTTGATCTTCATTTGGGACAAGAGTCATTTTACATCTTTAGCGATGGTGCATTTAAATAAAAGTGTACACTTGCTTCTTAAATGAATCCCCTCATACCATTTTTATTTTCACACCTGATTATCACATTCAATATGAATAATAGTGATTCATCTTTATATATAGTCTCTATATTCATGGCAATAAAAGTCCATACACATGGCATTAAACATCCCATGTACCTGGTTATAGTATTAAACCCATACATTATGAATGAATGAGCTGCCCATTATATCATGGGCTTTACTCATGAAAGAGAGAAGTGCAGGGAAGTGAGATGAGAATTTCAAACTGAAGGCTAAAGTAGCAGAGTTGGAGAAATTCTCCCATTCAGTTGAATTTCCATCTCAATTCCCTGCATTTCTCTCTTTTCTGAGCTTGGTAGAAGGAGCATACCTTCATACCTCAGCCTATTCTCCCCAGGTTTTGACTCCTTTTTATTAAAAAATAAAAAAATAAATATTTGTGATGTGCGTGTGAGAGTTGCAGGTTTACACACGTGTCTGCGTGGCAGAATGTCAGTGTGGGAAAGCACATCTTGCGTATAAGGGTGTCTGTGTGTAAGGTTGTCTGGATGTGTGTGTGTGTGAGTGTAAGGTTGTCTATGTAAGGGTATCTATGTGTGTATGTGTGTGTGTGGGGGGGGGGGGGGGGGGTCAGGGTGGTTGTCTGTGTGTGTTATATCCCCTATATTATGGCATATTATGAGACTGGTAAATGTTGTTTGCAACGTCCACAAATTTTTGTATGCTCAGTTATTTTGAAATCATGGGAATTTGCTCACATACAAGTGTGTGTGATGTAAGTTGGTGTGTGTAAGTGGGATTGTGTGTCTCTGTGTGTAAGGGTGTGTGTATGAATGTGTGACTGTGCAAGTGTGAATGTGTGTGTATGTGTGGCTGCATGTGTGTGTATTTATGGCTGTGTATTTTTGTGTATAAGTGTAACTTTGAGTAATGTGAGTTTTTTGTGTGCTGTGAGTCTTATTGTGTATTGTGGTACAGTAATGTGCAGCATGAGTGTGTGATACACTCACACACTGCACATTTCTATGAGTTTTATTGCTGTGGAGTCTGTAATATAGTCACACATTGCACATTACTGTGACTTTTATTGCTGTGGAGGTAGACACATACACACACACATACAGACAGATACACACATACAGTCGGTCACAGGCAGACATACAGTCAGTCACACACACAGTCAGTAACAGACAGACACACATACACATACAGTCAGTCAGTCACAGACACACACACATACATTCGGTCACAGTCAGACATACAGTCAGTCACACACTCACATGCAGTCAGTCATACACACACACACTGTCAGTCACATACACTTACACACAAGTCAGCAATTTTGTTGTTGTTTACAATAAAAAAAAAAGTGCATCTATCAATATGCCCCCCTCCTGGCTGCTATACCTCATTCTAGCCTGGTCTGTGCCCTGCTGTTGTTTCTAGCCCTGCGGAGCACACTCAGCGCTCGGACACTATAGTACGGTGCATGTGGGGATGGAGCAGGAAGACTGTGCAGCCGGTGCACACACTGCCCCCCCGTGCTCCGCTGGATAAATAAAATGATCCCAGCAGCAAGGGCACCATGCAGGGACAACAATAACTGGGCACCAGGTATAATTTCCTGGTGCCCGGGATTTGTTGAGCCCAGATATATACCCATATATACCTATTGTTCATTGGCGTCAATTATATCAGTCTGTATGCCGCCTAAGCATGTGATTTTATTTACTCTACTTCTATAAAATCTATCATGGGCTCCAGCCCCGGATGTTTTGGAGACCTAGCAACGCCCCTGGGTGCACACCTCCATATTTGTAATATGGTTTAGCACATGCAATCACATCACCTCTGCTACACCTGCCTGTAGTTAAATGAAAACATTGGATTTTTGTTTCCACTAAAGAAGTTGAAAAAATATTTATTTTTAATTTTAGTTCTGTTTAATGCCAGGTTTTCTTTCAACAGCAGTAGTAGTAGAAAAATAACCAGCCGCAGTAACATCCACACAACATGCTATTTTTAGTTAGATTCTCCATGAATTATTGATTAAAACAAATGGTCTTCTATTGTTTTCCGTATCTCAGAACTGCCTCCAGAGCAGGACAGGTTAATGTGAACTTGTTTGAAAAGCCACTGAAATCCTTGATTTTTTATGTGTTATTCTATGGAACCGATTGGATCACAGGGCAAAAATCCTGGTCTCTGGTGCCCTGGCTCCCAGCTTCTCAAACTAAATTACTCTTCCAGGTTCTGTAAACTTTATGGATTTTCCTTTTCAGAAATGGAAATCTGTAAATGTAAAAAAAAAAAAATCCAGATTCTTGTATGACAAAACATAATTTCCTTTAAGTGCTGCGCTATGTGCAGATTATTTAATGCACTCACAATTATATGGATTTTTTAGCGCAGAAGTTCTCGCAGGGAAGACTTCAGCTATCTATCTGAAATGAGCCAATTAAAAAAAAGTACAAAGTTCAGTAAAGTTATACATATCAATAACATGCTTATAAATAACTAAAATGAAGTAAATAAAAGAATAATAATTTTTTAAAATTATGTATATTCTTATAAAATACACCATTACTATATTGATAATTTTTATTAGTTTGCTACCAATCTCTGCTGAAATGAGTGGTAGAATTGTTTCTACTATTTGTAATGTTAATTAATATTTCTTACACAGAATATATACAACTGGGAGGTTATGTATTAAGCTGTGTCTGTTGGAAATGTAGTAAAATTGCTCAAAAATGTATGTCTGCCTCCTACAATTTCCGCCAGAGAAAAAACTACAGTGCTACAGTGGTGCAAAAATTAGAAAGTGAAAAAAAATTATTGTTTAAAAATGTTGTAGCACTCTACATATAAAAAAGTTGAACCTATTGTAGATCACTTTATTGGACCACAATTTTCCACTGGCTCTTATCTGGCATTATCTGCACTGAGCAAAAAAGTCACATATTTCGAAAAAGATACAATTTTGCTCCTTGTGTAAAACTCATTCTTACAGGTTTATGCAAACCACACATAAACAAGAACAAACCAGGATAAGACAAAAAAAAAAACCAGCACCATTATTTACACATACTCCCAATATGTTCAGTTAAATCTCCTGAGGGTCTACCCAATAAAGATAGAATTGTAGGGAATTAAGATGGGAAGTTCAAACTTTAGGCCAATTAAGCTGAGTTGGAACAATTATCCATGTTTTATGCCTTCCTAATTTACAGTACCCAAAATCTTGTATTAAGCATTAAACATCCTGACTTCTGAAGCTCATTGCAGCCCTTCTCCGGTGAGCTGTGCTGCAGATCCCACTGCAGGAATCTGACATTGAAAATATAGTCAACGCTCAAAGCGAGCGACGGCTACCAAAATGCAGCATGCCTGAACTTCCAGGTCTATGGGAGGACTTCGGCTATTTCTGTAATAGACTTCTAACCTGCACAAAAAAAACCTTTTGTGCAGGTTAGAAATGAGTGGACAAATGAACAAATGATTTTCGTTCATTCTTCATTCATTTCTTCGTCCACCTCCGCATTAGTTTTTGGGTGCATTGTCGAAAATACCGATTTTTGTCCGTATCAGCAAACAAATGCCCAAATCTATTAGAAATACCATCTTGATAAAAGGATAAACTGTATAGGAGCTTCTCTTTCTCAACACCATAGTTTCAACGAACAAACACGATTCTGTAATGCAAACAGATGATTTTTTTTTGCAACTTAGACTTGCATATGAAATGTAAACCACTGACTGATATTGCTAAAACAACAGTCCTGTCTATCTTCCCAGACATCCTTCTTGTGTTACATCACTGCACACAGACATGGCTGAAACCATGCTTTCTTTCATATGATATGATTCATATTTATGATTTAAATAGCTGTGTTCAACAGAGAAATGTTGATTCCACACTAATGGCTAATGACAATGCTTTTTAAAGTTGTAACAGAGGGAGGTAGTCTACCTCCTATGTACTGCCTCTCAATCACTGAGGTCACTGAAGTTAAAGGCCCTTTGATATTGTTTTCAATGTAAAGAGTAATTTGCTTTAAAGTGAAAATAAGTGTATTTCACATATATTATAAACATGTACAACACATGGAAAATAAGCCAGGTGGAACAGTCCATTACTCTTACTCTATATCCACATTTCACTTTTGTTGAGCCCACATTCAGCAGGCATTAGGGCATGTACCACTACTGGAGAGAGGAAGTAGTATGTTGCATGCAGTCTGAAAGTGCTAGCACAATAATTAAGTAAAAAGCACAGCATCCAAACAAACTTCAGTAATTGGTTGCCAAGATCCAGACTGACCTAAGCGACAAATTATATAAAACCACCTTTATTTTTTTTAATCTTTTCGTAGGTGAGCAGATACATTTTAATAATAGTAAATAAAAGTAACGTAAAATATAACAAGCTTCCTGGATGTCTCTGCTTCTGCCACATCTAATGAGTAAGGCTGCATTCTGGGAGAAATGTGAAAGTTTATGTCTGGCTTCTATCAGTATCTGAATAAAAATCAGACAGTTATCAGCTCCTATATATTCTATACCATCAGCTCCTCAGCCTATCTAACTGGGCACAAAGGTAGACACACAGGGGTTCAGTATTAACCATTCTGCACAGGAAGAATGTTCACATGTGTTTCTGAAGCATGGGCATGTACCGCTGCATGATAATAGGCACTGATCTAGGCATCTTCCCTATTGATTCAAGACAGTCATAATTGGCTTCCCCTCTGTTTCAGCTCCCTCTCTTAATTTTGATCCCCCTGCCTCTTTACCTTCAAATCAGAACACGTTCCCAGTTCCTTTCTCCTGCCCACCGTAATAGCTTGATGACATATATCTGGGCCCCTTATCACCAATTCCTTCCCGGTTAGTGCTTATTCACTCTACTCCTCCATATAATGTCTCCTGTTTTCCAACCAATTCCAACTGCCATAATAGTTCTTCTTTGTCTTGCTTCAATCTTCCCCATTCCTGATGGTGCCCTTCCTACCTGTCTGCTGCCTTCTCTCAAACAGATAAACCAAAAAAAACTTGGATTCCCAGCCATCAAGTAGGCAGATGCTGAGTGCCACCTCAGAGGTCTCTGAGTGGCACACGTGACACCTCTGCAACATAGCCACTCCACCATTTTCACCAGGATCACTAGGAAGAGCAGCTAAATATGTTGCATATTGATAGGAACTGATAAACATAAAACCCTTTTTCTCACGCTTAAGTCAAACTTTATGTTGTTTTATGGATTATTTTATATGATGTAACCGCAACAACTTAACTTTTTCATGTTCTTAATAAAATGTCTAAAATGTTCATATTATATACCATTCTCCAAGGCTCCCTTTTATTTGTGGTATCGCCCGTTTTGTTCTGACTTTTATTTCTTTTACAGATTATCCTAAATTCGATGCACAAATACCAACCAAGACTTCACATAGTTAAGGCGGATGAAAACAATGGATTTGGGTCAAAAAATACAGCTTTCTGCACCCATGTGTTCTCGGAGACTGCTTTTATTGCTGTAACGTCATATCAGAACCACAAGGTATGATACAGATCCATCAGTCAATACACACGTTTTAACAATCTACACGATGGTCAATTAGGAATTTTGGCATGTATGGTGAAGACTGGCAGTTACCATGAAAGAAAATCTATCGTCAAAAAGGGGAGTCAGTTTTGGCCCAGACTCCTCTGTTCTGGTGATACACTGAAGAATGAGTCTGGTTTCCCCTTCATTTGCCTCTTGAATTCTCATAAGAGGACAATTGACCCTTCACTGCAACAGTTATTGTATGGAAAACCACACTTGGTCTTTAAAATGAACCATCAGAGCCAAGGATAAAAGAGCAGGATAATGTTTCTCACAGAAAAACTCACTGCCACTAGCAACACCTTTTTATGTCTTCTACTTTGTTGTCAGTATTTTGTTTTCCACAGCCATGCTTCCAGCAATATCAATAAAAATCCCAAGCTACATATAAACTATTTAAAGAAAAATAGCAATAACATTTAAGTTGGCTTTATATAAAATGTCATTTTGCAAAATTAAAAAAAGTTAATAGTCCTACTAGAAATAGATAGTTTGACATATTAGCATACCTAGGTTCACAGCTCCTTCTTCTCTTACTCTCCTTCTCTTTCTCTGGGGGGGTCATAAAAAAAGGAGTAGGTCGTGTGCAGAAAGGAGGCTGGTCCAGACCAAATATGGTGCTTCTAGGTCAAATATAGCTAGTTCCCAGGGATACCAAATTTGTCAAATGATGCAGAGAGAAACTAAAAAAGTTAGTTTATAATAATGTTTAGTAAAGAAAAAATTGTAATAGTATAATTTACAAATACAAAGTTGTGTATTAAAAAGAAGAAACCATAAACCAAAAGTGTAGAGACTCAGATCTCATAAAGGATTGCAACCTTGTACAGTGGTCACTGTCCTCTACAGCAGTCTTCATTGACTTGCTCTGGCTCAATAACTGACCTATCACCATAACAGGTTACATTAATGGACCTTAATAAACCAATTGCAAATTGTGTGTTTTTTAAATAAAATAAGTTTGCATTTTTATATTTTTAATAATAACTTTCAAGTTAACACAGATCTCATTATATTAAGGTATTTATAGTACATATCCTCATCCTGATTTTGGAAACATTATAAAACATGTAACACAAATTATAAACATACAAATTAAAGAGTGATTTGAAAGATTACGTCAGAGGCGCTTGGTGGAAAACACTATAGAGAAAGTGCAGGAGTATTATTTTATTGTATTTCTGTTTGTATCACATTGGTAGTGTATGCATTGTTGTTTTTCTATGTATACAAAGTACCATATTCAGATCAGTCCCATCTTCTTATCAGATCACGCAGTTGAAGATCGAGAACAACCCATTTGCTAAAGGATTTAGAGGCAGTGATGATATGGAGCTGCACCGCATGTCTAGGATGCAGAGGTAACATTTCTATCATTGTGACCATTTCTGTAGGTCCTTTGCAGTTTATGGTGTATACGTGTACAGGTTAATAAATTGATTATACCTGAATAATTCATATATTTGTTTCATAATTTATTGTACAATAAATATTTTTGTAGAAACTGTATCTGATCCGATGATGCTACCTAATATACATCCATGCTTTTAGAACCCAGTAATAATTAGATGTTATTTTCGTGTCACATCTCAATGACGTCGAACCATTTCATCTTAATTCCAGCAAAGAGTATCCTGTTGTCCCTAGAAGCACAGTGCGGCAGAAAGTGCCTTCCAACCACAGTCCGTTCACTCCCGAGACTCGAAACCTTACAGGATCCTCAAACCTCAGCTCACAATATCAGTGTGAGAATGGTGTCAGCAGTACCTCCCAAGACCTGCTGCCTTCCTCTAACCAATACCCTGCTCTTCCCCATGAGACTGGCCCAATTTATCATTGCAACAAAAGGAAAGGTAATGAAGCAAGACAACAAGATATCAGTAGAATACTCTGCAGTCTTTGCCAACCGTATTGACTCTGTTTTGCTGAGTTATTGCTTTCTATTTAATGATCATGCTATCATGTTTTGTTTAGACTGTATTATATCACATCTTAAGAAGGGGAGAAACCAAATTGTGTGTCTCTGCTTGTGGACATGGGCTATGAAGGTGTTGCCCACTTGGTCTGAAAGACAATGCCCGCAAGAAAAGGGGTTATTTAGAAAAGTCAATTCTGGGGCAATGCTCTAAAAGTGCAGCAAATACATGGGGAATCAATGGAATGTCTTAGTTGTTTAGTCCACTTTTAGAATGCGCCCCATAATTGAGTGTTTTAAATTACTTCTTAAGTCTCCATAGTAATGTCTTATAAATGAAACATAACAGAGAAACGTCACAGATTAAACATGTCTAGTTGAAAGAGGGAAGTGCGGGGAGCTGACAAGTGAATCTCAAACTTACGGCCAAAGTAGCCGAGTTGGAAATATTCTCCAATGCAGCTGACATTTTTCCCATACACAGTTGTGTATATTTGTCATAATATAGCATAATAATTATATATAAATAAAAATACAAGTTTATATCTGCAAGTAAAACTTTCTATTAAGGTCTCATATATCTGTCATCTATCTACAGTTAGTGAAGATTCAACGGAGCATCCCTATAAAAAGCCCTACATGGATACATCTCCAAGTGAAGAGGATCCTTATTATCGCTCTGGATACCAACAGCCTTCATCCTCTTCCTCCACTTCCACCTCCTTCCGCACAGAGTCTGCCCAGCGCCAAGCTTGCATGTATGCCAGTTCAGCTCCAGCCACAGAACCTGTGTCTGCTCTAGAGGACATTTCCTGTAACAGCTGGTCGAGTGTGCCCTCATATAGCAGTTGTACCGTAGCTGGAGGGATGCAATCCATGGAGAGACTACCCTATCAACATTTCTCTGCTCACTTTACCTCCAGCTCTCTAATGCCTAGACTGGGAAACCATGCAAGCACTCAACCTAGCGATTCCCACTCCATGTTCCAACATCAACCATCTCATCAGGGCATTGTGAGGCAGTGTGCACCTCAGTCTGGGTTACAACAGGCATCAGCTCTGCCAACCTCCGAATTCATCTATCCTCATGGTGTGCCCAGGACCCTCTCCCCCCACCAGTACCATTCTGTTCATGGGGTGGGTATGGTGCCAGAATGGAGTGAAAACAGCTAACAGAGCAGAGACAGAATTGGAAGGTGATTTTTTTTTTAAACTAAGTGTCTAAACACAGTCTCTAGGACCTTGTAAAGGTGGACATATGTTGACATAATGGCTGCCATGTGTATGCTGGAACCTTATTTCCTGATAACCTCAAACAAACATTCATCCACTTTGTCCACTTGTTCCCAGCCTTACCCCCAAGTGGAATCATGATTCAGACAGTGATGAATGCTGCATCTGCAATCTTTAAAAAATGGATTGTTACAGTGAGAATAACTTTAAGATGGTTCTGTAGCTTAGCACTTCACACAGCAAGCTGGAACCCTAAATGGGTCTACATGTGAAAGGACAAGGAAAGCAAAACAGTGATGCACTTCATGTACCTGCATGGCTCTGCCAAACGTATTTGGTGTGTGCAGTGTGCTACACAGTGTGATGTAGGATGCTGGAAAAGTCAATATAAAGCACGTAAATTGTATCGAGACTAGAAGGATGTGCTGGAGAGGGGCAAAAACCTGTTGTCACTGCCCAATTAGAAGAAGCATTCCTTGAGTTGGTCTGTAGTGACTGATAAAAAAAACAGAGTTATTAAACAAAACCATTAATTTAGACGTGAAACAAATGTAATGCAATTTAAACACATCAGGTTTTATTTCATTAAATTTTAGTACTGAGGACAAAACCTATATTAACTTATCCTCCTAACGTACTAACTAAAATGTTACATTAACATTTATTTAAACAGTGCATACATTTTACTCAGTGCTTGGTACAGGGCATAACGGGGAACTACATACTAAGTTAGAGGAACATGGACAAGCAGATAAATGAGGTAGGAAGCCTGGCTAGCAAGCTTAGACAATATTCCTCTATATTCTGCTAAAAATGGTTGGCAATTTACAGGCATTATTAGCAAGTAAAGATGCTGCATCATTTTAGATCAATGGGCAACTTTGCGGATAAGTGGCATGCAATGCAAGTAACCATGTATCAGCTATGCCAATGTACCACAACTTCATAGTATCATTTCTTGAGCAGGTCACTCTATATATCACAAACGCACTTACTGAACTTACTATGCCCAAATAATGATATTTATGAATGTGCC
This sequence comes from Pelodytes ibericus, assembly GCA_036172795.1. Classification (NCBI taxonomy): domain Eukaryota; kingdom Metazoa; phylum Chordata; class Amphibia; order Anura; family Pelodytidae; genus Pelodytes; species Pelodytes ibericus. The sequence goes on from CM069860.1 coordinate 109,675,058, forward strand.
CGAATAATGATATCTGGGCAGAACCGGTATGACAAAACAAACTGCTGACAAAAATTACAATTTCCCACAGTTCACTTAGGCAAACAGTAGATGAGTAACTTATCTGTGCATGAGAAAATATAGGCACTTACTAACACATATTGGGGCATGTATAAACACGGCACACACACAGATTGTGGCAAACACTGGCACAATCGGCGTGTCCGCTAATGTATAAAGCAGACTCACAGGAGTCTGCATTATCCATGCCAAATGCGTAGCTTTAGGTTGTGTCGGCACTCATTGTGCCAGCGCAGCCTATGTATAAAAAATCAGGCGCTGAAAACCCTCTCTCCCTCACTGCACAGTGTCAGGGGTAATATAAATGCGTAATCGCCATTATACATATCAGATGGCGATTGTGCTTTTTTATAAAAGTCCTACGGGTGTTTTTATACATGATAGCCCCCATAATGTTACATAATAAAACACTCTAAGAGCTGCAGAGGTGAAAGACACATTACTTTGTCCACCACTCTAGCATTTAATATGTTAAAAGATATGTGCACATGAGTATTGTTGTGTATTGCTCACTCACCTGCAGCTTTCTATGTGCAAGATAACTAAATTTAAGAAAACAGTGTGCAACAGTATCACCAATAAAGTTGTACAGTATTTGGACCTGATATTGTGATTCAGCATCTACATACCAAAGAAAACACAAATATATATATATATATATATATATATATATATATATATATATATATATATATATAAAATGAATATTGGGTCTGTTTAATAATAGGACATTTTAGCTAAGGAAGAGCCAAGCTGTTTTGCCATGTTGTGCTAAATTAAATACATCACAATAAGTAGCCACATATTTGTTGACATAAGCTTCAATCCTCAAGTCTTATGCTCCTACTCTGTTCTTCTTGTGAGTCAGACCAAGTCTGGTTAAGGCTCAAGTAACAATTGAATCTCTTACAGTCCCCATTGCCACTATCCTAATATTTGGAAGATAACTCTTTAGTAATCTTCTATATTCTCGTCAACCCATCCCACATTAGATCAAAGCAGTAGGCCTCTTGCTACGCCCCTCTCCACACAAAAAGAGAAAGATAGATTTATTGACTGTTGTGTTCTTGACATTGTTATATAATAAAAGATAATATATTTTTCCTGTGTGGACTTTCTATGAAGGATTCTTGGATAAATTCATCAATTTATTAATGATTGGGTTTTTTTTTTTTACTTGTAATAGTTGCTTAAATTCCTTTTCATTCCAACAGCTTTAATAGCAGCTGCAATCCAACAGCTTTTGAAATGTACTTTATTAATACAAACGTTCTTTAAATAAATATATGCATGTGGTTATAAATCATACACACTGATATATAGTAAACATGGATCCTGCACAATCAGATAGATTACAATATAATGCTAAAGTATATAAATCCACTAGCGTGCAAAGGGTTTATGTTGATTTCAACCCTCATTTAGCATCCATATTTGCCCTTTCCTGGACACAGCGGAGTGCCCTATCTGTATGATTAACAAAACAAATGAGAAAAGGCTTCAGCACTTCAATATGTAAACCTTGGAAGAGAAAAGTAATGATAGAAACATTCAAATACATTAAGGGATAACAAAGTTTAAGAAGGTTGAAGGGGCTCTAGAGTTTGATTTGAAGTTTGAAGGCAAACATTTTCATTTACAGAAAGTGGTGGATACTTAGATGTACATAAGGTTATCCAATAATATATAAAAAAGGAAATATTTACAGGTTCTAATAAATGGGCACTTGATAAAGAGAGAATTGCAGGGAACTGAGATGAGATTTTCAAACTTTAAGCCAATGTACCAGAGTTAGAAATAATATTTAATGCAGCTAAATGGGATTTTTTTTTCAACTCACCTACTTTGGCCTTAAGTATGAAATTCCTGTCTTTTCTCCCTGCAATTGTCTCTTTATTGAGACACTACATATTGGCATTTGCCAGGTTAGCACACAAAGCACCCAGTATTTCCAGCTTCCAGGTGAAATCCTTAGTTTCTGGGTGAGATGACTATTTGTTTTGCTTACTCATTGCTGGCTCTGCCTACTTTGGGGTTTGGTTCTGCCGAGTTTTTGATAGTCAAGGTCCTCATGTTACCAGTCACATCGATTTTTTGGGCCAGGCCCCGTTAGGTACAAATGATTCAATAAAATGGTTGTTTAGCAATTTTAAAGGCAGAGTAGGTAATGTCCTTTATATCTGTATAATATTGTAAGTACCAGAGAATAAAGCTTTGCATATGATAAATAATGGTTGAGAGCTGCTAGCTGGAAATGTGAGGGTTAAGCCATCCTTGCTTCTTGTCTCCTTGGGATTCCTGCGCCTGAGTGTGTGTACGGATGGAGAGAAAAGGAAAACCACAGCTATCTCTCAGGGGGGCACTTGAGGAGAGAGGCAACGATGGATCTGCCAACTTGAGCCAAAAAACCAGGAAATCTGGAATGTGTTCCAGACCTTATTTATACTGTGATCACTAGGGAAAGACCCCAGCTAACCACAGAACCCCTCCAGCTCACGGCCCCACCTTCCCCAGCTAGGTGCAGCCACCGAATTAACAAAAAGGTTCATTGGAAAAAGAAGACATTCTGCTTAGCAGTCTTGGAGATGGATAATACCAGTGAGCTGCTCTCAAAGCTAAACAGTAGAAATGAAGCCTGAAAGGTGTTTAGTCAGAGATTCATGGCATGTGCATGAAAAAAATAAAATACAGATATTTGAAAAGATACATGAAATGCAAAGGTGATCTGGCAGATAGTTAGAGATTGCTATGAACATTAACTCCACTGCCAGCAACTAGTATGTGCATTATGGATACCTAGTATTTATGGCAAAATAATACTGGCATATTAATAGGCAAATTGGCTGTGGCATATTAATGGGCATATTGGCTATGGCATATTAATGGAAAACTAACACTGGCATATTAATGGGCAAGCTGTGGCATATTCAATGGACAAACGGTGGCATATTTTAATAGGCAAACTGACAGTTGCATATGTTAATGACAAATTGACTATGGCATGTTAATTGGCACCTGGCAGTGGCTTATTTTAATAGTCAAAGTGATGCTGTGGCATGTTCTGTGGGGCAAAATAACATGTACTATAGGGGAAAGTGACACTGTGGCTTGTTCTGCAGGGGCAGTTATGTGGGACAAAGTGACACTGAGGTATGTTCTGTGGGACAAAATTGACATGGTGGCATGCCAAACTGTGTGGGTGCAATATGAGTGCAAACCAAGTGCTGTGGGTGCAATATAGGTGCATGGCAAGTGCTGTGGGCACTGTATGGTGCTGTGTCAAGTCCTTTAGGTGTAATGTGAGAGCAGAAAAAGGGAATAAAAAAAATAAATGCAATTTTTCAAGAACATTTTTATTACATATACAAATGGGATATGGAATGTGATATGAAAATAGTTGCTTATAATATTAAAAAGTTTACATTTACATACAGTTTTTTACAATGCCCAAAAAAATTGGGTTGCCCAGGGCCCACCAGGGTCTTGCAGCGGCCCTGAGCACTGCAGTGTCAATGCAGCCGCCATGCTCTCTAAGATAAGCATGGCAGCCTCACTTCACATGCAGGGTGAAGCGCTGCAGCATCCCTCACATGCGTGAGCATCAAATGGAGAACCAGGCCAGCTGCCTGCAGAATACAAGTAGGAAACGTGAATAATTGACATTAACGGTCACATGGGGCAGAAAAGGTAATGAATATTGAAATTACATGAATGATGGATCATGGACATGGGGAAAGTTTGCAAAATAAAACGGGACAACATGGTGACAAATGGATTGGGCAGAAAAAATAATGGAGGATACAATGATGTGATAGATGGAGGCAGATTGCAAACAAAATGAAATAAATCATATAAAAAAGGGGAAAAGAGATAAAGAAATGTCATGGATTTAGATATTTGGGTGTTATCTGTTGCTATGTGCTTATATTATGTGCTATAGTGTTGTATCTGATGCTGTGGGGTTATATCTTTGATATGTTGTTGTATCTGTTGTTGTGGAGTTTCAGCTAGAACTCTAGATATTTATCTGGTGCTGTTGTTTATATCTTGTGTTGTGGATCTATATCTGGCATAGTGGATCTATATTTGGTGCCGTGAGGTTATATCTAGTGTGGTCGGTATATATCTGGTGCTGTGGTATTATATCAAGTGCTGTGGATCTGTATCTGGTGTAGTGGGTTTATATCTTGTGCCATTGGGCTATAGCTATAGCTGGTGCGGTGGCAAAAGTTTTGGGTGCAATCTAGTGCTGTGGCACCTGCTGTGGGTGCAATGTGGTATCTGGTGCTGTGGCAGGTGAAATCTGGCACTGAGGGTATAATTTGGTGCTGTAGCTAGTGCTGTGCATGCCACCTACTGCTGTGGGTGAAATCAAGGAGCTGGTGCTGTGCGTGCAATCCAGTGTTGGGGCAACTGCATTGCATGGACTCAAATGCTGTGGCAAGTGCCTTGGTCATGTGCGTATGAATGATGTGGGGCATAGTGTTAACATAAAAACAGATTAAAAATTGCTAATCAGACAATCTTTGGCTCCTGCTTTGTTCTGGGTGTACATTAAGTGGAGGTGGATGGGTACGCAGGAGAGAGAATTTTGTTTGGAGTCTGATCAGGCAAGACATATCTTATCTGGCTGGGTTGCGGGAACCAGTGCCTCTTGTGCTGCAAATGAGCAGAGTGTGGCGGCCTTGTTTTTTCCCTTCCAGATGGTTGGGTGGCATGACGTCTACAAGGAGTTCACTATCCATCGCATTTTGGACATGATTTCAACATATGGCACAGCTTAGGTCAATTTGTTATTCTGTATTTCAAGTGACCTTTGCACTGGCCTTTTTCAGGGCCCTGTGGTTAGGTGAATTAGTGTCCTCCTGGTTTAGTGGTCAGGCTAGCCTCCTGTGTCAGGATGTTTCAGTAAGGGCCTCTGAACCTTTTCTGCATATCAGCAGATCTAAAAACAGAGCAGGAAGGTAAAGTTTCGGTGTTAAGAGTTGACTCAGTTTGATGGAAATTTTGGCTGTTGTTTTGGTCACTTCGTACCTTCAAATTTGGCCAGATATACCTTCCTTCAGTGTATAGTATCTAAACAGGCTCCAGGTAATTTGTTTCCATGATCTTCACTGGGTGCCTCAGTGCAACAAGGGAAATAGTGTCAATAACAGGGGCATACCTAGGAACCACAGGGCCCTGGTGTAACAACCACACGGCCCTGGTGTAACAACCACACAGTCCCAGGTTTGCAACCAAACAATTTGTCTTTGAAATCTTAGCCACCAAGCAGCTTGTCTCTACTATCTAAGTGCCTCAAACAGTTTCTCTGTCCCATATTAGCTCTCCAAACAGGCTCTATGTGCAATCTTAGAACTACCAAACAACCTCTCTGTGCTATCTTTGCTCCCAACTTACCTGAACCATCTTAGCCTCCAAATAGCTTGTCTGTGTCTATCTCCTTCTATGCATGGTTGATCTAGCGAACGGATGTAATGTCACTTCTTGCGGTTTTTTTTAAATTTTATTTCAGAAGGACTTCAGCTATTTTCTTAATTGCCAAAGTGCTCCCGACATGCGTCTCTAACCTATAGGCAACTAATTTGGTGAGCCGAACTCCAGAGGAATGGACCATTTTGGGTCATTTCGACAGCATTTCGATGCTTTAGGAGTAACCCAAATTCATGGGCTATTTGGATCACCAAAGTGCTCTGAAGTGGTCTGAAACTCAGAGCTCCGATTTTCATTGAGACCCTTATATATTTTTAAAACTTCAGTAAAAGCAAATCTTTATTCAGGTCCTTAGATCACACTCTCAGCTGCAAACTAGAAAGTATAGCATGGAAATATCCACTTCCACTAGAGAAAAAAGTACATTATTACAAACAGGTCTGTAGTTTTCTTACTTTTTTCTCAACTACTATAATTTGTTTTTGCAGAAGGGGAGACAAAACAAACAACAATGACACAAACTGGTCTAGAAATATTCTAGAATCTGATGTTTCTCTAGAACAATGCAATTATTATTAATATATATGATATTTTGGATCTCATTTTTGTGTCTCTGCTATATTTTAGCATCATTAAAAAACTTTAAAACAATTTTTACAGTGGCCAATGTTCAGTAATAAACACAATCCGCCCCTCTTAAAAAACTTGTAAAGTTCAATCACTATAACAGGCATGGGTGTTGGCGTCACTATAACAGAGATGGTTTATACATTTTTGTGTGTGTATGTATTTCTTTTTCCCCCCAGAAATAAGACATGGAAAATGAATCAAATATCTTAGTTCAATAAATTTACAATTAGAAGAAGTATACAGGAGGTTCCACATTAGTTTCGCTTTTAACATCAGTTGTTCAAGAGAGGACCTGCGGGCCATTTGTGGCTCTCAAATATTTTTGCAATCCCTATCCTAAGTGAAAAGTTCAAATCTTCTGTTGCATTACCTCATGATCTTAATGCTATCAGCCTCTTCCCAACATGGGTTTCTTAATGGTTTGTAGCCCTACATATTAAAAAGTTGGACAACACTGTCCTAGATGTGCCACTTTACACATGCTAGACTACTAAATGCTAATGACTGAACTAGCCAGCTTCAGATTACCTTTGTTCATCATTTATATAAGACCACTAAGAGACATCATCTGACCAAAAAGTTTGCACTGGCATCTTTGTGCAGATGACACATGGATATATCTGGGAGCATTAGAAAAACATAATCAGCATGTCAATGTCATCACTTTATGCCTCTGGGAGATTCTAGAGTGGATGAACACTAACTTTCTAATGAACTCAACCCCCCATAGGTAAACCCTCCACATCTGCCATCTTCGTGGTTAAAAAACTTTGACATAATTATAAACAACAAGCAGGTTAGTGAATGCCGCACTGGAAGTTATAAGGATTGTACAGATAATAGCACATCTTCTAAACAGATGACATTGCTGGTCCGAGCAATGAATGAGTCGTCGACCAGATCAGCCTGCACACTTCAGTGAAACATGGAGGCTGCGGGAGTGAGGATAAACTAATTTGAACCTTTAAAATCTCTTTTAACTCTCTTCAATAACAGAACCACAGGTGAAATTTTTTTTGGGGGGCTTTTAAAACATAGGTTTACTAAAAGAAATGATGTTTCTAAGGCTGTGTTCACAAAATCTACATACAAATAATATAATTATTTTTTGACAGAATTCCTATTTCGAAGCAGTGACTGAAAAACAAAAATACGTTCAAACCTCCCAACATTTTTCAAATTGTTTAGTGGCTTTTCCAGATAGTTTAATAATAAACCGAGGTTTATAGATGGAAAAGAAAACAAAATTGTAAAAGCATTAGCAGTTTTTATTTGCCATAAAATTATAATGTAAGCTCGGAGCTGTGCCCTGTCTTTGATGCACACCGACTCCTCCCTTCTGGTTCAGTTCAGGTTAAAAATACACACACAAAAAAACTGTAAGGAATAATGGTACAACAATCTGCAGACCTGGCTTCTATTTGATGTTTCACAGACCCCTACAGTGGGAAGGTCTGAAGCTCCCTTTCTAGCCCCTGAAGTTACCTATCTGTTCCCTCCCCTGATTCTAGCAGAACTAGTTCCATATGGGTGTTCGCCTCAATGTGGAATCCTGATAAATTGCAGCATACACTGCGGGCAACATCCAGCGGCTGTATTAGGGAGACGGCAACAGACTCAGCTTTAAGAGAAGCACAGTAGAAAAGAGAAGGCGGGTGGATGAGAGAAGGGGGGTAATGTTCATTTTTCTTAGTGGCAGGAAGAATTTTTATAAGCATCTGCATTACTTAAAAGGACAGTAAAGTAGGAGTAAAAATAGTGAGCATGCAGACCCTACCAATCCTCCAGATAATATATTTTTCCATTGTTGGGACTCTGATTAATTGCATTAATATTTTTCATGTTTTATATTTAGCGGTGTTTGTATTTATCTTACCTTTCTGTAAAACCAGATAAATCCAAAGCTACTGCTCTACAATTTGCAAATGTTTAAATACAATTACACATTTTAATGTTGTTTTCCATCTATCTATATGTACTTTGAGGATAAGATAAGCCAAAATCAATAATGATGTGTTTATTGTCTATTTACACTCTATCTAGCTATCACATGAGCAAAAAACATTCAATAAAATCACTGACCAAGCTCTATTTGAAGTCTAGCCTATGATTCCCTCTCTATAAACTGATGGTTTGCTAATTTTGTTGAGACTTTATAAATACATTATATTACTAATATGTCTTTCATATATGAGATCATTAGCAAAGCACTTGAGGCTGCAGAGTTGACACGTTTACGAAAATTGTATTTTCTGTCTGTAAACGTGATTGGCATTCTAGGACTGGTCTAGGACACTTCTTCGCCGCATTTTCATCGCTGACAGTTCAGCGCGGCAGTTAGAACGCTGAACTGTCAGCAATGAAGTATAATGCGGCCGTTTCACCGCGGCTGCAGCTATGAAAGAGCTGACAGTTCAGCACTGAACTGTCAGCTCTTACAAATGTAAAAGTAAAACGAAAATAACCCCCGCTAATAAATGATTCCCCCCCCAATAGTAACACTAAACACTAAACCCCAATACTAACACTAAAATTAACCCCAATACTAAAATTAACCCCCTAAACCCTAATACTAACCCCCGACCCCTAATACTAACCCTAATACTAACCCCCGACCCCTAATACTAAAGTTAACCCCCTAAACCCCAATACTAACCCTAATACTAAAGTTAACCCCCTAAACCCCAATACTCACCCTAATACTAACCCTAATACTAAAATTAACCCCTAAACCCCAATACTAACACTAAAATTAACCCCAATACTAAAATTAACCCCCTAAACCCTAATACTAACCCCCGACCCCTAATACTAACCCTAATACTAACCCCCGACCCCTAATACTAAAGTTAACCCCCTAAACCCCAATACTAACCCTAATACTAAAGTTAACCCCCTAAACCCCAATACTCACCCTAATACTAACCCTAATACTAACCCTAATACTAACCCCGACCCCTAATACTAAAATTAACCCCTAACACTAAACACTAAACCTAATTCTAACCCCCTAAACCCTAATTCTAAACCAACTAAAATCGGTAAAATACTTACCTTTAGCGATGAAATGTCCCGCGATGAAATCTCCAGCGACGATCTGTCTTGTGCTGTAGAGTCGGCGGTGAAGTGTCCCATCCCCTTCTAGGACATACCGTATTTGCTCGAATATAAGACGACCCCCCAAACTTTAGATATTCCTTTAGGAAAAAACTAAAACCCTGAATATAAGACTACCCTATAGGAAAAAAGTTTAACTTGTATATATTCACATATAAATTGCTTTTTAATATTTAATAAAAATTATGATATTAAAAAAATGTCTTGTTTTTATTTCCTTTTATGTGCCAATGCTGCCTCTCTCTCCCCCTCCCCCCAGCTTTGTCTCTCTCTCTCTCCCCCAATGTTATTTCTCCCCCCTCCCTCCCATGTTGTCTCTTCCGCCACCCAAACTTTTCTTTCTCTCTCCACCTCGCTCCCTCATTTTCTCTCTCTGTCCCCCCTCCCCTTGTCTCTCTCTGCCCCCTCCTTGTCGCTCTCTGTCCCCCCTCCCCTTGTCTCTCTCTGCTCCCCCTCCCTCGCCTTGTCTCTCTCTGCCCCCTCCCTCCCCTTTTCTCTCTCTGCCCCCTCCCTCCCCTTGTCTCTCTCTGTCCCCTCCCTCCCCTTGTCTCTCTCTGTCCCCTCCCTCCCCTTGTCTCTCTCTGCCCCCCTCCCTCCCCTTGTCTCTCTCTGCTGAAATTACACCCCCACGTAATAATTCAGGCCAAATCTCTATTTTCTAATCTATTAATATAATGCCAAAATGGGCTGGTCAAGTGCCCCTAGCCCTATTCATTGAAAGGGTGGGGACCAGAGGCATTTTGGAAGCCTCTGACCCCCATTGCATTTTGCAACCCTCCAGCCCTTCTTTATTTCTTTTGGGGGGATGCTACAGGGTTATGTGTGACTATTAGAGCAGTAGGTTGCTGGAGCAATCCAGCTCTTTATTCAACAAAACAAGGGGACATGGAAACCTTTCTAAACTTTTCACCTACTGCAGGAAAAAAAAAAAAAGCCAAACTGAAGCCCCACTGTATCTAGTATTTGTCAACACCTAAAAGCACACATTTTTACATATGTGCATATGTTCTTTTTCTTCTTCACCAGGCTATATATATATATATCAGTATATGTCAGGTATTCCTGCTGTATCTGAAAGGAAAAGACTAGTAAAGATCTACTACATGTATATGAATTACAGTGTACCAGCAAAAATAATGCCAGCAGAGTTGTGACAGTGTGACCAGAATCAAAGAACACACTGTAAAGGATATCATTGATTTTAAGGATTGAGGAAACCCTAATGTGTTCTTTTAATGAGGCAGAAGGTTACTTCAGTCTCATTAAAATTTGAATTTGAATGGTGCACTAATTAAATAGAGGGTCTCCATCTCATAGACCGAAGACGCCGTGTCTGACGACCATTCTTCTCTGTGATTGGACAGACATCTATTGATGGACACACAACCAATCAGTGGGGAGAAGATGACTATTTCCTCCCTGGCTGGAGGTGTGGTCAACGTCATAGACGCCTCACACCAATCAGCACTGCCAGGTCATTTAGAACCTTCGTTGTAACAAGGTAGCCTTGAAGTCAGCATCTGACTTCACAAATCTAAACTGTTCCTGAATGATGCTCCATAGGGGCATTATTCAGCAGCATTTTAATCACACACAAGTTGACAGGAGTGTTTAGTTACTAATCCCTACTTACAGTTTAAGGGAATATCTGGTCACCTGCTTAATATAAGTAAGGTGTTTTGTTCCATATGTTATACAGAGACAGATTTAGACATAACAATACAATAGTAATTGATCATCTCACTCCTATCTTGTACAGGTGTCACCTTAATACAAAAGGGGGTTATGACAAATGTAGGAAGTCATTGTCATGTAAGCTGGTCATGAAAGCCCAGGTTGCATTGAGTGACAGCACAACCATGTGTCACACAAAAGTGTAACGAGAAAAGGTGCAAAAGCTCTTATACAAACAAATGGTGATATCAGCTAAAAACAAATTCTGACACTTTTCTGTGTGGTAGTTTTTTTTTGTTTTTTTTACATAACTCCGTAAACTACCATAAAGAACACTTACCTTGCTTATGTCAAAAAGGAGTCATTTGTTAAGATCTGGACTACCTGGATGTCCTTTTCAGAGAAAAATTCTTGGGAGGAAGGTTTATACCTCCTTGCATTTGTTAAGAAACGACCAAGCCCCATGCTGATCCCCTTGCCTCCATACTCCCAAAGACCTAAGTCCATCGAGTTTAACTCTTCTACCTATCATTCCTGTTTTTGATCCAAAAGAAGGCAACCTCCCTCCCCAAGTAAGCTATTTTGAATTTGCCACTTAGGTAGAAAAATTTCTTCTTGACAAAGGAAATCAGATTTCATCTTGGACTATGAAGCTAAACATTAATGTTTATTCTATTATTAATAGCCGTGTATGTCCAGCTTTTATGAAAAGATCCTTTTTGAAGGCATCTATTGTGTTTGATAGAACCACCTCGCTTGGCAGTGAGTTCTACATCTTTATTGTCCTTACCGTAAAGGATCCCTTCCTTTGTTGTATATGAAATCTTTGCTCTTCCAGTCTCAGGGGAACCTCTTGTCCTTTGTACATTTCTGTTAATGAACAGGTCACAGGAGAGTTCTTTACATTGGCACGCAGATATTTATAACATTTTATAATATCCCTGACAACCTTTTTCTACCATATATAAATGCAATTTTTGTAGTCTCTCTTCATAACTAAGATACGCTAATCCCCTTATTAAACTTTTTAGCCCTTCTGTGCATTTTTTCTAGTTCCATTATATACTTTTTAAGGACTGATGCCCAGAATTGTACCGCATATTCAAAGTGAGGTCTTTTACCACTGACATTCCTCCCGTGAATTATTGGCCTTTGCAGCTGCTGACTGGCATTGTGCACTGTTGCCAAGTCTGTTGTCTACAATTATCCCTAAATCCTTCTCATTAGTTGTTTTTCCCAAGGAGATGCCAATTAAGGTATATATTACATTGTCATAATTTTAACATAATGCATAAATTTACATTTGTCTAAATTGAACATCAATTGCCACTTGCTTGCCCAGTCCCCCACTTTACCTTATTTTGTGTCATCAGCAATCACTGAGCTCTCAACACAATTTGGGAGATCATTAATAAACAAATTAAAAAAAGGAGGGCTCAAAACAGACTCCTGGGGTACTCCACTTAATACTCTGGTCCAATCTGAGGATTTTCCATTTACAACAACACTTTGCATTCTATCTTTTAGTCAATTTTCAATCCAAATACATACATTTGCACCCAGCCCTATTTCTGACAGTTCATAGAGTAACCTTTTGCGTAGAACTGTATCAAATGCTTTAGCAAAGTCTAAATAGATCACATCAGTTGCCACCCCTAGATCTATTTATATTGTTTTACTTCTTCACAGAATGCTATTAAGTTTGTTTGACAAAACATGTCTTTCACAAAACCATGTTGACTTTTAATAATTCTTTTCTGATTAAAAATGTATTCTTGAATGTATACCTTTAGCGACCTTTCAAATAATTTCCCCACTACAAATTTCAAGCTCACTAGCCTGTTATAGTCTGGATGAGATTTGGATCCCTTTTTAAATAAGGGCACCACATCCACTTTGCACCAGTCTATTGGTACTATACCTGAACTGAAATAAAACCTAAAGATAAAATATAATGGTCTGGGCAGAATTTGGCTTAGCTCCATAAGTACCCTTGGGTTTATACCGTCTGGCCCTGGGGCCATGTAACGAATGGCTGTGCCGAGATGGGCTGGACTCGAAGTGCAGGGGTAGTGGGCAATTCAAGGCCCTTCGCAGGGTGAGCACTCTCCCCTGGCTTTGAGCACCCACAAGCAGAGACCTTGTTAGTTGTCCCACGAGTCATAGCCAGGCAGGGTCTAGGATGCAGAATAGTCAAAAACACGCTGAGGACAAAGGACTGGAGAGTGCAGGATGGTCAAGAACAATATGAACAGGAATCCGATATACAAGCCAGCAGACAAAATGTACCAGCTCTGATTGCTGGGAGGATGGGGTTTATATAGCCCCAGGACTCATTACTGCAACAACTCACACCTGGGCAGTAGGTAAACGAAAATGCTGAGAGAAACACTACTGCTCCATGAGATAATAAAAGCAGGTGGTGCCTGGAACAGGAGCATGCAGCAGTAAACACAGAAGTCAGGGTTTGAATCCAAGCAGATTGTTACAGGCCATGTCTATCTTAACAGTGTTTAGTTGCTTAAGCACTTATTCCTGTGGCAAGCCCATGTTTTCTGTATCATTCTGTAAAATCAGCCAGCGGGGTCTCAGCCATTGGTTCTTCCTTTGAATCAGCTGAGGAAATACCGAAACGCGTCCTGTGTGGTGTCTGTTTTCTAATATTGCACCTTAACCCCTTCGAGAAAATGGACGAGTCAGGCACGTCCTGCCTGGCACGTCCTGCGATGAATCATGCGGTTTTTCGCGATCAACGATTGCGAAAACCACTTTAACAGTGCTAGTCTATTGCCTCGATGTCGAGGCAATAGCCAGCACTGAAATTTCTGATCTGGGGCACCCACGATGGACCCCCCCATGGAGCGATCGTGGGAGCCATACTAACGGAGCAGCATGCTCCGTCAATATGCTCCTGCAGACCTCTTCAGAAGTGAAAGTAACTTCACTTCCGTCACTCTGAATATGCTAATTGACTGCCTCTAGTGGTAGTTAATCAGCATAGCAATGTAAAAAAAATAAAAAAAAATATTTAATTAACTAAAAACTTGTTATATAGTTAATTATCCTATGGGGTTAAATTTAAATATTTTTTTAGCATAAGGGATAGGGTTAAAATTAAATTAAAATTAAAACATTAAGGGATAGCATAAGGATTAGAGTTGGGGTTAAATTTAGTGTTAGGGTTAAATTTTGGGTTCGGGTTGGGGTCAAAAGGTCAATATAGGAAAAAAAACAAAAAACACTAATTTTGGTTTTTGCCCCATAACTCGCAAAAAAATACCAAAAAATATGGAAAAATGCATATTTCTGAACTCGGGACAACATTTAGAAACTATTTAGACGGGGTCTTTTTTAATGATTTTAGGTCAAATTTAGAAAAGGTGAGTTTTTCAAAAATTTTCAGCATATTTTATGATTTTTTGTGTAGTAAATTATAAGATATGATGAACATAATGGTATCTAATGAAAGCCCTTATTATGATGATAAAAACAACATATCATTTGTGTGGGTACAGTATGTGAGAAAGAAGAAAATTGCAGCTAAACACAAACACCCCAGAAATGTCAAAACAGCCATTGTCACCAAGGGAAAGTCAAGGTTAAAATGTCTTGTCACTAAGGGGTTAATACCTGGCCGGGTCGAACTTGTTTAAAGAGCTGTGTATAGATATAATATGTATTTCTTATATGAGTGGATGCTATGGGCTAATTATATAGGAGCCTAGAATCAATTAGGGATACCATTTCTTAATACTATTTGTTGTTTTAATTGTATCTGTATGGTGGAGAGGTATATATGCTTTGTATTTTTACCTGAAATATATGTGTTTGGCAGTAGGATACAATAAACCAGTCTGTCACTTACACAGTTGGTATTTTTGTTTTATGTCAGTGTGCAATTCTTATTTTACTTAAAATATTTTAAAAATTTATATATTTGTACCTTGTTTGTATGACTCTTTATTAAATAAGCGCTGTCTAGAAGGAAAAAAAAAAGTAAAATCTTTGCTTTCTCTCTGTCCTCACTAATTTCCCATAACAAAGGATCTACATTTTCTGCCTTCAGCTTTTTTCCATTTCCATAAAAAATATTTTAGGGCTAGTTTTACTCTCCTTAGCAACTAGTTTCTCGTTTTCCAATTTAGCCCTTTTAAATGCCTTTTGCAGGCTTTGTTGTGATGTTTATACTCTTTAAATGATGCTGCAGATTCCTCACTTTTAGATTTTTTGAATTCCATTTTCTTGTTTTGTATTTCCTGTATTCTTCTTTTGTATTTGTTTCCCATATGTATATATTGGGATGTATACTTGTGTAATGTGTGTTTAAAGGTATTCCACTTGTCTTATGTGTTTTGTCCTGAAAAAAATCCATCAGTCTATGTGTTCAGTAGATGCCCTCAGCCCAATCAAATTTGGCCCTTCTAAAATTAAGTGTTTTGGTCGAGTAGTTACCAATTTGCAATCATTTCCAATGAAACCATGTTATGGTCACTATTCCCTAAGTGTTCTCTTACTCGGATGTTCGAGATAAGCTCCCCATTATTTATTATTACCAGATCCAGACAGGCATCCCCTCTAGTTGGGGTGTCTACTAATTGTGACATAAATGTGTCATTTAGCCGGTTCAGAAACTTGCTGCCTTTAGCACAACTAAAGGCCATTTATCTGAAAGGGACAGGCAGTTCTATTATTAGGAAGGTAGATAGGGTAATCTGTCACCAGGACCCCGAATGTCAAACTGTATGTTGTCTCCCGGGTGCTCGGGTTTGGCACCGGGTAGACAGATCTTTGGGAGGGGCTGGGGATGATACAGCAGTCTTACTACACATTGGTACTATGACAAAGTTAATGGTAGGTGGGGGATCCTTAAAAATGATTTTAGGGAACTAGGAAATAAGCTGAAGGAAATGACCTCCAAGGTAATATTCTCTGAAATTTTACCAGTACCACGCGCTACATCAGGGAGACAGCAGGAACCTAGGGGGGTTAATGCATGGCTGCAAAGATGGTTTAAGCAAGAGGGATTTGGGTTCTCGGAGCACTGGGCAGACTTTTCAGTCAGCTACAGACTCTATGGACGGGATGGATTGCACCTCAATGTTGAGGGGGCTGCAGTATTAGGGGAGAGGATGGCTAGAGGGTTAGATGAGCTTTTAAACTAGGCTCTGGGGGAGGGTCAAGATCAAAATGAAGCAATGGTAGCTAGAGTAGATTGGAAGGTGGGTCTAGCTATGGGAAAGGAGGAATGAAGCAGTGGTGGAGTTAACATAGATCATAGGGAGGTACATACAATTAAACCTGCGGACATTAAGTGTTTTTCAACTAAACAGAAAATGGGTAGTAATCTAAAATGTCTTTTAGCAAATGCAAGACGCTTGACAAACAAAATGGGTGAATTTGAGATACTGGTAAGTGCTCAACAGTATGATTTAATCTGTATCACAGAAACGTGGTGGGATGAGACCCATGACTGGTCAGTTAATTTACAAGGCTACTCACTTTTTAGAAAGAGTAAATAGAAAAGGGGGAGGGATTTGTCTGTATGTAAAGCCTAAATTAAAGCCCAGTATTAAAGAAGGTGTGCATGATGTAACTGGAACTGATGTGGAGACACTGTGGGTGGAGATTAGCATATAAACTAAAAAGTGTCTCACATTACATGTAGGTGTATGCTACAAACCACCAGATATTAGCATTGATGGAGAAGATCAGCTTTTATTACAAATTGAAAAGGCTGCAAATCTGAATGAAGTTTTAATCATCGGAGATTTTAATTAACCAGATATAGATTGGAATTGTGGCACAACTAGTTCCGCTAAGGGCAGCAAGTTTCTGAATCTGCTTAATAACAAATTTATGGCACAATAAGTAGACATCCCAACTAGAATTGATGCCTGTCTGGATTTGGTAATCACAAACAATGATGAGCTTATCTCAAACATCCAAGTAAGAGAACACTTGGGGAATAGTGACCATAACATGGTTTTGTTTGAGATTAATGCAAAAAAGCAAATTGGTAACTATGCCACCAAAACACTTAATTTTAGAAGGGCCAACTTTGATGGACTAAGGGCATCGATTGAACATTTAGACTGGGAAGGATTGTTTTCTGGACTAAACACAGAAGACAAGTGGAATTCCTTTAAGCACACATTACAAAAGCACACATCCCAATGTATACCTTTGGGAAACAAATTCAAAAGACACAAATCAAAACCAATGTGGCTTACCTGTACCGTGAAACAGGAAATGCAAAACAAGAAAATGGCATTCAAACATTAGAAAAGCAAGCGATCAGCAATATCATTTATAGAGTACAAAGATGCCAATAAAGCCTGTAAAAAGGCAATTAAAATGGGTAAATTGGAAAATGAGAAAAGGATTGCCAAGGAGAGTAAAACTAACCACAACATTTTTTATAAGTACATAAATAGAAAAAAGCTAAAGAGGGAAAATGTTGGGCTCTTGTTATCCCAAATGGGAAATTTGGTTAGTGAGGACAGATAGAAAGCAGACATTTTAAATACTTTTTTCCTTCTGTTTATTCTAAGGAAGAACCGATGGATGAGCACCTGCTACCAGAAGTTATGGGACAGTCACCACAAACATGGGATTGGCTGACACAGGAAAAAGTTCTTAAGCAATTAAACTCTGTTAAGACAGACAAGGCCCCAGGGCCAGATGGTATACGTCCAAGGGTCGTTAGAGAGTTAAGCATAATTCTGGCCAGACCACTATTTATGATCTTTAGGGATTGTTTCAATTTAGTGCCAACAGACTGGCGACAAGTGGATGTCATTCCACTATTTAAAAAGGGATCAAGATCTCTGCTGGGTAATTATAGGCCAGTGAGCTTGACATCTGTAGTGGGAAAATTATTTGAAGGATTGCTTAAGGTATCTATTCAAGAATACATCTTGAATCAGAATTTAATTAGTAAAATCAACATGGTTTTGTGAAAGGAAAGAAATCTGGATGAGCAAATATGCAAAGCAACCAGTGAAAATGTGTATAACAATGGAAAAAAACAGGTGATCACTAAATGTGTCCACTAAACACCGGCAGCTGCAAACAAATAAACACAGACAACCTACAGCTGTGCAATATGGAAACATAAAAAACAGGAGGGTATTTGTAGTGCTCTGTGAATAGACACTAAAACATCACTGGAAAAAACAGTACTGTGAATGCCCTTCTAGTGCCTGATATCAATATTTAAAAAATGTGATAATGTGACATAAATACTGAAAAAATGGTACAAAAACCAACAGTGCATATATACACAAATAAAAAAAATTATATAAATACTTAGCAGAGGAACACTTCTCATGTGCTGCTTATACCTGAAAAAAAGACAATGCCTAGTGCAATATGTATGTGACAGTGATATTGGATATAGCACAATGTGCAGAAAAGCCTCTTGATGGAACACTCACAAACGTAGCGCCTATAACCAAGGACCGCAAAGGAAGGGATTCTTTACAGCAAGGACAATAAAGTTATGGAACTCGCTGCCAAGAGAGTTTGTGCTGGATGTTTTTTTTTGAAAATCAGAACATACAGGGCTATTAATTATAGAATATGCATTAATAATAGAGCTTATTAATCCAAGGAAAAACCTGAATGCCCTTTGGAGTCAAGAAGGAATCTTTCCCCCTAGGAGCCAAAATTCAAAATAGCTTCCTTAGGGTTTTTTTTTTTGCCTTCTTTTGGATCAAAAGCTGGAATGATAGGTAGAAGGGTTAAACTTGATGGACTTGCGTCTTTTCTCAACCTAAATTACTAAGTAGTTGTTCCACAATTCCAATCTTTATCTAGGTAATTATAATCATCCATTAATTTAATCATTCAGATTCGCAGCCTTTACGGGTTGCAATAAAAGCTGATCTTCTCCATAAATGCTAAAGTTTGGTGGCTTGTAGCATACTCCTACAAGTAATGTTTTTAATGTCTAATCTAACCTCCACATTAGTACAAGTCTCATCATGCACACATTCTTTAATACCTTCCTTTACACTGACCTCACCCAGTGCCTGATCCGTAAGCAGTAAGCCCATGTTGCCAGTTGCCTCTTTAGAACTAGTATGTTATATTTCAAAGCAGTAACCCGCTCACATTTGCAGCAGCGGAAAGAACCCTGGGGAACTTGCTCCAAGAGAGCATACATTTTGCAAGACATGCACTGAGTGGCATTATCCAACACACTCACTAATGTAAAATACAATATATATATATATTTATATATATGTAATAAACAAGGATTTTTACTTTACCCCTTCATGTCTTTTAACATCCTCTTTGAGGATAAAAGTATTCCCTTCAAATGCAAGTAGAACTTCACAGAGCAGGTTAATGAACTAGTTAGCAACACACATGAAAAGCTTTTTCCCTCATTGTTTTGTATTTTTTTTTTCAACAATGTTTTACACTGCAAACCACACAAATAAATCCGGTGCTTCCCTTGGAATAAAAATAAAAATACCACTCCTTTGCTTGTAACTCCTTTACTTAAGATTTGTCACTAAATTAGCAGGAAAACACTAGTTCCTATGGCATCTACTGTTTCATTATTTCCCGGATTCCGCCTGGACACACTTGCATTATTCATTTTTCAGGTTAATATGTAAATGCTGTATGCATTTCTCAAACCCTGGCAAACTATTGGAGCAGATGCATGCTTTGTGCGGGCTACTGAGGAATTTAGTTATCATTTAGGATACTGCTGTTTTGAAGCATTTTAAAATGTTTCCTCTTAGGCTCCACCCCAATTCTGCAAGCTGAGTGGGAGGTTCAGTAGAAGCTGCAAACCTGATATTTGTAAAAATCAAACTTTTATCATAATACAGGTATTACAATTTTTATGAAACATACATTTCTTAAATTATATAACTTGAATATCATTAAAAAGGTAGATAATTTTAATATTGATCATTTAAACAGAGGTTAATATCCCCTTTTATTTCATTTAATGACTACTTACTAGGTGATGGTGCTACAAACTGGTGTCCACAAAAGTTTGGTACTGGAGCTTGCATCAATAGAGTATGCAATCCTCAGCACAGTGTGTATACAAAGTGTGTGGCACTGCCTATCTGAACTCTGAAGTTACTATGATTCCAGAAAACAAAATTGTGAATTTACTTTTCAATTCATCAATAGACATATTATAGCACTAGATATATTATAAAAACAAATAAATTCGTGTAAGCAAATATTAACATGAAAAGAAGCAAAACCCCCACAAGTGAACACAGTGAAATAATAAATCAAAAAATACTCCTCCTATAGTACTGCAACTCTCTAATAAGTGCTGCTCGGACACTCCAAATCACAACACACCAGAACTGAGGAACATGACAGTGGGAAAGAATAAAAATATATATATAGTGCACAGAATGAGCAAAAACCAAGAGGTATTTGGTGTGTTATTTACTGACATGCAACACTTGTTTAAAACAATACGTGGGAAAAACGTCAAGAAAATGTAAATGTAGAATAAGAGAACATTTAGCATCAATTTCATGTGATAAACCCCTAAACACACCTATAGGTGCCCATTTTCATTCATGTAATAATTCAGATACAAAACATTGTAAAATACAAGGCCTGGAAAAAGCTACTCTACCCTTAAAAGGCGGAGACCTATCCAGTATCCTAGCGCATCTGGAGGTGAAATGGATATTTTACCTCCAAACGAGGAAACCTAAGGGCCTTAACACAGAATTTGATGTCTCACATTTTGTACATTAATTGCAACACAAAATAATGTTTTACATAATTTTTTACATGTTCTCTTTTGAATTTCATTTTTGTGTATTCTATCATTTCTATATTCAATGCATCATTGTTCTTTATTCCATTTATTTATATATGTCAAGAGCTAGTTTTATTTTAAATCTTGTGTTCTTGCCACATTTTTTCTGGGATATTTAGTGATTGTTTTCTGATAAAATATTAAGATACGATACGCTATGGAATACATAGATAGAGGTATTCATATATTGGTATTTTATTAAGACTATGAAGTTACATGAACAAAAGTAAAATATACCAAAAGTAATAATTTATATGTTACATCATGTGATTTTATCTTGATGACTATATTCATTTATACGAATACTTTATAGAAATGTTTATGTTTTTATTTTCACTTTTCTTTTTGACGCATCTGTCATTCATTCACTTATATGAACGGCAGTTCACCTCTTTTTTGAAAGCACTAGTTTTGAGTATCTAATAAACCCACCTGTATTAAGGTGGATCCTTACCTATTTAACTAGCAATCCTAGTTGCTTCTTTCAGCTTATGACTATGTGCTCCTGGGCACAAAATACGTCAAGCTAGTCTGTCTATTTACCAGTGTATCGTCTATTTTTGTATTACTCAATATGTGCTGCTTTTTAACCTATCTGGAATAAAGGATTACGTTTTATGGGATCCTACATCAACAGTGGTTGCAGCTTATTTTTTGTGCATTTATTTGGTAGGTGATCACACTCAAAAACTTAGGATGATCTCAGGCACATCAAAAAAAATTCTTCAGGTTTATTCCACAATCTAAAAGATACACATAAAAAAAGACCAATTGCGCAGTACATTACAGTAATTAACAGTACATTACATTACAGTAGAACAGAATTAAGCACATAAAGTACAACTTGCATATAACTACTTTTAAGCCATGCCTTATATAATTAGATGTACATTTCTCAGTGCAATTGGTATGTAAATATAAATCTTTATTTTTTTTTTACTTCTCCTCTTTTCTTTTCTTCATTATAAAAATAATAAGTTTGATACATAAAATATGTTGCTCATCTACAATTATTTCCTCAAACACATCAGGACCATGTCTAAGATTTATAAAAAATCAATATGGATAAGCAAGAAGAAAATAAAAATGAAAAAAGTAAACATAAATAAACATTGTAACGGACTGTCTACCGGACGTAGTAGACCCTCTGTCCGTTGTGTGAAATCACCCCCTTAGCCCCGGATTAAAGTATACCTAATTACAATACACACAGTAAGACACATAATGAACACAATATAATCAGTTTAACAGAAGGACATACAATGGGGAAATCCTGCCTCACATCTTTCAGGATACAAAGGTGTCATATACAGATACATAAAGAGAGAGTGCACTCAATTAAAGTAACTTGCTAATTGAAGGACATCACTGTACAACAGGACACTGAATTACTTACATGAAGACAATGGGTAAGGTGACATAATTACAGGGGTTTACAGGATAGGATACAATCTTAACCTTGGGAAAACACAGTGAATGGGACAAAGGCTTGAATCCTGAGTACACAGCTTGGCTCACATTCTGAATGAGCCTGTATTTGAAGTCCAGTTGAAAACAGGGGTCCACTGGTGCCCTCAAAGTGTGTACCCTCAAACTAATATATTGACAGACAGGGTCCATAGTCCACAGGGAGTCTTCTGGCTGCCAGGCCCCTCCAAGAACCCCATCACAGTGGATCTTCAAATCCATTTCGTGACACACATTTATACATATAACATTAAACTTTGGTCCCTAACGAGTCATTGGGAGCTGAAAGGAAGCTGATACTATTATAATTCTTGAGGGTCGGTTTGGAGAGTGTAGGAGATACCCTTCTTTTTTATGTTTAAACTTAGTTTCAGGTATTCAAGATTTTAGGTCTGCAACTACCAAGGGAAATCTGGTTTGTCTTTTTTTGTCTCCCAGGGTAGCCAGTTATTACAGTGTTTTGCTCTTGTAAGTTTGTGG
Source organism: Pelodytes ibericus (assembly GCA_036172795.1). Taxonomy (NCBI): domain Eukaryota; kingdom Metazoa; phylum Chordata; class Amphibia; order Anura; family Pelodytidae; genus Pelodytes; species Pelodytes ibericus. The sequence continues at coordinate 109,697,733 of CM069860.1, forward strand.
GCCCTATAAAAGAAGGCCTCTGCCTTATTTTGAAAACTCAATCTGTGCCCTGATCTCTGTCCATGTTGGTAGCTGTTGTTTTTTTCCAGTACCTAGCCATGGAGCTCTTACATGCCAACAATATATTAATCAGCAAGACATTGGTGTGTTTATTAGCCCCCGGGAGGTCTATATGGAATAAAAATGGCTTAGATCTGTTACCTATTGTGTAAAACTCAGTAATTTTTTCGCAATGCCAACATATGTGTATTTGGGATTCCTCTTCTTCTCGCCAGCTCCAGCATAGCCCCGAAGCCTTAGGATACATTTTATTAAGTTTTTGTGGCACCAAGTACCACCTATGTATAAGTTTGTAATATTGCTCCTGCAGGGTAATGCAGTAAACAGCTTTTCGCGTACTTTCCCATGACCTCCACCAAACCTTGATTGTAAAGCTTTCCCCAATATCTTGTTCCCATTTACAGATAATTTTTTTGTTATAGCAGCTGAAATTAGTTTTGTAGAGAGATGGAGCCCAATGAGTCTATCCCAACAGTCCACCTCTAAAGGATAGAAAAGATGATAGGTAGTTTTTAATTCTAAGGTAAGAAAACAGGTCTCTCGACAAGAGGTTAAACCTATCTGGAAAGGATATTATATTGACCCCTACATAGAAATCTGTGATCCGTTGGATACCTTTTAATTTCCGGGTGGAGATGTTTAGATCAACCAGATAAATTGGTAATAAGTTTATTGGGGCTGCCTCGGTTATATAGTTTGTCGTTTTCATTCTAGCTTTAAGTTTCTTGATAGTTTTTACAATACCTCAGTACAGTGTTACAATATATGGGATTGATCCAAAAAAGTAGCGAAGGGTCCATATTTTTACACTAGGCTCTTTCAATATTAAACCAGCCTAGGTTTTTATTTTTTTATAGTCCCAAGCACAGCAGTGAGCTATCATGCATTTCTGTATTGGCTGTTATATATCCTGAATTAGAGTCATAAAGTTGTTTTCTACTATCCTGTCCAATGATGCATGTATCAGTATTCTGAGATTTAATATAGAATCTGTAGTCCAAGTGGTAGGTAATGTTAATGTTGTGTATCATTGAGTTTGAGCAGGGGCATAAGAAATTCATATAGGTTAACATCTCTAGGTATATTTTGACCAGTGCATTTCATACATTTTACAAGTAGACTTCCTATATATATTCAGTAAGTTTATGTGTGAATTCATAATGCACAATTCTGGTAAAGTAAGTAGCGAAGTGATTGTGTCACACTGCTACTTAGTTCAAAGGGATTTTGTGCTGTGAATTCACACAAGTTTACACCAATATTCTGCATGTTTTTCTACTGACACATATTGGTATTCAGCATTAAGAATACAGATCCCTTACGCATTCCGCACTCCTTCAAGTTTGTCACACCTGTGTTGAGATACCTACACCTACCCATTTTGCATTTATTGAGGAAGGTGGAACAGACTCAGCAAAGCCAGCTGTAATGCTTTCCTCTGATGAGGCAGTTAAACAATATTAGCAGTTCTAGCCTTAAATAAGTGCCAAGGATTAGCCCATAGACCATTGCTGATGTAAGACACATGCAACCCAGACCTCCTCATGCTTGCTGGAAAATGGTACTTCCTAACATTTACACTGTGCTGGTCATCTGTCACCACTTAATACTGTGCTTCTCTCATTAGGCATTATTCTTTAAAGATATTTAATGCATTTTAATATTTCCATTGTAAGCATGGTTTGTGGGAAAACAAGGTAATCCATGTACCCCTCAGAATATATATAGAAACTGCAAGAAATGATCACGTGTAGCTAGATAGTCAGACTGAACAAACTTACTGCAAGTTTTGGATTTCTATTGGAATAGCAAGTCTTCTGGCGTGTGTAAATTTGTGTGTAATAATGCCTCTGCCACACACTTTTGTAAACCAATATATTCCATATGCTGGGGGAGTCTAGCAGATCAGTAGCTGTGTTCATCTCCCCCCTTCCAATTGCTTCTCTCCCACGCAGAAAAGTCTTATCGTTGCCTTACCACAGTCCAGCTGCAAAGAATTATTGGGGGGATTCAGAAGCTGCAAGGAAAAGGGGAAGATTATCACGAAGGTGCAACAGAGGAGGAGGAAAACAGATATGTACAACATTCTTTAATCCTGGAAAGTGGATCATGGAGCAGCTCAATTAAATGCTGTATTAAGCATGTTTAGGGAATATAACCTATTTAATAAATGTGTGCATTGTTTGCAAAATATGTCTTCTTATGTAATGACCATGAGTTCCCCACGGCATTATGAGTGAGATTAATATGTAAATGGTTAACATATGTATGGTATTACATTATGCATTTTATCTTTTTTTTATCTTTTATTTATAAAGCACAGGTCAGAATAAATTGTAATTGGGATGTACTAGTGTTTGTTTGGACCTATGTGCACCAATTTGGAACTTTATGTTAAAATTGTAGTTAAGATAGCTTTGAGGACATTGACATAATGTCCGTGGTTTGTGGGTAGCATTTAAAAAAAAAAAAAAAAGATAAAGATACAGCATTAATCATCAACATGCTGCGTGTTAATCTTTAAAAAAAAAAAAAAAAATGCAACCCACAAACGCGCAGAGGCTATGGCTGAGGACATCAAAAAAGATCTTCACTCACATATACATTAACTAATGCACAATGCCCTAATTTATTAATAAAAATTGTACATGTATTACACACCGATCAGTCGTAACATTATGACCACTGACAGGTGGCAAGCCAGCAGAGGCAGTGTGATGCTTTGGGCATTTTTCTGCTAGGAAACCTTGGATCCTGCCATTCATGTGGATGTTACTTTGACAGGTACCACCTACCTAAGCATTGTTGCAGACCATGTACACGGTATTCCCTGATTGCATTGGCCTTTTTAATAAACATTATATTACATTGATATTTATTTATATAACACCAACAAATTACGTAGCAGTAAAGTAAGTTACTACTAAGTTAGACAAACTAGAACAGACTGGTACATGTGGTTCAGAGCCCTGCACGCAAGCTTACGTTCTAGAGGGAATGGGGTACATGAAACACATAAGGGAGTAAAGAGGACAGAGGGAATGTATTAATAGTAATGTGGATGGTTGGCACTAGGTGGGTTTGGCCAAAGATTAATTGGAGGTAACATAACCCAAAAAATACCACAGGGAGAAACAAGGTGGATTTATGATATGCAAACTTTGGCCCCAATGGGCCTCAATGCTGATTTAGACAGCATGTCTTTTTACGACTATTAAAAATTTTTCATTAGAAGAATATCCTCCTGTGATGTTTCTTTATCCACCTGGTGGCCACAATGTGTTATTCTGGAAACCCTTCTTACACCTTAAAAACATGTATGTATATATATATTATTTTTAGATGTATATTTGTTATAATATTAATATTAACATAATTTTATCATCGCCTCATGGGCTATCTTTCTATATGTGCATCAATGAAATTATGATTGGATGCTTACTTGGTGCAGTCTTTGACCAAATAGTTGTTTTTTCACATAAATCTCTATGTATAACCGAATCTCATCTATATAAAATTTCTGTCAATATACATAAATATATATATTTTAAAAGAATCCCATTTTTGAGTCATACTGTTTTTACTAATTGTGTGTATCTTACCAATCCTTTTTTCCCATTATTATTTCCAAGTATGTTTTACGTCTTTTTAAATTTAGTTTTTAATAAAAATCTCTTTTATTTCCTTTTTGTACTTATATTTTATGTATATCACGGAGATATACTGCCCACATTGTCCGCTAATGAACTATAAGAGAACATAACATCTATTTGTATCAGGACGCATGCACAATGATGAAATACACAGTGGAAAGCAAGTTGGAACGCGTAGTGGAACTCGGATTCTACTTCTAGTTAGGCGTCCTACATGAACAGAAATGGCAAGTTCTTCGTTACAACGAGCTCTAATCCGCAGTTTTCTCTGATATATATGGATGAATATTGCAGAAACTCCTGAGCTGGGACTTGAATTATACAGCGAAATGCATTGAGGAGGCAGTTTTTCAACTTTTTGGAGTCCCATAACAGAATCTTCAGGTTCTTTGTGGACTTTGCTGTGTACTTCTTTTACTGTTGTTTTTTTTATTCTTGTAAACATTGTCGGTGTGCTTCAATATGCAGTAACCATTGCACTGATGATACTGCTCTATGTTTCTTTTCCTTTTTTTTTTTTGCCGTCTACAGAGTAAAGACTTCTTACATAGATCTCCATATTGATGTAATTCTCTTTTTTTAATTTGATGCTTATTAAAAACGGATGTTTGTGATTGTTTAAAAGCACTTTGTTTACTCCATATTATTTATTCAACACATATTGTATTATATGTTTCTGTTTATTCCATTATGTGATATCTTGTGCTTTTGTTCTTATGTATGACTATTTGGTGTAAAGCACCAACTAGTGCTAATGTGAAGCAGCGTTTGTCTATAAAGGGTATCTAGTATTTTATACAGATTTTTGGGTGACACACCTGACCTCTGTTTTTAATCACTGTGGGACATGTTGCCTGGTGAAGTCAAGGGGGCCCAGGACAAATTTTGCATCAGTTCCCTGTCGTTCTTAGTTACGCCCTTGTGGTCATGCTATAAGCAACTACTATTCCTTCACAGAACTGGTAGTGATAGTATGAAACAGTCTAACAGAGGTGCAATAAAAGTGAATATGATAGTATTGTGCTGTATTCAGTAGGAAAATAGGTAGGTGACTTCCTGAGAGGCAGGTTGGTAATACATTGGTATTTTACAGCAGGCATAATGCTCTTGCATGAAGGGTTTGCACATTAAAGAGGTATACAATGCATTCCTCAGTCTACTGTCCCACAAATGGTTAAGTGAAAACCTAAAATCTCTTTTCGAATATCTGAAGGTATGTTTTATACACCTTTTTGACATGGGTTATCCTCAAGGACACTCAGTGTGATAATTCCTCGCTAGTTGCATTAGTTTTGGTGTTTCTCTTCCAAAGACATCTATAAAGTACGCTCTCTCCTGCACCCTCAGATTCCCTCAGGCACGCATGCCATGCATTGCGTGTTTTGACAAGGGACATGCAGCTCTGTGGGCAGCAGTCTGTCAGACACCATGTTCACATCACTCTAAATGAGATGTAACATGCAGATCTAACTTGTGGCACAGCTAGAGGTCAACGGGTCCTACCTCAAAACCCTCCCCTTCTCCTAATCGATAAGCCATTAATACATCATGTTCGGAAGAAGGATATGGCATTACAACTTTAGACAAATCCCCAAGGAACATGGGAAGGCAATTTAGCAACTTTTTTTAAACGTTACTGTGTAATGCATCTCCTGAGAATCTTACTAGTCTGTATGCCAGACGTGTGACAAGAAAGCACTGATGTGCTTTGGGGATAGCAGAGCAAGACAATGAATTGTATTGACAGGTTTAAGATCATAGGGTGCCACTCTTTATTGAAATGCATTCAAGAAAATTTACATTGCAAACAGTAGACAGACAGAGAGATTTTAAAAATACAGGAGCATTTGGGGTTAAATCAGCTTCAGTTTGCATATGAAGTGTTGTTGAATCTGCTGGAGTTTTATTTTAAAACTACCTTTGCCAACAATATATTTATTAACCCCTTCGTGGCGCATGGTGCTTGCGTCCCAAAAGACGCAAGCACTAAAACGTCACAAATTGTTCCTGGCCACCGATCACAAGGTGATCGGTAGCCAGGAACACTCTGGCAGAGACCCGATCAGGGTCTTAATAGACCCTGTGGGTCCCTGCCAAAATATCGCGAGACCTCCGGACGTCACGTGTGACGTCATGGAGGCGTGCCCGAACCCGGAAGTTCGGGCACGGCGCGATTTAGAGAAATGTAGCCGGTGCTCGCTTTGAGCACCGGCTACATTTTCCCTGTCAGACTGAGGCCACTCAAAGTGGCCTCAGATGACAGGTGGGATCCCGCTGTAAGTGCCTGACGACTAACGACTTTAAGGCACTTAAAGTCAGGACGGCATAGTACGTCCTAACGTCACGAAGGGGTTAAATATCAGATGAGATTATATACTATAAATATACATAAAATGTATCCCAATACACACATATTAAAGTGTTAGCTGTCTTCTGTTTATATATATATATATATATATATATATATATATATATAAATATATATATATATATATATATATATATATATATATATAAACACAATACACAAATCAGAGCGCTCACGGTCTACTTGAAAATTCCTAAGATAACAATTGGAGATTTAATCACATTATATGGCCATATTATGCTTCGCCCACAAGTACGGCAAAGTACTCTAATGTAGGTGGGTCCCAACACTAATCTCAATTATTTTGAGCTTAATCTCAATTATTTTGTTTAGCAGGAACTAAAGGCCTTACTATTGTACAAAAAGTCACTCCTGCAATTTATAGGTCTTTATATGTGAGGCCCTGACCAGGCTTTTCGCTAGCACCCCTCGCTGATGCCTCATTACTGGTATCTTTACCTAGAAATTGCAGGAGTGACTCTATATTGTACAATAGGGAGGCCTTTGGTTCCTGGTAAGCAAAATAATTGTGATTAAGCTCCATATAAGCAATAGTATTTAATGTTAGGACCCACCTACATTAGAGTACATGGGCGTAGTGGTGGGCAAAGCATAATATGACTTAATCTACAATTCTGCTATCTTTAGCTTGTTTAGGTGAGTTCTCTATTTTCTAAGAGAGAGAGAGGAGAGAGAGACAGACAGACAGAGATATATTGTACATACACTATTGGACAGAGGGATGACTTTGCTTTTAGACAACCTGGATTTAACAGGGTTAATTACTCAGACATTCCAGCTCACTTCTTTGCCTCCCTAAACCCCTTAATGTCAATAACCTGACAGCTGGTCACTCGAGGAGTCTCTCTGATGCTACAGATCATTGATTTCGATCTTATCAAATTGGGAACACAGATGTGGTCAACTCCGCTTCCGCCTGCAATCTCTGTCGAAGATCAAAAATAAAAGTGAATACAAATAGGATTCATTACTGTAGGATGTTTGTATGTCACAATTTCTGTAAGAAGGTAAAATTATTTACAAAAGAAAGATAGAAAGATGATATTTATCCCATCTAGTTTGAATTGCTTCAAATATTCAGCTGTGCACAGGTGCCTATTTTATTCTTCTATGCACAGCTAAATTATTCAAATTCTGATGTACATCTGATGTACATTTGTGCACACAGTATGCTACACTGTTCAATTTGTGTCAACATCATAGAGCCCGTTAGCAACACTCAGGGACGTGAAAATATCAATAGCTTTAGTGCTGTGTTTTTCCTGAGGGAAGTTTTTATGGGATTAAACTCGAGCCAAAACAACACAGATGGAAGCTGTACAGTTAGCAGGTTCCCGTCATGTCCTAATACCATGAATTTAACATATTTCCAATAAATTGTTCCTGGTTTGTAAATTAATATACACCCTGACTGAGTCACGGGTTACAATGGTGACTGGGGTTCAACACTATATACGGGCCTGGGCGACACTTGGGACCACTTTCACAAATATTGACATAAAACCAGCAGACAAGGGTGGTGGCATAGTGATTTATTTAGGTAACTGAATGATACAAGCATGTACGATATTTTAAGGAAGGTATTAAAGTACAATTACACTTTTATTTAACCCTTGCTTCCTTGAGCAAAAAAAAATGTATTTCTTTTACACATTGGTTACTCTCCCAACACTGACCCAGCCAAAACAGGTGCTCACCACACTAGTTTGATCTTGTCTGAGTTGTGCTGGGGTTTAGAAAGAGACCCTTGTTTTTACATGGGATCAGCAGAGGGTCAGGCCGGCGACTTTCTCTCTCGCGAGATTATGAAACCCATAAATTCAGCTCACACAGCGGCATAGAAATAGAGGGGTTTAAACGAGCATAAAAGGACCAACAAGGAAGAGCAAGGACAAACTTGAAAACTTTGTCAAATTTATTTTGGGGTGAAATGTGTTTGGGAGCACACAGTGCAAGGACTTCATCATTTCACCTTTTCATCCATAGAACAGTTCCAGCAGTTGAAACCGTTTCTTGTGAGAATCCAGCTCATACCATTGAGTGAACCGTGCATACGTGTGATCACTCAAATCACTGATTACACAGCTCAGAGGAAATGAACACTACCGGCAACCACATATGCGCAAGCATCTCGGCAAAGTCTGAGATGCAGACAACTACACTTCCCATGATGTCTCTCACCTCCAACTATATGAACTCTGGCCGATTAGACCAGGGGGGTTAGGGCCGTAATCCACGTACATCAATTAGACCAGAAGGGTTAACGTTGGGCTAAGAGTTCCCCCAATCTATAGCGGTAACCCTTAGCCTTACTCTAACCCCCCTAGAGTTAACTTTAATCCTTACTCCTTACCCTCACCGTAATATTAACTCCCCTGGTAAAATCACATAGATTTCATACCACTGGAGGTGGGATGCATCATGGGCAGTGCTGAGATGCATGCATATTCATGGCTGGTAGTATGCATTTCCTCCGAGCTGTCTAATCAGTGATTTGAGTGATTATGCGCATGTGCAGTTCACTCAATGGTAAGATCTGGATTCCCAGAGGAAATGTCAGAACACTGGCAGCTCTTATACAGTGGCGGTGGATACATTGAACGAGACACTGGATGATGTATATATAATGTAAGGCAGCTTATTATACAGTCTAATAAATTCTGTCTACTTATACTGCTACTTCAATCGCATTTCTCTGCTTGAGATACAGCTTGTAAACACTAAAGACCTACAGACAACTGAAAGTGGAATGGGACAATTTTCGTTGGTCGCTTTTTTGTAGCCACTTCCAGGGCCGTCTTTAACGCGGGGCAAACGGGGCAGCTGCCCTGGGCCCAGTTACTCCTGGGGGGCCCCAAGACAGCTGTCCCGTGGGCCCCCAGCCCCTTCTTTCCGCGTTCACAGCGCATTGCGCTTGTGAACGCTTTTTTCCGGCAAGCCACATCTGATGGATGCGACGGCCGAAAAAAATAAATAAAAAAAACTGACGCCGGATGTGACGTGACTGTTTCCCTCCTCCGTGCAAGAGGGAAGACTCCACGGAGGAGACACGGAGCAGTGAAGTGTAAGTACTAGGGAGGGGGGGGCGGCGGGGGGCTGACTGGCACAGTATTACAGGCATCTGACTGGCATAATATTACAGGAATCTGGCTGGCACAAAACTACTGGGCATCTGGCTGGCACTATATTACTGGGCTCTGACTGGCACAATATTACTGGGCTCTGACTGGCCCAATATTACTGGGCTCTGACTGGCATAATATTACTGGGCTCTGACTGGCCCAATATTACTGGGCTCTGACTGGACCAATATTACTGGGCTCTGACTGGACCAATATTACTGGGCTCTGACTGGCCCAATATTACTGGGCTCTGACTGGCCCAATATTCCTGGTATCTGACTGGCCCAATATTCCTGGTATCTGACTGGCCCAATATTACTGGGCTCTGACTGGCCCAATATTGCAGGCATCTGACTGGCACAATATTGCAGGCATCTGACTGGCACATTATTACTGGGCTCTGAATGGCACAATATTGCAGGCATCTGACTGGCACAATATTACTGGGCTCTGACTGGCCCAATATTACAGGCATCTGACTGGCCCAATATTGCAGGCATCTGACTGGCACATTATTACTGGGCTCTGACTGGCCCAATATTGCAGGCATCTGACTGGCCCAATATTGCAGGCATCTGACTGGCACAATATTACAGGCATCTGACTGGCCCAATATTGCAGGCATCTGACTGGCACATTATTACTGGGCTCTGACTGGCCCAATATTGCAGGCATCTGACTGGCACAATATTACAGGCATCTGACTGGCACAATATTACTGGGGTCTGAATTTCACAATATTCCTGGTATCTGACTGGCACAATATTCCTGGTATCTGACTGGCACAATATTCCTGGGCTCTGACTGGCACAATATTACTGGGCTCTGACTGGCACATTATTACTGGGCTCTGAATGGCACAATATTGCAGGCATCTGACTGGCACAATATCACTGGGCTCTGACTGGCCCAATATTACAGGCATCTGACTGGCCCAATATTGCAGGCATCTGACTGGCACATTATTACTGGGCTCTGACTGGCCCAATATTGCAGGCATCTGACTGGCACATTATTACAGGGCTCTGACTGGCCCAATATTGCAGGCATCTGACTGGCACAATATTACAGGCATTTGACTGGCACAATATTCCTGGTATCTGACTGGCACAATATTCCTGGTATCTGACTGGCACAATATTCCTGGTATCTGACTGGCACAATATTCCTGGTATCTGACTGGCACAATATTCCTGGGCTCTGACTGGCACAATATTCCTGTGCTCTGACTGGCACAATATTACAGGCATCTGACTGGCACAATATTACTGGGCTCTGAATGGTACAATATTACTGGGCTCTTAATGGCACAATATTACTGGGCTCTGACTGGCACAATAATACTGCGCTCTGAATGGCACAATATTACTGGCATCTGAATGGCACAACAATTATGGCATATGTGTGTGTGTGGGGGGGTAACATTGCGATGGATGGCGGGATTGCATGCAGGGGAGGGGGCAGGGTCCAGGGGGCCCAAGCAAATGCTTGCCCAGGGTCCAATCACTATTAAAGATGGCCCTGGCCACTTCATTAGGCGCTCTTTTGAATGTCGCAGTTTAGTTTTTGGGCTAGCTTAGGGTAAGTATTAGGGTTTGGGGTAAGTATTAGGGTTAGTCTGACAGTTAGTGTTACTTTTAGATGTGGTTAGCGGGGTTAGTATTTGGCGCTGACAGTTCAGCACCAAATCGGCCGCGGTAAACTGTCAGAACTGCTGCAGTGAAGTGTCCTAGATGCCTTAAGAGGTCTTATTTGGGATGTATAACAGAGCAGTGGACGGCTCTATAATAAGTGAGTGCAAAATTAAATTGCCATTTGGTGCTGCCCATTGTAACCAGTTTATGGAGAGTAACAACAAAAAACTCAACTTATGCATTGTAATTGCATTATTGTTGCTGGCATGTGTGGATGTTCTTTTTTCATATTGTATGATGATATCACTTTCAATAGAATTGTGTGTTGTCAATTTAACAATTGTTCTGCTGTTGCAAAAGTGTTTAAAATGTATGTACAAAATCAATCTAATAGTGTTAACAGTTTTTTTGTCCTAAAAATCACATTTAATTGTCCCCTCAGCATCCCTTTAGATGAAATGATCCTATAGGAAACTTTCTGTCCCAACCCTGTCTATTTCTCTAGTATTTTGGTATGAAGAGGGCAGGCTCCACAGGTCATAGGTCAACTGTGTTTTTTACTGTCCTCAATGGTTATACTTTCATTTCTCCTTTAGTCACAAGAACAAGCTCAGGGTGACAGGTTATTGCACAGATTGTGAATCTGAGGAATTGTATGTAGGGGGTTGAAGACTGGTGTCGTATGCTGTAATAAAATTAATTTTGTAGCTAATATATACAGTCTGTCCATCTGTGGAGTTATGTGCCGACTGATCAAAGGCACCCCAGCTTTGGGGCTATCACATTCAGGCCCTTAATGCTCGCATGTCAAAACAAGATTCCTGGGAGAAGCTTTGAGGTAGGTGCCTCAGGGGAGCCTGATCACCCCCCCTCTTGCTGCATAACATATACAGAATGTGGCTATTATAGCTTGCTTCTAATTCCCCATGGATATTAATGTAAACAACAGAAACTTGAGCAATATACAGACTATTCTGAGAACTAAAAATCTCAACAGGATATTTCCGAGTCTTTTTACATAATGTCCAAATTGCTGTTCTAGATTCTGATAAAATGTGACTCACTGAATTTCATGGGATGAAATAAGGGTATGCATCAGGAGCGCCCAAGTTTTTTCTGAAGTGGGCCACATGATCAGATGTACATGTGTTTATGGACCATTTGTTTAAATTAACTGTGTACAAACAAATACATATATTTACAGGATTGCGGTCTTCAATCCTGCTTACCCAGCAAACTCTTCCTCTGTCCTGACCGAGGCACTAGACCGCACAAAGTGGGACAGTTGGGATATGTGTGGTTAAGCCAGTAGGGCTGCGTCCTGCTCTCAGACAGGCCGCATTTGGCCTGCAAACTGTGCATTGGATGTCATTGGTCTACATCTTCCTACTTCTTAGTTGTATTGTTCTGTGCCACAGTTACTAACACACCAGCACCAGGGGCAGTGTTGAAAATATAATACTATGGGTCATCCTAGGATTAAAGCAAAGCTTTGCAGAGGGTAAACAATTGTATTTATATTCTGCACCTCTGGCACCCCTTGGACTAAGAGATAGCTAAATATGTGGAATAATTTAACATTTTGTTGGAGAAACTTATTTGTTTGTTCTTATTAATAACATATAAGCAATAGCATAAGCATATTGTGTTCTAGTGTTTATGACATTTATGTACATACAGCAACACAAGACATATGAGCAGAATGAAATTGCCTCACATTTTGGGAGTGGATCTCCCCCATGATCTTTATTTATAATGACACATAAGTTGAAACCCATGTGTGACTTTCCTGAATGACTACTAAATCACAGGACAGTGATGACAAGACTATATTAACAATTCACTCCACAGGCACATGAATTCAGGAGGCCTGAACTGTTTTACTTGGGCCCAGTGGAGTATTTTGGTTTTGTGACCCCCTAGGTAGACTAAATTCGGGCACCAGCCCTCCTCCCACATTGCACACCCATTACATGTCCTATCACCCCAGGTTATGCCCCATCCCCATATAGCATATCCATTAAATTCCCCATCACTCACAATGCACACCTATGCCCCATCACCCACATTGTACTACCATTACATGCCTCATCACCCCAAGACATGCCCTATTACACACACTGCACGCCAATTAAATAGCCCATCAGCCCAGGACATGTCCCATCACCCACATTGCACACCCATTAAATGCCCCATCACAAACATTGCAGACTCATGACTTACCCTGGCCAGCACCCACAGCTCCCAGTGTCTAGTGGCAGGTAGTACGGCATCTTTGCACTGCAAAGGCACACAGACATGATCCCATGCTGCCTCCGGTGCCCCATGCTATGAAGTTTGAGCGACGGTAGATGTGATCCCGGGAGAGCGAGAGGCAGCATGGACATGTGTCTGTGTGCCTGTGAAGCATCTTCTGCTCTCTCTAGCCACCGAGCTTTTTTTTTTTTAAAAAGGCCGTTGTTTTTAGCTGCCCCCCTCCCTAGGCAGACAAGACAAGTTCCGCCCAAGGCACTTGCCTTGTCTGCCTCTCGCTAAATACATCGCTGCTTGGACCTACCAATGAGAAGCAACCAGCCCACATAATACCAATTTGAAAATGGAGAGGGAAGGAGCAAGAACGAATATGGAGGGGACAGGGAGAGAGATTTGATATTGGAGTAGAGCTAACATGGAGGGATGGAAGATGTGCTTTGATAAAGAGAGGTTAAAAAGGACTATATTGCAAGCCATGTGTTTACGTCTATTTCTTTAAGGGGGATAGAATATTTGTCATGAGGAATAACCTTTCATCAAAACTGATTGTCTTAAATCCTTAGAAATCAAAATATACCTGTTAAATCTGTTATTGTGAGAATACCATGCACGTGTGTACTTGTGTTTTATTTTTATATATTAAATGCATAACCTAATGCTTTATACTTACTTATACGAATGTGTACTTTATATTTATTTGATTAATGGTGTAATATTGTATTGCACATGCTCCTCAAGGTATACTTGAAAACAAGACAAATCACAATGTATAAATGGCATTATTATAATTTTTAAGTGACAAAGCCAAGTTAAAGGAACAGCCAACCCTGAAAAAACAAAAATAAAATAAAATGGCTGCATGCACCAAAATAAGATATTACAGGAAGGACTAATCGGACATTTGCAAGAAAACTCACCAGGAAATCCCTGGCTCCTCCTTCTTCTATGACATAAGCACCCAAGCCGGTCAAATTGCAGGTATACAGTGCTAAACCCTGATTCTACAAAGAAGGCATTGAGTGCATTATTATGCGCAGCTCTCTGCGTCTTCTGCAGTGATGAGGGTTATGACACAAAAAGAAGCTGCCAGGCATTATATTTGCATGACAGTTCAATGTGAAACATGCCAAAAACAATACCAGAAATAGTGTATACTTTACTGTCCATTTAATAGAAGCCAGTATTATATAGACCTCAAAAAGAGCTAATATTTAAGAAGACAAAAAGAACACAACCTCTTGGTCACAAAAAAGATAACAAGCATCAGGGGCGTTGCTAGGTCAACAAATGATCAGGGGCTTGAGCCCAGATGAGCACAGTCGCACACAATCTCACTCTGTCTCTCTCTCTCTCTCTGTCTCACGCACCCTGTCTCTTTCCCTCTCTTTCTAACACTCTCCGCCTCTCTCTCTCTCTCACACTCTCCGTCTCTCTCTCACACTCTCTCCGTCTCTCTCTCTCTCTCACACACACTCTCCGTCTCTCTCTCTCTCTCACACACACTCTCCGTCTCTCTCTCTCTCACACACTCACTCTCCGTCTCTCTCTCTCTCACACACTCTCCGTCTCTCTCTCTCTCACACACTCTCCGTCTCTCTCTCTCTCACACACTCTCCGTCTCTCACACACTCTCCGTCTCTCTCTCTCCCACTCTCCGTCTCTCTTTCTCCCACTCTCCGTCTCTCTCTCTCCCACTCTCCGTCTCTCTCTCTCCCACAGCGTCTATATCTCCCACAGCGTCTATATCTTTCTCACACACACTTACACATACACAACCTGACACACAAACACCCTCATACACTTATGCAAACACCCTGACACACACACCCTCATACACTTATGCAAACACCCTGACACACACACACTTATACACATTGCTTCACCCACACAGTCACACTTACACATTTTTTAATATTTAAATAAAAAAAACCTTATGGCGTTGGTCCCCCTCCCTGCTAAATACCTCTGTTTGCAGGGAGGAGGACGGGGCAATCACGATGGGGCACTCACTTTCTTCTGCCGGATATCACATCCGGCGCGCAGCCAGACTCACAGTGCGACGGGGGCAGAGCTTGCTCCCATCGCGCTGTCAGTATAGCCAGGAGGTGCGGTCACAGCAGGCACTTGCCTGTGGGCCGCACCTCCAGGAGGAGGGGCCAGCAGCAGCGCCTCTCCTCCTCACCCCCCCCCCCCCCCCCCCGCACAAGCAGAAACCTCCGATTCTGGGACTATGTCCCAGACGGGGGAAAGCTCTGCAGGGGAGATTTTTATTTTTTTTTTTAAACAGTGATAGCCCTGGAGTCTCGGGGCTAAAGTATGCTTTAGCCCCAGAGTCTCCATTCGGGGCTATGCACTGGAGATTCGGGGCTATAGCCCCAGTAGCCCCCCCCTAGCGACGCCTCTGACAAGCATTAACTTTTTAATTAACAGAGTAACAAGTTCTGGACAGAGTTGTTTTCATCCTCTTCAGTTCAAAATGTGAAACTATTACAGTTAACAAAACAAAAGGAGAAACTTTAATAAAATGCAGATATTTGACTGGAGAAAGTAGTCTGTAATATATGGAAGATATCATTGCCATTAAGTTGGGATTTGAAGTGTGTTTCAGTGATAATGAATTCAGTATCAACTGCAGAAATGTGAATGTGGATTTGGAGAATCTTTTTGGTGGAATAATGGAAGAGAAGCAGAGACAGATCTTAAGTGGTTCTTAGTATTGTTCCTTATTATCAGAAGAAGATGAGACTGTGGCTAGGTTTTATCTATGGGCTGGTGACTCCTCTCTCTCACTGCCCAGGAAGATGACCTTAGGGTCACTGAAATGAAAGTGAAAAGCAACAGGTCCCAGGGAAAGGTTAAAGGATGAATTGCAGCTAGACCTGTTTGAAAGGTTTCTCATGGGGGAAAGTTGAAGAAGAAAACCTTCTGTAGACTACATAGGATGTCAAGAGCCACATGCATCAGGTAGACATGTTTAAAAAAAATACGTGTCTATGTCTGTTTATGTATGGCCTTGAAATCTACAGTTTTATTACAATTAATAACTTAGTTTAGATTATACATTAGATTTGTTTTTGTAGTGACATATAATCATAGCTCCCAGCATTGGGAGGGTGTTGAACCGGAATGCCTTAGGGAAGTAGTCATGCAAATGGGGGTGACCACACACAAATCCGGTGGAGTGCCACTCCGAAAGAAGCTCCGAGCATGTTATGCGTATCACACTTCCTTTACTCTAGTGTACAGGGGGGCCGAATCAGGATGCTCCGGATTGGTCCAGCACATTTGGAATCATGGTATGTTTTTCTCATTTAATGTTCTCAACGTGTCTCGTCAAAGCATATCCTGCTGTATTGTGTAACAAGTCACTCAAAAGTAACAAAATGTGTTGAATTTTTTTGTTGTGGAGCAACAAATTCATCAAAATCTAAATACTTTTCAAAGGCCTGCCCAATTTCATGTTACTGATGGTTCTTAGCATACCTATGTTGGACCAATTATAACAAATAATTGCAAGAAAAGGCATTCATCTGTCAACCGAAGACCATATTTTGTCCACTCCTTGGTTACCTGGGCTAAAGACTTACACCAGCATCTCACAAAGGGGTATATTCACTAATAAATCTGTGATTTGAAGTCAAGATTAGCACTATATCAATATTATATTTACTAAAATAAATTGTGAGGTAAAAGACTAGAAGTCTGCCAAGGAGGTCGAGAATAAGTCAAACTCGGTCTCTGAGATCAGAGGTTGAGTTTGACTTAAAATAAAATCATGCTAGTTTCAATGCACCTAGGAGGTCCAATGTGCCTTAGGAAAAATGAAAGTGGAATTACCTCGGCACCCCACATAAAACAAAAGAGTTCGAGATAGGAGTTCGAGATGGACTTTTGCAAGGTGGGGGGAGAAGGTGAACTTGGGAGGTTAATTTTTAAAGTGAACATCAACCTCCCAAGTCGACCTCCTTGCACTATTATTGAATTTTAGTGAATAGACCACAATGTGTTTTGATAGTATTGAAGAGAGTAGTGCCAACATTTTTAAACTTTTAACATGATGAATTAATGACCATTTAAAAAAAAAAAAATTTGGTTCACTGACAAGATATTACTAGTTAGACGACCACTCTAAAAAATACAATGCATGTTAAAGCTTACAATCTTAGCCTACAAATTTTATTTTATGTCCCAGGGGGTTATCCTCCCGTGATAATTCCTGGAGGTTTGTTTAAAAAAAAAATCTCTCTGGATTCTACAAGTTTCTATAGAGATGCATAGGGATGCCAAAAATGCACATGTCTACAGATCTCTTTTACAAACGAGAGGGTATTTTTGTTCCTGGAAACATGTCTTTTTAAATAAACAAGAATCAGTTTACATGACATTGGTGGAACGGATCATAAGAGTAAAAACTCAAACAAGCCCAAGAGGATTGGAAGTTACTTGACATGACATGGTTTTCCTTGCACCCACTCTCTCCCAGTAGCTGACCCCCAAGGTTTATGTGGTTGTAGGACTTAAGTTGATGCATGACATAACAAAACAGGTTAAGGTAAAGCAGAAGCCAGACAAGCTGAAGGGTGTGGACAGGCAGCAGGGGATTACAGCAATATAAGCTAGGTGGTCAGGACAGTCAGCACTGGTTCATAGATTATATAAGAAATCAAGTTTATTACACAGACCAATAAAAAATAGACTGAGTTCACCCATAATTAAATTAGTAGTAGATGCCTTATGTTTCCAGTCTTTGTTTTTTTTTCCGTTTATGCTCAATAAATAGCATATATTTCATGATGACTGGCTTCCTGTGCTGGTGTCCCAAAATAATGAAAACCTAGACCTTTGAAGAAGCCTTGAGGTGTGGATTTGGGTAATACTGACCTAGAACATAATCAGCATTAAATAAAATAAGTATTCCTGGATTCATACTCGGCACCTATTATTCTACTCCATATTACGTTTAGATTTAGATGTCTAAAAACTACAGGAGTTATTCTAACTAATCACACTGGGGAGAATTTATGAAAAGAAAGATAAAAAAAATAAATGTGCATCGTAGCATTTTCTCCAGTGTGGCTGGATATAAAAGAATTGAACAAAGAAAAGTTAGGGTCAAAAAGTAAATTAGTGCCTGCATTGCAAATATAACATACACATAGTCCTCTAGCCAAAGGAGGAAAGATATGCAACAGCAGTATGAGATGAAAGAGAAAAATAGATGGGGAGTACAGATGATAATACTAACATCACACTGAAAGAAAGATACAAGAGCTATGAAGATACAAGAAGAGTGCAGGTCATATCACCTTCACTTTGGCTCTAATGAGAATAAATCTTTAGTCCAAACACTATGAGCTAAGCTGCCCTCTCCCCTTGCCACCCGCTGGGATCCATATTGTAATCCAGTCATCTCCTGTTAGTAGACCAGAGCTGACAGGGCGAGAGCTTTCCTAATGAGGGTAGGCAGCGGCTCCAGGCCTGGGTGGGGGTATTAACAGAAAGAGAGAGCCTCCTGTCTGTGGCAGTCGGACTTAAACCTCGTGCTCCCACCAAATACTCAGGCTGCAAGACATGGATTGATTTTATCTAATCTCAGGTCAATGTTTTGATGTATTCAGTCCCTTGCTAAAAGTGACAACATCAACCATGAACATTAAGCTGTCTAGAGGTCATCCGGGGAGCTGGTGTATTTAACTCAAAAGATGTTACATTTTAATCCACTGTTTGTGCCTGTTACATGGTATTTGTTATCCATTTATACAGAATTATAATGTTACAATGTTATACTTTCATCTGGAAAGAAAAAGCAGGAGGGAAATTACAGACTGTACTGCTTAACCTGCTTTACCCCACATATAAATTATTTTTGCATTGTTACAGATAGGTAGATGGCAAAGGGCTTTACAATTACTTGAAATCTGTCTGTTATGTATACAAATGTTGCCGTGAGAAAATAATGCAATGCTAAAACAGTGGGGGTTAGGTATAAAGATGTTGTACCATAATTCTGGTCTACTCCTATGTATTAAAGGATTTCTGCCAGAAAAAAAGTCAGCGTCAGCTGCGCCAAAATAAAATAAAATTGTGTAAGAATTATGTCTTAGACCATGTTTAAAAAAAGTCCCAAAACAGAGCCTATTTTAGATCACTTTATCAGACTTCAATTCTCCACAACCGCTAATCTGACATTATCTGCACTGAACAAAAAAGTCACAAAGTGAGACTACAAAGTCGCATATTGATACTACAAAGTTGCATACTTAGACTACAAAGCCATAGTTTTGCCCCTTTTTCCTTATGTATAAAACTCATTCTGACAGTTTTATATGTACCATACATACCATATACCTGAGCAAATAACTGACTAAAGGAATCTGGATTAAATATATAACAGCCCCACCATGTGTACATAACCCCCAATGAGTGTCTGCATATATCTATAAAATGGTTTCTGTCAGACTAAAACAAAGGTTCTGCCAGTTGTGCTAAAATGTAAAAGTGCAATAAAAATAAAGACTCCTGGCACTCAGTAAATGGTTCTTTATTCCAAGGTGCATAGTTTCAGCGCTTAGTCGAGCGATCATGTGATTAATCAAACTTTATATACAAATGTACAAACGTGACATGCAGGGGTGGAGCTAACTCGGCCCAAACAATGTGTCAAAAATGTAAGCATTCCACACAAAGTGTTATTTAACAACAATATCAAAATAAAGCACTGTACAAGGTATCAATTCACACATACCTAACATCTCAATCCTGTCAAATAATAATAATTTTTATGTCAAAGTTTCCATCAATATATTGTGTGAAATTTCTGAGAGTATACAATTAAAAACATTGCAATTCCATACACCAAGACAGTGATATTAATAATACGTAGCTGTTGCAGGATCCACACAATTAGCGATTATTCTAGCCTTGGTGTAGAAATAATCAAAATTTGTATCAAAAAAAGACAGGAGACGATTATTTGCATAAACCTTCTTTACTGATAAACCTCAAGCAGCAAAAGAGTTAAACTTACTGATTGTAAAACAACCAATCAGTAAACAGTATAAAAGACCCCAGTAAACACTCCCACTTCCTCTTTCTTTGATGTGTTGATCAGGAGAAGCACGGGGGGGGGGGGGGGGGGTCAAGCTGAGCGAATGCACCGAAGTAGACAACACACAGCCGGATCCTTGCCCACACCCAGGCCATTAACAGGAATATGAGCCACCAAGATAGCCGAGCGAAAAATGTTACCCTGTGTAAACAGAGAGGTTAGGAAACTTAGAATAGTTACCATAGGGGCCATAAAGGGAATTGAGCTGTTCTCCCAAACACCAGCCAGCTATGCCAGAACCTCCAAGCATGAAGCTAGGACTTTCTGGTCCCTGGGGCCCATGAATCCCAGAGAAGATCACAAGCCTCCGACGATAGTCCTGACATGTCCCACGAACCCTGGAAATTGTCCAAGCCACCAAGTACAGACAGACCTGCAGGATCAGTGGATGAAAATTCCCCTGAGGGTCCTTCAGGAGATCCAGAGATGTAGGCAAGGGGAAGGGGGTGCCTGCAAGACAGCTCCAGCAACAGAGAAAACCATGGCCAAAGAGGGGTGATCAGGAGAACTGAGGTGCCCTGCAACTGCACCAGTGGAGGATACCAAGAATCATCGAGAATGGTGGAAAGGCATAAGCACCTGGAGAAAGGAGGCTACTGACGATGATAGGGAATCTGGTATCCAACTGAAGAACATCTCTGTTGGACAATTTTCTTGATCCAAACATGTCCATCTGGAAGGGACCCTGAAGTTGAAACACCCAGGGGCCTAAGCACCAGTTGCCGGCATCAGACGCCTGGTAGAAGCCCAATTGAGGGTGAAACGCGTAGCGCCCTGGACAGATCTGCTTTCTTTTACCTAGCCCATTTTATCATCTAAAGCTGCTGGATTTTATTGATTTTACTACTACAAGGACTTCTTGATTTGCAGGACTGTGAGGCGCCCACTGAGTCAAGCATCATAAAGATCCTTTATGTAAGCAGCTACTGTTCTTTAGTAAAATTGCATTTTTACTTTGTAATAACTCCTGTCTGTGGATATTTTCCCTTCTATGCCTGAGTCTTGGAAGGAGGAGGAGTACAGAACATAGGAGACTTATCTACATGCCTGCATATTCTGGGAGTCTGTGAGTGCATATTACCGGGGGAGTGCTGCTAAACTCCCCTTTTTAACTTCACTCTGACCACTTTGTCTTATATATTTTTTTTTTATTACTTCAGCACACCAATTAGTGCACTTTATGTATTGTTGTTTTATCCCTCCAATGATGTAATGAACAGCTGAGATTTTGTCCATGCAGAGGTAGAGAGAGCAGTGGGTGAGAACTATGGTGAAGCTGTGTATGGTGAAAGAGCCCAGGATGCGTTCCACCCAGTTGATAGAGATTTCTTTCCTCCGGAGTCCAAAGATCCCCCTGTGGACGTTTCTCCGCACAAAGAACCCCAGCCAGGTAGACTGGCATCAGAGTCCAGAGTAAAGTCGAAAATAGCTTTACCGTTCCAGGCCTCCATGTTGTTGAGCCCCTAGTGGAGTTCTAACCGAATGATGAAAACCATCTGGTCGTAGGAGCCCGAGTAACGAAGGTAATGAGTCTTGAGCTGCTGCAGATCCCGGTAATGTAAGGGCCCTGGGAAGATCGCCTGGAGAGAGGCTGACAGCAGACTGATCATGCGAGCAATATCCCGCAGGGAGGTATGCAAACGACAGAGAAGATGGCGGATTGCCTTTCTGATGGCCGAAATCTTGGATTGAGGGAGTTTGAGAACTGAACATACAGAGTCCACAGTAAATCCCAGAAACTGGACCGATTGAGTCAGAACCAGATCTGATTTGGCCTTGTTGATCACGAACCCCAGGTCTTGTAGTAAATGGATAGTGAAACGAGTGTCTCTGCGAAGTGTAGGACGATCCTGGGCCATCAAGAGGATATTGTCCAGATAGATTATGGAGCGAATCCCTCGAGCCCGTAAGAACTTCATGACAGGCTTCAGGAGTTTTGTGAAGCACCAGGGGGCTGAACTGAGTTCGAACAGGAGGCAGGTGAATTGCCACATGCTGCAGTGCTAGCGGAATTGCAGTAATTTTATGTTGCCTGGATAGATGGGAACCATGAGGTAATAATCCTTGAGATCCAAGTGGGCATACCAATCTCGTTCCCTGAGGAGATTGCGTTAAAGATGGGTGCCCTTGGTAGGAAATGTGCAAGTTCAGAGCCCTGAGATTGATAACTGGACGGTAGTCCCCAGACTTCTTTTTCACCAGAAACATATTGCTGAGAAAAAAGGGACGGTCTAGAACCTGTTCTATAGCTCTGCATCCAGGAGCGATAGGGCATCCGAAGACATACACAGGGGATGGCGAAGAATGTGCTGGCGCGGTGTAGAAGAGAACTCGATACAGAACCTGTGATGGTTTGTAGAACCCAGGGATCCTGGGTGAGCTTAGACCATTTGGGAATGGGAATATGAGGGAGAACTGGTAAAAGTCTTACCTGACTGAAATCTTGCCCTGGAAGATGAAGCTCCTCTGAACCTAGATGTCCCACGAAAGGATGGCCTGCGATAGGATGCTGAATGAACCTATAGGAGGATGATGTCTCAGGACCTAGAGCCTGTGAAGACAGCTCTGCTGGCAGCACTGCCCCTCTGCCCGCCAGCTGTATGGGAAAAAGGGTCTCCTCTGAAGACTTCGCATGGAAGCTTGTGCTTTGTTTAGGGAAGTAAAAAAAGTTGACAAGTTGGTTCAGATTTTTCAAAAATCTGTTCTCAAAGAGCAAGCCATTAACTTCAGGGCCCAGTTTTTTAGTGGCCAACTCCGTCAATTTACTGTCCAATTTGAAGAGCTCTTCTTTACGCCATTCAGTAGATAAGGCTGATTTAGCGTTGCCAAGTAGGCAGAGAGCACGCTGGGCCCATTCCTTGGTCAGCTGGGGATCAAAGGGTGCAATCAAATAGATACAATATCTGTTAGCTAATGTTTATATGTCTGCTATAAGAGCCCTAGGAAATGAATAGATGTATATCCATGTATCTTTCCTTTAATATTCTCGCTATATTGAGTTTGTGTTATTATAACTGTCTCTGTACGTATTGTTCAAATTGATATTTCTGTTCTGCTCCTTTTTGTGCATTTATAAATTTGACACTTATTTATTCGTATTTTACAATTTACATCTTACTATATACATCTTTCTTTTTTGTGTTTGCACAATGTGGGAGTGGATACAGGTAATATGGAGACATATATGTATATAGATGAATATGTGCATGCATATGCTTATCAAAGGAATAGACGTTTTGACACAATAAACGTGTAATTAACCTGCCATAATGTTTACTTCAGAAAGGTGTACTTTCTTTTTCTATGTTTTTAAGTAAATGATGCAGTAACCATTTGTTTTTAATGTGATCCATATGTGAATTGTATATCAACCAATTGGAGCACTCTAAGGGTGTTCCCAGCAATGTTCTTAAGTCGATTTTTTGTACTATTTGTCAGTCTATGATTAAGCCTCACGGGCGAAACGTGTGAGACTGCGCTTGCTTTCTGATTTCTGTCATTAAACTTTGAAGATTTTACTATCAAGTCTGCCTATTTCACCTACTTATTTGGCACATGGAGAGGTGCACCGATTGCTCACACATTCCTCTATTCATTATTCACGGCTGGGAATGCCGTTAACGAGCTGCACTGTGTCTTGCGGGGCTGATTGTTGTGGATTTGGAGCTGCCGGTTCCGGGGACATTGTATTGGTTCCATCCGTAAGGGTGTCATCGGCCATCCAGAAAATCTGGGTCAAGAGGCCAGAGACGTCCAGTAGCTTGTCCTGGGCAGAACGCAACCGGGTTTGGAGTTCTTCATCAATCACTTCGAAGGTCTCCAAAGAGTCAGACGGTCCTCCAGCAGCGTCAGGTACTGGTGAGCCAGCAGGAGGAAACAATCTTTAGCCCTTTTGAGGGGCGTCTTGCCCTTCGCAGAAATCCGGGCTGCAGTGTTGGGCCAGGGCCTCTTGCGAGAGTGATCCTTGGTAGCCCCATGATGAGAACCTTCCAATCCGGAGTAATCACAATCGGATGGAAAGTGTCCCCAGTGGGCGTTAGTTGAGGGCTGAGATTGCTGTATAGCCGACAGGGAAAAGGGAGCAGAAGTGGATTCTGTAGACCTTATCGATACCTAGAAAACACAGTAGACAAAATTGTGGTAGGCTATAATCGGGGGTCACCCGAGAGCACTGAAGGGGGTCAACAGACAGGCGAGGATGTGATGACGCAGCGGCCCGTCCAATGTGACGAGGGGGGTCACCCAATGTGTTGCTTAAATTAATTTGAGCCAGGTATAATTTAGGTTGCAGGTATTTGAGAGGAAAAAAAACAGCTATGCTCCAGTTAAATATGAGGGGGTATATGCACTTAGTGCTGCCATAAAATAAATAAGAGGGTGTCACTCTATGGTGCAGAGCAGGACAGACACAGTGTCCAGATATATAGGGGGGTCACCCCTTAAGCAACGATGGCTCCAGCACAACTGCTTAAAATTACCACGCAATTTAAATGCAAATTAAATTAAATAAAACAAAGGAAGCAAGAAAAACAGATAAAAAACAAATAAACATGCAAATGAGTGAAACATAGTCCAAGGAGGCAGGATAGCTGCAGAATAAATCAAGGGTGAAATAAAGCAGAATGCAAGAGCTAAAAATGCGTCGAAATTCGGGCCTAAAATTTTTCCGAGGTAGGCCAAAGCCTACCAGATGACCGACCTTTCCTAAAAGGGGGGCCGTGGAGGTGACACTGGGGCCGCGCAATGCCCGCGAAAGGCCTCCGGAGAGTGGAGGAGGCCTTGTAGGGCCTATAAATCATAGAAAAAAAACTTTGCCAACGCATGGGAAACGTTAGGAGAAGGGGGGGGACGACGACAAAATCAGAGCCCAGAGGCTCCATAGGTGGTAGAGAATAGCATAAAAGGGAGGAAAGGTGAGTACCATGCAATGACAGGCTTAGAAAAGTAATACGCACAATAAAACTCTGTTTTAGACAGTGCTCACCTGGAGGTCAAGCAACAAAGAAAGAGGATGTGGGAGTGTTTACTGGGGCCTTTTATACTGTTTACTGTATTGGTTGTTTTACTATAAGTAAGTTTAACTCTTTTGCTGCTGGAGGTTTATCAGTAAAGAAGGTTTATGCAAATACGAAGCCGCCTGTCATGCAATAAAATTATATTTTTAACATAATTAAAACTTTTAAAGAAATACACTTTTTCAATCTTAATCCAAATAATGTAAGATGATAAATACTGGAGCAACTGCACAAACAAAAGGCTACAAATATAATCAGAGAAAGAGAAGGTGTTAATATATATTCCAAGCGCTGCATCATAAAATAATCTAGCAATTCCTATGGGTAAGTAACTATAAAAAGGAGACCAGGTCCAATTCCCTGTTTAGATCATTAGATGACAAACTGTTTAGTTCACATATCCTCCACACCTCACGTTTTTTGAGTAACTTTTCTCTGTTAACCCCCTCAATTGGTTTAGGGATCCAATCAATTATTCCAAAAAGTAAAATCTAAAACTAAAGCTGAGAAGTCCGCCAAGGAATGCATGGCATTATTTCAATAGTGTTGCTGATCTCTCTTCCAATAACCCCTCTAGGATTAGGAAAAAGCTGAAACAGCTGAGTCTTTACCATTTACTTTGTGGATACAATTTCAAAATTTACCTGTGAAGCTTGGGCTTGATGCAACAGGTAAATGGCAGTGAGTGCATTATGTACCTATCTTTATGAAAGTGGCTTCTCCGCTCTAGTCCAGCTGAAATCAAAATGTAGGAACAGAATGGACATTGAACACAACTTCAGAGTAGCTTTGTCTACCATCACCAGAGGCGTCGCTAGGGGTGGGCTACTGGGGCTATAGCCCCGAGTCCCCCCTTCATAGCCCCGAATGGAGACTCTGGGGCTAAAGTATTCTTTAGCCCCGAGACTCCAGGGCTATAAAAAAAAAAAATAAAAAAAAAAAAATCCCCCGGTGAGCTTTCCTCCGTCTGGGACATAGTCCCAGAATCGGAGGATTACCCTCACGCGGGGGTGAGGGCCGATCCGGAGGAGAGGCTGCTATAGGGAGCTCGCTCCCTAGCCTCTCCTCTTGGCCATAGAGATCACAGCGCGACGGGTGCAAGCTCCGCCCCCGTTGCGCTGTGTCAGCTGCTTGCCGGATGTCAGGTGGACGGACATCCGGCAGAAGGTCCTGGGTTCTGAGTGGCACAATATTCTTGGGCTATGATTGGCACAATATTACTGGGTTCTGAGTGGCACAATATTCTTGGGCTATGATTGGCACAATATTACTGGGTTCTGAGTGGCACAATATTCTTGGGCTATGATTGGCACAATATTACTGGGTTCTGAGTGGCACAATATTCTTGGGCTATGATTGGCACAATATTCCTGGGCTATGATTGCCACAATATTACTGGGTTCTGAGTGGCACAATATTCCTGGGCTCTGAGTGGCACAATATTCCTGGGCTCTGAGTGGCACAATATTCCTGGGCTCTGAGTGGCACAATATTACTGGGTTCTGAGTGGCACAATATTACTGGGCTATGATTGGCACAATATTACTGGGCATCTAACTGGCACAATACTACTGGGCTCTGAGTGGCACAATACTACTGGGCTCTGAGTGGCACAATATTACTGGGCTCTGACTGGCACACTATTACTGGGCTCTGACTGGCAAAATATTACAGGCATCTGACTGGCACACTATTACTGGCCTCTGAATGACACAATATTCCTGGTATCTGACTGGCACAATATTACTGGGTTCTGAGTGGCACAATATTCCTGGTATCTATAATTGTACAATTTTCAAACACTGAAAAATTTTGTTAAAGTGAAGTTACCTGGCCAGGTTCTCAATTCTTCCTTCTTTACTGACCAGCACGTTTCTATATCCATGTACTATTCATGGTATTTTGCTAACCCAATCAGCAAGTGAGTAATTTGACACTCTGCCTGTGGTTACCTTTGTATCTGTGTCTGTTGATTTGTATTTAAAGGCACATATCATTGTTTCTTGTTTTTAACAATTTGTCATATTTTTTTTATATTTTTTCTATATGTATTTATATATTGCATTGGTTTTTATATATTATTAAATTTATATATTTTATATTAATTCACTATCTTTGGTTTTTTTATATTGATTGACACTTACTCTGTTTAACTGCCAAGCGCTGTCTACTCACCTTCCCATTCTGTTTCCCTTTACAGTGGCTTGCTCCACTGTTTTCTTATAAAGACTAGCAGCTTATTTTCTCAATGCGACTCATCTGTCCAATCCACTGAGATATTTAATTGTCAATATCCTCAATCAGTGTATCGCTGGGTTTGTATACATTTATAATAATTATTTAAATTTAATTTTTTTTTTTTTTTTAAATTTATTTATTTATTTATTTATTTTTATTTATTTATTTTTTTTTGGTAAAGGGTTCACTTTGATTTCACATAATAGGCGCTGTGTATATCACATTTCTACTGAAAAATTTGTGGGTGTTTTCTTACATTTTTATTATGGGGTGGGGGGGGGGGGGAGGTTGCAACCCTCAAGGTCCGCCCCGGGTGCCAAATGCTCTAGGTACGCCCGTGTGTGACCGAGCTCATCTGGGCTCTAGCCCCAGATCATCCGAAGACCTAGCAACGCCCCTGACCATCACCCAAGATTTTGAGACACTTATCAAGGGCAGCTTTCCCATTATTTCTAAATTGTCTCTTATGTATCAATGCTTTTTTATTTTATTGGGGTTTTAGCCCAATATCACTTGCACTGTGATTAATGCACTATTGATTTTGTAAAAAAAAGATTGTGTTTTTTTATTTTATGTTTTGAACATTGCATGTATACACTGTGAAATACTGTACAAATAGTTTTGTGGAATAAATTATAATGCTGTACCGGAAATGAAATTAGTTTTGGGTTGTAACTTCAAGACCAAGGGCTAATGTGGGTCCTGAGGTTAGACAGGTTGAGAACCACTGGTTTAGAAAATATGTCTATGAGTTGTTTCTGCTACAAAGATTAAATCACAGGGACACTTAAGAATATATACAACAGGGGTCCTCAAACTACGGCCCGCGGGCCACATGCGGCCCGCCGAGCACATTTGTCCGGCCCGCGGGGGGTGCTGCCGGCACCCCCCGCTCCCCGCTGATTACCTTTTTTTTTTTTATTTTCCTTGCAGCCGCAGAAGATGCGGCTGCTGGAAAACGAAAAAAAAAAAAAAAAAATCACCGCGACCGGATGTGACGTTTCGTCACATCCGGACCCGGTAACTGTTTCCCTCCTCCGTGCAGGGAGGAGGGAACACTGCGCGAGACGTCCGGCCCGGGGACACAGCAGCTGGAGGTAAGTGATGGGGAAGGAGGGGGAGGAGGGAGGTATAACGAGCACTGTACTATTCCTGGGCATCTGAATGGCATATTATTCCTGGGCATCTCAATGGCATAATATTCCTGGGCATCTGACTGGCATAATTTTCTTGGGCTGTGACTGGCATAATAATCCTGGGCATCTGACTGGCATAATATTACTGGGCTCTTACTGGCACTCTATTCCTGGGCATCTGACTGGGATAATATTCCTGGGCTCTGACTGGCATAATATTCCTGGGCTCTGACTGGCATAATATTCCTGGGCATCTGACTGGCATAATATTCCTGGGCATCTGAATGGCATAATATTCCTGGACATATGAATGGCATAATATTCCTGGGCATCTGACTGGGATAATATTCCTGGGCTCTTACTGGCATAATATTCCTGGTCATCTGACTGGCATACTATTACTGGGCATCTGACTGGCACACTATTCCTGGGCATCTGAATGGCATAATATTCCTGGACATATGAATGGCATAATATTCCTGGGCATATGACTGGGATAATATTCCTGGGCATATGACTGGGATAATATTCCTGGGCATCTGAATGGCATAATATTCCTGGACATATGAATGGAATAATATTCCTGGGCATCTTACTGGCATAATATTCCTGGTCATCTGACTGGCATACTATTACTGGGCATCTGACTGGCATACTATTCCTGGGCATCTGACTGGCATAATATTCCTGGGCATCTGACTGGCATAATATTCCTGGGCATCTGAATGGCATAATATTCCTGGACATATGAATGGCATAATATTCCTGGGCATCTGACTGGGATAATATTCCTGGGCTCTTACTGGCATAATATTCCTGGTCATCTGACTGGCATACTATTACTGGGCATCTGACTGGCACACTATTCCTGGGCATCTGAATGGCATAATATTCCTGGACATATGAATGGCATAATATTCCTGGGCATATGACTGGGATAATATTCCTGGGCATATGACTGGGATAATATTCCTGGGCATCTGAATGGCATAATATTCCTGGACATATGAATGGCATAATATTCCTGGGCATCTGAATGGCATAATATTCCTGGACATATGAATGGAATAATATTCCTGGGCATCTTACTGGCATAATATTCCTGGTCATCTGACTGGCATACTATTACTGGGCATCTGACTGGCATACTATTACTGGGCATCTGACTGGCACACTATTCCTGGGCATCTGAATGGCATAATATTCCTGGACATATGAATGGCATAATATTCCTGCGCATCTGACTGGGATAATATTCCTGGGCATCTGACTGGCATAATTTTCTTGGGCTGTGACTGGCATAATAATCCTGGGCATCTGACTGGCATAATATTACTGGGCTCTTACTGGCACTCTATTCCTGGGCATCTGACTGGGATAATATTCCTGGGCTCTTACTGGCATAATATTCCTGGTCATCTGACTGGCATACTATTACTGGGCATCTGACTGGCACACTATTCCTGGGCATCTGAATGGCATAATATTCCTGGACATATGAATGGCATAATATTCCTGGGCATCTGAGAGGCACACTATTCCTGGGCATCTGACTGGCATAATATTCCTGGGCTCTTACTGGCACTCTATTCCTGGGCATCTGAATGGCATAATATTCCTTGGCATCTGACTGGCACACTATACCTGGGCATCTGAATGGCATAATATTCCTGGGCATCTGACAGGCACACTATTCCTGGGCATCTGACTGGCACAATATTCCTGGGCATCTGACTGGCACACTATTCCTGGGCATCTGAATGGCATAATATTCCTGGGCATCTGAATGGCATAATATTCCTGGGCATCTGACAGGCACACTATTCCTGGGCATCTGACAGGCACACTATTCCTGGGCATCTGACTGGCACACTATTCCTGGGCATCTGAATGGCATAATATTCCTGGGCATCTGAATGGCATAATATTTCTGGGCATCTGAATGGCATAATATTTCTGGGCATCTGAATGGCATAATATTCCTGGGCATCTGACAGGCACAC
Organism: Pelodytes ibericus; assembly: GCA_036172795.1. Taxonomy (NCBI): domain Eukaryota; kingdom Metazoa; phylum Chordata; class Amphibia; order Anura; family Pelodytidae; genus Pelodytes; species Pelodytes ibericus. Next base: position 109,728,344 of record CM069860.1, read on the forward strand.
TATTCCTGAGCATCTGACAGGCACACTATTCCTGAGCATCTGACTGGCACACTATTCCTGGGCTCTGACTGGCACACTATTCCTGGGCATCTGAATGGCATAATATTCCTAGGCATCTGACTGGCACACTATTCCTGGGCATCTGACTGGCACACTATTCCTGGGCATCTGACTGGCATAATTTTCTTGGGCTCTGACTGGCATAATTTTCTTGGGCTCTGACTGGCATAATATTCCTGGGCATCTGACTGGCACTCTATTCCTGGGCATCTGAATGGCATAATATTCCTGGGCATCTGAATGGCATAATATTCCTGGGCATCTGAATGGCACACTATTCCTGGGCATCTGAATGGCATAATATTCCTGGGCATCTGAATGGCATAATATTCCTGGGCATCTGACTGGCACACTATTCCTGGGCATCTGACTGGCATAATATTCCTGGGCATCTGACTGGCACAATATTACTGGGCTCTGACTGGCATAATATTACTGGGCTCTGAATGGCATAATATTACTGGACTCTGACTGGCATAATATCCCTGGGCATCTGACTGGCACACTATTCCCATTGAAATACTGGTAAGTTTGTTGATTTAACTTTACTTCATTTTAAATATTGTATTTGTTCCCGTTTTGTTTCTTCACTTCAAAATAAGATATATGCAGTGTGCATAGGAATTTGTTCATAGTTTTTGTTTTTACTATAGTGCGGCCCTCCAACGGTCTGAGGGACAGTGAACTGGCCCCCTGTTTAAAAAGTTTGAGGACCCCTGATATACAACATAACTAGAAGTGCACGTAAAATATGAATTAATGTCATACCAAAAGTCCTGATCTGGGTGTAAATATTGTCCCTTTCAAGATGGAAGCATATGCCACACAATTCATGCATGGGAAATTTCCTTTCTTCCTAGTACCAAGGAAGGATGTCTCACTCTTAATACCTTTTGGGGCACACTCTGCCCTAACAAATTTGCTTTTCAAATGTCCACCTCTACGAAAATGCAGACACTGGTGTCATCTTGAACTCTCTCACGTCTGGGTAGGCATCCCCAAAAATAAGCCAAATATCTGAAATTTGCTTAACCCCTTCCCGCCCTTATGACGAGTTAACTCGTCATAAGAGCCGCGGGGATCGCGACCTTATGACGAGTTAACTCGTCATGGCTGTAAACGAGCGGTGTGCTCCGTGCACACCGCTTCTTCCGGCTTCCCGGGTCCAGGACTTTGCCTCGCAACCGAGGCTTAGTTCCTGGACCCAATGAGCGAATCTGGGGTCAGCTGATCGCTGTGATTAGCGAATCACAGTGATCACTGATGCCCATGTGACAAGTCAATGTTTTGAAACATTGACTTTGTCACTGTGTCACCCTCAGTACCTCTCATTGCGATCGTGAGGTACTGAGAGTGACAGTAAGAGATACAGAGCGTTCCAAAAGATTTTTAGTGCTAAAATAAAATATTTTATTAAAGTTAACCCCTTCATTTCTGTTTCTGATCACAGTGATCAACTGTGATCAGTGCTCTTTTACTTTTCTTTTCTTTTTTTCCATTTAAAATAAAAATAAAAAAAAATCTCCCATTTTTTAATTTAAAAGCTTTTTTAAAAGCTAATTTTTATTAATTTAACCCTTCCAGTGCCATTGTGCAGCCCCTATTGCTGTGATCTAATTGCTGTGATTTAATTCGTGCGTCTTCCAAATTTGATCTACTTATTCCCCCCCCCTTTTTGTGGGAATATTGTATTTTATTTTATTAGTTAGGTGGGAAATTGGTTGGGATTTGTGGGAGTTAGGTTGGGAGTTTAAAAAAAAAAATTTAAAAAAAAAAAAATTGTTTGTTATAGTTCAGTCTTAAAAATGCCCCTTATGTACAATGTGGAAGAGGCTTATGCCATTCTGGCATCCAGTTCAGAGACTGAAACGGCCTCCGATATGGAGCCAATAATTGATTCAGAAAGTGACAGTAGTATGGGATCTGTTGGCAGCCCGCAAGCCCCACAAAGAAATCACCCAGTCCCTGAAGAACTTTCATGGGTGCCACCTAGAAGTCTGCAACCAGACATACCCACTTTCACGGCATCGCCTGGCATTACAGAAAACTTAACTTGTACTGAGCCACATCAATTTGTGCAGCTGCTGCTCACGGATCAACTATTTGAGCTGATCGTTGAGCAAACAAATATTTATGCCCAACAGTACTTGGCAGCAAAACCTACCTCCTATTATGCTAGGCATCAGAGCTGGCATTCCACTGACTTGGTGGAGATAAAAAAAATGTTTTCACTATTGCTGGTTATGGGAATTATTAAAAAGCCAAGTATACGTTCCTATTGGAGCAAACATCCATTATTGTCCACCCCGCTTTTCCCAGCTATTATGAACAGGCAGAGATTTGAAATACTTCTGCGCTTCCTCCACTTCAGTGACAATACTAAGTGTCTGCCAAAAGATGACCCCTCTTATGACAGGCTCTATAAGCTAAGGCCCCTTCTAACAAACTTGTCCCAAACATTTTCTCACATATATGTGCCTGACCAAAGAATCTGTGTAGACGAATCACTTATGCGATTTAAAGGCAGATTGCTTTTCAAGCAATATATACCATCTAAAAGATCCAGATATGGTATAAAATTCTACAAACTCTGTGAAAGCAACACAGGCTACACTTTTGCCTTTCGCATTTACCAGGGGAAAGACTCCCATCTAGATCCACCAGGGTGCCCTGACTCTATTGGGACAAACGGAAAGATAGTGTGGGATCTCATCCTCCCATTACTCAATAAGGGATACCACCTGTACGTAGACAATTACTACACCAGCATTGAATTATTTAAAAATCTTTACTGCTTGGAAACTCTTGCCTGTGGGACAATCAGGAAAAATAGAAAAGGATTTCCCCAGCAGCTGGTTTACCCAAGGCAAACACGTTGGACATCATCCTCTTTAAGACAGGATGAACTACTGGCCCTTAGGTACACAGATAAAAAGGATGTGTACATGCTTTCAACAATCCACGATGAAAGCACAGTATCAGTGAGAGTAAAGCCTTCAAATAAAAAAATTAAAAAACCACGATGTATCCTGGAGTACAACAGGCACATGGGGGGAGTGGACCTTGCAGACCAGCGCATAATACCATACCTAGTCCAACGAAAAACCCACTCCTGGTATAAAAAGGTGGCAATTTATTTAATTCAAATTGCCACGTACAATTCGTACATTTTATATAACAAGGCAGGTACAGGGAGGAGACACAGCTTCTTAGACTACCAAATAAAAGCATTTAGTCATTTTCTTTTGGAGCACCCCCCTACGCCTGCAAACCTGCAAGCAGAAAATGTTGTCCGGATGAGTGAGAGGCATTTCCCTAAAAAAAATCCCCCAACTGCCAATAAGCAAGTACCTCTAAAACGCTGCAGAGTGTGCTACAAAAGAGGCATAAGGAAAGAGTCCATCTACCACTGCCCTTCCTGTCCTTCTCTGCCAGGCTTGTGTGTAGAATGTTTTGGCCAATACCACACAAAACTGGAATACTGGTAAACCATAAAAATATATCATACATATATCAATTACATATTGTGATGTAACAGAACACTTCGGGCGGGGAGGGGGGGTGGGGGGATGTCAAAGAAATCCTAAGCAACATAGCAGCATTCCCCAACAAAATTATATTAACAAGTTTGGCAATAATTTGTGTCAAAATGGCTCCGTCAAATGCCTGAAAGGACACCAAATAAAATACCCTAGGTTTCTAGTTATCAAAACTATATGGTTTGATGAAGGTAAATTGAATAGACTGGCTACAAAAATGCCCCAAATGGAACATAGGTGCAGGCTGACCACATGTCAAAATTCTAAGTTGTAAATGCGCTCCTATCAAATGTGGCCTTTTAGCCCCCAAACAACCCAACAAACGTATGTATGGGTGGTATCCCTGTACCCGGGAGATGCCTGAAGTACAATGTATGGGAAAAGAAATTACTACCCAAAAGTTTGACAAAGGCTAGTGGTAGAATTAGTGAATGAGAAGTTTTAAAATACTACCATTTGAAATACCCTAGGGTGTCTAGTTTTCAAAACTATATGGTTTTATGGGGGTAAAATACATTGGCCAGCTTCAAAAATGTCCCAAATGAAACACAGGCTGACAACATGTAAAAATTCTACGTTGGAAATGGGCGTCTCTCAAATGTGGCCTTTTAGCCCCCAAACAACCCAACAAACGTATGCATGGGTGGTATCCCTGTACCCGGGAGATGTTGCTGAACACATAGTGTGATGTTTTTTGGCAGTGACACATAAAAGCCTCTGTGAATTCATGCCTGAAGTACAAAGTATGGGAAAAGAAATTACTACCCAAAAGTTTGACAAAGGCTGGTGGTAGAATTAGTGCATGAGAAGTTTTAAAATACTACCATTTGAAATACCCTAGGGTGTCTAGTTTTCAAAACTATATGGTTTTGGGGGGGTAAAATACATTGGCCAGCTTCAAAAATGTCCCAAATGGAACACAGGCGCAGGCTGACTACTTGTCAAAATTCTACGTTGGAAATGCGCTCCTCTCAAATGTGGCGTTTTAGCCCCCAAACAACCCAACAAATGTATGTATGGGTGGTATCCCTGTACTCGGGAGATGTTGCTGAACACATAGTGTGGTGTTGTTTGCCAGTGACACATAACAGCATCTGTGAATTCATGCCTGAAGTACAATGTATGGGGAAAAAAATGACTACCCAAAAGTTCGACAAAGGCTGGTGGTAGAATTAGTGCATGAGAAGTGTTAAAATACTACCATTTGAAATACCCTAGGGTGTCTAGTTTTCAAAACTATATGGTTTTATGGGGGTAAAAAACATTGGCCAGCTTCAAAAATGTCCCAAATGGAACACAGGCGCAGGCTGACTACATGTCAAAATTCTACGTTGGAAATGCGCTCCTCTCAAATGTGGCCTTTTAGTCCCCAAACAACCCAACAAACGTATGCATGGGTGGTATCCCTGTACTCGGGAGATGTTGCTGAACACATATTGAGGTGTAGTTTGTCAGTGACGCCTAACAGGATCTGTGAATTCATGCCTGAAGTACTATGTATATGAAAAAAAATTACTACCCAAAAGTTCGACAAAGGCTGGTGGTAGAAATAGTGCATGGAAAGTGTTAAAATACCACCATTTGAAATACCCTAGGGTGTCTAGTTTTCAAAAATATATGGTTTTGTGGGGAAAAAATACACTGGCCGGCTTCAAATATGTCCCAAATGGGACATAAGCCCAGGTTGAGAGCATGTCAAAATTCCAAGTGTGAAATTCCAAATGTGCACCTCCCAAATGTGGCCTTTTAGCCCCCAAATAACATAACCTACCTATACATGGGTGGTATCTCTGTACTCAGGAGATGTTGCTGTACACATATTGAGGTGTAGTTTGTCAGTGACGCCTAACAGGATCTGTGAATTCATGCCTGAAGTACTATGTATATGAAAAAAAATTTCTACCAAAAAGTTCGACAAAGGCTGGTGGTAGAAATAGTGCATGGAAAGTGTTAAAATACCACCATTTGAAATACCCTAGGGTGTCTAGTTTTCAAAAATATATGGTTTTGTGGGGAAAAAATACACTGGCCGGCTTCAAATATGTCCCAAATGGGACATAAGCCCAGGTTGAGAGCATGTCAAAATTCCAAGTGTGAAATTCCAAATGTGCACCTCCCAAATGTGGCCTTTTAGCCCCCAAATAACATAACCTACCTATACATGGGTGGTATCCCTGTACTCAGGAGATGTTGCTGAACACATATTGAGGTGTAGTTTGTCAGTGACGCCTAACAGGATCTGTGAATTCATGCCTGAAGTACTATGTATATGAAAAAAAATTTCTACCAAAAAGTTCGACAAAGGCTGGTGGTAGAAATAGTGCATGGAAAGTGTTAAAATACCACCATTTGAAATACCTTAGGGTGTCTAGTTTTCAAAAATATATGGTTTTGTGGGGAAAAAATACACTGGCCGGCTTCAAATATGTCCCAAATGGGACATAGGCCCAGGTTGAGAGCATGTCAAAATTCCAAGTGTGAAATTCCAAATGTGCACCTCCCAAATGTGGCCTTTTAGCCCCCAAATAACATAACCTACCTATACATGGGTGGTATCCCTGTACTCAGGAGATGTTGCTGAACACATATTGAGGTGTAGTTTGTCAGTGACGCCTAACAGGATCTGTGAATTCATGCCTGAAGTACTATGTATATGAAAAAAAATTTCTACCAAAAAGTTCGACAAAGGCTGGTGGTAGAAATAGTGCATGGAAAGTGTTAAAATACCACCATTTGAAATACCCTAGGGTGTCTAGTTTTCAAAAATATATGGTTTTGTGGGGAAAAAATACACTGGCCGGCTTCAAATATGTCCCAAATGGGACATAGGCCCAGGTTGAGAGCATGTCAAAATTCCAAGTGTGAAATTCCAAATGTGCACCTCCCAAATGTGGCCTTTTAGCCCCCAAATAACATAACCTACCTATACATGGGTGGTATCCCTGTACTCAGGAGATGTTGCTGAACACATATTGAGGTGTAGTTTGTCAGTGACGCCTAACAGGATCTGTGAATTCATGCCTGAAGTACTATGTATATGAAAAAAAATTACTACCCAAAAGTTCGACAAAGGCTGGTGGTAGAAATAGTGCATGGAAAGTGTTAAAATACCACCATTTGAAATACCCTAGGGTGTCTAGTTTTCAAAAATATATGGTTTTGTGGGGAAAAAATACACTGGCCGGCTTCAAATATGTCCCAAATGGGACATAGGCCCAGGTTGAGAGCATGTCAAAATTCCAAGTGTGAAATTCCAAATGTGCACCTCCCAAATGTGGCCTTTTAGCCCCCAAATAACATAACCTACCTATACATGGGTGGTATCCCTGTACTCAGGAGATGTTGCTGAACACATATTGAGGTGTAGTTTGTCAGTGACGCCTAACAGGATCTGTGAATTCATGCCTGAAGTACTATGTATATGAAAAAAAATTGCTACCAAAAAGTTCGACAAAGGCTGGTGGTAGAAATAGTGCATGGAAAGTGTTAAAATACCACCATTTGAAATACCCTAGGGTGTCTAGTTTTCAAAAATATATGGTTTTGTGGGGCAAAAATACACTGGCCGGCTTCAAATATGTCCCAAATGGGACATAGGCCCAGGTTGAGAGCATGTCAAAATTCCAAGTGTGAAATTCTAAATGTGCACCTCCCAAATGTTGCCTTTTAGCCCCCAAAAAACATAACCTACCTATACATGGGTGGTATCCCTGTACTCAGGAGATGTTGCTGATCACATATTGAGGTGTAGTTTGTCAGTGACGCCTAACAGGATCTGTGAATTCATGCCTGAAGTACTATGTATATGAAAAAAAATTACTACCCAAAAGTTCGACAAAGGCTGGTGGTAGGATTAGTGCATGGAAAGTGTTAAAATACCACCATTTGAAATACCCTAGGGTGTCTAGTTTTCAAAAATATATGGTTTTGTGGGGGTAAAATACACTGGCCGGCTTCAAATATGTCCCAAATGGGACATAGGCCCAGGTTGAGAGCATGTCAAAATTCCAAGTGTGAAATTCCAATTGTGCACCTCCCAAATGTGACCTTTTAGCCCCCAAATAACATAACCTACCCATGCATGGGTGGTATCCCTGTACTGAGGAGATGTTGCTGAACACAAAATGGAGTGTTTTCTTGCAGCATTACACAGCAGACGGTCAAGATTAATGTGTAAATGATGAAAAAACATGTTTTTTAAAATATTTTATTTCTTTTTATTTGTAATTTTAATACTAAATTACAGATTATATTTATGTATGTGGTATCCAAAGAAAGCTCTAAATGTCCTTTTAAAAACAACACATAACTTGTATGGGTGTGTTAAATGGTAAAGGAGAAAATTACATTTAAACAACCATATATCAAAAATGTAAAAATCGCTCTGGTCACTGGCCTAGGAAAACCCTTGGTCCTTAAAGGGTTAACAAACGTACCCCAGTCTGAGACAAAAATCATACGTTCACTCTATTCCCATCTTCCTGTGCCACTGACTGTAAAGTGTCATTCACCAAGGACATCCTCTCTCTCAAAACTGCAAGCCCATCTCCTTAAGACGTTGAAGTTGTCTCTCTCCCTCTAGAACAGGGGTCCTCAAACTACGGCCCGCGGGCCACATGCGGCCCGCCGAGGGCATTTATGTGGCCCGCGGGGGGTGCTGCCGGCACCCACCCCGTTTACTTTTTTTTTCTTTCTGGCAGCCGCAAAGGATGCGGCTGCAGGAAGAAAAAAAAAAAAAAAAAAAAAAAATCACCGCGACCGGATGTGACGTTACGTCACATCCGGATCCGGTAACTGTTTCCCTCCTCCACAGGAGGACACCGCGCGAGACGTCCGGGGACACAGCAGCTGGAGGTAAGTGATGGGGAAGCGGGGGAGGAGGGAGGGATAACGAGCACTATTCCTGGCCTCTGACTGGCATAATATTCCTGGCCTCTGACTGGCAAAATATTCCTGGGCTTCTGAATGGCATCATATTCCTGGGCTTCTGAATGGCAAAATATTCCTGGGCATCTGACTGGCATAATATTCCTGGGCTCTGACTGGCATCATATTCCTGGGCATCTGACTGGCATATTATTCCTGGGCATCTGACTGGCATATTATTCCTGGGCATCTGACTGGCATCATATTCCTGGGCATCTGAATGGCATAATGTTCCTGGGCATCTGACTGGCATAATATTCCTGGGCATCTGACTGGCATATTATTCCTGGGCATCTGACTGGCATAATATTCCTGGGAATCTGACTGGCATAATATTCCTGGGCTCTGACTGGCAAAATATTCCTGGGCTCTGACTGGCAAAATATTCCTGGGCATCTGACTGGCATAATATTCCTGGGAATCTGACTGGCATAATATTCCTGGGAATCTGACTGGCATAATATTCCTGGGCTCTGACTGACATAATATTCCTGGGCATCTGAATGGCATAATATTCCTGGGCATCTGACTGGCACACTATTCCTGGGCATCTGACTGGCATAATATTCCTGGGCATCTGACTGGCATAATATTCCTGGGCTCTGACTGACATAATATTCCTGGGCTCTGAATGGCATAATATTCCTGGGCATCTGAATGGCATAATATTCCTGGGCATCTGACTGGCACACTATTCCTGGGCATCTGACTGGCATAATATTCCTGGGCATCTGACTGGCATAATATTCCTGGGCATCTGACTGGCATAATATTCCAGGGCATCTGACTGGCATAATATTCCAGGGCATCTGACTGGCATAATATTCCTGGGCATCTGAATGGCATCATATTCCTGGGCATCTGAATGGCATCATATTCCTGGGCATCTGAATGGCATCATATTCCTGGGCATCTGACTAGCATCATATTCCTGGGCATCTGAATGGCATCATATTCCTGGGCATCTGAATGGCATAATATTCCTGGGCATCTGAATGGCATAATATTCCTGGGCATCTGAATGGCATAATATTCTTGGCCATCTGACTGGCATCATATTCCTGGGCATCTGAATGGCATCATATTCCTGGGCATCTGAATGGCATCATATTCCTGGCCATCTGACTGGCATCATATTCCTGGGCATCTGACTGGCATCATATTCCTGGGCATCTGACTGGCATCATATTCCTGGGCATCTGACTAGCATCATATTCCTGGGCATCTGACTGGCAAAATATTCCTGGGCATCTGACTGGCAAAATATTCCTGGGCATCTGACTGGCATCATATTCCTGGGCATCTGACTGGCATCATATTCCTGGGCATCTGACTGGCATCATATTCCTGGGCATCTGACTGGCAAAATATTCCTGGGCATCTGACTGGCATCATATTCCTGAGCATCTGACTGGCATCATATTCCTGGGCATCTGACTGGCATCATATTCCTGAGCATCTGACTGGCATCATATTCCTGGGCATCTGACTGGCATCATATTCCTGGGCATCTGACTGGCATCATATTCCTGGGCATCTGACTGGCATCATATTCCTGGGCATCTGACTGGCAAAATATTCCTGGGCATCTGACTGGCATCATATTCCTGAGCATCTGACTGGCAAAATATTCCTGGGCATCTGACTGGCAAAATATTCCTGGGCATCTGACTGGCAAAATATTCCTGGGCATCTGACTGGCACACTATTCCCATTGAAATACTGGTAAGTTTGTTGATTTAACTTTACTTTAAATATTGTATTTGTTCTCGTTTTGTTCAAAATAAGATATATGCAGTGTGCATAGGAATTTCTTCATAGTTTTTATTTTTACTATAGTCCGGCCCTTCAACGGTCTGAGGGACAGTGAACTGGCCCCCTGTTTAAAAAGTTTGAGGACCCCTGCTCTAGAACAATCATTTTAACACTTAGCAAATAGCTTCTGGGTAATGATTTCAACAGTCCACCTTGATGAGCAGAATCATATTTCAGAAGGTTATTCTTATCTGCATTTTTAAAAAATGTTTAAATTGTTGTATCCAAGAAATTAATCTCATAAATCAATTCCATTTTAAACTTAATGTCATCCAGTTCTTGTAGAAACGCTTCCAGGGACTCCAATGGGCCCCCCAACACCACACCACTATCATCTGGAGCTCAAAATGTTAACTGAAATGGCCTGGTAGCAACTCTGCGTAGTATGTCTGCCTATCATATAGACTCTTAGGAGGCTATTCAATAAAAAGCGAGTTACAGGTGAGTTAGGATTAACATTTCCTCTAACCAATTTCTCTATACATTGTGCATGACAAACCCCCAATTAGCAAACTCACCAGGTTTGCCCCTGTCCAATGTATAAATGTAACTCACTTTTTAGTGAATTGTAAGAAACTTGTCCTGCAATTTTCTTAAGGGACAGCTAAAATGAACAGTTGGCCCTGGTGGTAAAATGTTTGGTGAATTTCATCTTAAACTAGCTCACTATTTACCTTTCACGCAATAAATAAATGCTCTAGTCCTCTAGTCTACTCAATTAAGAGAGAATTACAAGGAATTGAGATGAGATTTCAAACTTTAATCCTATGCAGCTGAATGGCCTTAAAGGGATAGTCTAGTTCCCAAACTCACTTTGGTGGAAAATGAAGATTACTGCTTGTATAGTGCACAGGCTTTTTTCCAGTGTGATTTGATGCAGACATTTTGCATAAGTTAAATTTTTAATATTTGACTCAATCCCTCCCCCATTGATTTCTCTGCATGTTTACTCCAGGTGCGGCAGCACCGATTATATAGCATTTAAAGTTTTGTTTCATTTAGTCACTTCCTGTGCTCCTGGAATAGAATACATTGTGTGGACTGTAATAGACTTTCTCTTGTACACCGTAGGATCTCTTAACAGTGCAACACATTGTCTGATAATATCAGTAGAGAAAGGAAATTCCATTCATTTGAATGCATTATTCTCATTGGTTCCTGCAACAAAAAATGGATTCTTTTACTCGGCTAGTCTGGGCACTCCTGGTTTCTTGCAAACTGCTTTGATTTCACTATTTCATATAAATTTAAGTATTTTCAAAGCACATTAATATGCATTAATAGTTGACAGTTAGAAATTACTGTCTAAGTTCTCTGCAATTCTATCTTTATTGAGTAGACCCTTAAATGATTTGCTTTTACAATGTGAGACAATACTTTTGTTTGTTCACATCCATGAAAATAAATAATTAAATGCCCCAAGAGCTGCACAACATATGGCAGTATGTTACTGTAATAAATCACAGATATAATTTTTTTTAACTCCTTAGTGACATGACTTTTTTGGCTTGTCCGACGCTTGGTGACATGGGCTGTTTTAACATTTCTGAGGTGTTTGTGTTTTGCTGTAATTTATTTCTGTCTCATTTAGTGTACCCGCACAATCTATATATCGTTTTTATCGTTATAAGAAGGGCTTTCTTTTGATACCATAATTTTGATAATAGCATATAATTTGATGTAAAAAAAAATAATAAAATATGGCAAAAAAATGGGAAAAAATTTTTTTTTATAACTTTTATTTGAAAAATCGTATACTCATGTACAAGAGACAACAAAAAAACACTGCTAAAAAGTTTCTAATATATGTCCTGAGTTCAGAAATAGCCCATGTTTTTATGTTTTTGTGCTTTTTTATTCATGTTACAGGGCCAGAACTATAAGTGGTGCAAAGCTATTTTAAAATCCTTTCTTTCAAAATTAGCGATAGTGACATTGTAACACTGATTTCTGTACTAAATCCATGAATGACCCCCAACATGTACATATTTTTGAAAACTAGACCACTCAGGGCATTTAACTTGGGGTATTTTGACACATTTCATGTAGCCATTTTACCACCAATCTATGCCAAAGTTTGCAGCAAAAAATCATTTTTTTTTATTTTTCACATATATTGCAATTTAGGTAAACATTACCTTAAAATGTGAAGGGGTATTTCCAAATAACACCTCAATATGTGTTCAGCAACATCTCCTGAGTACAGGGATACCACCCATGCATAGGTTTGTTGGTTTGTTTTGGGGCTAAAAGGCCACATTTAGGGGGTGCGCATTTTGGTTTTCCAACTTGGAATTCTGACATGCAGAAAACTTGCGCCCATGTCCCATTTGGGACATTTTTGAAGCCAGAAAGTGTATTCTACCCCACAAAACCATATATTTTTTTAAACTAGACACCCTAGGGTATTTCAAATGGTAGTATTTTAACACTTTCCATGCACTAATTATACTACCAGCCTATGTCAATGTTTTGGGTAGTAATTTTTTTTCACATACATTGTACTTTGGGCATGAATTCACAGATCCTGTTATATGTCAGTGCCAAACAACACCTCAATATGTGTTCAGCAACATCTCCTGAGTACAGGGATACCCCCCATGTATAGGTTGGTTAGGTTATTTGGGGGTTAAAAGGCCACATTTGAGAGGTGCGCTTTTTGGTTTTCCAACTTGGAATTCTGACGTGCAGAAAACCTGCGCCCATGTCCCATTTGGGACATTTTTGAAGCCAAAAAGTGTATTCTATCCCACAAAACCATATATTTTTAAAAACTAGACACCCTAGGGTATTTCAAATGGTAGTATTTTAACACTTTCCATGCACTAATTATACTACCAGCCTATGTCAATGTTATGGATAGTAATTTTTTTTCACATACATAGTACTTTGGGCATGAATTCACAGATCCTGTTATATGTCAGTGCCTAACAACACCTCAATATGTGTTCAGCAACATCTCCTGAGTACAGGGATACCACCCATGTGTAGGTTAGTTAGATTATTTGGGGGCTAAAAGGCCACATTTTAGGGGGGGTGCATTTCCAACTTGGAATTTTGACATGTAGTCAGCCTGCGCCCATGTTCCATTTGGGACACTTTTGAAGCCTGTCAAAGTATTTTACCCCATAAAACCATATATTTTGGAAAACTAGACATCCTAGGGTATTTAAAATTGTGGTATTTTAACACTTTCCAAGTGCTAATTCTACCACCAACCTATGTCAAAGGGTTGGGATGTCATTTTTTCCCCACACACATTGTAGTTCAGGCAGGAATTTTCAGATTCTGGTATTTGCCACTGCCAACCAACAACCCAATATGTGTTCAGCAACATCTCCCGAGTACAGGGATAGCACCCGTGCATAGGTTTGTTGGTTTGTTTTTGGCTAGAAGGCAACATTTGTGAGATGCGCATCTCAAAATTCCAACTTGGAATTTTGACATGTAGTCAACCTGCGTCCGTGTCCTTTATGGGATATATCTTTGAAGCCAGCCAATTTAATTTACCCCCACCAAACAATATATTTTTTTATCGGTAGACCCCCATCACTACTTGTGGCAAGGGCTCAGCAGCCACCGATACATCGCTAGATGATGTATCAGAAAGCTGAATAGGGTCAACCTGCCAATTTTATAAAATGTTTTTTTATATCACTAATACTGATCTGTCTCTTTCCGTCACAAAAATGTAAGTGAGGAGAGGGAGGCAGATCAATATTTGTGAATATTGATCCGACCAATTTTGATCTGACCAGGGCGAATGGTGAGCTTAATTGAGAAATCACCAAACCGCATTTGCCACTAATTCACTGTTACTGATCGCTATGCACTCAGGCAGCTTAAAAAAAAAAAAAAAAACTAAAATATTTTTACTTTACATGTAATCCCCTAGCGGGTATGTGTGAAAAAAAAAAAATAAAATAAAAAAAATATGCAGAAAGATAAAAATTGCTTTGGCGTCAATATCATTGCGTAAGCAGTGATCGACGGCAAAGAAGGGGTTAATAACTCTTAGAAGAGCCTTTTTAGTACTGTAATAAATTACAGTACAAAAAAAATTAACCCCTAAAAAATGCACAAACAGCAAAAATAAATGCGCTGATGTGCACGATCACTGCTTATGCAAGATCAGTGGCAGGGAAGGGGTTAAACGCAGGGAATTGCTTTAATACATTTTTTTTTATTGTTTTATTATTTGTGTGTTGTGTATTTATTGTTTTTTTTAACTTTTACTTACTTTTAGAACTTTGATCTGTCTCTCTCCCTCACTAAAAAAAATTTGAGGAGAGGGAGACAGATCATAACTGGTCAGATCAATATAGGGTTAATATTGATCTGACCAGTCAGTGGGGATGTTCAGCAGAGGCAATCGTGTGACAGCCAGAGAGCACAGGAAGCAGGTACTTCCTGCCTCCTGTGCTCTTGCCCTTAGAAGGGCAGCGCCATCTTGGTCACCCAGTGACCAAGATCGTGCATTTTTTTTTGTGTTTCTGATTGCCTCGACTTGCGAGGCAATCAGAAACACTTTCTGAGCATAGGAAGCGAAAGATTCGCTTCCTATGCTCGCGTTTTAAAGGCTCTGTGCCTTTAAAATCGGCATTTCGATCGCTCTCCGGAGCGATCGAAATGCCGACGGGCATTTTTTTTTAGCATTGTACGATGCTTCCACACGGAAGCATCGTTACAATACCATCAGAGCACTGAAAGCGGAAAAACTCCGCTTTCAGTGCTCGTTTTGACACAGGACGGACTAGGTCCGTCCTGTGTCACTAACGCCTCGGCACACAGGACGGACCTAGTCCGTCCTGTGTCGCCAAGGGGTTAATGGGAAAAACCGCATACCAGTCTCTATCACAGTCACATATAGAGAGACAGAACTTTCCCTTTAATTGAGAGCAGTTATGAAACATGTATATTACAAGCTCAATTAAAACCATCACTACACTGTGGAATGTAATTTGTTTTGTAATAAGGAATACCCTGTTTAAGAGTAACCTTCGTTACCTTACTTTGGTTGTTTCTTATTGCTGGAGGTGCAGAGAGAAGGACAGTTTGTTAACACTGATCTAATAGGGATTGAGGAAAATTATGTTAGAAAGTAAATCCTATGAAACAGAACTCTAATTAAGAAAAATAGTAGATGCCCTAGATGGGCCCTAGATGAGTTATTCAGTTATGAGCAATTGTTGTATTCAAAGGATTCCAATGTCATCTAATTTTCCATAGCTACAATAAGATTCTGCAGATCCATTTTGATTTCACCTAGGTAGAGTTGAGCGGACACCTGGATGTTCGGGTTCGAGAGGTTCGACCGAACTTCGGAAAAAAGTCCGGGTCCGTGCTCGATCTTGACCCCGAACCCCATTGAAGTCAATGGGGACACGGACTTTTGGCCACTAAAAATGTCATGGAAAGGGCTAGAGGGCTGCAAAAGGAATTAAAATGTGGGTAAGAGTAGGACAAGTGCCCTGCAAACAAATATGGATAGGGAAATAACTTCAAAAAACATAAAATACATACAAATTAAAAATACTGTACTATTTAGCACCCAAAACTATTAGAATTTTTCAAAGTGCGCTGTAAGCACAGTATTTGACTCTCAGATATGAAGTGCACCGCAAGACGCAAATGTACTATTTAGCACCCAAAACTAATAGAATTTTTCAAAGTGCGTTGTAAGCACAGTATTTGACGGTTCTATTTGACTCTGAGATGTAATACATGTAATGCTATTACTATTCTATAAACCGAAATAGAGTCCCCATTCATAAGAATAGGTCAAGTTGACCTATTCTTATGAATGGGGACTCTATTTCGGTTTATAGAATAGCAATAGCATTACATGTATTCCATAAACCGAAAGTCTATAAACAGAAAGACATTCGGTTTATAGACTTTCGTTTTATAGAATACATTTAATGCTATTGCTATTCTATAAAAAGAAAGTCTCTAAACAGAATGTCTTTCGGTTTATAGACTTTCGGCTTATAGAATACATGTAATGCTATTGGCTATTCTATAAACCGGAAGTCTATTAACCGAATGACTTTCGGTTTAAAGACTTTCGGTTTATAGCCGAACCTCGAACTTCAACACGGACATACAGTGAAATGTCCGGGTTCGTGGCACGGACACCGTAATGTCCGGTACGAACCCGAACAGTGCGATTCGGGTTCGCTCAACACTACACCTAGGACACTTTCCTAGAATATTACTAATAATTGTGTGCAACATTTGAGAAGGTGCCTTTTTCTGTAATAGTCACCCTTTATGTTCAGCAGGGTTAAGAATCCTCTCTGATCTAAATATGAGGTTTCCACTAAGCATCCATATAAAGGCGTGCAAAAAATAAATATATAGATAACCAAGTTTGGCTAAATATTCCGTCAGTTTTTACTTCTTTTGATGACCTTCCAATTTTCTTCTAAGACTTCTGGCGCCACCCACTGGAGAGCAAAGGTAAATCTGTTAGAAATATTTGGGAAATCAAAAGATATAAAACATAACACAAAATGTGTAAGCAGATAAGAACCATTCCACCCATCTAGTCTGCCCAATTTCTGACAAATCAATCGGAATACTTTCATTAGTCCCTTTACTATTTCTAGTATAGCTTTCTGTCTATCCCATGCATGCTTATTCTCTTTCCCTCTATTAACCTCTACCACTATTGCTAGGAGGCTATTCCATGCATCTACTACTCTCTCAGTAGAGTGATAATACTTTTAAACCTTTTTCACTCTAATTTCAGACTATGTCCTATTGTTGTGGTAGTTTGTATACTGTCCTCCTTTACTGTATTGGTTCCCTTTATGTATTTAAATGTTTCTATCATATCACCTCTAGTCTTTATTCCAAACTATACATATTAAGTTCCTTTAAACTTTCCTGGTAAATTTTATCTTGCAATCCATGAACCAGTTTAGTAGGTTCTTCTCTGACCTTTTTACAAAGTATCAATATCCTTCTGGAGATAAATCCCTTTCCTCAGTAGTTCAGATTAGGACGGTTTCAAATATTCTATATTCTGCCCTTCAGTTTTTCCTTTTCCAGGAGGAAAATAGTGGGAGTAAGGGAATGGAGGGTATTCAGACAAACTTTTTATGTTGTGTTTCAAAATAACTGTTCACCTAACAGTGACAGAGACCAGCCAATTACATTGGCCATTAGGGCAAAAATATTTGACAGTGGCTTGCCTGTGTGTAATAATTTCCATCCAATAGCAATTCTGATGAATAGCTGTATCAAAACATTTCTGAGCGGCTAGTTCATAGATATCTGCATATATAAGTCTGAATGGGTCTAACAAATGCAATAAAATGCTGTGCTTTTAATTCAATGTCTATATCTATACATCTATGCATTTTGCACTGAATGATATATTGTCAGCAGACGATGTACTGGACCTGTGAAGTCAAATAAAGGAGAAGAACTAGCAGCATGTTTCGCAGATGGTGGGTTAACAGCACAAAAAGAAAAGATGCTCTCTTATTTCGGCTGGATGGTTATAAAGGTATATAGATCAACTCTACTCGTGTTGTAAAATAGAAAAAGACAAAGTAAATGGCCAAAAAGCTTTTATTTCCTGAAATAACCATGGACAAAATTAGCAGGTCAAGAAGTGAGGAGAGAAAGACGCTTTTCCTTATAAAGCTTTGTGACCTGTAAAGGAAGGGCCAAGGAGAATGATGTGTTCAGGCAGCTGTGTAATGGGAGGTGCGTTTAGGTAGTGGAAGATATTTTAGTACATGTAGAATCTGGTGATCGGAAGGGGGCAGGTAAATGGATCATCCTCCACAAACCCATTGTCAGTTTAAAACAGAAAAACTTTAATTAACACTTTCATTGCACTACAAATGTGGCACAACTAGTAATGAAATGGTATAAGGTGTTGATAATGCGCAGGTGCCTGTATAATGTGTTGTTTAAGTATATGTATTAAAAAAAAATTCTATACAATCTAGGTTTCAGAGTTTATTCCGCAGGCCACGTTAGGCGAGTCTGGTTTAACCCAAATACAACTTAAGTAAATTTGGCTCATGTGTGGCTGAATGAGACTAAAATCAACATTAAAAAGGGAGGAAAGTCAAGTGAAGTATGAGAAAGGGATGTGGTAAAGAAATAAAGGCAAGAGCCTAAATAAGGGAATACAGAAATAATTTGTATTGTGTTTTCTTACCCAGTAAACCTTTATCTTAATTTAGCGATGACTTATATACATTCATAAGTCAGGGTTAAAATATGTAAAAAAAAAAATCATGATCCAAGATTGCAGGCTTTATTAAACATGCCCTGACTGTTTTTCCATTGAGATTGGTATTTAAAAATAACATTAACTATAACCATGAGCCATACTAACATGAGTCTAAGTCTTGAAAGTATAGCTAACCCATTTTTTCCATCATGGCACTGCTGTGCCCCCTCCCACCACCCTGGAGCATGTTCTGACTTCCTATACAATTGTCTTGCTCTTTATCAATCCTTATACCTTAGCTGTCAACATATACGTCTATCTGTCTATACCGCAGATGTTAAAGTTGCACCATGGGCCACAAATTTGATTTTGCCCCCAGGTCAAAAGATGCCAGTCCCCCTCCACCGGACTACCTCAGTGTACTTTCCTTTCATCCTTTTTTAGAACACCAACCTGTGTTCAGACTCATCCAGGATGTATCCAGTTATTTATGTATGCTTATTGTATATGCTGGCTTCTGCCTTTTGTTTTGTGTCTCTTTGTTTCTTGCACTTCCTTAGTCCGGCCACATGGTGGCACTTCCCTTGCTCGGCCACAGTGTGGCACCATTACCTTGCTCAACCACAAAGTAGCACGTTTTCCCTTTCTTGGCCACAAAGTGGTACAGACTCAGAGTGGCATCCTTCCTTTGCTCAGCCACATAGTGGTACTACTACAGAAAGCAGCACCTGCCCAGTTGGTCCCAAGGTGGATCTTGCCCAGTTGGCCCCAGAGTTGCACCTGAACAATCCGGCTAAAGTCCAGATCCTGCCCTGTTCCTTTTATCCCTGCACCTGTATCCTAAAGCCCTGTATCCTGAAGTGTTGTAATAGTTCAGTCCTGTCTTAGAGTCCTCTTTAGTTCTGCTCGGTCTTAAAGCCCTGTTAAACGGTTTCACTGTTTTATACTTCTGTTCCCTCATTATCTTGTGGTGATTAATTTCTGGTTTTCCTGCTGTTTGTTGTTCCATTCCAGGGATTTTTTTGTTGCTCAGTTCCTCTATTTTAATGCAACCAACCCGCCCCCCCATTTAGTTTCTTTAAATCTGTCAGTCTGTGCAGTTTTATATATATATGAATTCAATTATTATATCCATCTGTATGCCGCCTAAGCATGTGAGCTTATTTACTCCACTTCTATCGTCTGCCATGGGCTCCAGCCCCGGATCTTTTGGAGAGCAAGCAACGCCTCTGATCCTACATATTGGAGTCCACATCAACACTCCAGAATATACACAACATATTTACTATTACAATTAATTAACTGCTTCACTTCGACTGATCTTTGTTTTTATTTAGGGCTGTAGTGACAAACTATGCTGAGCAGGAAACATGGGGTTCCAGATTTATTACTGGTATGTGTGGGTGTCATGGTAACCCTATCGAAACTGAGGACAAACAATGGTAGGTTTGAGTTTGGGAGTAGAAGCTCCTTTATCGGCTGCCCGGTCCTTATTTCTTATTCACCCTGTGCTTATTGGGGGACAGGGTGACTGGGAAACCCAGTCTGGCTGGCCCAATTAAGACCACCATAGACTAACCAGCTATATGGACAACCTAGAAACGCTGTGGAACTGCTGAGCAAATAAGAACTTTGTCACAATCCGCTGGAACTTTAAAGAGGTGGCGCTCTGTTCTTCAATGTTCAATTGGGCCAATATTTGTGAAACCAAAACAGAATAGTAGACAAGAAGAGCTAAGTCAGCAACAGTATATCAAGGTATAGATTGCTGTACAAAGGGTAAATTTGCTGGTTATGTAAAATAGAGGGAGGATTGTTTTCAGTAACCATATAATCCAATATTGTCAACCTCCGAGGTTGACCTCCTCACACTATTAACTAAAATAGACTCGACCTCCCTCTCCCCCCACTTTACTAATGTCAATCTTGTTCTGCCATCTCGAACTCCATTTAGTGATAAGCAATAACAATTACTATTCACAAAAAAAACAAAGAGAGTTCAAATTGGTAGGTGAATTAGACTTTGTTGTCCAACCTTTCTTGTGAAGCTCACCTACTTCACAGGTAGCAAATTGCATTTAAAAAAAAAAAGAAAACTGAAAATAGAACCCCCCCCCCCCACCAAAACCAGGTCCCAGAAGCTTCCCAAATGGCCCATGGGACCCCTAACACATATGGGGGTCACCACTGCTCCAGAGTCGGCATGCTTTACACCATTTGATTGAACGCTTGGCATTGTACTTGATGTGAGGCTTGCATGCACCTGCTTGGCCATGGAAACCCATTCCATGAAGCTCCCGCGCAAATGTTTTTGTGCTGATATTTAGGACAGTGGAAGTTGGGAACTCTTCAGCTATGGAATCAGCAGAGCACTGGTCACTTTTACGCACCATGAGCCTCAGCACTCACTCTGTGGCTTTACATGCTTCCACTTTCCAATAATACCGATAATAGTTGACCATGGAATATCTAGCAGGGATCCTATCACTGTACCACACTTGAATTCACTGAGCTCTTCAGGATGATTTTTCACAAATGTTTGTAAATGCAGACTGCATGACTGGGTGCTTGATTTTATACACCTGTGACAATGGGTCGGATTAAAACACCTGCATTCAGTAGTTAAGAGGTGTGTCCCAATATGTATGTCCATAAAGGTGTATATGAAATATAACTTTTGATGAAATGCTCTCATTTGCACCTCGTGTATGCAGAGTTGTAAAAATTCTCTAACAGCTATTACTTGCCTGTCTTTCCAACTCACCTATTTTAAGTTCACTTTTTTAGATGTTTTTTACTTGCAACATTGGGAAAAAGTAGAAGGTACTCTGCTAAGTGCATTTGCTAGCATCTATCTGCACCAGCATGGGATATCCTGAACTTCGTAAACATTCTCTAACAGATAGTATCAACTATAGGAATAGACTGCAGTTTCTATCCCATGTAGCACTGAAAGAGTTAATTTAGTGTGTTTAGTTAGTTTGGGAAATAGGTTATTTGTTTTGTTTATAGTAAGAGTTTCCAGGAGCGTAACATTTGTTTAATTGGTTTCTATTAGCAGAATTGTGGTAAGATTAATAGGTATTATGTGAAACAGAGATTATCAAGGTAAATCTTTAAACTAAAAGGTAATTTATTTATTTCTGACCAGAATACACTTCTATGGAAGCATTAAGAATGTCACTATCATGCCATGCAAGTTATAATGATTAATAGACATGCATTAATCATTTTGTTGCCATTGAGTGTACACACATATATATAAAATATACATTAATAATATGTATATATAACTACACGCAACGTATAAAAGTTTGTGATTTATTTTTTTTGAAGGTGTATAACACTAGACTTATCAGGTAAAAAACTACATAAAATCTCTTAATAGTACACATAGCTGCCAGAGGCAGCAATGACTCTAAAAGATCGTGGCACTTCAGAAGGACATGCATACCGTGACACGAGTCACCTTAGGGAACTCAGGGAAAAAACAAAAAGAGCAGGTCTCTCTCTAACTGTCTGTGGTCACCTTCATAGTACAGAGTGCCCTGCAGGCTCCTCGTATCCATCCCTGGCAGCTGGGACAGCAACAATGACAGGTTCTCTAAAAGGGGAACATACACTGTCATCATGGATGCCAGCTTTTCCATCCATGCCTGTCCTTATCCTGGAAATGACATGAAAGTTTGAGGTCTCCACTGCCCTTAGGTGAGAGGTCACCTTGTCCTCTGCATATTGTTGGCTTTTGTTGCTCTATATTAACCTTTCTTAGAACATTTAATACAATTAAGGTCTCTCACCCCTGGCACACAATAGCTCAAGTTTTAACACAACATATATAGAACTTTCAGAATATTACATTCTTGACAACAATAAGGGGAAAGAAATAGATGGCTGCATAATATGTAGGGTTCCACTAAGAGTCCATTGACTCAAAACGCATAAGATGTGTCACTCATTCATCTTCCATTTGCACTGTTGTTCATGATATAATAAATCCATTCACTGAAGAACTAGAGTGCAAGCTCTTTTTCCTTTTGGATTCAAGTGTCTAAAAATCAAGGATTATCTATTTAGGACAGATATACCAAAGATTATTGACATATATAAGGATATGATGAATAAGTCAATCGTAAAAGAAGAAACAGAACTCTCTATAGACAAATTAGCTAACAAAAAAAACACCCGGTCCAGATAAGTTTGGGATTTTTTTCTATAAATTATTTAGACAGACTATAGTCTCCCATTTGGTGAGGACATTTACTGAAATTACTACTTCATCTTGTGTATTAGAAGAACTTGTTTATGCTAAAATCATTCCAATATTGAAACAAGACAAAAACCCTACTGTTGTAAAACAAATTACAGACTAATATCTCTCATTAATGATATGTGTGTAATAACTTTGTGAAATAACCTCAGGAGACTTTGTCATTTTGTACCAAGCTGAAAAAAAAAGGAGATACCTCATTCTGACCCTCCTGATATATTTGCTGCTATTGTCGTATATATATGGACTTTTGTGTATTTTTTTTTTTTTTTATGCTGGTTCTGTATGTTGTCTTAACTACACAGACTTGAATACGCCCAGCGAGAAATCCTGAGGATACAGAAGATTCCCATCTTTCACGTAAAATACCTGTTTTTTTTTTATAATACAAATTTGTTATCACCATCTCTCTCTGCCTTTGTTGGAGTGCTTTGAGGAGAAGGAAGATTATCCTGATGTTAACTCAGTATTCTGATGTGCCGATACCATTTTACAAGTCTGTGAATGTAATATATAGAATACCATCACAGTTTTACACTATATGTAGCCTCTTTTTTTCTTTTTCTACATGGGATGAGATAATCACCGCAACACAGCATCCAATCTGCAATTATGCCAAAGGTAATTATTTACCGAGTCCTAATCGGTGGTGGTTACTAAGCGCACTAACCACTTGTTTGTTTGAATTAACAAATTATTTCACTATAAATACTTCTCCTGTGGTAGGTGAAATGTTTCTGTGAGTTAGGTATATTGTTACATGATTTATAGCACCTCTTGGGTTTGGGTCTAATATACTGTAAGTTAAACTGCAGTAACCAAGTTATGATGTACATTTAATACTTCATACTCCAATTGCATTAATGTTACATTTAGATCTTTAATATTTCATATATTTAAAGGCACAAAATAATTCTTGGAATTGCCACACCCTTTTACACACTCCCTAAAACACTAATGTAGCTATTTTGCCATTTAAAATGTTAGGCAGTACAAAATTGCATACTACTTTATGTGGTGAATAGTGAAGGTGCATTATATGCAGCACAACAGTAAAAGCATATATTAAAACGCAACAAAGTAATTTAACAAATTTACCTTACATTTTTCTGATTGTCTCCTGCGCAGCTGAGAGTTTAATGTATTGTGATTACGGCTAAACACATCTAGAGTCTGCATTAAACAAAATAAATAAAAACTTTCAATTTATATTAATTTTCTAAGATCAGATTGCATTTAGGATCGTATTCCCCATAAATACATATGAACCTTTTTGTTAAAATCCAATTAAATGTACAAGGTATCAGGAAATTAATGTAAATGGACTCTACTTAATTCCCATGAGATCATTTTCCTAAATAACACATTGTTCCAATTTTATACACATACATTGCACATATCCTCCCCCTACCTTTTCAACATTATATATCTAATAAGAAAAACTTTTGTAATGCTTTTAGCCTTTATTATTTATTTAAATATTGATTCTCATTTAGTTTGTTTGTAATTAACTCATGAGTTATGCACCAAATGTGAGCCTGCGGTAGAGTGTATAAGACAGTGTCTACTATAATGTCCTTGCAAGGATAACTAGACCTTGTGTAATCTTTCTGATGTGGAAGATAGGATTCGCGATGCAGATATGAGAACAGACACTCTCAAATAGACAAGACAGATAGTGAGGATGTTTCACCTTAATGATAACACACCTTTGGTTGAGCCGCGGATGGTTAGCCACCAAGGACTTAAAACCCTACACACTGAAATGCTAAAAGAGATGAAGTCTGTACTGTAATACACCAGATGATAGTAACGCTGAGATATTAGAGCAGGATAGTATACAGCATGGAGGTCAATACACATAGAAGCATTAAGTAGAACAAAGTGTGCACTCCACTCGCCAAGTAGTGAATGAATAAAGTGTTTAATGATTTAAAAAAATCCAAACAAACAGGGTAAGGTACAATCCATGGATGATAAAGTGGGTCTAGGACACTTCCGCGCCGCATCTTCATCGCTGACAGTTCAGCGCGGCAGTTAGAACGCTGAACTGTCAGCAATGAAGAATAACGCGGCCGTTTCATCGCGGCTATGTAAGAGCTGACAGTTCAGCGCTGAACTGTTAGCTCTTACAAATGTACAAGTAAAAAGAAAATAACCCCCCTTATAAATGATTCCCAAACCCCAATACTAACACTAAAATTAACCCCAATACAAAAATTAACCCCCTAAACCCTAATACTAACCCCCGAGCCCTAATACTAAAATTAACCCATTAAACCCTAATACTAACCCCCGAGCCCTAATACTAACCCCCGAGCCCTAATACTAAAATTAACCCCCTAAACCCTAATACTAACCCCCGAGCCCTAGTACTAAAATTAACCCCCTAAACCCTAATAATAACTCCCGACCTCTAATACTAAAATTAACCCACTAAACCCTAATACTAACCCCCGACCCCTAATACTAAAATGAACCCCCTAAACCCTAATACTAACCCCCGAGCCCTAGTACTAAAATTAACCCACTAAACCATAATACTAACCCCCGAGCCCTAATACTAAAATTAACCCTCTAAACCCTAATACTAACCCCCGAGCCCAATACTAAAATTAACCCCCTAAACCCTAATTCTAACCAAAGTAAAATAGCTAAAATACTTACCTTTAGCGATGAAATGTCCCGCGATGAAATCTCCAGCGACGATCTGTCTTGCTGTGTGCGCGGAAGCAGCCCCGATGAAGAGTCCCATCCCCACCTTTAGTAACGCTGAGATATTAGAGCAGGATAGTATACAGCAGGGAGGCCAATACACATAGAACATTTGGATAATCAGGAGGCAGGCAAAAAATGAGGCAGGCAGCAATCAGGATAGTCAGTACAAAACTGGGTCACACCAGGAAATCAAGACGATAAAGACAAGGCAATAGAATGGTCTGGAACAGGCAGGAGTCAGGACTGGCAGCAAACAATAGAGTAGTCAGGAATCAAAATCATTGATAACGCTAGTGAGGCAGGGGAGAGCACTAACACAGGCAACTAGTTGTTGGAGAACTGAGGTTTAAATAGCCCTCCAGTGAGTTAGCAGGAAGTTTACAAATTAATTACTTTGTTTAGTCCATTCGTGAACGAATGTGTACTGTGGCGATGCTCGCTACTTGCTTGCTCTGCAGGAAGTGACGTTGGCCTGGCGTTTGGTCCTCTGTGGAGGACATCCAGAGTGACGGTAAGGAGTCAGCTCATTGGCTGGGAAATTCCCTCGTCCTTTGTTACGGTAAGTGACAATTTATGAACAAACACTTTCAAATTACTGCAGAGAGATCACCAAAGTTTATGTAGAACATGACAAGTTAGCAGCATGTTCAGAAATGCACATGCGTATTGGGCCACATTCAATTTTTTTTATTTACAGTAACAGTGATGAATTGTTGGTTAGTCTCAGAATAATGTTTTATTTCGTAGTGATATAAAAGCAGTCCAAAAATATTTACATCAACTTTGTTAAAACAAAAATACACATTAATAGGTCTAATGATAACATTAGTGTAGTCAAATTAGATGGGCCACTCCTTGCTGCCAGAAGGGCCACATTTTGGACTGCAGGCTGCATGTTGGATGTCGCTGATGCAGACAAAAAGAACATGTATGTTTTGGTTTTTTAAATGTTGAGTTATGGGAGATGGGATATATCACCTCTACAATTTTTATGTATTAAAATCATAATACTGTAGGGCTCTTATTTAAATTCAGCTCATACCTCCTCCACAGAAAAAGCGGCAAGAGTCCTTGTATCCATTACCAATAGTAGCTAAATATTGAAATCCTCAAATAAAAGTCCAAGGAATAGCAGCAGGTAAAGGGGATGATACAATATATTACAGAAGTTTGTCAGTAGAGATGAAGTTGTTCATTGCGCAGCAGCCAGGATTACTCAACGGCTTACCCCTGACATGCGTAGAACTAATTAAGTGCTATTAACAGGTAGGTGAATCTACATCCAACAAAACAAAAACAGAAGCAGAGTCACTTACACCAAACTCCACACCACACTCATCCTGCTTCAGTTAATTCCTATGTGTCTGTTTAGTTCAGTCATATAGTTTGAGTTATTATAATTAGTTATAGTAGGAAGGGATAGTGCTAGGACTTGCCATATTGTGCTGGTTGTCAAGCTTCCATCTTTCCTCTGAGTCCTAGTCTAGTTCCTCTATTTAATCCTGTATCTCTATTATGTTATCTTAGCCTTGTTCTATGTTTATACCAGTGTTTGTGTGTATCTTTAATTTCTGTAGCAATGCCCTTTGTCTGTAACCTGTCTGTCTTTGCCCTGTATGAGTGCTGTATTCCCGATCTTGATTTTGCCTTGCCATGCCTTAGTCCTGCCCTGTATTATCCTTTAGTCAAAAACGGTTTTTTTTCTTCTTCACTTGCCTGTCACTCAGGACCGTCTTTAATACTTATTGGACCCTGGGCAAGTATTTGCATGGGCCCCCTGAACCCTGCCCCCCCCCCCACAACATGCAATCACACCCTCCATTGCAATATTCCCCCACCAAAACAAGCACACACACACACACACACACACACACACACAATTGGACTTTTATTGCAGTGAGTACTTTTATTGCAGTGTATAAGCTGTGTATAATAAGTGCATCATTGCAGTGTATAAACTGTATATGGATCAAAATGTATACCTTCTTACTATGCAACTCTACAATAAAACTACTCATTGCCTAAGTTACAAAAGAATACACGGATATTAGAGAGCACTTACATATGTTCATATATATTTGCCGTGTGTGTGTATATATGTGTGTGTATATATATGTGTCTGACTTAAAAAAAAAAAAAAACCTGCTGCCGTGTGTGTGTGTGTATATATATATATATATATATATATATATGTATATGTGTGTGACTGGATGTGTTTGTGTGTATATATGTGTGTGACTGGATGTGTTTGTGTGTATATATGTGTGTGACTGGATGTGTTTGTGTGTATATATGTGTGTGTGACTGGATGTGTTTGTGTGTATATATGTGTGTGTGACTGGATGTGTTTGTGTGTATATATGTGTGTGTGACTGGATGTGTTTGTGTGCATATATGTGTGTGTGACTGGATGTGTTTGTGTGCATATATGTGTGTGTGACTGGATGTGTTTGTGTGCGTGACTGGATGTGTGTGTGACTGGATGTGTTTGTGTGCGTGACTGGATGTGTTTGTGTGCATATATGTGTGTGTGACTGGATGTGTTTGTGTGCATATATGTGTGTGTGACTGGATGTGTTTGTGTGCATATATGTGTGTGTGACTGGATGTGTTTGTGTGCATATATGTGTGTGTGACTGGATGTGTTTGTGTGCATATATGTGTGTGTGACTGGATGTGTTTGTGTGCATATATGTGTGTGTGACTGGATGTGTTTGTGTGCATATATGTGTGTGTGACTGGATGTGTTTGTGTGCATATATGTGTGTGACTGGATGTGTTTGTGTGCATATATGTGTGTGTGACTGGATGTGTTTGTGTGCATATATGTGTGTGTGACTGGATATGTTTGTGTGCATATATGTGTGTGTGACTGGATGTGTTTGTGTGCATATATGTGTGTGTGACTGGATGTGTTTGTGTGCATATATGTGTGTGTGACTGGATGTGTTTGTGTGCATATATGTGTGTGTGACTGGATGTGTTTGTGTGCATATATGTGTGTGTGACTGGATGTGTTTGTGTGCATATATGTGTGTGTGACTGGATGTGTTTGTGTGCATATATGTGTGTGTGACTGGATGTGTTTGTGTGCATATATGTGTATGTGCCTGACTGGATGTGTCTGTGTGCATATATGTGTGTGTGACTGGATGTGTTTGTGTGCATATATGTGTATGTGCCTGACTGGATGTGTCTGTGTGCATATATGTGTGTGTGACTGGATGTGTTTGTGTGCATATATGTGTATGTGCCTGACTGTGTGTGTATGTATGTGACTGACTGGATGTGTATGTGTGTATGTATATGTATTAAAACAAGGTGTAGCGGGTTTCGCACTCAGAAGTGGAGGGTGCACGGAGAGGACTTTCACCCTGGTACTGCAAATTAGAATAAATGATCCTTTATTCTGTATGTATATGTGATGGACTATGCTTCTGTGTGTGTATATATGTGACTGACTGACTATGTGTGTCTGTCTGTGACTGTGTGTGTTTATGTGCTGTTGTCTGGCTCCTAGATATTTTAGCTGGCTCCTAAAACTCAGATACATTTGTCAAGCCCTGACCTAAAGGACTTAACACAGTCCCATAGGAGTAGCCACAGCACTTGTCTTTCACCTATATTGCACCCACAGCACTTGGCTTGCACACATATTTCACCCACACAATTTGCCCCACAGAACATACCACAGTGTCACTTTTTCCCACAGAACTGCCCCTGCAGAGCAAGCCACATTGTCACTTTTCCCTATTGTACATAGAGCATGCCACAGCATCACTTTCCCAATTAAAATAAGCCATTGTCAGGTACCAATTAACATGCCACAGTCACTTTGTCATTAACATATGCAACAGACAGTTTGCCTATTAAAATATGCCACCATTTGTCCATTAAATACACAGTTTGCCCATTAATATGCCACTGCCCACTAATATGCCAGCATTATTGTGCCATTAAGATGCCATAGCCAATTAGACCTTTAAGATGCCAGTATTATTGTACCATTCAGATGCCACAGCCAATTTGACCATTAATATGCCAGTATTATTGTACCATTCAGATGCCACAGCCAATTTTTTCATTAAGATGCCAGTAATATTGTGCTATTCAGATGCAAGTAATAGTGTACCATTAAGATGGAAGTAATAGTGTACCATTAAGATGCCAGTATTATTGTGCCATTTAGATGCCAGTAGTATGCCAACATCATAGCACCAGTATGATACTGACATCTGCTGTTTACTTATAAAATGCAAGTAACTGGGGATGGTGATCCTTGTTAAAACAAATATGCCAAAGTATCTGTCTTTGTCCAGTGGAAGTTAGGAGCATATTTAATAAGGGGACTTTTGATGTTTGCAGTTTGTAAATTAGGTTAATTAATCCAATTCAGCATACAATAGGTTCTATATTTGGTAAGTATAGCCCTCTATTACTAAACACATCTGTTTTTTTATGATGACATATTACAGACTCCCTTTAAAAAAAAAAAAGACTCCTGTCAACCAAGACAATGCTTATACTGGGAATGTAAAGAATAAAAAATGATTTATACATTGGGGTACATTTAATGGCTCCCGTTAAATACCACAAAAGTTTTAGTACTGCACGTTATTCCATTTGGAATAATGTGTGATTCAGTGGCAGCAGGGACCACAATAATACTGTGCGTTATAGCACAGGTATTGTAGCCCGGGAGGGGGTAAGAGCGATGACATGATGTCACTTTAACAGTTTATAATTAAAAAAAATTCTAGTAAACTCAGCACAGCAAATCTGTTAAGCAGTTTGTACATCAAATTGATACACATATTGGGCTGAAATAACATTTCCCCATAATAGAAACAAAATGCAACTTGAAGGTAAATTATTGGTTGGCAAGAGGCCTTAAAAATATACAATATATGGACAAAAGTATTGGGACACCTGCCCATAACACCAACAGGGACTTTTAGGATATTGCTTTCTAAATACATAGAAATTACTATGAACTTGGTCCCCCATTTGCAGCTATAACAACTTCCACTCTTCTGAAAGCCAAGAGGTCAGGCAGTGGCGTACCTACCACTGGTGCAGGGTCACTCCAGGGGCCCGGCCGCCCTGCGACCCCTGCACACAAAAAGAAAAAATGTGCGGGCAAACGGGGCAGCTGCCCAGGGCCCATTCATTCTTGGGGCCCAAGGCAGCTGCCCTGTGGGCCCCGCTACCTGTGTGACGGTCTCACACAGAGACAGTCAAATTCGGGCAGCAGCCGTGAGATCCGCAACAACTGGCAAATGGGCACATAACACTGGCAAATGGGCACATAACACTGGCAAATGGGCACATAATACTGGCAAATGGGCAAAATAACACTGGCAAATTATGGGCAGAACAACACTGGCAAATGGGCAAAATTGGCTGTGGCATATTGGCAATCGTGGCATAATGGGCAAATTGGCTGTGGCCAAATTGATACTGTGGCATGTTCTGTGGGGAAAAATAACATGTACTATGGGGTAAAAGGAACACTGTGGCATGTTCTGTGGGCAAACTAACGTGTACTATGGGGGAAAGTGACACTGTGGCATGTTCTGCAGGGGCAGTTCAGTGGGGGAAAGTGACACTGTGGTATGTTCTGGCGGGCAAATTTAAACTGCAGCATGCCAAATCGTGTGGGTGCAATATGAGTACAAGCCAAGTGCTGTGGGTACTGTATAGTGCTGTGTTAAGACCTTTAGGTGCAATGTGGGTGCAGGGAAACGTAATAAAAATAAGAAATTAACAATTTTTCAATAACATTTTCATTACATATGAAAATAGTTGAATATAATATCAAAAAGTTCATATAAGTATACATGCAGCTAGTTATATACATATATTTGGGGTCCACCTCAAGCTACTATGGCTATAAGGCTCAAAATATTTTAAAGTTTTTTTTTTTGTGTCCAGAAAAGTAATATTACTTTACTGAGAGGGTGGTGGGTGAGACGTTAATATATGAAGGAGTTTAAGCATGCATGGGATAAGCATAAGGCTATCATTGATATAAGAGAAGGCCAGGGACTAATGAAATTACCACTTTACTGAGAGGGTAGTGGATGCATAGGATACCCTTTCAGCAGAAGTGGTAGAGGTTAATACAGTGAAGGAGTGTAAGCATAAGGCTATTCTAGATATATGAGAGGGTAGTGGATACATGGAATAGTTTGCCAGCAGAAGTGGTAGAGGTTAATACAGTGAAGGAGTTTAAGCATGCATGGGATAGGTATAAGGCTATCCTAGATATAAGACAAGCGGAACAGTTGGGAGGCATGTAAGGGGTGGAATTGCATGGTTGGGTCGGGGGGCCCCAAGGCAATTTTTGCACCGGGGGCCCGGTGGTTTCTAGTTACGCCTCTGAGGTCAGGCACTGATGTTGGACGAGAAGTCCTGACTTGCAATCTCTGTTCCAGTTCATCCCAAAGATGTTCGATGGGATTGAAGTCTGGACTTCATGTCTTAATGGGCCTTGCATTGTGCTTTAGGGCACAGTCATGCTGGAATAGAAAAGTGCCTCCCCCACAATGTTCCCAGAATGTTGGAAGCATAGCATTGTCGAAAATGTCTTGGTATGCTGAAGCTAGGGTTGTCACCTGGCCGGTATTTTACTGGCAGGCCGGTAAAAAATTGGCATCAGGCCAATGTTAAGTCTATGGAGACAGTACCAAGGCCGGTAATTTTTTTGACGAAAAGGTGGCAACCTTAGCTGAAGCATTAGAATTTCCCTTTACTGGACATAAAGGTACCTAGACCAACCCCCAAAAAACAACCCCATACCCTTATCCCCCCCTCCAAAACCACCCAGACTGCCAAACAGTAAAGACTCAACAGAGCATGTTTCCACTACTCCAGAGTCCAATGGTAGCATACACCACTCGATCCTACGCTTGCCATTGTACTTGGTGATTTGCAGCTTGCATGCAGCTGTTCAGCCATGGAAACTTATTCTATGACGCTCTCTTACTGCGCCTGAAGCAATAACAGAATATGACACTTCCCCGCTATGATTATGATTAGTGTTGAGGGGGCTTTAGGCCTTGCCTCTTCATCATTTATCTATGTAGCTGCAAGTTGCTAAAAGGGCAGGGATCTGCAGCTCCTATGCAAGAACATAGGAGGTTCATTGCCCCATAAGCAGCACACCTTTAAAGCGCGATTACAGTAACCTGGCAAAACAGACTAACTGTCCAAAAATGAATTGTGTAAACACCTGTAAATTATATTGCGATTGCAGAACTCAACGGAATAATAAAAAGTGTATTGCAGCGACAGCGAGGTCTCATATTTCAAAAATATAGCACAGCAGGGAAACTTTGATGTACTTGAACGAGTGACGACTTCCTTTCAATTTACACCTCCCCTCTTGACTCACTCGTGCAACCAGTGGGAGTATTGAGCGCATGCGTCTCAACTTCACATAACCAAGATGGCGGCGCCCAGTAGGAAAACGTGATTCTTGCCTTGGAGCCAGGTGTTATAAGAAGGCGAGCATCATGTCGCGACTAATTGTGAAGAATCTACCGAACGGGGTATTTAATAGCATACACCTGACATTGATTTTGTTCTTGTTCATGTATCAGACATAGCCAACGAGGTGTAGTTATGCCCTTTCTCAGATTTTATCCATAGCTGGAACAGTTTATGTGTTAGCGTGCGATGTTGAACAGTTTGTTTTAACTATATTATATTAACTTTCTGTGCTCCTCATTCCCATTACTGATTTTTGATCCGTTCTATCGGGGTCACATAAAAGGGCTATGAACAATCCAGAGGCAGATTTGTGGTGACTAAAGCGCTGTTTTAGTTAGGAATTCATGTACCACCAGCGCTCTGTGGTCACCTAACTATGCATGTTGCTAAGGTTTTCCAGATCAGCTGTTTTTACTGGGTACATATTACTTTCTAATATGTGGATAATAGATTTCCAATGGGATTCGTTTGATGCGTACTACCTTGATTTATAAGAATTCTATATGTAGGCCTCATGAATATACACATTTGTACATTTTGGAAAGTGCAATCCATGTTCATCACAGGTAAATGATAACCAGAAAAAATATTATGTTTATTAATAAAGGGCTATAGGTACTAAAGGTAAAGCATGTTCTATGCACCACAACCGCAATCAACCTAATGTACAAACTGCTAATTTCAAAACGAAACGTGCTGCAAAGTTGTAAAAAAGTAACTAGAATTATTTTAAAAGTTGTGCATTGAGGATGCTGTTAAAACTGTTTGTGTCTAAATTCATGAAACATACAGTAACCAAAATAAGTATCAATACATATTTGGCTTATCAAAGTATGCTATTTATAAGAGTAACATTTGTCTTTGCCACCTTTCACTGCAAAATCAACTAATAGGATAGTAGATATGACACTTTAAGTGTGGGATTCAGCATTTCTGCACTGTAATGAATGGTTTAATATGTTATAAAAGGCTGCAAATTCAATTTTTCTTGAATAACTGAAAACATTCTCCAGTTCCTGTAATTTTTTTCTAAAATGACAATTCATTGCAGTTCTGTGTTATTGTATTGAAATATGTGATTGATGTCTATATTTTGGAATTCAAAAAGACATTTTTTTTTTTTTAGTGCTCTCAACACAAGTCCCCTTACACATTGTAGGAGATTGTCCGAACCATTCCCTGCAGAATATTGCTATACATGCCTTCATTTAGTAAAGTTCTGAAACTTCTATATTTCTTCCCCCAAATAAAAATCCACTAACCAATATCAAATGGATGCCATTAAATACAACACATGGATGGCTGTATATTCTCCACTGAGCCAAAACATGTTCTGAAAAGACACATTATTTGTGAAAATAAATAAGATTTGGTGGGGTTTTGTGTTCAGCTCAAAACAATTACATATAATAGATGAAATTAGAGGATGGTGTCCAGATTTTGCATCCATGCAGGATTTATTGGTGGTAATTGTGAGGGAGCAGTGGATCTGTGCTTACACCAACATCGATCAGATATGCAGCTCCCTCACAGTGTTTTGATGCAGAGACTTCTCAAATGATTCTCTGTATCACCAAAGCATGTGGGGGAGCTGAGCATAGTATCTGTGCAATTGTAAGCTCCACTCAGGGGCGGACCTAGAGCATTTTGCACCCGGGGTGGGTCCTGTATTGGTACCGGTGCTGAGAGGGATGTTTTGGCAGGAAAAAGGTTTATCTGTCACTAAGAGCAGGTAACTGGTAAATCTGGGAGCCAGATTACAGCACATATGCACACCTTCACAAAAACAGCCATGTCATACACAGACAGTCACAAGCTTGTTGTCCTGCTGAGTATCATGTCACATGTCATGTGACACCCAGTGCTCTGACTTTAAAGTGCAATGCATGAGGGACTGGAGCTGACAGTCTGTGCAACTGGCACAGACATTGCCCCTCACGCTGCACCCCACTGGTGACAAGCTCAGTTCTTTGCCCAATGGCACCCCTCTAATGAGTGGCACCCTGGCCGGACCACCATCCTCCTTCCCATTAGTCTGCATCTGGCTCCACCAAAGTAAGTAGATACCAGGGAGGACAGCAAATGATATAGAAGAAAAACTTTCTTCATTAACTGCTGCCACCTATGTTTTGGATGCTGGCTCCTAGTTATCAAAAGGTTTGTCAAGCCCTGTCATGGATGCTTGTATGCTAGCACCCTTGAGATATAAATTAAAAGCTAATGGCAACTAGAGAAAATATTGGCCATGAAATTGCCTTAATAAATTTAAAGTTGGCCTGGAACCACTTTTTTTTTTTTTTACAGTCTGGCTGGAAAATTACTGTCTGGGTAGCAACCCTGCAAGAAACCTCTAAAACACAATATCTGAATGAGATTTTATTATATGGAAAGTTATCTGTACATATCTGCATTTCACTAAATCTATATGTTCATCTGGTCTCTTGAGTTGAGCAATTTAATTCTGTTAGCCTCCATGCTATGGAGGACCTTGTTTTAAAATCAAGACACTTGATGGGCTGGTGTCAGGGTTTGTAGCTAGAAGCAGGGGGGCGCAACATTTTAAAGCTGTTCCGTGGTAGTCTGAGGTATATGAACAGATCCACTAATGCAGCAGCAAAGGCCCACAAAATCCCAGACGCAACGAACGAAAATATAAAACATAGCAAAAGTAAGAGGAGGAGACCAAGGAAGGTTCAAACGCAGTCAGCCGGCTTAAGGCAGGCTGCAGTGTGCACTCAGCCAATCACAGAGGTCTGTCAGTTTGATCTTAATGCAAGATTTCAAAATGGGAAGGAAGATCGCATATACAAGTATTCCACACTAACCCAGGAAATAACCTTTAATAATAATAACAAAGTGTTTAACCAGGAAACGTACATTCAGATTTTCTCTGGTTTCCAAGTAAGTCCTGTGAATGTTACTTTTGCCCAACATCGAAGGGATGTTGCATATTTAAAATGATTGTACAATCTATCTTCAGATTAAAGAAGATCGCTTCCGAGAGCTTTTTGAAGCCTTTGGCACTCTGACTGACTGTAGTCTGAAATACACCAAGGATGGCAAGTTTCGTAAGTTTGGATTCATTGGCTTTGGTTCAGAAGATGAAGCTAAAGCCGCTCTTAGCCATTTCAACAAGAGTTACATTGACACGTCTAGAGTCTCAGTGAGTATATTGTTATTATGAGACTATGTTATTTTGCTATGTATTAGTGCATGTCCCGATACTACTGAATCAGTCTTATTTTTTTCAAGGTGGAGATGTGTAAATCATTTGGTGATCCTAGCAAACCCAAAGCTTGGAGCAAGCACTCCCAGAAAGAAATCAACAATTCTAAATTGGAGCAGGGAGTAAAACAGAAACCTGCTGACACCAAGGAGGTAAGAGAAATAACATAAGAACATATTATAAATCAAATGATATATTTACTTTGTTATAGGGTGTCACACACAGGTGGTTATTCAATAAAAGGTGAACTGGAGTGAATTATAACCATCAGGTGTTAATGAGCTTAGCTGGTACAATGGGCTAGTTGGAGAATATACCAGCTCAGCTTTTGATGCCAACTTTTTTGCAGTTTACTTTTTAGTTAATAGACTCTCTTTGTGTTTTCAAAATATCCTTTTGAATAATATAACATAACTCGCCTTGCAACCTTTTTACCTTTTAAAACCTTGTATCTCTTCACAGACAAAGACAAAGAAGAAAACAGACTTGGAAGAAGTAAGTGAGAGACCATTTATAGTAGTTTACTGTTGTATTGTACTAAATGTAAGTGAAAAGTTGCTTTGTATAAGGGGCAGTTGTGGTGCAAAGTTCCACACGTAAACCAATCAGCAGGATGGCGTGGGATTCCAAGGTTATTGCACCACTTTTTGAACTTGCCCTATAAATATTTTTTTTTTTTTTTTTTTTTTTTATATATATAACCCTTCCACCAAAATTCCTACCCAATGCAGAAAAATTTTCTGGTGGGCTTGTTAAACTGCAATCTTTTTGTATTTTTGATATTTATTCACCCATATACAATATTCCCATAGGGAATGAGTGTTACACATAAGGCTCATTGTACATATCAGTATTATTTGAGTTCAGCATAGAGAACAAAAGGGCTGCTCTAGGTTGATGAAAAGGAAGTACATGTTTTTATTGTCCCCTGTAGCTGGAACGAGACCAAGACTTCAAGGAATTTCTCTCAGTTCATCAGAATAGAAACAACACAGCCACCTGGGCCAATGACACCCAGGACATTAAAGTCAAAGAGAAAAGCCGCGCAAAGGATGACTACCTGAACTTCGACTCAGAGTCAGAGCATGATACAGGTGACGAAGAAGGATCCGAGGAAGATAGCCCAGATCAGACAGGTATAGTAGTATTCTGTTTCAACATTTAGCAAATAAGGCTTAATTTTATTACTGATTTTAAATGGAAATGTAACCCATCTTGTTGATGCTAGGAGAAGATGGGGACGGAAAGCTTGCATTGCGGTCAGAAATTTCAGACATGGAATACCTTAAATCCAAGGTAGTAAAGGATACTGCCTCTCCGGAAGAAGAGGTAGAAGATACCCAACTCAGTGACAAAGAGGAGGAGGTGACACAGGAGAGATCTGACCAAAATACCAAAGGGACATCAGAAAAAAGCAGGCCAGCCAAAAAAGAGGTACATTGGAACACATAAACACATATTTGTATTGGATGTATAAAGGTTAAAGGCGCACTTATCTGCTTCTCTTTAAAACATATTTATTTTAAATAAGGACTAACTCTACAAGTTTTAATTAGACAGCAGCCCACTTATGTCTGATGAAAAAGGCATTTGGATGGTGCTACTAGCTCTGTTCTAAAGCAATTGTTTCTTTTCTGGAAGTCTCATATTTTCAGCCTACCAATTCCCAGAACTGAGGCGCTACTAAATGTCAGCCCTGTAGTCTTTGTTTCCTATTCATTTTGGGGATGGTAATTTTTTACAATAAACTAATATATTCCTTTTCTGTTTTGCAGAAGCCACCCGTTCAGAATGAACCTACAACTGCTTTTACTGTCAAACTGAGAGGTGCTCCATTCAATGTAACAGAAGTAGGTTTTATTAATGGCAAGAAGCGTGCCTCTTAAAAAAATATTAATCGTTCTACAAACAAATGAACATCTTTCCATGTTTCTTAAAGGAGCAGTTCCACCGATCTTATTTTATATATTTTGTACATGTGTTTAAAATAAGAACTTACTTTTACTTTAAAACAATTTACAGTTTATACATTTAGGGAAAAAGACTAATGAGTCTTTTGATGCGTGTAAGTTTACAGAGGAAGAGGTTTTACTTCAGCTGTCTAAAGTAAAGACAAATAAGTCGATGGGACCTGACAGGATACATCCAAAGTTATTAAAAGAACTTAGTGGTGTACTAGCAAAACCGTTAACAGATTTATTTAACCAATCATTGTTAACGGGAGTAGTTCCAGAAGATTGGAAATTAGCTAATGTTGTGCCCATTCACAAGAAAGGTAGTAGGGAGGAGGCGGGCAACTATAGACCAGTAAGTCTTACTTCAGTAGTGGGGAAAATAATGGAAACCTTGTTAAAGAATAGGATTGTTGAACATCTAAAGTCGTTTGGATTTCAAGATCAGAGACAGCATGGGTTTACTTCAGGGAGATCATGCCAAACTAATCTTATTGATTTTTTTGATTGGGTAACTAAAATAATAGATCAGGGTGGTGCAGTAGACATTGCTTACCTAGATTTCAGTAAGGCTTTTGACACTGTCACACATAGAAGGCTTATCAATAAACTTAAATCTTTGAGTTTGGATTTCAATATTGTTGAATGGATTAGACAATGGCTAAGTGACAGGCAACAGAGGGTTGTAGTCAATGGGGTATATTCGATGCAAGGTCTTGTTACTAGTGGGGTACCCCAGGGATCTGTTCTTGGACCCATTCTCTTTAATATTTTTATTAGCGATATTGCAGAAGGTCTTGTTGGCAAAGTATGTATTTTTGCTGATGATACAAAGATTTGCAGCAGGGTTGATATTCATGGAGGGATAAGCCAAATGGCAAATGATTTAGATAAACTAGAAAAATGGTCAGAGCAGAGGCAACTGGCATTTAATGTGGACAAGTGCAAGATTATGCACCTTGGGCGTAAAAACCCAAAAGCAGAATATAGACTATTTGGTACAGTCCTAACCTCAACATCTGAGGAAAGGGATTTATGAGTAATAATTTCAGAGGACTTGAAGGTAGGTAGGCAATGCAATAGAGTAGCAGGAAATGCTAGCAGAATGCTTGGTTGCATAGGGAGAGGTATTAGCAGTAGGAAGAGGGAAGTGCTCATGCCATTGTACAGAGCACTGGTGAGACCTCACTTGGAGTATTGTACGCAGTACTGGAGACCGTATCTCCAGAAGGATATTGATACTTTGGAGAGAGTTCAGAGAAGGGCTACTAAACTGGTTCATGGGTTGAAGGATAAAACTTACCAGGAAAGGTTAAAGCATCTTAACATGTATAGCTTGGAGGAAAGACGTAACAGGGGTGATATGATAGAAACATTTAAATACATAAAGGGAATCAACACAGTAAAGGAAGAGAGTATATTTAAAAGAAGAAAAACTACCACAACTAGAGGACATAGTCTTAAATTAGAGGGGCAACGATTTAAAAGTAATATCAGGAAGTATTACTTTACTGAGAGGGTAGTGGATGTATGGAATAGCCTTCCAGCAGAAGTGGTAGAGATAAACACAGTCAAGGATTTTAAGCATGCGTGGGATAGACACAAGGCTATCCTAGCTATAAGACCGGGAACGGGGGACTAATAAAAGTACTCAAAAAAAATAAATGGGCAGACTAGATGGACCGAATGGTTCTTATCTGCCGACACATTCTATGTTTCTATACTGGAAATAATTTTAGTGGAACTCTCAAGTCAACATCCAGTAAGGAAGGATTGGAGTGGTAGAACAAATATAGATTTTATTTGCAGATTTTAGTAGATGGGCAGCATTGAGGGAAAAAACGGATACTGTAAAACCCCCACTTTAAAACCTCCAGAAGTCTGTTAGGGAGTCCTGTATCACATGACATGAGAGCAATGATTGATTTGAGGCAGAACAAACTGCAACCACAGCTATAACCTGTTTGTAGTCCACATACCAGTCACTGAGAGAGAGCAGCTCCATTAAATGGTAGCCCTGTAATATTGCAAAGATTAATATATATTTACACAATACAAAATAGGAGCACATTTTTAAAAAGGTAGATGTCACACAGAAATTACATTTACCGTGTGTACACACTTTGTATCTTTTCTTTACTTAATTAAATACTTGTATTTCTTTCCAGAAAAATGTGCGAGAGTTCCTTTTGCCACTGAAGCCAGTCGCTATCCGAATAGTACGAAATACTCACGGCAATAAGACTGGTATGTTCGCGTATAGATTTTCTATGGGATGAACGTAAGGTCAGGACACTTTTAAGATGGTTTTGTTTGCTCCACCTAATATGATTTGTTCACAGCCTTGTGGACAGTGTTAATTTCATTGACTAAACATTTTTGTCAAAGATTTCGTCAACTGCATGTTTTCAGTTACTAAAACTAAACAATAACTAATTAAAAACTCAGTTAATAGGACTAAAACTATGACTTAAAATCCATTGCAAACTAAAAATGTTAGGGGAGATATTGCATTTATCTCTTTGGACTTCTGGTTATGGCTTTCATGGATCTCTGCCAAAGCTCGGTACCCTGACTCTATCTGCAGCTGGATTGGCTGAGACACAGGTTCCCTGTACATGTCTGCCACCTGGATGACAATGCATTGCAAACAGCAGAGGATTCCCCTCCCATCTACCTAGCAAGTTAACTTAACACTATGTAACAACCTTCTCAGATCTGTACCCTCCCACACTGCCGAAGATTAAGTCGACTAAAATCTACTGGAGATTTAGTTGACTGAAACAAAAACCATTCAGATGATTAAAATAGCCTGCTTACATGCAAACCAACATTTCTCCCAGTCATTACTATTTCTTATTTGTTGTGTCCAGGTTATATCTTTGTGGACTTTGTCAGTGAAGAGGAGGTACAGAAAGCTCTTAAAAGGAACAAGGATTATATGGGTGAGTATGCTGGTCTGGGAAAGTATTACTGCCAAAAAGAATTTAAACAAAAACCAAAGTGCTACCAAAATATTGTATGACCTTCCACTTCAAAAATATATAAAATCTTTTATACCAATCACAGGACCAGAACACAAAAGCTCCCACCAAAAAATAAAAAGCGTTTATATTTTTTATTTTTCATTGTTGATTTAAGACCTATATTTTGTTTTTGTCATGTGAGTTTATTTTATGAAATATTTTACTAAACAAGTGTCACTGGGTGCCTTCATCTTGTGAAATATAGTGTATTTGGGTGCCACCCCCCAGTCACATTACAGCACTAGTATCTCACTTTGGGGTAGGTGACACAGAATGCAGTCTAAGTCAGAATTCTGATGCATTGAATGGGAAGGTAATGTGACTATCACAATGGGGCAGAGTTATGATCCTGTTTTATCAGTCAATCTCCTCTCTTTGTGTTGGAAGCCAAGTAAAAAAAAAAAAGTTGTACACAGCCACCTAGTCCTGACCATTAGTAATACACAGGAGCCTGTAAGAGAGCAGGGGTGTATCTTATTACATCATCATGCAGGCTCTGCCCACAGTTGTAAAGGAAGATTTGTGAGAGTTTTGTATCATGGGTGAAATTCTCAAAATTGATGCTGGAGATAAACATCTAATCTTATTTTTACTTTTATATGCAA
Organism: Pelodytes ibericus; assembly: GCA_036172795.1. NCBI lineage: Eukaryota > Metazoa > Chordata > Amphibia > Anura > Pelodytidae > Pelodytes > Pelodytes ibericus. The sequence continues at coordinate 109,770,172 of CM069860.1, forward strand.
TTAATTCAAACCTAGAAAAAAACCCATTCATATGTCTTATATATGTGTTTGTTTTAAATGCACAGGTAATCTAGTTACATTTTATGTAAGTGGTAGTGTCCCTTAAAACCATTAAGGCTTGGGCCGCAGCTCCACTCTTGAAGTGCAAACATAGCAGCTTTATATTAACTAAATAAGATTATCTGACAACTCCAGGCATTTAAGTATAAATAGGACAAAAGAGACAGAGATCGACAATATAAAAGAAGGTTTCGTAAAAGCCAATCACACATGTAAAAATGTACATTGCTAAAAAATGGACGTATTTAATATTAAGCAAAATAAAATACAACTCCCAATAATATATTAAAAACCCAGTTTCATATTTGACAGAAATACAGATGATAAATCAGGGGCAATGATAGACAAATGCTACAGCCCTTGAATGCATGTACACTAATAAACATTAATAAATTCAAACTGAAATATGAGTAAAACCATCTCAAAATATTCCAGATGCAGTAATATTCATGGCCAGGCTAACAGTGATGCCAAAAAGGACTCCTTTTTGTATCTTCATCAGCTTTACAGAGAATATATCCACTTGTATATAACTAAGCCTAAATTATCTGTCCCTTTAAATTTCGCCCCATATGTCGTCTTTCCATCTAAAGCCATCTTTCCCTGGTAAAAGCCTCTGACAAACGTAATTGCCATGCACGCTGTTACCTGTCCATGTGTTTTTCAGGTGGGAGATACATTGAGGTTTTCCGAGATGAAAGACCAAAAACTCCTAAAGTCTCAGCTAATGTGCAGAATAGACCCTGGGAGCAGAAACAGAAAGATCCTGAGCAGCTGGAAGATGTGTCAGAGTCAGGGAGACTATTTGTCAGAAATCTGCCATATAGTTGCACTGAGGACCACCTAGAAAAACTCTTCTCTAAATATGGTAAGTTTTAATACAGAACAAGTCACAATCTGCTATGAGTCTATCATATGCTAGACAGCTTTGTCTCCTTTGAATGCACCACACAAAGCAGGCTGTGAAAATTAAAACACTCCAATAGTAGTCTAATTGCAGCTCTTATCATTCTGTCCATTATTATGGGATTTAAAATAAGTTATTAATGGAGGGGTATATAAAAGCCTTCAAAATAGTTTCCTTATTTACTAGGGCACATCATGACCGTATTCGGCAGAGGATGTAGTAAAAAAAATGTTTCACTCCCTTGACATGTGTAGAGTAACCACTATGAAAAAGCACTACCTTGAATGTGTACATTTTTTTTTTTTTACTAATAAAATTTTGTATAGTGAATGTGCAACTTTTTTTCCATGTTTTTGATTGAGTGCACATATACAGCAGTTGTCTTCTCTCTCCTGTTCCTGCACTATCATTCAGACAGACAGTTTAGTCACCTAATTTCTTTGCTTTTCAGGTCCTATCTCAGAAATCCATTTCCCCATTGACAGTTTAACCAAGAAGCCCAAGGGTTTTGCATTTGTTACTTTCCTCATCACAGAGCACGCAGTGAAAGCTTATGCAGAGGTGGACGGGCAAATCTTCCAGGTAAGTTGGTGGCTAGCCAAATATAAAAATTCTAAACTGTTGTCACAGTTTAACCCCTTGGCGACACAGGACGGACTAGGTCCTGTGTGCCGAGGCGTTAGTGACACAGGACGGACCTAGTCTGTCCTGTGTCAAAACGAGCACTGAAAGCGGAGTTTTTCCGCTTTCAGTGCTCTGATGGTATTGTAACGATGCTTCCGTGTGGAAGCATCGTACAATACTGAAAAAAATGCCCGTCGGCATTTCGGTCGCTCCGGAGAGCGATCGAAATGCCGGTTTTAAAGGCACAGAGCCTTTAAAACGAGGGCATTTCAAAAACGAGCATAGGAAGCGAATCTTTCGCGTCCTATGCTCAGAAAGTGTTTCTGATTGCCTCGCAAGTCGAGGCAATCAGGAACACAAAAAAAAATGCACGATCTTGGTCACTGAATGACCAAGATGGCGCTGCCCTACTAAGGGCATGAGCACAGGAGGCAGGAAGTACCTGCTTCCTGTGCTCTCTGGCTGTCACACGATTGCCTCTTCACAGAGGCAATCAGTGACTGCCAGGCACACTGACAGGCAGTGGGGATGTTCTGCTGAACATCCCCACTGACTGGTCAGATCAATATTAACCCTATATTGATCTGACCAGTTATGATCTGTCTCCTTCTCCTCACATTTTTTTTTTAGTGAGGGAGAGAGACAGATCAAAGTTCTAAAAGTAAGTAAAAGTTAAAAAAAACAATAAATACACAACACACAAAAAATAAAACAATAAAAATTTTTTTATTAAAGCAATTCCCTGCATTTAACCCCTTCCCTGCCACTGATCTTGCATAAGCAGTGATCTTGCACATCAGCGCATTTATTTTTGCTGTTTGTGCATTTTTTAGGGGTTAATTTTTTTTGTACTGAAATTTATTACAGTACTAAAATGGCTCTTCTAAGAGTTATTAACCCCTTCTTTGCCGTCGATCACTGCTTACGCAATGATATTGACGCCAAAGCAATTTTTATCTGTCTGCATATTTTTTTTTTTTTTTTTTTTTTTTTTTACACATACCCGCTAGCGGATTACATGTAAAGTAAAAATATTTGAGATTTTTTTTTTTTAAGCTGCCTGAGTGCATAGCGATCAGTAACAGCGAATTAGTGGCAAAGGCGGTTTGGTGATTTCTCAATTAAGCTCACCATTCGCCCTGGTCAGATCAAAATTGGTCGGATCAATATTCACAAATATTGATCTGCCTCCCTCTCCTCACTTACATTTTTGTGACGGAAAGAGACAGATCAGTATTAGTGATATAAAATAACATTTTATAAAATTGGCAGGTTTTATGAAAGTCTTTCACTGTGTATTAACCCCTTCCCTGCCATTCATCACTGTGTAAGCAGTAATCTTGCACAGCAACAGTATGTTTTGCTGTCTGCACTGTTTTATGGATTAATTTCTTTGTACTGTAATGTATTACAGTACTAGATAGGCACATATTAACCCCTTCTTTGCTCGAGATCACTGCTTACGCACTGATTCTGAGGCCGCGGACTCAGGGTTCGATTTTGACCCTATTCAGCTTTCTGATACATCATCTAGCGATGTATCGGTGGCTGCTGAGCCCTTGCCACAAGTAGTGATGGGGGTCTACCGATAAAAAAATATATGGTTTGGTGGCGGTAAATTACATTGGCTGGCTTCAAAGATATATCCCATAAAGGACACGGATGCAGGTTGACTACATGTCAAAATTCCAGGTTGGAATTGCGCACCCCCTAAATGTGGAATTTTAGACCCAATACAAACCAACAAACCTATGCATGGGGGGTATCCCTGTACTCAGGAGATGTTGCTGAACACATATTGAGGTGTTGGTTGGCAGTGGCAAATACCAGAATCTGAAAATTCCTGCCTGAACTACAATGTGTGTGGGGAAAAAATGACATCCCAACCCTTTGACATAGGTTGGTGGTAGAATTAGCACTTGGAAAGTGTTAAAATACCACAATTTTAAATACCCTAGGATGTCTAGTTTTCCAAAATATATGGTTTTATGGGGTAAAATACTTTGACAGGCTTCAAAAGTGTCCCAAATGGAACATGGGCGCAGGCTGACTACATGTCAAAATTCCAAGTTGGAAATGCACCCCCCCTAAACGTGGCCTTTTAGCGCCCAAATAATCTAACTAACCTACACATGGGTGGTATCCCTGTACTCAGGAGATGTTGCTGAACACATATTAAGGTGTTGTTTGGTACTGACACATAATAGGATCTGTGAATTCATGCCCGATGTACAATGAATGTGAAAAACAAATTACTATCCATAACATTGACATAGGCTGGTGGTAGAATTAGTGCATGAAAAGTGTTAAAATACTACCATTTGAAATACCCTAGGGTGTCTAGTTTTTAAAAATATATGGTTTTGTGGGATAGAATACACTTTTTGGCTTCAAAAATGTCCCAAATGGGACATGGGCGCAGGTTTTCTGCACGTCAGAATTCCAAGTTGGAAAACCAAAAAGCGCACCTCTCAAATGTGGCCTTTTAACCCCCAAATAACCTAACCAACCTATACATGGGGGTATCCCTGTACTCAGGAGATGTTGCTGAACACATATTGAGGTGTTGTTTGGCACTGACATATAACAGGATCTGTGAATTCATGCCCAAAGTACAATGTATGTGAAAAAAAATTACTACCCAAAACATTGACATAGGCTGGTAGTATAATTAGTGCGTGGAAAGTGTTAAAATACTACCATTTGAAATACCCTAGGGTGTCTAGTTTAAAAAAATATATGGTTTTGTGGGGTAGAATACACTTTCTGGCTTCAAAAATGTCTCAAATGGGACATGGGCACAAGTTTTCTGCATGTCAGAATTCCAAGTTGGAAAACCAAAATGCGCACCCCCTAAATGTGGCCTTTTAGCCCCAAAACAAACCAACAAACCTATGCATGGGTGGTATCCCTGTACTCAGGAGATGTTGCTGAACACATATTGAGGTGTTATTTGGAAATACCCCTTCACATTTTAAGGTAATGTTTACCTAAATTGCAATATATGTGAAAAATAAAAAAAAAAAGATTTTTTGCTGCAAACTTTGGCATAGATTGGTGGTAAAATGGCTACATGAAATGTGTCAAAATACCCCAAGTTAAATGCCCTGAGTGGTCTAGTTTTCAAAAATTATGTACATGTTGGGGGTCATTCATGGATTTAGTACAGAAATCAGTGTTACAATGTCACTATCGCTAATTTTGAAAGAAAGGATTTTAAAATAGCTTTGCACCACTTATAGTTCTGGCCCTGTAACATGAAGAATAAAAAAGCACAAAAACATAAAAACATGAGCTATTTCTGAACTCAGGACATATATTAGAAACTTTTTAGCAGTGTTTTTTTGTTGTCTCTTGTACATGAGTATACGATTTTTCAAATAAAAGTCATAAAAAAAATTTTTTTCAATTTTTTTGCCATATTTTATTATTTTTTTTACATCAAATTATATGTTATTATCAAAATAATGGTATCAAAAGAAAGCCCTTCTTATAACGATAAAAAACGATATATAGATTGTGCGGGTACACTAAATGAGACAGAAATAAATTACAGCAAAACACAAACACCTCAGAAATGTTAAAACAGCCCATGTCACCAAGCGTCGGACAAGCCAAAAAAGTCATGTCACTAAGGGGTTAAAAGACAACTAAACTTTGTTTTTGACACAGTGTTTTAGAACACTAAGTTAATAATTAACTTATTTATTTTTTTCTTATCTTACACATTTTTTCATTCATAGAGTCCCCAACTTCTGTTTGTGAGTCCCCCATTTAGTTTTATATCCATGAAGTTACCAACAGTTTCCTATGTTGAACAAGCTGTATTAAATTGAGTTCAGAGGATACTATTGCCATTACTGGTATTTGTTGGCTAAATTTTTGGGTTTACTTGCCAAAATAAAATTGCTAGTTGCATTTGTTTACATGGGCCAGAATGTGCTAAACTATTCTCTCTTCCTTACCCCCACCAGGGCAGGATGCTACACGTTCTTCCATCAGATGCTAAAAAAGATGAAGAGAGTGAAGCGGGAGCCAACTCCTCTGCATACAAAAAACAGAAATCCATAAAAGATAAGGCCAACAGTTCAAGGTAGTTAAAGCAAAGATCCATAGAGTTGAGCATCAGTTACTAAAAACCTTTTAGGTTTTTGTGAAGCAGCAATTCGCTGGATACTTTTTGTTGTATCCAAGTTGACCTAAGCTAAATCCACAAAAATTTCCCTTTGTAGGAACCCAAACTGCTATCTAAAGTCAAGCTTAGTTTTATTTTAGTAAGTGGAGTAATTCATGGTTAGCAGACTGTTGTTCATGACGTCACCACCAGGGGGCAGACAAATCTCAAAGTTTACAAATGGCATTGCATGCAATTTCTGCCCTCTGGTGTCACTGTCTGCACTTTTCCCTCGATATGGCAGACCTGACTTCTCTTCAGTTTGATAGACTAAGTTCACCCCCTGCTCTTTGCACACCTCCTTTGTCCAATGTGCATTGTTGTTCCATTGATCATTCAATGGATTTTGTATGACCCTCACATTACAGATTGAGGATCCGTTATCCAAAATGTTCAGTTATCCAAACATTTTTTCAGGTTGCCACAAGTTATTCCATATTCCACACACACCTATCAGAACGCAAGTGCATAACATTATATTCAGTGTCCAGCCCCCTTAAGCTGCGATATAGCCTTTCCATGCATGCACGTCCACAAAGAGTAATACAGTGGCACATGTGCAGGCCCGACTTGCCAACAGAAGGTTCCCAACGATACCTTACATCACAGTAAAAGTGATTTATTTTCTATATGCAGTATTTGCATTGATATTAATGTATTTCAGGCTTTAATTTATCTCATTAGTGAAAATTATCAGTTTTCCAAAATACCTCTGGTCCCAAGCATTTTGGAAAAAGGATCTTCAACCAGCACGTGAAAAGTCCATAGTTATTAATTGTATTACATCATTCATACCAGCTTACAGGATTGACACACAGATACACCACTTGGGAAGAGTGACGGTCGCTGGACCGCCTCCCTGAAGCATCAGTTTCACTAAATTATTTCTCCCGACTATGAGCTATCTTTTGGTACTTCTGAGAAGATAATATATATTGGTTTAGTTCCTTAAAATATATTATTTTTAATAGATATAAATAAATGTAATTATCTGTATATATTGGTGAAAGCTTCTTGTGCCCATGTTAAGTTTATGTAAGTACATAATAGGCTCCCAATTCATAGAGATTGCAACTCACAGTCCATCTCCACTAAGATTCCAAAGAATAGGTTCCTGTTACTAAAGCCCGCTCTTCCCCATCCCTCAACAGCTCTCACAATTGGAATACACTGTTTATGGGAACCAGCGCAGTGGCAGAGGTGATCGCCCAGAAATACAACACCAGCAAAAGTCAAGTGCTGGATCATGTGAGTGTCTATCTCTGTCCATTTGCATGGTGAGATTAATACAATTAAAGGCAGCAAGGCCTAAAAACATGAGTTCTGCAGATGTGTGAGAAATATATTCCCTGTATAATTGTATGTGTGCATGTATAAATGTTCATATGTTTGTATGTCCTGTAAAAGGGACCCTGCATGGTCTTTAAAATAACGGAAATATTGAATAAATTGGACTCGGGGTTTGGACACACCCCATATGCTTAGTGGCTATTGTGACTGAGGGTTAGAAAAAAGAGTGCTAGAGTATTCACATTGAAAGGTCTATATTAAATGTAATCTAGCATGCATCTTTGAGTTCATCACTATATATCTGTTTCTGCAGGAAGGGAAAGGCAGTATGGCGGTCAGAGTTGCATTAGGAGAGACACAACTGGTTCAAGATATGAGAACGTTCCTAATTGAAAATGGAGTCAGTCTGGATTCCTTCAGCCAGGTAAATGCCGTTCACAAAATGATTTTTTCCATAGGTCTAATCTCACACCAGAGACACATAGGTTTTTTTTTTTTTTTTTTTTTTTGCACTGTGGGAATATTTGCTCTGTTATTGGCAAATTTGTCAGTCTTGGTTATTACACTGATGCTCAGATTATAATTGTCTGCAAAAGCTGACATCTTGATTCTCTGGTGTTTTGCTGCCATCTGGCAGAATTTGGCATGGATTGATCCCTTGCTGCTCGTCCTTTTTTGATTTTTAGGCTGCAGGACCACGCAGTAAGACAGTGATTCTGGTAAAGAATCTCCCAGCAGGCACAAACGTGGCAGAACTACAGGAGGTGTTTGGACGATTTGGAGACTTGGGACGGGTGCTGCTGCCAGAAGGTGGAATTAGTGCCATTGTGGAATTCCTTGAACCTACTGAAGCAAAAAGGGCATTCAGTAAACTGGCATACACAAAGGTAATACCAGCCATAACCTATTGTCAAAACATACAGTGGTGTGTTACGGACATTTTCACACAAACCTTTGTATAAAACACCAGCTTTGACTGACCATCTTTCATGAAGACACCAGGTATCGCAGTAACTTTCTTTGTTTTTTTTAATGTATGTATGATCAGTAAATATATTTACGTTTAATCCCAGAATATTGAAAAGTGGAATATTGCACATTATACTAATTTGAGACATTCAACGTGTGGGATTAATATTATACAAGTAAGATTACTTATATTGGTCCATATGCTCTTTCTCTATCTCTATCATTACCTTTGTTGTGTTTAAGGGCTCTTTTTCTTATTGTTTTTCCTCTGTATATATGCATGGTTCTGCCTACATTATACGCCTTTAATTCATCTATAAATAAATATTTGCTCCCTCTGCACAGCCCCATATATGTGCTGGTATAAATGTGACAAATCTATTTTACTCTCCCATGCAGTTTCAGCATGTTCCTCTGTACCTGGAATGGGCGCCCATCAATGTTTTCAGCAGTCCTCCTGCTCAGAAGAAAACTGAAACACCAGTAGAGGAGAAACTAGAAAAGCAGGAAACAGGTGAGTGCCCGTGCAAAGAAGACAAGGCGACCGCCTAGTTGCCGACAGAGCAGGCAGCATTTTGTCTGTGCCCAGGTGCACAGACATTTTCCCATGCTCCCTAAGGCACTTTATGCGTGAATTCTGAGGTCAGGGGTATGTGACCTGCCATCAGACCATGCAGTTACCGCAAGAGGTAAGATGGCAGTGCATAGACACCATGCTCCATACCACTAGACACCAGGGGGTGGCTGGGGTAAGTTCTGGTTGTGTAGTGTGGCTGTTGGGATATGTCCTGGGTGTAGGGTGTGACTGATGGGGCACATCCTGACTGTGCAATGTGGGTGTTGGAGCAGGTCCTGGAGAATGTCTTGGTGCTGTAATGGGGAGTTCCTAAATTTAGTCATGTCTAGGGCAGAACAAAAGCAAATTACACCACTGGTAAGGATGGAAAATACATTTAACTAGTGTGATTTTTTTCTTATTTCTTTTTTCTTTCTGCCATCTTTAAATTTAAACATACTAACGGTTATGTCATGCAATTGCTGAAATCCTGATATTTCTTTGCTTCTGTTAAAATTCTGCTTTGTTTTTTTGCAGAGGATACGGAAAGTCAACCACAGGAGAACCAAAAATTGGAAGCAGACAATGAGGAGGAACAGGATGAAGAAGACGAGACACTTCCTGGTTGTACTTTATTTGTGAAAAACTTAAACTTTACTACCAGCGAGGAAACCCTTAAAGAGGTAACATTTACAGTTACATTCCCTGTAGTGTGAACTGGGGTTGTATAATGTTCACAAGGAAAATGAGAGACGTATCACTCTAAAACAAAAGGATGACTTTATATAACCATACTTTGTGGTGCAAATGAAGATGGTGATGTGACCTTGTTTTATTTATAAAGTGCCACTATGTTCCAACTTTTGGGTGTAGAATTTTTGAATATAGAAGACATAGGAATCCTCTTCATGGAAGGCGTTCAAGTGCATAACTCTCATTGTGAAACATTGCACCTAGAACTGTACAAAGCTTTTTTTAAGTTTTCATATTAATCTTTTACCTCTTATGGTCTGCTGTTTCTTAATTTATATTTGATCTACACCTTTCTATTATCTATATTCTTTTATTAAAACTATAAGTCTCAAAAAGGAATTGATTTGTGCTCCTCATGCTTGAATAACCTCTTCTGCCAACAGGCCTTCTCCAAGGTCGGGGCTGTGAAAAGCTGCAGTATTTCCAGAAAGAAGGACAAGACAGGTGTGAACAAGCCATTTATCTTTTTATTGGGCATTCCGTTACTACCCTTGCTTTTGAAAATGTTCTGTAAATATAATGCTTAATAGATAATGTCATTATGCAGTGAGTATCTTGCAGTGAGAGAGTTAAAGCATGCTGGGATATAACTGTTGTGATCTCTGCTTTTCTCAGGATCTCTTCTGTCTATGGGTTTTGGATTTGTGGAGTACAGGAAACCAGAAGAAGCACAGAAAGCGCTACGTCAGCTTCAGGTAGGTTTACAGAAGATTGTCATTGAAGAGTATACTATAACTAGACTGGCGTTACTGTGATTCAGGAAAAGGGCTAATGGGGAGAGTTAAGGATTTTTTTCTATATATTTTTTTTCTTTTGTTCACTGTACAGCCCTTTTGACATATATGTAGCATGTACATGCTCACTACTTCCTGTGTCTTCACAGGTTCATTCAATGAACCCAGTGGCCAACAAATATCAGGGCACTTCTTGCACATGTACATGCTAAGGGATGTTTTATTGATTTCACAATGACCGTCAAGCTCTAAAAGGAAGTTTAATCTTACTCTTGTTCAAATCAAATCAAGCACTGAAACACCTAAATACACTTTGTGGACGAGATTTGTCTTTAAATAATAAGAATCATTCATTTTTTCTGTCACTTTATCGGGTTTTAACAGTATACTTTACTGGAATAATGTGCTGCCAGGTTTAAGGTTGTCGCTGTGCATACATGAGTGCCAAGTACGGCTGTTCTACATATCCAGGACTGCTGGTTTTTGTATTTAGTGTGGACAACCAGAATGAAACTGTTGATGCCCAGAGAGGAATCCAAGGTTTGATTTTAGACACGGTTATCCCCATTTAAAGCAAGGGTGCACACATGCCTCTTTATGGGACTAAACAAAGAATATACATTTTTTCCAGAGAGCTAAATACACATATCTTGCTCTAAGCAAGTGTGAGAAGCGCACTTATAGCCTCTCCACTGGGAGAATGTTAATGGAATATACCGTGCTTCCTGTACAAACTAAAACCTAAGGAAATTCAAAGAACACTTGCCATGGACATTTGCCTGCTTGGTTATAAAAGGCGATCAGTCTTGGTCGGAGAGTCTTAAAAAGGCATTAAAAGAACTGACTCGGGAGGTCAAAGTTGTATGTGTGCGGTCATAGCCTGAATTTCTGGGATGTAGGAATTCATAACTGGAAGCCTCCGAAGAGAGAGAATACATTTCTGCAGAGTACGTTTAAACAAACTGGGTATGTTTGTAATTAAGCTGACCTTGTTTCTCCAAATTATTAACCCGTTAGTGGGCTGTCCCAGAGCTTTGCCAACAATATTAGTTTAATATTGTTCCTTAAAAATCTGCATTAAAGATTCAAGTAATATGTTATTTGAGTAAGACAGTTACCAATTGGGATTCTCAAATAATTTCATTGTAAAATATGATGTTGTCAGTGTCGGCCTGAGACTGAAGGGAAAGTCCTCCAAGTTCCTGTTTGGGCTGCAAGTGTGTAATGATATTGATTTTGATCTTGACTTGTTATTGTTAAGGTTCTTCTATGATTTGCATGAGCTTTCTTTTGTCCCCTTAGCATTGTACTGTGGATGGGCATCAGATGGAGATCAAACTTTCTGAAAGAGCAACCAGGTGAGTGTAGGTGGGATTACAGCCAGTAAGGACTGGGCAGGATTTTGAAAGCACCCTCGAGAAAGGAGTGCTTATTTTGACCAGAAGAGTATTTATTTTAAGTAAAAACTGTAGCAGATACAGTGTGTACCCTTCCTTTATTGGGCCTTTCCTTGTGTCTTTTTGTTGAAGTGGATTGTAATATATGAACTCTCTGGAATAGCAGAGGGCTCTAAAGAACAGGGATAAAAGCTGACTTTTCAGGGAATGCTGCAGAGTAGTAATAAACAGTTTTTAATAGGGTTTCTGAATTTTGGAATTGTGAAAAGGTAGAGACATTTAAGGGAAATGTTATGTTTTACGTTTCCAACAGACAGGTGACAACCACTGAGCGCAACAAGCAGATTTCGAAGAAGCAGCAAAGCTCCAAAATTCTTGTGCGCAACGTCCCCTTTCAGGCTACTGTTCGTGAAATTAGAGAGTTGTTCAGGTAAGTGGCAAGGATATTTCACTTGAACACTTTAATGTAACCTGTTGTGGTCAGCAGGGGGAGCTCTTGCACTGGGATGGTGCTGATTACAATAAGGCATTGTACAGTATGTGTTGGTGGCTTTCTGTTGCAAGATAGCACATAATGAATTCAAGCTGCTCAACAGAGATAGCTGTGTGTAATGTTACCCACAACGTGCTATGTGTAGCTTTTATGGTGTATGTTTGTGTGTTAATATACACAGCCTACAAGCTTGTATCCCACCGAGGTGTTTGATTGCATGACCTTTTCTCCTTTTTTTTTAATGTCACGATGTTTGGCAACAGGGCAGTGTTTCATGCCTTGCTATCTTTGTTGTTCTCTCAGTCCTGGGTGAACAGTGAAGACATATTGCACAACCTAAACACTCTCTAATGCTCTGAGAAGGGATTTTAGCCAGCCCCGGGAGAGAGGGATGATGGGACATATTCACTAGGGGCTAAAAGATTTAATGTCTCTGGCACTGTTGACTTTCCTAGTAAGTATAAAACATTCCGATGAGGATTTAATGCATCTTGCATTAGATTGGTTATTTCCATGTAACCGGATTACTGCCTGCAGTGAGATCCGTGGATGAAGGAGGGGTGAAAGATCCAGATATGTGGTTGGGGTGAATAGGTCTGCATAAACCTCTCTAAGATTTCAGACTATTGTGCAAAAAACGTAGTCTGTTTTGTTACTTTTCATAGACTGGTAGACCCAGTTTACATAACCAGCATTGTGTAGAGGCAAGTACAGTGGGACTTTCATGTCCTGGTGGTAATCTGCTCCGTATTTCCCCACAGCACTTTTGGTGAACTGAAAACCGTGCGCCTGCCTAGGAAAGTGGCTGGCACTGGCGCTCATCGTGGTTTTGGCTTTGTGGACTTTGTTACCAAACAAGATGCCAAGGTGAGTATAGGATTATATCACAACCATCCAACTTCCAAGGCCCACAGACCAACATTTACTAATCTGTAACCTGTGGTGAGCAAAACCTGATCTCTTTGTAGAATACTTTACCCATAACTCTAGCAACATTTCTTACCGTTTATGTAAGAGTGACAATGGGGGAATGTAAGTTAAAGTGATCACAAGGCCGTCTCCATATCCTTTCCTTGTAAATCTTTCCTGCATTACCCTTTTCCCACTACACGGTTACTAAATCATCTCAGTTTTCCCATAATTCTTTTTTTCTCCTTCTATAGCGGGAAGCTGGATCAGCCAGAGCAGAATCTCTACTGCAGTACTGGGCATGTTTAGCTGACTATAGCCTGCTAGAACTGCACAAAGAGGAACCAGAAATAGATTCCCATCTCCAGTTTCACCTCTCTGTTATATACAATTACCATCTCACTCTGATGCCATTTTTCTCTCTTCCAATTCACGGCATTACCTTTTCCAAATATGCTGCTACTACCCAGGTGTACCTTTCCGACATGTACACATTTTATCTGGCCCTGTACCTTTTTATTATGCTGCATTTACCCATTTTAGCATTCATTTTCTTCCTTGTCCACTGCTATTTTCCTCCAGACATGGTATCCTGTTTTCATCCTACCCCTCTTAAATAGCTGTTTTCACACTGCCTGTTTCCCAATTAACAAGTGATGCATCTGTGTAAATAAACAGGCGCAGGGGGGTGATGTTTAGATGCTATTTATATTGCACAAGATATTCCAATTACAGCCTCTTACTTTCTCACGTCTCGTAATATTTGGCACGGAATGTCTCTCGACTTGGCCCCCTCTTTTTTTTTTTTCTTTAGCTGTTATCCCACCTCAAGCAGGCATTGGCAACCTGTGCGACCTAGCAAACGAATAAATCTTTTACATGTAGGTGCTCAGGAATCAGGAAGCCGCAGTGGACTGGATAAAGCTTATTCACCCAGTCTGCCCTTTTTTTCTCTTTATTATGTTTTTGGTTTATCTGAAAAATAAACTCTCATATGGCAGCAAAACCGATTTTTTTTAAGAGCACCTTTTTCCAAACCTATATTGATGATACACATTTACACCATTTATTAATTGTACAGCTGTATTTACACTTAGGGATTTATTCATGGAAGAAGGAATTGCCTGGAATTGACAAGGGAATTTTAAACTTAAGGCTAAAAGGAGTTGGAAAAATGATCTAATTCAGTTTGTGTTCATGAATTCTTTTTATCCGTAGTTATGTGTGCCAAGTAAAGAAAGAACCCCATGAAAGTCAGTGGATATTCGTTATCACACTGATGGCGTAACCCAAAAAAGTTGAAGTTAAAAAAAAAAAAACCTTTACAAAAAAGGGCCTAATAGTGACATTTTAAATCATGTTAGACATTTCAATTATTATTGTAGCTGGCAAGCGAAGGCTTTATGTAGTCTCTCTCTGCTATTAATGTTTTTAAGCACAATACCCTATTCCATCATTGACCCAGCTATATATTTATTTTTCTAATATTCTCTATGGTTTTAACCCAATTCTCCTCTGCGGAGAACGTGTCCCATAATTTTAACCATCATTGGTTTTCTATAAACTGAAGGGTTTGTGACCAGATTGAATGGCCATCAAGCAAAACAGGTTTTGGAGGGAATTTCTGAAAGATGAACCAAAAGCTTTTTCTTCACCATCAGACCCAGAGAGCTATTTATTAAAAGATCATTTAATTTCACCAATTTAGTTCACCATTTTAAAGGGACAAACCTGGTGAGGAACTTTGTCCCTGCACAACGTATAGCTAAATTGGTGAGGTGAAATGATCATCTCACCTACAACTCACCTTTTAGTGAATAGCCCCTATAGTCTCTGTGTTGTATAAAATAGTTTTGCTTCTAGTCAATAAATTCCCCACTAGTTGTGCTGGTAATAAATCAGTCTCCTTGGTGAAATATGTCCCTCCATTTAGAGTTGGTAAGTCAGATTTCATAAGGGGAGAAATGTGCCAGAAAATGTACTGATAGTAAAGACTAGTAAATGCATAGGGGCTCTTGTAGAGCCTCATGATCATCTTCCAACTGTCCTTGTAAGAAATGGCCAAGGATCAAGTGGAGCCATCCAAATTATCCACTTTTACAGATCTCGTCTTCACTGCTGATTAAAATTACAAAGTTTAGGTCTGCATTTATAGGTCAGTGGGAACTCTGGAAGTCACTGAAGCAATCTACAAGGTCTACTCACTAAGGCAAAACACAATGGTCCCTTTCCTTGTCCAATTCTCATAATGAAAAGGTTAAAGTGTGTATAGCCCCATTCAGTGCCATCTGCTTAATTATTTAAATACTTGGCATTCACATGGATCCACTACCATTTGTTCAGGCATAAAATGTATCCATGTAATACTTTTAATGTTGTATGTGAACACGTATGGTTCAGAACTGTGTGTTACCACTGCCCAATTGCTGACTAGGTCCATGTTTGTTCGTTCTTACAGAGAGCATTTAATGCTCTGTGTCATAGTACCCATCTGTATGGACGAAGACTTGTCTTGGAGTGGGCAGATACTGAGGAAAGCCTGGAGACACTGCGGAGGAAAACAGCAGAAAATTATCATGGTAAGCAGGGGGAAAATGATGTAACGTGTCTAACTGTCCACCAAACATACCATGTAAATCAAATAATTTATTGTAAGATGCTCTAATTCCATGTAAAATTAAGGGGATATGTTATTTATAAACATTAACTTTATTTATCAAAACTATCTATAACTTAGTTGTATTTGTTTCCTAGAAATTGAATTTTGAGATAAATTTTGACCTCTCAAGAGCAGAGTTTACTGGCATGCATAAACGGTTCGCTCCCTTCACCCTCCTAAGGCTCAGGAGCCAATCATCTTACTCCAGACTAGATGATAGAGTGGTGGTGGGGCAATCTGTAGGGTTTCTGCTGCGAAAGGGGAATTGAGTAGATTACAGTCAGTCTGTAGAGTTTCTGCTGAAATAAGTTATTGATTGGTGGGTGGGCAGAGAGGCAGGCAGTTTGTAGGGTCTCTGCTATTATGGGGTATTGAGTAGTGGCTGCTTAGTCTGTAAGGTTACTGCTGTGAAGGGGCATCAAGTACGGGGGAGACAGTCTGCATATGATCATGTGAGATGATCCCTTCCCCTCCTAAGGATCAGCAGCCAATCATCTTACTCCAGACTAGATGATAGAGTGGTGGCGGGGCAGTCTTTAGGGTTTCTGCTGTGAAAGGGAAATTGAGTAAGGCAGTAGATCTGTAGCATCTCTGCTGTGACAGGGTATTGAGTGGTGGGTGGGCAGAGAGGCAGGCATTCTATAGGGTCTCTGCTGTGAAATGTATTGAGTAGGGGACAGGCAATCTGTAGGGTCTCTAGTGTGTAGGGGCATACAGTACGGGGCAGATGATCATGTGAGTAGCTCTGAGTGGTATTGGCTGAGGAATCTAATCCTCCGGCAGTGCTCTAATGCCGCTAAGAGATCCCCAGTGAACTACGACAGTGTTAAAATCCACACTTAACGATAGAAAGTAATGATCAGCGTGATGTTACACAACACTTCATTACATGTACAAATGCCATCTCCTCTATCATGCTCAGTGGCTAGCGGGCTCTCCTCTAACTTGCTCAGCAGTTACATTTATATAGTTGTGCTGCACTCCAGTACGCATGTGCACATTTATCCCACGGCCATATTGCATATGAAATCAGGATCAGACAGCAAGCTGAACCACAGATCTTGGCTACAAACTCATCAGGGCAAATTGGGATTTACTATTGGAGATAATACTGACCCCTCACATCATCTATGGAGTCACCATGGTAAAGTCGGAGGGACAGGGGACACAATTCATGCTATCTATACCTAAATTAATTACATTCGGCATATAATACTGAGTTCAATCACATTATACGTTGACTTAAGACAATAATGGATTTGGGATAGATGCTATAGTTTGATGAAAAAAAATTATATGCTGACTTCATGTTTGTAAACATACAAAAAACATATTGTTTCACTTTAAGTGAAAAGGAATTCAGTTCAATCCTTTATAGATAAACTTTTATTGCTCTGTAATCATGCCCTCAATCCCCCTTCAATTAAAAGTACAGTCTGGAGTTCTTTATGTTAGGTGGTTTGTATAGGCTTGGACAACACAAAAAGAACTGAGAAGGTAGTCAACTCTGTCTGCTTGACATAAACGAATACATATCAAGATTCGTAAAAATATTTGAGAATGTAAAAATTGTGTTCCTTGACAACTCCATATTCATAAGCCTGAGGGAGAATTAGAGGGCACTGACAATTTTATTGTTTTGAGTAAAAATATACCCGCTGTATATATCCTATCATAATAACCATTTTGTTAAGGACATAATGCAACCGATAGCAGAACGTTTTGGACAGCCTTGCAGCATTTCACATTCATTGCAGTGGCTCACAGTTTAAATTTTTACCTGAATATTTTGCCCTAAAATTAGCTTTTTTATGAAACTATAATATCATGAAATGCATTTGCTTGCCTTTCACACTTTTTTCTTACCTCTTCATACACCTTTTTCCTTCTTAACTGCTCGATATTCTCACCTTTTCCCGCTTTCCTTATTTCTACCCCTATCATTGTTTCTATTTGCCTTTTTTTATTTATCTGCTCCCCCCCCCCCCCCCCCCATTTGCCTTTATTTCCTATTTTCACTCTCCTTTTATGCCATCCTCACTTTTGGTGCTTTTATCCTTCTTCTGCTTCATCTGTACCCTCCTTCCCTCCTCCTTCTAATTTCTCTGTCAGCAACTGTGTCTCCTAGCAGGTTAATTAGTATTGACTAGTTTTCTGCATTCTGTAAACATGTCAGTCAGTTGGGGCCTCCCACTTCATCCTCAAAGGAAGGAACATCCCAAGAGAAGGCGGCAGGGCAACAGTGAGAAATAATCCAGGGGATTTGGGGAATATTCGTGTTCCATTCACAGAACAAATCACCCTCCAATCTAGAACGCATGCAATCTGTATCGGGTTATTTTCACTAGTCAGTCATTTCTGACGGAGCACAAGGTGTTTTTTTTTTTTTATAAATACATTTTGTATTCCTTTACCATGCTGGTTCATGAGAATATAATAAAAATAAAATTTTATTTTTTCTTATAATTAAACCTTTCTTAATTTAGGTAGAGATAAGAATAGGTTAATGAGACATGCTCAGTCTACAATTGTTATTGTATACGTATAAATCTGTTTTGCACACTGCCTTTTCGCTTGTTTGCCTAAATATCCCCGTATTGTTCTGTCTGCCATTGTCCCATGTTTATTTCTCTACATCTTCATTATACAGGATCCCCCAAAAAGAAGAAGAAGGTTGCTGAGGTGATGGAAGACTTCATGGAAAGCCTGGAGCCAGATAAAGCCAATGACTAGGGTAGGATATCTTCATTCAAAAGCAGATCTGTGGGTGCAGCTGGCAAAGGCTGAGACAATCCTGTATGACATGTAGAAAGGCTGGCACTATTACTGCGTCGCTGTTCTCCATCCTGTATGTCTGTAGACTCTCCGGCAGGGAGAAGGCCAGTCTAGCAGCTTCATTCCAGATTGTTGTTGCTTGTTTGCATGCTAAAGGTTTGGGATGTGTCAATCAAACTACATAAATCAGTACAATGGATGTAATATAGATGTTAATCAGTATACAATTAGATTGTCATACTGTAAGTGCCAGATTATTTTTTTTATTGAGTGCCAGTGTACTGCAGGTCTCTCTTACACATAAAAACGTATTAACTTGGTGTATTTTCGTTTGTATCTTGGTTTTAATTTAAAAAAACAAAAAAAAAACAATGTGTCCCTAAATACCTCTTTAAATAATTGTAGCAGCCATTATGGCAAGAGATTCATCTTACTATTTATAATATATCTCATGGAGGAAAATACTGAAGGAGGGGGATGTTGTTTAGACCATGTGTTAGAGATATTTGGATGACATGTTGGGGACTATTATTAATGGACACAGTTTAGCTAAGAATCTTGTTGCAGGTTATTGGCAAAAGTGTGACTTGTTTCACTACACTGTTAGGGTTTTGCTCTATACAAATTGATAACTGTATTGCATAAAAAATTGAATATTTTATCTAAAAATAAAAAAACTTGCTACTTTTTAACTTTTTTATTTTATGTTTGTTAGAATTGGCAATAGTACTGTCAAAATACACTTTTTTCTGGCTTTTTTCCCATGGATTTGTATTCATAAAAGAGGCATTCCAGCACCTCTCCAGAGACGATAAGAGAGATCCCATATGGATGCATGTAGAGGACCATGTACTATGTGAGCATTGCTCACATGCATCGCTGTAGAAGATTATAGCGCATGGTCGGTGCTACTGCCATTATTTTTTTTTTTTTTAATTATTTTTTTTGTAACATATCTACGACAACTGAAGTATGGTGGCCATAAATAAAATGATTAAGTATAACAAATACGGTACTTCTCAATATATATACTGCATGAAAACCATTCCCATTCATTATTTTCAAGGCTCTGATCAAGTGCAGATTTGAGGGTACAGCTGTATGCTCAGAATCTTCAGCTTGAAAATGCAAAAAAAAAAAAGTCTAGTATGCATACTGCAAATGCCACAAAATAAATAAAAAATATAATTTTTGTGCTTGGAGTGGACCTTTTAAATGAATGAAAAGTATATAAGTATACAATCTTTTGTATTTTATTTAAATGGAGCATTTTTAAATTGTTTGTGTGTTTATTCTCCCTGCATTTACATGTGCATATATCTATGTGTATACACATATATGCTGACAGGTGGTATGTGAGTGTATTGTGCAGGTAGTTAGAAGGCTCTAGGCTGGGACAGATGAGGTAGGATGGTGCCCCCCTCCCTACCTCCTGGGCACCGTGTGATTGACACTTACAAATGACCCAGCTGAGCGCGCAGCACTGTGACCGAGCCGCTCCTCCCAGACTGCCAGCGTTTTGTCATCTCATTACCAGCCGTCCCCTGATTCCACTCAGCCGAGAGAACCTTTAATACCAGCAATCTCTGTGTAACACTGTGGCCAGATGGGCTCCTCTCCCCCTTCTCTCCATCTATTGCCTCCCTCCTTTGGATCCCCTGTCTCTCCTTCTCGATCTCCTCTAGCCTTAAAATCTCAGCCCCTTCTTTTCCTCAAAGCCTTTTTCTTCAGGATTCTCTCTCCTTTGTTCATCTAGATAACCCCCCACTTTTCTGGATTAACTCTTTCCTTAGTAATTGTCTTCAATCTTCTTAATTTATTTTATCTTTCCTTGGTTTCATTGATTTACTATTACAGGCAGTTTTCAATGTCACACTACTACCATGTTTTCCAGCCATCCTGTTGTGGCCTGGAAATCCTCTCTCCCATGTTTCATCTGAATACTTTTCCATTTCTTATTGTCTTTTACAACACTACGTGCCCAATCTTTAGCTTCTTAATCCCCTCTTCTTCTACTATAAGCGATTTTACATGCACTGGCCATTTGTATAACATAGACACTAATGGAAACATTTTATGGGTATTTATCTGTTCATGTAAAAAAAATACTATGACTGTTTCCCTATTTCCCAGAAGTATTATGACGCAAGTGTAAATTACAGTTGTATGCGTAGCAGGCAGTAAGGGTTATTTTTATTTATTTTTTCCATATTTTCTGCTTGTAACAAATATTTCCCTCTCATTTTTGTGCCACACAGGTTCTATTCAATTCCGACTTTGTTGTTTGACACACTGCACGTGTCAATGTTTTTATGAGCTGACTCTGGGATTTATCTGAGAATATTACAGCCAGAGTACTGGAGACTGAAGAACAACCAGAGGCCGGTGGACTATTTTATATTGTAAACTACAAGACTGAATTAGTCATTGGCTTAAAGACTAGAATTTTTAAGACAACCCACTGCAACAAGTAAATGTTGGTGCATGATTACCAAGACCAGCATACAGTGGGTGGACAAAATAATGGAAACCTCTAGGAATTTTGAGTAACTTATATACTCATAAGGAGTAGGGCCTCCTGATTGCCTTTGGATCAGCTTCAGTCCTTCATGAAATGCTATCATACAATCCCTGAACTGTGTTTTGTGTGATATTATAGCAAAGTATCCCTTAAATATGCAGGGATATGGTGAGTGAGGAGACAAGGGAAAGTATTTTACTTCAGCCTGGTGTCTGTGAAATCTCTCAAGTTTGATTAGTAGTTCATATAGAGAGATTATCATCCTGAAATACAGGAACATTTTGTGTTTGCATCATGTGGTGTACTTCATCCTGTAAAAGAGCCTCATATTCTTTTGCTGTTCTACAACTATGCAAAACAATCAACTAATCATCATCAGACTCCCACAAGATGGCTGCCCATACTGCTGTGGACCCCCACCACCAGCAGACATTGTTCGTTGACGGCATGCATCCTTTGGTTTTCTCCAAACCTGGCCAGATGTAGGAAATAAAACATGACCATACTGATTTTTATTTTTCGTTTTCTTCATTGGTCAGAGATCTAGGTTGTGTACTCCTTCCACTAAATGTCTTTGGGTGTTGAATACAAGTAGTTTCTGAATGGAAGGCATGACAGGTTTGTGAATTGAACCCATACAGACTGTTGATACTGGGTCATAATTACACAAATGCAATTTTTTGTAGATGTTTGGTAGTACTTTTCTAACATTTAGCAACACTTTTGTTACATTTCTAGCTGTAGTTGCTGGTCTGCACCAGTCATTTGGCTTCTTTGGAACTCTGTTCGTTGCTTTGAAAACTCTCCTATCAAAGTGCTAATTGCCAGACCCTGCCTTAGCAATTTATGACTCACCTTTGCATCTGCACTTGTAATCATGGTTTAGTTACTTCTAATTAAGTCTTTTTGTAGGAGTTGTTCCTATTATTTTGTTCACCCACTCCACTGTATATTACCAGAATAAATGTATTTTACAGAACTATTTGGTGTAAAACCACAGAAATAAATGAATAATGTGACCAAGGAATTTTGATGTGGCAAAATTGGCAATTTGGATAGACTTGCTATGTTTAACCAAAGTGAGCCATTACATAGCAAGTGAAATTTGGGACCTTATGGACAGCTCTGCCTAGAGATATAACATCTTTCTAACATACAGTGAAAGAAGCATGTGTCCTATAAATCATATTTAAACCAAAGAGTGAAACCCAAGGGGGCAGTTATAAGGTCTGCTTGTTTAATTAAAAGTCCTATTCTCTATATTTATGGCCCTATTTCAGTTAACTAATCAAAGCCAGAGCGGGAAATTTGTTGGGAAGGTGGCTATGTATGCTGAATGTGGGTGGGGGTGTTGGATCAGGCAAAGGTTTATGGAGTAAGATGGACTACTGGAGACAGCACAAACTGAAAGGGAAGAGAGGACATAAACAACACTGTTTTTATCAACTCTTACAAAATTTAAGCGTAGCCTTGCAGTAAATGTATACTCCATGGCTATAATCCATAACATGTAGAATGGTCATCAGTATTTACCAAGTGCAGCCCTGAATCAAACAGTGAGGCAGTCATACTAGATATAAGGGTCTGTTCAGTGACCTGAGTTAATTCATCTCAGGTCATTGAATAGCATACACTGCAATAGAAAAATGAGTTAAATAGCAATGATAAATTATATTTTGAAATGCACCTTGATAGGGTTATAAAACCAGTATGGAAATAGTTATTAAATAACAATTACAGCTATTCACAAAAAGTGAGGTGCTGGCGAATTGAAGTGAGATAAATGGTGAAAGAGTTGGAGCAGTGCAGGGAAAAGGTGATCAGGCCTAGTCAAAAACCTATGGAAAAGAGTGTTTATAGTAATGTGAAAAGGGAGCCATAATGTAACAACTATAAACATAAGTTGTGTAAGCTAAAGAGTAGGAAATGCTTTATGAAAATATGGGATAATTACAACATTGGAGATAGTGGAATGGGAAAAGGTGATCATTAAAGTTGTGTAGAAGGGAGAGAATGCAGTGAGGGTAACTACATGGAAAATGTTACTTAAAGAAAGATGTGGTTGAAGTAAGACATTTGGGGAATATAATGCTTTAGTAAGTGACATTAGAGTGAAGAAAAGGTTGGTGCTTTTTTTATGACCAGATCATTTACTTCCTGTTGTAGCTGAAGGATTAAAACAAGACGAGAGAGAGTATTGCTCCTCGTGATATAATCTGTGTTTTTGGATGAAGTTGTGCTTTGTGTGAGTGAAGAAAGGTAGCATGCACACAGTCTGTTCAATGTAACTGTGCTCCATTTTTACCTGTAAGACTAGCTGCTAAGGGTTAATCCCTGGGTTGGGGGCAGTGTGAAGATGTTAACACAATGTGACATTTGTGAAATTGAGCCCCGGCGTTGCTACGGAGACAGCCGGACCGCCATGCTGCTTGATGAGATGTTAAATGGTTTTGGCCTCCTGTCAGTGCGCAGCCTTCCCCTGGGGGGGGGGGGGGCAAGGGACCTTTCACTCCTTCCAAACTCATCCAAAACCAGGCAAAAGGTGAAGTCCAGCTGGGAGATGGTGTATTCTACAGAGTCCACCTGCTGCACATTCACCTCATCACAGTATCATCCTATTATGCTATTCATGCACCAACATGCATATCTGTATGGTCATTTGCTTTGTTATTCCTTATTTCCTTGCATATAGAGCTCTGCTCCCACTTTATAAAACAGCCCAATTATAGTTATCCACTCCATACTGTCTGACAATATTGGATCATATTTTTGTTTTAATACGCTCCTTTATCCCATTGTCTACTAGTGTTATCCATTCACTTACCCAAACATAACTTATATTGTCATATCATATGATATGGTGATTACACACAATCCTACCACTGTTATGTTACCTTGCATGGTTATGCCTGTGGTTGCCAACACTTCTGGCAGGTTTGTTACATGTAATAGTTGGAATATAACTCTGTTGTGTCTATCGCCTATACAACTCCTGTAAAGAACACCCACATACATATTTCTTACTACATTTTCCTTAGTCTCTGAAACTTGGCTAAGCCAATAACAACTGTACTGTTATTTCCTAATCTATCCCAGCAGATTTCCAAACCTAGACTACCTTTTATTAGTTCATATGCTACACTATGTATATTACACATTCCTGTATCTTAATTAAAAATGATAAGGTGCTACTGTGGGAGAATGCGTTCTGTGAAACCTCACGCAACTGCTTAGCCTTTCAAATACTTTGCGTTGCAAATCACCTGGCATTCAGCTGCTTCCCTCTGGCACTTAAAGGGTCATTCTTAAAACTCCCAGCATTACCTTCAGCGATGCCCATTGCAATCCCGTTCTATTATACCCAAGACCCTTTGAAATTCAAATAATCTACAATATACAATGTAGTGTTTTCTGCTACTGTGTAGGATACAGTGGGTTGTTTTTTTTTTTTCATGTATAGAGCAAAGCTAGATTAACCACTTTATGTATCTCATGCGACGGGGTAACTCCAAATTTTGGAACTTCAGATTGATTACACTTCTCTTATAAATTTAGGAAGGATGAAAAGTAAGGAGTTAACTAAACACCATGCAACAATGTGTATTAAGTCTTGCATTGTGTGTGTGTGTGTGTGTGTGTATATATATATATATATATATATATATATGTATGTATGTATGTATAAATGTATGCATGTGTGTATGTAGATATAGATATATATATATATATAAAATCACACATATATTTCCTACATTCCTGAATGCTATTTATTACCAGTTCAGGGAGGGTGTGCAGTGAAGAGTTAAGGTGTAAGTGGAACCAACTTGAAGTTCTTACATTTTCTTCCTTTGCATACCAAGTCCATTGGGCTGGTGGGTAAATCGAACGGTGGTTGCTAATTATAGATAATTAATACCAGATTTAGAGTATGGTAATGCACACACCTGACTTGAAAAAAAAATTGCCTTATAACCTCAACAGAACTTGTGTATTTGTCTGCATGTGTATATTTTAACCAAGGACCTGCTGGAACTTTACACAAATCATCCAAGTGCCATTACAGATTTGTTCTGCATGTTACCATATCATATTACAATGCCTTTCTGTTCCACTCTGTATTATTAAATAGGTTATAATTTACCCCCTGCAATATATTTACCCAACATCTGCAACCTCACTGATTCCAGTTAACCCCTTTTACTGAAAGTGTTGCATTCTCGTCTGCCAGTACTCCCATCACCCAGCTGCATTAATAATTTTTTTTCTCTTGCTCAGTAGCTGTCCCTTTAAAATCCAAATCCTAGTGTAGAATAAAAATCGCAATAACCATATGCAAATGTGGTGAGCGGAACGCAGCGTGTAAATCAGAGGAGAGAAGAGCCAGGAGCAATGGGGAGCGAGAGAGAGAGGGAGGGGGGTGACCTGGGGTTAATCAGTTTTACTGCTCAGTGAGAGAAAGCTGAGCGAGGGAAAGGGGGGGGTGGATGAGAGATGGAAAGGCAGGGGGAAGAAAGGAGAAATGAAAGCGGATAGAAAAAAAAATAAGGAAACAAGTGGAAACAGGAAATAATTTGTGTAGAAAAATAGGAAACTGGGAGGATAGATCTAAAATAAGATATGGGAATATGGAAAGAAATGCCAGGGAGATTATAAATAAAATGAATGTGTTAAAATAGAGAAATACAAAGAAAAGACTTAACAAACAGCATTTAAAAAGATGAGCATGGAGGGGTAAGGAAAATGTAAAGATAATAAAACATAAGGTGTTAGAGAGGAATAGTTAATTGTTAGGAAAAGGAATGTGACTAGACAAATAGTGAAAAGTTGGTTCAGACGGAAAATAAAGATGATGTGGAATTCCTAATCCCAGATTTAGTAAGGCAGTCATAAAACCCTTTCACTTCTTTATTATTTTGGTTTGGCACAGGGCAGACTGAGCACTTTAGCCCATCTGTGATTAATGTACAGGTAAGTATTGTTTCTTGGCTTTGAAAATACAGCTAGGAGACAGGTTGTACAGACTATGCTACTCATCAGCAAACACATGGTATTCAGTCAATAAAATTTGTTATGTACAAAACTAACTACTATTTGATATTTTACTACTAAAGCCCAGGTGCACAGCTGCAGTAGTAACAGGAAAAAAAAATATGTGTATAAAGGCGCTCTTCATTAGAAGAAAAGAAAATATGGGTGAAAAAAGGATATTAAGAACATATATGGAAGGTGGAAAGAATTGTATTTCGTTAACATTGCCCCTTATTCAGAAAATGAGAGATATATATACACAATATAAACAAGAAGAAAGGAAACAATAACAAATACAATAAAACTGTGGAGTAGAATAGCCTCCCACCCACACCAAAAAAGAAAACATGAAGAAGTGGACAGTGATAGAAGACATGAAAAAAACATTTATGTACAGTATAAGGAACAAAATTCCTAAATATACTGCACACCACAAAACAAATACTGCTTGTGTTATATAAAATAACATGTTTAACAAGGACCTGGTTGTCAAAACATTGCCAGAATAGTGTTTAGAAAATAGTGTTTTACATGGTTATAGCAGAATTACAGAGAAAATTGTCACCTAAACAATTCATACTGCGAATGTGGAGAATTTCCCAAAAATGTATACATTGAGAGAATTTCTTTTAACTGTGTCAGCGGTGTCTCCTCTTTATGACATCACATTGTGAAAATTGAAAATAGTTTGTTTGCTGCAAGGTTGTAAAACAGGAGACAGCCCATACACATATAATATAGATTTCCTCTTAATTCATGCTTTTGTGTGCAGTTATGCTATGACGTTAAGATCATTTCCCAGCATTTCTCTAAATTTGCAGGATGAACACTGTTTAGGTGACAGAGTTGAATCAATAAGCTCCAAATATTAATGCTCTCAACAGTATGCTCAAGTGGCTCACATTCATTTGACTATGTTCTGAATGATTTTAGGGCAGACGTTCAGCTCAAATCTGATGTGTTCGCTAAAAGATGCATCATCCAAGTAGCTGGCCATATGTTGAATGTGAATTGACTTATAAACCAAAGGAACGGACTTTATAGGGATTCCATCACCAAACTATTGGAATAACAATATTATGTATACATTACTATTGCAGAATTGCTTAAATGTGTCTTTGCGAATATGACATAGCCGTATGGCACTATATGCAGATTCACTGTATAAATATAATTAGCATACCATGCCACAAGAATGATGTCATGAGACATTTTTATTTTAAACGACAACGGTCATGTCGTAAGTGACTTTTTCTGAAATAACTGAATAAGGCTGCAGGAAGAAATTGTATACTTGGAGATCT
This sequence comes from Pelodytes ibericus, assembly GCA_036172795.1. Lineage (NCBI taxonomy): Eukaryota > Metazoa > Chordata > Amphibia > Anura > Pelodytidae > Pelodytes > Pelodytes ibericus. Next base: position 109,797,325 of record CM069860.1, read on the forward strand.
GCCTGCAGCCCTGTTAACAGTATCCAGGCTGTGCAATGTGCACAGTCTTGTATTAACAGTGGGTCAGAGATACATGGTAGGAGCCAGGGCCGCATGGAATTTGGGGTGGAGCTTCACCGAGCTGGGAGGTGGGACCGCCAGGCGCTTGAGATGGAAAGTCCGAGATCCAACCCAAGCTAGGAGGCAGGATGGCGGCCAATACATGCGCAGGTGAAATAACTGAAAATGTTGTTTTGTTTTGATTTTTTTTTTTTTTAATTGTACAGCTTATATATTGGTGCTTATTCATGTATTGCAGACAGAGTCAATTATGCCATGACAGTTGTCCTTTAATTTATGGTTTGTAATTGTGTTGCTACAATGTATAAATCATTTTTTTATGCTCTATATTTCCACTATTAATACAATTTAGGTGACACAGTTCATTTAATGTCTGTGAATACTCTGTGTCATTATATAGGTCAGGATGCTTATTATTAGAATGTAATGTAATTGACTATGTGGGTTGCACAATCCAAAGCCCATTCCAGGCAGCGCTTTCAAGATCAGCAGAGAGTGAATACTTAGCTGCTTTATATTAATATCTCTGTTACATGATATTAACATTTATTTATAGAGTATCAACAAATGACTCCGCTCCTGATACAGCACTGGATGCAGCACAGGGTAGGAAGAGAGATATAGGAGGCCGTAGACTGAGGAAAGAACATAAAGGGGCTATTTAGTAAAATGCAAAAATCAAACATTGATAATTTGCCAATCTTTACAACTCTGCTATTAATTCCTGATTTTTGAAGTTCACTTGCCAGTTCAGTTTTAGTAAATTTCTCATAAACATAACACTGAATAATGCAAGCTTTACATAAAGAAGCAGTAGATGAGGAGGATAGCATTTTGAGATTAAAGTCAGAAGAATGCAAACCAGGCAATAGCCAAGTCGGGAGATAATGAAAGCATGAAGTAGGGCTTTTGTGATCCCTTGGAGCAGTAATGGGAGGCTGTTAGCAGTACTAGGCCCTGTAGATCAATTAAAACTGGAACTATAACAAGTCATGTTAAAAATTTTGCAATTGCTTTCAAAATAAAAAGGCAAACAAAGCCATCAAAATAATGGAAACAGAAAACTAACACTATGGAGGGATTAATGACTGGAGTCCCAGTCACAAGTAGCGGGAGAGTGAAAAAATGTGCAATGGCTGCTGGCATATATATAACCACCATTAAACCTGTTTTATACATCCATATTTTTTTTGTGCCTGAAATTGTGACTCCTGAGATGGCTAATTCAAAAAGTGTGTATTCGTGCTCCAACGGTAACATGACGGGCCATGGTTTTAACCCAACCCGCCAATATAATAGAAATAATAAGTGAGTTGACCAGCACTCTGTTAAATGTGATTTATTCCACAAAAGGCAACGTTTCAACTCCAAAGGGAGTTTTCTTCAAGCCTGAGATAGCTGAGATTTTTAGCCCAATTTCAGGCACACCTTTACACCTTCTTTAATATATCGGTAGTTTGGAACCGGTGTAGGTAGCACAACCGTTTGTCAGGAATTAATTAAACATTGAGAATACAACAATATAAAGTGCAATTTCTGTGTGCACTACATTTACATCTCCCACATTGTACTTTTGATGACAACAATATATATATATATATATATATATATATATATATATATACACAGTGGCGTAGCGTGGGTTGTCAGCACCCGGGGCAAGGCAAGTAATTTGCGCCCCCTAACCCGTGGATTTTAGCACTCGAGTCTCTTCTACTAGATTAGTTAAAGAAACCCTTACCCCCCAAGCACATGTATTGTTTGTTATGAAAATACTTATGTAATTAAAGTAAAATGCATCTAAATACAAGTTTATTTTCCAACACTTTATTGAGTGCGAACATGCATTACACACATTCTCCACATTTTCAGCAGGTCTATGAATACAAATATACACATGTAGTATCCTAGCATGGGCCATGCTATTATATGTCGTCTCACAACCATCGTAAACGACAAACAATATCAAGAACAAAAACTAAACATCAAAATGGAACCATACCCTGGAGATGATCCAAGACTGGGCTAGATGGAGCCAACTTCCTCAATCCTGTACCTCTAATGTTACCCCCCCCCCCCCCCCACACACACACACACACACATATGCCATAATTGTTGTGCCATTCAGATGCCAGTAATATTGTAACTTTCGGATGCCAGTAATATTGTGCCAGTCAGAGCCCAGTAATATTGTGCCAGTCAGAGCCTAGTAATATTGTGCCAGTCAGATGCCTGCAATATTGTGCCAGTCAGATGCCTGCAATATTGTGCCAGTCAGAGCCCAGTAATAATGTGCCAGTCAGATACCAGTAATATTGTGCCAGTCAGATACCAATAATATTGTGCCAGTCAGATACCAGGAATATTGTGCCTGTCAGAGCCCAGGAATATTGTGCCTGTCAGAGCCCAGGAATATTGTGCCTGTCAGAGCCCAGGAATATGGTGCCTGTCAGATGCCTGTAATATTATGCCAGTCAGATGCCTGTAATAGTGTGCAGTCAGAGGCCAGGAATATTGTGCCAGTCAGATGCCTGTAATATTGTGCCAGTCAGATGCCTGTAATATTATGCCAGTCAGATGCCTGTAATATTATGCCAGTCAGATGCTTGTAATAGTGTGCCAGTCAGAGGCCAGGAATATTGTGCCAGTCAGAGGCCTGTAATATTGTGCCAGTCAGATGCCTGTAATATTATGCCAGTCAGATGCCTGTAATATTGTGCCAGTCAGAGCCCAGTAATATAGTGCCAGCCAGATGCCTGTAATATTATGCCAGCCAGATGCCCAGTATTATTGTGCCAGCCAGATGCCCAGTAATATAGTGCCAGTCAGATGCCCAGTATTATTGTGCCAGTCAGATGCCCAGTATTATTGTGCCAGCCAGATGCCCAGTAATATAGTGCCAGTCAGATGCCCAGTATTATTGTGCCAGTCAGATGCCCAGTATTATTGTGCCAGCCAGATGCCCAGTAATATAGTGCCAGTCAGATGCCCAGTAATATAGTGCCAATCAGATGCCAAGTAATATAGTGCCAATCAGATACCCAGTAATATAGTGCCAATCAGATGCCCAGTAATATAGTGCCAATCAGATGCCAAGTAATATAGTGCCAATCAGATACCCAGTAATATAGTGCCAATCAGATGCCCAGTAATATAGTGCCAATCAGATGGCAAGTAATATAGTGCCAATCAGATGCCCAGTAATATTGTGCCAATCAGATACCCAGTAATATAGTGCCATTCAGATACCCAGTAATATAGTGCCAATCAGATACCCAGTAATATTGTGCCAGTCAGATACCCAGTAATATTGTGCCAATCAGATGCCCAGTAATATAGTGCCAGTCAGATACCAGGAATATTGTGCAAGCCAGCCCCCCCCCCCCCCCCGTACTTACATGAAGCGGCTCCGTGTCCCCCGCCGGATGTCTCCTCCGTGCAGTCTTCCCTCTTGCACGGAGGAGGGAAACAGAAACCGGATGTGACGCGACGTCACATCCGGCGTCAGTTTTTTTTTTTTTTTTTTCGGCCGTCGCATCCATCGGATGCGGCTTGCCGGAAAAAAGCGTTCACAAGCGCAATGCGCTGTGAACGCGGCAGCAGGGGCTGGGGGCCCACGGGACAGCTGCCTTGGGGCCCCCCAGGAGTAACTGGGCCCAGGGCAGCTGCCCCGTTTGCCCCGCGTTAAAGACGGCCCTGGCGGCCACGCGGCCGCATAGGGCTAGTGCGCCCCCCCCCAGATATTGCGCCCGGTGCGGCCGGCCCCCCCTGCACCCCCCACGCTACGCCACTGTATATATATATATATCTTTCCTGGAACCAATACAATAACAATTATAGAAGACAAACATTCAACAATTTTTGACTGGTTACCGCATGAATCAAGTGTCAGAAAACGGACAGTGGGGCAAGCACTGACCATGGCCAACTCTCAGTGTACATTGAGAACTGTCACCATGCAAAAACGAGGCATATTTAAGCATTAAAAAAAGGTAATATTCAACGCAACAACCTATATGTGCATGAATTTGTACATTCAGAGAATTTTTTAGACCCTGTCATGCCTCAGAGAAGTGTAAATCTATAAATGGAAATGGGGGCTATTCTTTGGTACATTTTATTTTGGAAAGATTTAGCTCAGAAGAATTGCATTTGTTCACTCTGCCCAGACATCAACAGCAAAAACTTATAGGAATGTGGTACAAGACAACATTACACTATGAAATGTAATGTAAAAATAAAACCATATACTGCACCATAATTTTGGAAATAATTATGTAAGAACTCTTTCTCCATTCAGTACCCAAAAAATCTGTTATTGATCTTTAATTATTGCCTCCAAAAGGTTTTTTCCTCAGTTATGGCCCACAGGCTCCTCTGCTGTTTTAGATAGTTGCTGTGAATAAAACGCTGACACTTGTCTTTATTTTTTTAACTTTGACTTTCAAAAGAAAGTGTGTCCTGCAGAAGACGCTGTGCTGGCTGTAGCAAGAAAAGACATGTGCATATCAGCATCAGCATCACTCTCCCCCTCTCCCCCATTGTTTGATCAAAGCCATGGGGATTAACACTATCTGTAAGTGCTGCTGCCTCAGATCTTGGCTAAGAAAATGCTTTGTTTAGTAGCAAGCGGCAGGATGGGACAGATTCCCCCTCCCCAGGGGGGCTGTACGCTACAACTGTCCTCCCTTACTATCAAAAGACTGGACAAATATGTACAAACACCCTCTCACCCTCATACAAAACCCCTCTAATTAGAGATGCACTAGGCAAGGCCTTAAAAATTCAAGATCACAGGGGTTAACCCTAGCTTCAAAGAATTTTAATCACGGGCCTTGCATTCGTTAATATTTATTTGTGCAAGAGGATAATACATGTTTGTTTATTCATGTGTTACAAGATGTCTGCCCATCAACCAAGTAAGCTGGAACTGTGGTTACATGCTCGGGTGCAGTAGTTTATTCCAGAGATCGATAACCTCTTCTACTTTGAGGATTATGAGAATTGTAGTCTACGGCTTCTTAAGTGCAGAGGTTGTTTTTGGCACCAGAGGAGGCAGAAAAGGTACCTTATGGATCTGTGAAAGTGAGTTTTTATTAACCTTTCTCAAGTGCTATCTAACTTCTAAGTGCTTTTATATATATTATACATGTTAATATATGTATACATGTACATTTTTCTGAGGCTCAGACATATTTCCCTTTGACTTATATATATATATATATATACATTGATCAGCCATAACATTATGATCATCTGCCTAATACTGTATAGCTCCAATTTTGCTGCCAAAACAGCCCTGACCCATTGAGGCATGGACTCCACTGGACCCCTGAAGGTATGCTGTGGTATCTCTCACCAAGATGTAAGCAGCAGATCCTTTAAGTCATGTAAGATGCGAGATGAGGCTTCCATAGATGGTACTTGTTTGTCCAGCACATCCCACAAATGCTTGGTTGGATTGAAATCTGAGGAATTTAGAGGCCAAGTCAATGTCATGAACATGTTGTGTTCCCGAATCCATTTCGGAACTATTTTTGCTTCGTGGCAGGGCGCATTATCCTGCTGAAAGATGCCAATATGGCACACACTGCTTATCCTCCTGGCTATTTTCATGTAGGCAAAAAAGGAGGATTACCATTCAACTCTGCTTATATAACCCCTTCCCGACGCTAGGACGTTTTATGCCGTCCTAATTTTAGTGTACCTAAAAGACGCTAGGACGGCATAGAATGTCCAGCGTTAAACAGCTCATAGCGGCTCCCCGCCATGAGCTGCGCTCGGATCCCGCTGCAGGGACTTGCAGCAGGACCCTACCTGTCAGATGAGGTCACTTTGAGTGGCCTCAGTTTGACAGGAAAAATGTAGCCGATGCTCAAAGTGAGCACTGGCTATATTTTACCTAATCACGCATGACGTCCGGATCTTTTGACGGGCCCACAGGGTCTTTGAAGACCCTGATTGGTTCTCTGCCATAGTGTTCCTGGCTACCGATCACCTTGATGTTTTGGTGCTTGCGTTGTCTGGGACGCAAGCACCATGCGTCACAAGGGGGTGATGCTTTCACAATAGCAGAAAACTGTCAAACAAACAAACTGGGGGACAGAGAGGAAGGCAGTAAGTCCCGCTTACACTCCCACTTGCATGGGCCATGGATCTATTAATTAAAATAATGTATGTTAGAGCTGATAATATGAATCATGAGGCTTTATGTCCAATTTACCTCTAGGTAAGTAGAGGTCTCTTCTGGTCCATCATATCTTAATCATCCCCTGATGTGAGACATACGTATCACTTCTTGTTTTCATTCATTGTACATCTATTTCTGGCCTCTTAAATCCTTGGTTTGTGGTGTGCTTTGTATAATGTTCATCAAGGCATGTCCAAAAGGTTTCTGATGCCTGAGGCAGATTTTAGTGCCACCACAAAAATCACCTCTGCTTAATTAAAATCCACTGTTTTTGGCAATCCCGTGCTTCAAATGCCCTTTAGCTTAGTTCTCTAGGCAACTACATTAGACCAATTGGCCATGACCATAATTTTAAAGTGCTTTCAACTTCAGGGTAAAAAGTCCCACTGTAAACTGATCAATTGAACATAAACAACATTGGGGGTCATGTATAACGCGATTTTACCCTTTTATAAATCCTGACACTTTGCAGTGCAGGAGAGGGACCTTGGCCAAGCATGTGGCGGAGGTTCCCCGACACTAATCATGGGCTTTTCAGCGCCTGATTTTTATATATTGTCTGGCGCAATGAGTGCCGGCACAACCAAAATGTAAGTAACTGGCGGATGCAGCGCAAACTCTGGAGTCGGCTATATACATAGTGGTGAAATTTGAGCTACATATTATTCCCCCATGTGACCGCAAATAGTGCCACAATCTTGGCCAATTTCACGCCGAATGCTTTAGAGACTGAAAATCGCCTCTATCATCCCGATGGAGACACTTGTCGGGACAAATTTGGCTATTATGGACATTCATCCCAAATTGGCTCCTTAAAATACATGAAGGGCCAGTGCAAGTAGACCCTTATAAAAAATAAAAAAAAATGGGTCCCGAAACCACCAAAATATATTACATATATGGGGGGCATGGGCATACAGCCCCTGACGAAGCGCCAAGCTAGGCGCGAAACGCGTAGGCTTGTCATAGATCTTTCCCTCACCGGGTGATCCTCACATCATACCCAGCTCCTAAACATTTTCTTTGGAATTATTTTGTATTCAATAAATTACATTTTAACTGGACATTTACCTGGTTCTGGTGATTCTTGCCGGCATCTGGGACTCCTCTGCCGCGATTGGGAGCAGCCCTCCTGTGTTTTGTATCCTGTATTCGGCTGGAGCGCCGAGAGGAGTAATCCCACGCCGGCATCCGACTGCATTTTTTAGCTACTTGCTTCAAACCTTCCATACAGCCCCAACTCCACCACTATTGGATATGGTGCTGGGAGCCGGGCAAGTGCTGCCAGCCTATTAAAAATATATTAGGGGCCAGGGCTAATAGCTGAACCCCTCCTAGCAGTATCGGGGCTGGGAGCCTAAAATATATTGGGGGCCATGTCTACTTGGGGTCTTGGACTGCTAGCTGTCCCAGTCCCATTAAACAAGTATAAAAACTGCAGCAGTTGCTTGATGTTAGTAAGAGACTGAGCAGGGGAATCTGGTGGGTGGTAGACACCAACAAGGAAAATGTTTTTTAGACACAGACATTAATATTTAATTGGTCCCCCCTTTGCAGCTATCCACAAGATTTTGGACTGTTTTCTGTGGGAATTTTTGTCCATTCATCCAGTAGATGGATTCTGAAGTCAGGCACTGATGTTGCATGAGAAGGCCTGGCTCACAATCTCCATTCCAGTTCATCCGAAAGGTATGTTCAATGGATTCGAGGTCAGGGCTCTGTGCGAGCCATTCAAGTTCTTGGCATTGAACATGGTGATGTGAGGCTTGTTGCTCGGCCATGAAAACCCATTTCATGAAGCTCCCATGGCACTGATTTTGTGCTGTTATTAATGTCAGTGGAAGCTTGGAACTCTTCAGCTATGGAATCAGCAAAACATTGGTGACTTATGCTATGCGCCTCAGCATTCGGTGACCCCGCTATGTGACTTTCCGTAGTCTTACGCTTGGTGGATGAGTTTCTGCTTTTCCTAATAGCTTTCACTTTCTAATAATACCACTTACAGTTGACCATAGAATATCTAGCAGGGATGAAATTTCACAAACTGACTTAGTGCAAAGGTGGCATCCTATCACAGTACCACGCTTGAATTCACTGAGCTCTTCAGAATGAGCCATTTTTTTCACAAATATTTGTAAATGCAGACTGCATGGCTAGGTGCTCGATTTTATACACCTATGGCAATGGTTCTGATTGAAATATTATTGAATTCAATCATTAACAGGTGTGTCCCAATCAGTGGCGTCCCGCTGGGGGTGCGGACCGCACCGGGTGTCTCGTGCTACCGGCATCCCCCTGGTTTATTTTAATTGGCAAAGTGATGCTGTGGAATGGTCTGTGGGGCAAAATAACATGTACTATGAGGAAAATGACACTCGCTAGTTCTGTGGGGCAAAGGGACACTGTGGCATGCCAAATCGTGTAGGTGCAATATGAGTGCAAGCCAAGTGCTGTGGGTGCAATATAGTTGCATGGCAAGTTCTGTGGGTACTGTATGGTGCTGTGTTAAGTGCTTTAGGTGCAATGTGGGTGCAGAGGAAGGGAATAAAAACAAAGAATGAAATTTTTCAGTAACATTTTTATTACATATGAAAATAATTGAATATAAGATTTAAAAAAATTAAAATAAGTATGAATGCAACTAGAGAGAGAGAGAGAAAGATGTCTGTGTGTATAGATATGTATTGTTTTAGAATTATACAATTGTCACCTCGTGGGGCTCCTGTGTGTCGCATAATTAATGGTGGTCCCATGTGTGGCATATTTATTGGGCCCCATGTGTGGCATAATTATGGGGCGCTTGTGAGTGGCATAATTAAGGGGCACCTGTGTGTGGCATAATTAAGGGGCACCTGTGTGTGTGGCATAAATAATGAAGCTCTGGTGTGGCATAATTTATGGGGCTCTGGTGTATGTCATAGTTATGGGGCTCCTGTGTGTGGCATAGTTAATGGGCTCCTGTGTGTGACATAATTTGTGGGGTTCCTGTATGTGGCATATTTAATGGGCCATCTCACTGGCATTACTAAGGAATCTGTTTGGCATGGTATTCCAGGGGGGTGACACCATGAGTTACCACACCAGGTGACACCAACCCTAGAGACGCCTCTGGTCCCAATACTTCCGTACATATAGTGTAGTTCATAGCTGCTACTTTGGAAAACTGTACTACCTGAGCAGTATGCACACTCCTTATCTGAACAAGTTTTATGGCAGAAACCATAAAATCTTCCAATAGTATAACATCCCTGAAATTGTCTGCCTCACTGCATCTAAATCGTATATATGTTAATATATAATGATTTTTGCAATTCCCTTGTCAATTCACCACAGTTCACTGTTTAGAGAATAGACCCAAGTGTATCATTACCGGTAAAACACTTTATAAATAAAATGTGACAATTTGTGGGTGTTTCCCACCAATAAATGTATTTGGATAAAGCATTATTACACTCTATATTTGCATACAGTACATGAAAACATGTACTGTACATCTTAGACAAGGGACCACCTCTAAAAAGTAGTAAAAGTGAATACTGAAAAGGTAATTAAGAATGTCTGAGATGAGGCTATCCTGAAGAACAATTTAAATTAACGTGTTGTGAAGGGCCAATTAGTTTTTATCTACATTGTTATAATCTGGAATTGTTAGTAACCAACAACAAAAGGTCCTCCAGATGCCTTTGCATCACATACACACTCTAACAAAGATACTCAAACTATCAAGAAGACATAGACCACGGTTTTAGAACCACTGGTATTGATCACATTCCGCACACTGTACATTCTAAGTAATATTGCTCAATCAGCAGCACTCTCCTAATAGTCAACACTTTAAATGGGTGAATGAATGCAGAACTAGAATTCACTTGTCTCCTGACCACCAGATTACAGCACTCTGACATGAAAGAAAGTATCATTTGAATAGCCTAGCATGCTCAACCCTCCACTCCCAATTATTTTCAAATGACAGGATTTTATACAAGTGGAGTTCTCTCTACAATACAAAGGGCTTTTTCCTATGGAGCTGACTGTGTGTTCAGTGATTTGCTCTACATTTTTATGAACAGTGTCCAGAGACCTTACAATCTGTTTTTGGTGTATAAGGTAAGCATAGTTTTCACAGCCAAATGCAGCTAAAATAACAATTTAATCAAATTGTTCACTATGTTCCAGTAAATCAGGACTGAAGTTTAAAGTACTCAAATTCGAGTCTAATAGGCACAAACAATACATCTGTTGAACTTTTTACCATGACATGACTCAAACCGCAGCCTGGCTGATGATCTTAAAGGGACATTGGCACCAAAATATTGTTTGCACTGTGAATGTAACAAAAACAAAACATGATCTATACATGCTCTTGGCAGCATTAAAATAAATGTTTATAGTGTATAGTATAGTGGTTATAGCCAACTTGTAGTCTGATATACAAATGCCACAATTAACAATGAAAGCAATTAATTCGCAAATCAAGTCACATGGGGATGTCGTAAAGGAAGAGCGCATTTTTATCTTTTTCTATGCATTTCCATAGATTGTTTAGATTATATTTTATTCCTTACATTCACAGTATAAACAATGTTTAGGTGACAGTCCCTTTAGTCACGAGAGAAATTATTGCAAAGATAAATGCAAAGGTGGGAGCTGTGGAAATAGTGTTACATACAACAAAGCAGTATAATGCTATGCTTACCATGTTTTTGAGACAGTGTAGTCTTTCTATTGATATTTTTCCATTATCTCCCTGGTTAAGAGGAAAGCTTAATCATCACAGGATTATTCTTTTACCTATGATGGGCTCACCAGATCCTAGGAGATGTTTTCATGCTGTAGGCAGGGATAGACTGCTACATGGATTCAGTACTGATCCTGGCTGCCATCGGAATGCATCAGGAACATGTCCATTCACTGAGCCCTCATCAGCATCATTCATGAGATTGGTAAAAAGGTAAGAGCTCCAGCAAACTTTCTATACAGACTACAGTTTAACAAAATTGGGTAGTGAAGCAAATCATGATTTACTAATATTTAAGAATTAACTAATATTTTAAAAACAAGTTTTACAATCTCTTTAAGGCAAATATGCACAACTATTTCATAGTTGCATTTCACATCAACACGCAATGTAAATTTAATGTTTATTCATCTTTAATTCTTAGAAACACTGAAAATATAGTTTATAGAACTGACTGTAATACACTGTTCACTTGCCTCAAATGTGTGAGTATGACATTTCCTACTACGCTACTATGTAGCAATAGTTAATCTGGATACATGGCTATCAGAGATATTACCACAATTTGAATTTTAATGTTTGCTGGATTGTGTAGCAGAAGTAGTGCTGAAATCAGGGCCGGTGCCACCATAAGGCTGCCTAGGCAGCCACCTCAGGATATTGCCGGGGAGGGTGCGCCAGCAGGAAAAAAAAATGCCGGTAGAAGCAGTGGCAGGGGAAATGATCTGCCCTCACCAGCCCTCTACATGGCTGGAGTGGAGGACCCTCGGAGGGGGCAGAGCTCACTGTGTGAACGGTCTGCCCCCACCCCATGAACCGGAACAGCGGATTTCTGATACCCTGCATTATCACTACACACGGGGAGCGCGAGCAGCACTTACTGAGCTCCACGTGTGTGATGACACTCTGCTTCATGGGGTGGGGGCGGAACTCACACCCGGAAAGATCTGCCCCCTCCCAGGGTCATGGAGAGAACAGGAGAAGAGGGGAGGGGGAGAGAACATAAATTGGGGGAGGATGGGAGGGGAGAGAACACGGAAGGAGGGCAAATCCTTCCACCATACGAAAATGTGCTAAGAGAAGATTTGTTCATGGTAGAAGATGCAGACATTGAATACATGTAGGTGCCCAAGATGAAAAGCCGGAAGAGGCTGGTAAGCAGAACTGCAATGGGTACAGGCAATGCCTAGCAGGTATTTTACAGGCAAGTTTACAGTGTTGACTTTGATAAATGTGTACTTTATTTCAACGTAGGCAGGAGAACAGAAGCGCTATTGTAAGTTAGCCCTATCAAGTGTGGAGTCTTAAATGCAAGTTATGCAGTTGATTTGATGTTTAAGTCATAAACAGATAAAAAGGGAATGGACAATCTCCAGGAAAACTTAAATGAAGAAAGGATGAAGCCAAGCCACTTTCTAAATATTACCAAGATCTTCACAAAGTACATGTATCTGAATCCCAGGAAAGATATACAGCAGAGGGAGCTGCAGGGCAGTGCTGTAATGCAGAGCATCATCACAGAAGTAATATTAAGGACATGGCACAAAGGAGTCTGGAATAAGGAAAGAAAATGCTTACCATGAGACTGGTAGTTTTTAGGTAGAGGTTCAATGTTTGAATAATAAAAGTGTTCTGTATATTAAGTTAAAGAGAAAATATTGTGAAGATACTCTCCCAGCCATACCTATCACATAACAATATCGCATATGCGTGTACGGATAGGGAGTATATGACAAGATAATGTGGTCATACATAGATATGGCTGAACTAATACGCATCTCTCTCATATATAAACATATACTGTTGTGATGTTGTCTGTCTCAGTATAAGCGTTGTGATAACTAACCGTTGTGCCCTATAGCTCCCATGACAGTGGGTCAAATGGGTGACTAAGCATCATGCGAAAAGTATTACACAACAACTAGGGTCTCATGTGGAGAATGGGAGAAGTGGGCACAATCATTTAAAATAGCACACAGGATGTGGGCATGGGGAAAAAGCACTGGAAGATGTGGATACAGGCAGTAAATGAAGTGTAAAGGGAGCAGGGAGAGGTGGCAGAGGAAGGGAAATGGAACATGGAGATGTGACCACAAGAGTGGTAAGACAGAGTGATCATGTGTCCAGATATTTAAAGTGACTGGGTGATGGGGGCATAGGAGCGAAAAGGTGACATAGCAGGCCTTACAGTGGTGGACATCAGAACCAGCATCAGAAAGCATCACTTATAGAACAAATGGTTTGGGCCCTTCCCATAAACACAGCCCTTGGTGGTCAGTGGTAATGCTAATTTGTAGGAGGCTTGTGTTTATATGAAGAACTTTCTTGTGGTTGTGCACATCTGCTCACCCATCCTATTGTTACAGCACACTGATGCGCACCAAGCAGGACAGCAGTTTTTACCGCTGCAGCTGCTCTCATGCCCCACTGACAAGGATACATTGCTGTGCCCAGCCCCAGACAGGTGCCGAGCCTCCTGAAGGTATAGTGGCATGAGACAGGAGGTAGTCTCCGCTGCCTAATTGGCAGTGCTATGTCAAGGTGGGTGCTCTGCACCCAGGCGGCACTGACAGCGCCCCCACCTATCAGAGCTCCGGGTCACAAGACCTCCTGGCGCTCTGACCAGGAAAAGGAAGGAGCCCCTGGAGCAGAAGACACCTTGCCGGGTGTCCTATAACAAAAGGAAAACCAATTCATGGTGGTCTGTGCACCCAACCCGGCCTCTGGCTGAGTGTCAACCCTAATGCCAACACATGGGCAATACATGGTGGAGGAAAGGAGAGGTGAAGGAGGGAACAAAGGGATTGTAGGTGTGATCATACCCTATTTGCTATATAATAAGGCAACCCTGATTTTATAGTGACCCCCAAACTCCTCATTTATGAAAAAAGAAAAGGCCTGAATATAACGCAAAACAATAGTAAATATATTTCCATATTTAAGGACATCTGTGCGCAGTGCACAGACATTCTCCGGCTGCAATCCCTCAAAAACAGCTGCCCCTTACTGGGGTTTCGGCTGTGCCCCACCTGGTGGCGGCCCTGGTGGACATAGGAAGAAAATGACAGAGGGGAGTCTGGCAAAGTAGTGATAATAAAGCTATGTGTTATCAGAGTCCTGTGCTGGCTTTCTAGTCATGTGACTGGCTAAATTGGAAAACGAGAAAAGAATTGCTAAGGAGAGTAAAATTAACCCCAAAACTTTTTATAAGTATATAAATGGAAAAAAGCTAAAGAGGGAAAATGTTGGGCCCTTGTTATTCCAAATGGGAAATTTGGTAAGTGAGGACAGAGAAAAAGCAGACATTTTAAATACTTTTTTTTCTTCTGTTTATACTAAGGAAGAACAGATGGATGAGCCCCTGCTACCGGAAGTTACGGAACAGTCACCACAAACATGGGATTGGCTGACACAGGAAAAAGTGTTTATGCAATTAAACTCTGTTAAGATAGACAAGGCCTCAGGGCCAGATGGTATACACCCAAGGGTCCTTAGAGAGTTAAGCATAATTCTGGCCAGACCAATATTTATGATCTTTAGGGATTCGTTCAGTTCAGGTATAGTGCCAACAGACTGGCGAAAGGCGGATGTCATTCCAATATTTAAAAAGGGATCAAAATCTCTGCCTGGTAATTATAGGCCAGTGAGCTTGACATCTGTAGTGGGGAAATTATTTGAAGGATTGCTAAAGGTGTACACTCAAGAATACATCTTGAATCAGAATATAATTAGTAAAAGTCAACATGGTTTTGTGAAAGACAGGTCTTGTCAAACAAACTTAATAACATTCTATGAAGAGGTCAGTAAAAATATAGATCTAGGTGTGGCAGTTGATGTGATCTATTTGGATTTTGCTAAAGCATTTGATACAGTTCCACACAAAAGGTTACTCTACAAATTGAGAGAAATAGGATTGGGGGCAAATGTATGTATTTGGATTGAAAATTGGCTAAAAGATAGAACACAGAGGGTTGTTGTAAATGGTAAAGCTTCAAATTGGACCAGGGTAGTGAGCGGAGTACCTCAGGGGTCTGTTTTGGGACCTCTTCTTTTTAATCTGTTTATTAATGATCTCCCACGTTGTGCTGAGTGCCATGTCTCAGTGTTTGCTGATGACACAAAATTAGGTAAGGTAATAAAGACTAATCTTGATGTTTTTTCTTTACAGGAAGATTTGGACAGAGTAGGGAACTGGGCAAGAAAGTGGCAAATGAGGTTCAATATAGACAAATGTAAAGTTATGCATTATGGGAAAAATAATAACAAAGCAACATATACGTTAAATGGTATTTCCCTGGGAAAAACTACTAACGAAAAGGATTTAGGAATCATTGTAGATAACAAACTTGGCAACAGTGCCCAATGCCAGTCAGCAGCTGCAAGGGCCAATAAGATATTGGCATGTATAAAACGAGGTATAGATTCACGGGAGGAAGACATCATCTTGCCTCTTTACAAATCAATGGTAAGACCTCACCTAGAATATGCAGTACAATTCTGGGCACCAGTCCTTAAAAAGGATATTAAGGAACTAGAAAAAGTGCAAAGGAGAGCTACAAAATTAATAAGGGGATTGGAGGATCTTAGTTATGAAGAGAGATTTAAAAAATTGCATTTATTTACTTTAGAAAAAAGGCGTCTTAGAGGGGATATGATAACATTATATAAATATGTGCAGGGCCAATATAAGGAGCTCTCCAGGGACCTGTTCATTAATAGAAATGTACAAAGAACAAGAGGTCACCCCCTGAGACTGGAAGAGCAAAGATTTCATAGGCAGCAAAGGAAGGGATTCTTTACGGTAAGGACAATAAAATTATGGAACTCACTGCCAAGAGAGGTAGTGCTATCAACCTCAATAGATGCATTTAAAAATGGTCTGGATGTTTTTTTTAGAAAAGCAGAACATACAGGGGTATTAATAATAGAATGAGCATTAATAATAGAGCTTTTTGATCCAAGGAGAAATCTGATTGCCCTTTTGGAGTCAAGAAGGAATTTTTTTCCCCCTAGGAGGCAACATTCGAAAAAGCTTCCTTAGGGGTTTTTTTGCCTTCTTTTGGATCAAAACGCTGAAATGATAGGTAGAAGGGTTGAACTTGATGGACTCGTGTCTTTTTTCAACCTAAATTACTATGTTACTATGTTACTGCACTATAAGACTTTGCACATATGCTTTATGTATTGTATATGCATTTCACATATTTGTTAGGTCAATTACTTCAAATAATTGGCAGGTAATCAACTTAATATTTTATTCAATAATTCAAATAGTGAAAATAATTGTTTCAGTCTCAGTTAGGAATGGCAATAAGAAAATGTAATGGAGAGAGATTAGAGATAAAATAGCACAGATTCAGTAAGAACAGAAATACCTTTCCCTTTGCACAGTCTCTACAAACCCTGTACAATGCTGCTGATGGCACAGGGTCTAAAGTGCAGCAGTGGGTGTGAAAGCAGAGCTGTGCTAGTGAGCAGAGTTAATGCTAGTGGAATAGCAGAGGAAGGTGAGATACTGTACCAGGACTGTGTGTGCAGTGATAAACTTATCATAGGGCACAGCATGAATACTGTGGGATTATAGCAAAGGTGAAAGGGGCAGTCTGGATAAGATGGGAGATGGGATTAGAAGGGAATTAGCCTGAAACCCATAAAGCTTTGCACCTCTTAAAGTAATTACGTGAAAATCATGGAAAAATGCCTTAGTTTAATACATAATCTGCCTCCCGTCTCGCTATCAACCTGTCTCTTGGGGTCTCTAATACCACTTCCTAACACTCTGTAACTACACCGCACTTCCGTCTCACTCAATTTCTTACCTCACTGTGCTCCTTTTCACATCCTTGTCTTCTCCCCACCACTCCCTTCGCCTCCCTCTTTCACTCTAAATTGAACACATTTTCCTCTCTTATCTACACTTCTGCCTCAGTTGTATTTCAGTCATTAACAGACTCTGAAATACTTGTACCCCTTTTTATAATGCTTGGGACATTTGGACAGCCAAAACCCTATATAAAACAGAACTAACAAATAAAAAGACTTGTCAGAGGTTGTATTTATTTATTTCATTTAGAAAGGGTTTTACCAGGAAGAATACATTGAGATTTACCTCGTTTTCAAGTATGTCCTGGGTACCCAGTCCAGTATTACATGTTACATATTAAAGAACATTTTTCCAACTATAGCAGCCATGAATGTTAAGAGCAAGAATCAGAGGAAGAGGAGGCAAAATTCAACAGACCCTGGAAAATCCATTTTTAATGGTGAAGAGGACTGGTTTAAGTTTAAAAAAATGCTGGGATGGTTACAAGCTGGTCCAACAGTGTGCAGCACAGGGAGGGGGCAACATTTTTGTCCAGCACATGGACACAGACAGACTCCCCCAACTCTGTTCCCTCCTCTTCCAGTAGTCAGTGTGCGGAGAGTCACATGACATCCAGTGATCCGACACATACAAGTGCACTGTTAAGAGCAAAACTAGAATCTGTGTCCATGTGTTCTACCAGGAATGACCCCGAGACGTGGAAAATAAATAAACAATTAGGTGGGGGGTAAAGAGGAAAAGGTTTTGAGAATGGCTGTGAGTGCAGCAAAAACTGTTCAGGTAATGTGATGGCTAAATAGTTTTTTAGTTATTTTAAGCCTGTAAGGACAGCATGATGTTCCATGCCTTGAGGACAGCATGAAGGCATGGAACGTCATGCAATAAAACCCGCTGTGCACTCTTCAGAAATAGCATGGAGCTGAATCATGTGTTTAGCCAATGCCAGACAGCAATCATGGGGCAGAGAGAGACTAATTACAGCATGGCAGCTTGCCTATGTCCCCCAAACACTCTCCAGGCCTCTATATTGTATCTAAAAAAAAACTAACCCTAGGGTTAGGGTTATGTCACCAAAAGTAATCATTTAAAAGATATGCACAATTTGCAGTTACCTTAGAATGTGCAAAAAACAGCAGAAAAACATAGATGGACAAATATTAGAATCTATTTAGCAGGGTTTTTTTTATTAGTGTTTGTAGATGTGTAAAGAAAATTTTCAAGTAAAAGCTAGCATAAGTATATTTCTCCATCATATATATATATATATATATTTTATAGCAATTTATATGATATGATCAAAAACATGTTATTTAAAGAAAGCCCTTCTTATCCTGAAAACAGTAAATGAGAAAGAAAAAAAATACAGCTAAACAGACACCGCAGAAATGTCAATACAGTATTGCCTCAACATTCCTTAAGGGGTTAATGACACATTTGTACTTTTATATTCTCATGCAAAAGACAGGATATGTAATATTTCCCACCATGCAACTGACCTTTTCCTTACTGGCTGCTCCTTTTCTGTTATTTGAAATCCTTGCAACATAATTTTGAATTATTACATTATAACACAAAAAAAAAAAAAATATCACTAAATACTAAAAATTGTTTAACAGTATTGTAATCTCCTTTATGCCTGAAATCTTTACAATGCAATGTTTTTTTGTGCTCAAGGAAAAGGCCTCATTTTATCAAGTGTGATAAATGCAATGCTTAAGAGATGAGATTAAGGATGCTAATTCTAGCTATATGAAAGACCAAAAGTTCACATTACTAGTTTCAATATTTACAATTTATTAATTAAAATAGGTAAATAAATACGTATATATAGATATATATTATATCAAATGCCCTTCACCTTTCTTTCTCCTTACATACAGTATGCCAGTTACTTTGTAGGCCTTAGGGTATACTAGTTTTGTACCTTTTGATTTTGTTGCATATATTTTGATGATCAAATATTAGTTATTGGTAAAATATCAGTACAGTTTTCATTTTGGTTGGTTATTGGATGTTTGTGCCAAAGCTCCTAATCATTCTTAAAGGGACTGTCTGGTGCCCAAAATGCATCTTCCAAATGTTAATGCATATTAATGTGCTTTCAAAGTACTTTAAAATGTTTGTTTGACATTTTTGCATTGCTTAAGACTTACTATATTAAATTACAGCAGTTTTCAAGAAACCAGGACTGAACACAATAGCTGAGTAAAAATCGATTTCCTTTTTTTTTTTTTTTGCTGCAAGAACCAATGAGAATAATGTAATTCAAATTAATGGAATTTAATGCCTCTCTAGTGATGCCATCAGACATTGCCTGTGCACTATACACGCAGTAGTCTTCAACTTGCACTAAAGTGAGTTAAGGGAGTAGAATGTAAGTAGTCATTTTTGTACTTAAAGTCCCCCTCATATACAGAGAGCAGGGCTGCTTCTAAAAGATAAGCTTACCTGACTGGGTCCTATAGGATTCTAAATGTCTACAATATATTTATTTTCTGCCTTCTTTGTTTTCGTAGTAACCATTCTGAATGGTGAAGAGGACTGGCTTAGGTAAAAAGTTGAGGATTCAATGGCCTTTATTCAATGAGTTAGCACATTGTTGGTTTTTAACTCAAATGTTTATATTACTGTCTACAGTATTGATTGATCTGATATAAAACAACTCAAGCCATTGCATAGAGCCCAATATTTTTTATGTACAATATTTACTGTTTTTCTACACTTGATTTTGGGAATGAAAGGGCAGAACATGTTTACAAAAGTCACCCGTGTAGTTTTACAGTACATGACTGAAAGAGACAAGAGGTACTTTTTAGCTGTGATGATAGCCATAGGGCCCTGGTGACAGGCCATTCTGAAAGATATGTACTGTGGTGACCTGCAAAAATCAGACATTAATAACTGAGTTGGAAAATTCCTCCAACTTTATTGTCTTTCCAACTTGGCTAATAATGTCTAATTTTTGCAGATCACTTGCAGTTCACATTTTTAGTAAATTTTCTTCACGTAATAAGGTCTGCTGGATGTCACCTCAGTAAGTTAAGATTTACATAATTCCTAAGATAAAATGTAAGGTGCAAGATCTTCTATTACATAAGCAGACAGAGTTTGTTTTCACAACTTTTTTTTAACACCAACACAGATATCAGCTTTATTTGAACAATCCCATTTTTTATTTGCAGTTCGCAAGCCCTGTGGAGTTTACTTCTATTGAATTATTAGAGACAGGCTGCAGAAATGGTTCCTCTCACTTAACACCCAGCAGCATCCAATACAGTAAGGGATTTAATGCATTTATTAAAAAGAAATATGATTAAAACAAGAGGACATCATTTGAAGTGAGTATGGCAGAATGAGTGGAAATGTGTGGAAATACTACTTTAAAGAAAGGATTTCCGGTCACTATAATGGACTTTTAGTGTGATAAGTAAACAAAAGTTAGACAAAATGTACACGAATAAGGTTATTTTGAATAACAGTAAGTGTGGACGTTCAGAGAAAGAGGAATATATGAGTCACTTGGCTCTTACCTACAGTTATAGGTTAAGAGTAGAGTTGAGCGGACACCTGGATGTTCGGGTTCGGCCGAACTTCGGGAAAAAGTCTAGGTTCGGGGTCGAACTTGACCCCAAACCCCATTGAAGTCAACGGGGACCCGAACTTTTGGGCACTAAAATGCCTCTAAAAAAGTCCTGGAAAGGGCTAGAGGGCTGCAAAAGGAAGTCAAATGTGGGTAAGAGTAGGACAAGTGCCCTGCAAACAAATATGGATAGGGAAATAACTTCAAATAACATAAAATACATACAAATTAAAAATACAGCTGAGCCATAAAATAGCACTAGATGGAATCTTTGATTTTAGCTTTGGAAGAACATAAATCTAAATCTAAAGCATGGCTGCCAGGAGGATCAACAGAATTATCCATTTGAGGGAGGGTTGGAGTGCAGGGTATTCTCTTTCAGTTTATACTAAGTGACCCATAGGTTGAGGAGGCGGTGACCGTGGCGGTGTAGGTGGAAGCGGCGCTGGAGGAGGAGGAGGTAGCCAGAATTTTTCAAAGTGCGCTGTAAGCACAGTATTTGACGGTTCTATTTGACTCTCAGATATGAAGTGCACCGCAAGACGCAAATGTACTATTTACCACCCAAAACTATTAGAATTTTTCAAAGTGCGCTGTAAGCACAGTATTTGACGGTTCTATTTGACTCTCAGATGTAATACATGAAATGCTATTGCTATTCTATAAACCGAAATAGAGTCTCCATTCATACGAATAGGTCAAAAAAGACATTCGGTTTATAGACTTTCGGTTTATGGAATACATGTAATGCTATTGGCTTTCTATAAACCGAAATAGAGTCCCCATTCATAAGAAATTCTTATGAATGGGGACTCTATTTCAGTTTATAGAAAGCCAATAGCATTACATACAATGTAATCGCCGAACTCCAACACGAACATACAGTGGGATGTCAGTGTTCGGGGTCCAAAAAACGTAATGTTCGGTACAAACCCGAACAGTGCGGTTCGGGTTCGCTCAACACTAGTTAAGAGAACTAGCTATTAACCCGTGTGAGGTGCAGGTGGGGTTTAAACACTGTTTTGTGCTGAGAATGCAGAATATGATGATAAATTATCTATAGATTGTGTTACCATAATTGCATGCAGATGCATAAAATAAACAAAATATGTTTTAAAATGTTATGTGGAGTCTCCTGCTTATGACATCACCTATGGTTTGACATGTAAATTAAGTAATTTTCTATGTGAAATGTGTAATTTGCATAACAAGCCATAAGTGATGTCATAAGCAGGAGATAGCGTACATTAAAAAAAAATAATAATAAAAAAAAAAAAAAATATATATATATATATATATATATATATACACATAATTTTATGCATATGCTTGTAATTCTGCTAACACAATGTATACTTTTTTTTTTTTTAATTCTCACCTTATAAATCATCAACACACTAATCTTACTTGATTTTCAAAGCTCTCAGACAAGGCTAAGCAAGAAGCACCCCCTAGGTCCCTGTGTTACTCTACTGTTTTCCCTAGAACAATCTTGACTATTATTCTAGCATACAATTAGCACCATGAGTTGTGTAATACTAGTCTTACAGATGAGCTGTGTTTTTGGTCTATTGGTGGTTAATTGCTTTAGTTTATCTGCCCCAAAAAGTCTAAGAGGCCAGCCTGGATTCAGGTCTTGGGAGGAGGAGGGGGCGAGGTGTGTGACTAGTGACCATGTCTTATCTATAGGAGCAGGGAAAGAGTTTTATCCAGGGGAGAAGCAGAGCTAAGATTTTTTACTATTATTATTCTTTTATCTACTGGGCCTGCAGGAAAACAGAAGAGAGATAAAACTGGGTACCACCAGAGAGGAAGGGAGGGAGGCAGACAGCAGAGAAAAGGGATAGCATAGGAGGGGGCAGGCAGAGGTTTAAGAGGGGATAAAACAGAAGACACAAGGTGGAATGAGGGATAAAACGGAAAGAGAAAGTGTGATGGGAAGGAAAGCATGGAGAAGCCAAATGTGACAGTAATTAAGGAGGTGAGGGACGGACGTTAACTATAAAGTATTAAAGGTGTATGTTATGACGTTTTATGCATGTGTATAAAGTAATAACAATTGAGAACAAATTAATAAGTTCTTAGCAGTTATATGGCAATCAAGCATTGAAATGTGTTTGCATAAAACTCCGTCCCGCCCCCAAACTGCAATCTAAATGAGTATTTGATCCCCGTTTTTCCTCTCTGAAATATGTCAGAGGGTTCTGCAGAAACCCCAATGCGAAACCATGAGCAGCAGGGGGGCCGTAGGAGGCGATGGGAAAGCCATTTGCAATTAAAGCTAACTGCCCACTCCGGGAGACTCAATTCCCCATAACGAACGCATTTCTAAACACATACTCACCCCGCTGTGCCTGTTATTAGCCTTCCCCGGATCTGTGCGCACATACACGCCACGGATGGAATAGTCTGCTGGTTAAAGCACCATTAGCTGAGTGTTTTTACACAGCCTGGGACAAACCAAACAAAATGGGGGTTGTGCATAAATAGCAATTCTGGGGCAACTAAAAGTGGAGCAGTCACTATGGAAACCAATGGAATGTTTCTGCTCTTTGCTCCAAATGTCGAACTTTGCCCACGAATATCTTTTATACATAAACACCATGGAGCTTAACAAACAACTATTATTTGTGAGGGCAATGCCCTGCATGGCTGCCGGCTTCTTCTAATAGAGCAAGGATTGTTAACCTTTGGCTGAGCATCATGGGAATCGCAATCTAGAACAGCTGCAGTGCTAAAGGTTAGCTATCATTGTAATAGGGAGGCGATGAATAAAATAAACCTCAGCAGTGTATCCAAAGATAATTCTCACGCCACAACAGATAAAAGACAGGACAGGGGAGTAGAGATAGCAGCCTTGTGCGGAGCGCGTGTATATCACTTGTATAGCGTTATCTCGCTGCAGCCGGGCATCAAGGGAGATGCAGGGAGGGTAAAGTTCCATTCACAGCGTGCCACAAATTACACAGCAATGAACTGAATGGGTTAATAGGACAGTAGTGACAATCACATGGAAACAATAGGCGAGTCAAGGAGAGTGTTGCTCTAACACCCATGTTGTGTTCTGCACCTGGCATGTTCCCACACTACCAGCTGCCGGTTCTCACTGCAATATTCTGGTACTACCTCAACCATGTATGATTTTCCCATCCCATTCCTTCTCCTTGTATTCCTCTTTCACAGGTTTCTACCTGTTTCACCTTCTGTTTACTTACCGGTTTGAGCATCTCAGACATAATCTTTCATCCCTCGCTGCTAACCCTCCCTCTTTTTCTTTCTCTTCCATCATTCTTTGTACTTGTCATTTTTCTTATCTTCTCTCCTCCATCATCCTCTCTTATCCTTCCCAGCTCCTCACTCTCTGCCATTGCAATATCTCTTCTCAAACATCCAACTTTTTTCTTTTTTTTTTCACCAATAACTCCCTACACACTGTCAAAATATGGATTTGTGGGGATTAAACTGTGCTGATGTGGGGGATGCTAATAAAATCCTAATATGTGCTTTTGTTTTCATTTATAGGTCACATACAAAAAATGAGTTGCAATTTTCAGGGTTTTTTTTAATATTAATTATTACTATTGATAAATTTGATTTTACACATCACACAGTAGTTGATCCGAAAGCATATTTTCCATTGGAAATCTAATAAAGAAACTTACCATCCCTGTTTGGCCTTCTTCCCAGCTCCAGTCATATACCACGATTTACTGGTGCTGTCTACTTTAGCCATAATTCCATTATATTTTACATATGTGTCTGTGTACTATTCATAATGCTATGTGAATGGCATTTATACATGTGAGAAAGAGACACAGGTTGAAATTTTTATTCTCTTTTTACAACTTCTATTTTTATTTTGTGACTTATTATTGTCAAATTGAAAATAATTTTGCAGCACAAGTAACACTACTAAAGAATGGTGAAACATTATAGATCAATAGATTGATTTAAAAAAGATGCAACTTTCTCATACATAGTGTATGACACAATTCCTAAGCAATAATTAAATCTTTTTTTCTTTTTTGGCACACTAGAGCTTTTTTTTGGTGAAAGTATTAATATATACGCAATTGTTCCATAGAAACACCTTTTTTTGCAACACTGCACTGTTATGCAAGAAACAACACTAGAGCTTGGGACAGATGACTGTTGGTTGTTATAATTACAACATATGTCCTCACTAATGGCCTCTGTTTCCATAGATTTGCCACAAGGTGCATGTGCTTTGTCCGTTTTAAGGTGAAATGAGAACCACACAATTGCAGCTGGCGAATAAATGGCAGCAGCAGACAAGCAGTGTACTTTTTCCTACAGTTATATACTCTACGCATAATATTGGGACTGGTCATAATGTCATGGATACTAAATGGTGTCTAAAAAAGAGGTGGCCTTAAACTTGGCAAGTATGAGTCACTTACAAAGTGTTCTGCTTATTTTTCTGAGCAGCGCACACATCACAAAAACTTGGAAGTAGCATGTAAAACATACAAAAAAACCAGCTAAACTATTTGTATTACTAAGGACGTGCAAATCAACACTTGTCTCAGCACCCAGGTACATTTGTAGGTAAATATGCAATTTTGTCACTATTTGTGCCAGAACAAATGTAGAAATTCACTAAAAAAAAACACTGTAGTAATTGTGCTAGATTTGTGAAGCAAAATGAGGGCACAGATTGTTAGACTGTTGCTCAGTTTTCTAAAAATAAATTGTAATTGTGCGGTATAGTTCTAGACTCTTGCCATGAGTGTTTATGTTTGGTGTAATAACTAGGGATTTTATATAAAAGTTCCCTTCCGTAATGCAAGAATGTTTTATTTTAAACTAAAAATGCCTAATACTTTGTTTTTTGTGTGTCCTCCTTTATAAAATGTAAATATGCAACATGTATCTGTTTATCTATCATGTGCTCATTACTTGTCTTTATTGCTCCATGCTTGGTACATATGAATAAAATAGGTTAATTACTTTCCTTCTTTAGCACCATATTGTATGCATGTAAACTTTTATTTATATAAAGGGATATGTTTGTACTGTACACACAGCTTTACAAATATATTACAATATGATAATGGAATAGTAGCAGGGTCATCATCAGAAATCCTTTGGCCCAGTACAAAGTACATATTCTGCTCTCAAAGGGCAGGGACTGCAAGGGGGCAGATGGGCAACAGCACCAGGCTGCTCTCTAACCCACATTGGATGCTATACACATCTATACCACACGTAGGCTGCACCACTTTTCACCCCAGTGCATAGTTGTATCCAATTGTCTTGCCTGTTTGTCAATTTCTTATTAACGATCATACTGAGGGGCAATATCCTGGCATATTAACTGGTAATATCCTGACATATTGGCATTATCCTGGCATATTAAGTGGCAATACCCTGGCATATTAAGTGGCAATAGAGTGGCAAAATCCTGGCATATGGAGGTCCAAAATCCTGACATATTGAGTGGCAAAGTCCTGGCATACTGAGGGGCAAAATCCTAGCATATTGAGGGGCAAAATATTGGCATATTAAATGGCATATTGAGTGGCTAAATACTGGCATATTGAGTGGCAAAATAGTGTGTCTCAGGTTATGTGTGTCACTGTGTGTCTCAGGTTGTGTGTGTAAGGGTGTGTGTCACTGTGTCAGTGTAAGGGTGTGTGTGTGTGTAAGTGGTAAGTGTGTCTCTGTGTGTGACTGCAAGGGTGTCTTTGTGTTTAAGGGTTTCAATGTGTGTTAGGGTGTCAATGTGTGACAAATTTAGAGCATGCGAGTTGAATATTTAGATGTATTTATTTTCCACACTATACATTATACTTTTATATATATAAAATATATGGAGGGTTGGTAGTATGGGAGTCGTGGCGGGTCAGAGGAGGGGGGCACCAAAATGCACCTTCGCCTGTGTAGACGAAAATCCTTGCACCGGCCCTGCTGCTAACTGTGGCCTTCCATTTTATACGAATAAAGGTTCTCCTGATACTCAGCCAGAATTGAATCACTTAGTTCTCAACAGCTGAAGTGCCAAAGGTTTGATGTGGACTTTAACTCCCATGATCCGCAACAAGATGTTTGATGTACTACATAATAACTGGGTGCCAAAGTGTGCCACTGCTCCTCTCTCATCTCATTACTGCTTATCTTAATTTCACTACCTACTTATTAATGGGTGGCAAGTGTCCGTTTAAGGGTAGTGATGAGCCCCTTAATGATTAAATAAAGTTGGCTAAAAGGGGGCGATGCAATTATTATCCCCTCCACTAATTTTCTTATTATTTCATCACCCCTTTATCAAAAACCCTAATTTTATTACATTCCTTTTTTCTGACTATAGGGTTCTGGCTGTACCCTCCTGATGCAGCTGTATATAACAATATAGTAAGAATTCACAAAAGGGATACATTGATGGAAAGACACATGACAATAGTAAAGCAATTCCAGTGTAGGTTAAATTCGAAGCTAATACATAAACACATGTAAAGCACACACATACACTGTTGTTTTTATTAAAACATTCTATTTCATTTTATCTGATCTGCCCACAGAGGTATATCTTGTCACAGCTCCCCTACAAGAGGAGCTATTGTTAAGGATAACCCATTAGAAAAATTGTTGTCCCCTATCATGCCCCAGCACGCATATAATCAGGATCCCTTCTCCCTGGTGCCTTGGCCCCTTTTCTGATCTCGTCTGTTGGAAGGGAGATCTCTCTGTGCTTTGTGAAGAGCGGTGCGTACAAAGGTTTGGGGTGAGAAGGGTTAATTTGTTCTGGAGAGGTAGGATGATGAGGGATGGTTGAATGAAACAATAGCTGCTCCTTTGCTTTTGTTATGGATCTTTTTGTATTCTATGTGAGGAGAGAAAGCTGTTCTCCTTTCTAAGCGTGGTGGTGTTGGGGGGATCCCTTCAGAGCATGTTCACTAGCATGCTCTATATAGATAATGTGCTGCTTTATTTAACTATTTACATGCCAGCAAACTACTTGTGTGCCACCCTATATGACAACATATATATTTTTTTTTAGACTTTTTATGCTTGGGGGTATTTGAAATGCAGATTCTCTGAAAAGCAGATCTTGGCATGTAAAATAATTACCGGTACTTAAATGAATGTAGAAAGGAGGGTTAGGCCTTTGTTTATTTTCCTTCATTACTCATACCATTCCCTTATAATGGTCTTTCTGTTTCCTACACTGAGTCTCTTTTCCTGTTAATCTCTAACACAACCTATTGAGAACTAAGCTGCTTCAGAAGGGTGTCTGCTACTGACCCTTGTAGCCTTTTCCTAAATGAATAAACCGGTCCTAATGATCTCCTCACTACAGACTATCGTCGCAGTCTTGTATAATCCATTTAATTTACTTGTAAAGCAAGATATTATTTGTAAACTAGTAGGGTCTTTAACTGAGAGCTACACAGCACTAACGCTGTCTGACATGACCTTTACCTATCACATAGAAAACATCACTTGTATTACATGTATTTATATGTATTTATTGAGGCACACTTATAAATGTGCTTTAGAAGCTAGAAAATGCATTGGCTACTACAGCCTCTCCCCAAACCCAAGTTATGATATCTTCACTCACTGTGTAACCACAAGACATCGGTAACCAGACATTAGCAGGACCAGATTTCCAGCTGTGGGTTGTTTTCTGCAGAGACAAATAGTATGACTGTAGCAAAAACCTCAGGTGTGATACAGTCAATGTTCAGACAAGTAGGCATATTTGGTTAATAGTCACACATTGCTTGTGTGTTGCAGGTTTGGTAAATAGACTCAGTTAAGCTTCATTATTAATATTGTTCCATGAAGAACAATTCTTATCCATTTACACAAAATTAATATGAAATACTGTCTTTTTTAGCAGACTAGGCCATTTTACAATAACAGACATGTCCATTAAACATAAGAGAGAAGAATAAAAAACATCAGAAATGTCCTCAGAAATATAGGTCGATAGCATACAGCATAGTGGCAAACATTTGAAAAACATTTCCAGGGACACAGCTATCACTTACTTGAAAATGTACCACACCCACTGCGCTCAAAGCTCTGCCCACTGCCCAACCCACATAATTAGCATAATATAGCACCACCTAGTTATTACAGTCTAGATCACATCACTAAATTCCCACCCACCAGGGCCTTATTTAAGGACAAATTCTCCCTGCACATTAAATAATCTTTATACCAGACCTATAGCACCACACCATTATTGTTTTGTTCACAAAAGGGAAAATGATTTTTTAAAGAATGCAGTTCCTAGATTGGACACATATAAAACAGCACATAGAGCTTTAAATTTGCTCCTTATGCATACCCCCACTGAAACACGCTGTGCCAGTCACAGCCGGCGAGTGAGATAAGATATAGTTATGAGATAATGAAATGATTTTGAAAAAATGCATTCCTTGTTTTTATATCATCCTCTGCCCTCTTTACTCCAGCCCTTCTTTCATTATTGCTGCCACATTCCTTGCATTGCACCCACAGCACCTGATTGCATCCACATAACTTGCTTCAGCAATACCTTGCACCCATGTGACTTGCCATAACACCCTGCTTGCACCTACAGATCTTACCAGAGCACCCAGAATGCACCCACAGGTCTTGCCAGAGCACCTAGATTGAACCAGCAGGATTGTGCTCTTACACAGGAAGCCTGTACCACTCGGACCTGCTCTCTTACACAGCCTGATGTTACTCTATCCAGCCAGACTCTGATCTCATACATTTGCCATTACTGCTCTCTCCCACCAACCAGACAGGTTCTCTCTCACTTCTCCCAGCCCTCACTCTCTCTCACTTTGACTTCTCCAAGCCATCTTTCTCCCAGCCCTGTATGCTCCCACTCTCACTGTTTTAAGCCATATTGCTCCCACTCCTCCAAACCATCTCTTTATCCTCTAAGTCATCTCTCTCCCAGCCCTGCACTCTCTACCACGCTTACTCCTCCAACCCAGATTTCCCTCCCAGCCCTGCACTCTCTCCCACTCTCAATCCTCCAAGTCATCTCTCTTCCAGCTCTGCACTCTCTACCACGCTTACTCCTCCAACCCCGATTTCTCTCCAAGCCCTGCACTCTCTCCCACTCTCACTCCTCCAGGCTCTCTCTCTCTCTCTTCCAGCCAGTTGTGGATCCAGGGGGTTGGTAATTGCCCCCCGAGCAGAGCCGGGTTTGGGGGGGGGACGTCAATGCGGAGGTGAAGGTCCGCCCCCACCCTGTAGATCAGTGCGCGTTACTCGGAGGAGGGACGCAGGCAGCATTGGCTCAATAAGTTCTGCCTCACGCTCCCCACGCGTAGTGATGGTTCAGAACATCGGAAATATGATGCTCTGCATCATCACTTTGCGCGGGGTCCACGAGGCAGCACTGATTGAGCTCTCGGTGTGTTTAAGATGCTGGCAATGCTGTCTGCATCTCCCCGCTGAGTGATCCGACTTGCACTGCATCAGGTAGGAGAAAGGAGGGGGAGAGGAGAGAACACGAGGGGAAGGGGGGAGAATACGGGGGGGAGGAGAGAACACGGTAGGAGGAGAGAACAGGGTGAAGAAAGAGAGAGAGAACACAGGGTAGAGAGATGAGAGAACATAGGGAGGAAAGCGGAGACAACACAGGGGGGAGAGAGGAGAGAATAGGGGAAAGAGAGGAGAGAACAGAGGAAAAGAGTAGAGAACAGTGAAGGGAGAAGAGAAAACACTGACAGGTGGGGGGAGGGGAGAGGCAGAATAGAGACAGCTATGGGGAAGAGTAGAGAGACAACCATGGGGAAGAGGAGTGACATACATAGGTAGAGGGACAAAGAGACAGTCAAAGGAGATAGAGTAGAGATCCATGCATGGTAAGGGATAGAAGAGAGATAGACATGAGAAAGAAGAGGAGACAGACATGGGAGGGAGAAAGCTAGACATGGGAAAGAGAATGGAGAAAGACAGACATGGGAAGGCAGAGAAGAGACAGACATGGAAGGGAGAGAGATAGACAGACATGGGAAAGAAGAGGAGAGACAGACAGACATGGGAAGAATGAGGAGAATCAGACAGACATGGGTAGGAAGAGGAAAGACAGACATGGGTAGGGAGAGTAGAGACAGACAGACATGGGAAGGGAAAGGAAAGACAGACAGACATGGGAAGGGAGAGGAGAGAGACAGACAGACATAGGAAGGGAGAAGAGAGAGACAGACAGACATGGAAAGGGAGAGGAGAGAGATAGACAGACATGGGAAGGGAGAGGAGAGAGACAGGCGGACATGGGAAAGGAGAGGACAGAGTCAGGCAGACAGGGAAAGGGAGAGGAGTGCGACAGACATGGGAAGGGAGAGGAGAGAGACAGGCAGACATGGGAAGGAAGAGGAGAGATACAGGTGGACATGGGAAGGCAGAAAACTGTGTGTCCTGTCTGCTCCCAGCAGACGAAATGGGACAGGGCTTGTTAATGCAGGCTGATGTGAGCGGTAGCTCACACAGTCCTGCGCATGGTCGTGTTAAGTCGAGCAATGACGTTACATGACTCGGTGACGTCCTCAATTGCAAGGCGGTGCATTTTCCCAAGAATGTCCCAGGAACGTGATTTGCGCCGGACATTTTCCAATGTGCTGGAACTGTCCTGGCAAAACTGGGACAGTTGACAATTATGCATACAGTAAACCTGGTCCGAAATTTAACTGTTCTAATCAGTTCTGGTTAGCATGCAGATGTTTATCATGTGGTCTATCTAGCTGTCGTGCCAGTGAGAATTTAAAATTCTGTCTTTAACCTGCAAAGTCCTCACGGCATAGACCGTCCTGCAGGTAACAGCTCATTGCAGCTCCCTGCGATGAGCTATACTGGCTCCAATCATGAAGTGATCGGCAGCCAGGAACACACAGACGTCGGATGTTGCTTTGGTTGTTAAGGACCAAAACACCATCCGACGTGAAGGTGTTAAGGAAGTGTACTACTCATGCCACTAGAATACCTTTAGCCAATCCCACCTAGCTCACACTGTTCTCAATTACTGTTAGGAACAAGAAAGCTCATCCAACTAGAACACACATAATCAATCTCTGGCCAAAACCACCTATCTCCATCCATCCCAAATACTTTTATTACTACCACATTTGCTTTAATCTCTGTATTCCCTTATGTGACTCATGTCCCACCATCCCTCTAGATCAGACCTGGGCATCTTACGGCCCACGGGCCACATCTGGCCCTTTGTGCGTCCCTGGCCGGCCCGCGTGAGGCAGGGCTGATCCTGTGCGGGTGCACGGGGTGCACCGTGCCCAGGCGCAAGGGAGGAGAGGCGCTGTAGCAGGGAGCTCTCTCCATGCGATCCTCCTCCATGTTAATCCAAGCACAGCGCGATGGGTGTAAGCTCCGCCCTAACTTAGTATGTAGTCCCCTATATGGTCTGTACCTAGCTCTAAGTCAATTGTTGGCGCTATATAAATAAATGTTAATGTAATTCACCACACAGACTTTTGAGTTGTTCCTTTGTATCTGATTTAGTCTCTCAATGTCCTTCGCATCTGAAAGTCCATGTCTAAGCTTGGTGTATGAAAGAGGAGAGGGATGATACAAGTACATTTACGTGTCTCCGGTCCCTATGACCTTTTCTATATTATGGCTTTTGTATTCTTCACCCCTGTAACTACTTTTATTATTTTTTTATTATTACACATGTGTTTTATTTATTTTTGCTTAAAAGTGTATTAAGTATGTCAATTAAGTATATTATGTGGGTTCTTGGGCAGCAAAGTGTCTATAAAATGACTCTGAAAAATTGGTCTCTCAGGAATTTAAAGTTAGGCAAATGATCTCTTTAGTTCCTGCTGAAGTTCTTGCTGGCCAAATAAGAGTTAAACACTCGAGGTATCTAATCAGACAACAAATCCAGAAAAGAAAGAGATGAATAATTATCTACTGTGACATAGCTTTAATGTATATACATTTGATGTAGCTTATAGCCACACCTCTGAACAAAAAAAATGTATGATAAAATACCTAAGAGGAGGTCCCTGATACATACAGCTCAGTAATTTATTTTCTCCCTGTGGATATCAACTTCAAGGCTCTGTAAATGTTCTGTCTACCTTTAAGCTATAATCCGCCACTGGAATTAAACACAATATATAGGTATTAGTATTATTGCTGGAATTAAACTCAGTATATAAGTATTATTATTGCTATGTTTATTAGTGCTGATTTCATAAATTTGTGTTTAAATGTGTGCGGGGGGGGGGGGGGGGGATTTTGAACTCAGGCTGTAATTCTTTTACACTCTCTTGCTCATATCTTATCCAATAAATGCGACATATTAATGCTTGATTTTTGCAGTTCACTTGTCAGTTCACTTTTAGTGAACAGCCCCAGAGGGTTTGGCTAGTAATGCTAAGATTCATGTTTAATAAAGAACTGAGTTGTATATAAGGTTTCCTTATGGGATCACGAAAGGCCTTAGAGACCTTGGAAGAAAACAGATAAAATGCCATTTGATTCAGTTGATTTCCAACCTTCTTACACCAATTCTAGACCTGCCTTCTGTGATGGACACCTCAATTTTAAATTACCAAACCTTGTCTTCAGTCTGTTATAAAGGAACACTTGTTCTGTCGTCTGTCAGTACAGGTTCAGTATCCCCTATCCAAAATGCTTTGATCCAGAAGGATTTTGGATAATGGGTCATTTTGGATAATTAATAATTTTCACCAATAAGAGATATTAAAGCAATCATGGAATACAGTAGAATCAATGCAAATATTGCAGAGCTAATATATCACTTTTTACTGTGATATAGCTGTGATGTGAGGCATCTTTGGGAACCTGCCGTTGACATGTCAAGCCTGCACATGGGCCATTTGCCATGTATTCCCTTTTGTGAGAGTGGGGGACACTGGTCATGCATGGAAAGGTTATATCGCCACATGATGCAGAGGTATGGCTGTAAAATTTCTTGATTTACTATTTTATATCTGTGACCGAAATAAAAGTTTCACTTTAAAGTTCAAAGGGAATTTTGGCACCTACTTTCTATGGTATATTTAGTTTGCACTTTACAAGACTATTAAGACGTGTAGAAGATGCAACAACTTCTGAAATAAATAGTTTATCACAGAATGCTAGTTAAACACCAGTGACAGTTAATCTGCAACAACTTCTGCGAGACAGCAACATTAAAATACAGCTCATAAGTGTTGGAATAGAACTTTGACCATTCAAGTTGGTTCTCCGTCTGAAGCCTGTCAAAAGGGGAAATATTTAGGGATGAGAGGCTATTGCTTGGATCCGTGTGCTGCTGATAAAGGAACACTGTTAAGTATCTGCTATCTGTTGAAGACAGAAAGCCTCTAAAATGGACCTGTCTTTTCAAAAACTAACTTAAGACCATTCATTAAAACTGATCTATAGGTTTTTGCAAAAATGCATGGAATGACCACCTCAAATATAGATATATGAACGTTTATATAGATATATGATACATCTAAGCAATTAATTTTTACTGCAAATATTTACCTGAAGTCAGTGGTGTATCTTGATTTTGTGCTGCCCTAGGCAGACAAAATCCGGGCACCCCCCTACCCAAGCTGTACACCCACGTTACACACCTAAGACATGCCCCATCATTCAGACTCACATCAAGCTCATACTCCCATCACACACACACTCCCATCACACTCAGTCACACACTCCTACTCCCATCACACTCCGTCACACACACTGTCTCCCATCACACACACTCTGACTCCCATCACACTCAGTCACACACACTGTCTCCCATCACACACACGCTGACTCCCATCACACTCAGTCACACACACTGTCTCCCATCACACACACTCCTACTCCCATCACACTCAGTCACACACTCCTACTCCCATCACACTCAGTCACACACACTGTCTCCCTTCACACACACTCTGACTCCCATCACACTCAGTCACACACACTGTCTCCCATCACACACACTCTGACTCCCATCACACTCAGTCACACACACTGTCTCCCATCACACACACTCTGACTCCCATCACACTCAGTCACACACACTGTCTCCCATCACACACACTCCTACTCCCATCACACTCAGTCACACACTCCTACTCCCATCACACTCAGTCACACACACTGTCTCCCTTCACACACACTCTGACTCCCATCACACTCAGTCACACACACTGTCTCCCATCACACACACTCTGACTCCCATCACACTCAGTCACACACACTGTCTCCCATCACACACACTCTGACTCCCATCACACTCAGTCACACACACTGTCTCCCATCACACACACTCTGACTCCCATCACACTCAGTCTCTCTCACTCACACACACACACACACACACACAGTCTCCCATCAGCACTTACCTTTCCCTGGCAGGCAGGCAGCATGGTCCCTCCATGCTGCCTGTTCGGCTTCCCGGCGATTGTGCCGACAGGTCACGTGACCGGGCGCGCGTATGACGTCAGCGCGCCCATCACGTGACTGTCGGCACTTCCGTGTCGGCACACTGCACGGGGAGCCGAACAGGCAGCACGGAGGTTTCTCTGTGCTGCCTGTTCGGCTCCCCGTGCAGCCTGGCAGGCAGAGCGATGGTGAGGGGGGATCTTCCGATCCCTTCTCACCTCTGTCTCTGCCTGCCCGCGCGGTCTTTTTTTTTTTTTTTTTAAAGGGTCGCGTATTTTTTTTTTTTTAATTTATTAACTTTTTTAAATTTTTTTTCTTTTCAGTGCTGGGGGGCGCTGCAGCCCCCCCAAAATTTGCCGCCCTAGGCATCCGCCAAGGATGCCTCGTGGTGAATACAGCACTGCTCACATCAAGCTCATACTCCCATCACACTCCCATCACACTCAGTCACACACTCCTACTCCCATCACACTCCGTCACACACACTGTCTCCCATCACACACACTCTGACTCCCATCACACTCAGTCACACACACGGTCTCCCATCACACACACGCTGACTCCCATCACACTCAGTCACACACACTGTCTCCCATCACACACACGCTGACTCCCATCACACTCAGTCACACACACTGTCTCCCTTCACACACACGCTGACTCCCATCACACTCCGTCACACACACTGTCTCCCATCACACACACTCTGACTCCCATCACACTCAGTCACACACACGGTCTCCCATCACACACACGCTGACTCCCATCACACTCAGTCACACACACTGTCTCCCATCACACACACGCTGACTCCCATCACACTCAGTCACACACACTGTCTCCCTTCACACACACGCTGACTCCCATCACACTCAGTCACACACACTGTCTCCCATCACACACACTCTGACTCCCATCACACTCAGTCACACACACTGTCTCCCATCACACACACTCCTACTCCCATCACACTCAGTCACACACTCCTACTCCCATCACACTCAGTCGCACACACTGTCTCCCATCACACACACTCTGACTCCCATCACACTCAGTCACACACACTGTCTCCCATCACACACACTCTGACTCCCATCACACTCAGTCACACACACACACAGTCTCCCATCAGCACTTACCTTTCCCTGGCAGGCAGGCAGCATGGTCCCTCCATGCTGCCTGTTCGGCTTCCCGGCGATTGTGCCGACAGGCCACGTGACCGGGCGCGCGTATGACGTCAGCGCGCCCGTCACGTGACTGTCGGGACTTCCGTGTCGGCACACTGCACGGGGAGCCGAACAGGCAGCACGGAGGTTTCTCTGTGCTGCCTGTTCGGCTCCCCGTGCAGCCTGGCAGGCAGAACGATGGTGAGGGGGGATCTTCCGATCCCCTCTCACCTCCGTCTCTGCCTGCAAGCGCGGCCTTTTTTTTTTATTTTTTTTAAAGGGCCGCGTATTTTTTTTTTTTTATTTTTTTTTTTTTAATTTTCTTTTCAGTGCTGGGGGGCGCTGCCGCCCCCCAAAATTTGCCGCCCTAGGCATCCGCCTAGGATGCCTCGCGGTGAATACAGCACTGCCTGAAGTGTCTGCTCCTCCAGGACGTGCCAATGTTAAATTGGTTGTGGATTACTAAATACTGACGAAGCATCATATACGTTGTGACTTTCACAACCTAACCAAGTAGGTCGGGGAGAAGTCTTGCTGCAGGGGGTACAACTGGGTTTGTCTGTAACCCATGGTGAATGATAGGGACCTTCGTCCTGAGTTGTACTGTTTGCGCCCGGAGGTTACTCCTTCAGAAGGGTGCTATGTCAGGTTCTACCAGGCAATGCCAGAACCTTATGCCCTGAGGACCTTCATCCTGACCAGACTTTCATCCAGTTGTACTGTTTGTGCATTTATCATCTTTCCCTGAAGCACCTGAGGATTCCAGCTTCGCTCTCCTTTTCCCATATCCCAGTTTCCCTTATGAAGAATCTTAGGATTCCGGCTCCTCACTCCATCCCTTGTGCTCCTTATTCCTTAGCCCTGTCCTCTGTTTGTTTTATGTTATGTCTGTGCCTGTCTAGGTATTCTTTAGTTCTGTAGTGTCTTATGCTTTGCCCTGTTT
Source organism: Pelodytes ibericus (assembly GCA_036172795.1). NCBI lineage: Eukaryota > Metazoa > Chordata > Amphibia > Anura > Pelodytidae > Pelodytes > Pelodytes ibericus. The sequence goes on from CM069860.1 coordinate 109,834,220, forward strand.
ATGTATGTTTCAGTTATTCCTTTGCTCCTTAGTCTCTCCTGTAACCCTGGACTCTGCATTATGTTATTCTAGTTTCTGCTCTCTCTGTATTTACTGCCACTCTGCTTGGTTATTCTGTTTGTCTCAGCCTTCTACATCCTGCTAAACATGTCAGAGATGGGTTCCATGCCTGCTCCAGGATGCCTGCAGCATTTATTCAGTTCTGGTTCCTGCTCTGTTTACAGTGAATACAACAGCTACCACCACAGGGCCCTGGAATTTGACCGCACCAACCTGGGGCCTCAAGCCTCCAGGGAGTGTGGTTACCCTGCACCAGGCCCTATATCTCCACATCAATGGGTGCTCATGGTCCTATGTCACCAGGACCTCATCCATGGCTAAGGTGGGGAATTTCAACCTATACTATTTAAATCCCTCAATATTTCTCTCTGCTTTAGAGTCTCATTCCTTGCTTCTCTGGGTTCTGGCATTATTTTGCTGATTATTGTGTTCTGACCTTTGGCTTATTCCTGACTTCTGTTCCTGTATTCCTGTGTATGACCCTGGCTCGTCTGACATCACTGATTTCTTGGTTTTTCTGATCTCGGCTAGTATTTTGACTTTGGTTTTGTTCCTGTATTTCGGTGCATGATCCTGGCTTTTCTCACTCCACTCCACATTCCTATCTTTGAATTTGGCTTGGTTATAATTGGACTTTCTTTCTGGTTGTCAGTTCTTGCCAAATAGTTCTACTACCTATCACCAGTGCCTCCCTGTTGTTCCTGTAGTTCTAGTCTACTACTACCTAATAGTATATTTACCTGGTATATCTCATCCTGGTGTCTGGAGAGTGGATGATGGGTCTCTAGTGTCCTAGTGGCCAATGCTTAGGCAATGTAATGTGGCAGAGCAAAGTACACACCACTTTGCTGGTGTAGTTAGGAGAGGTAATATGCTATATTTAAAAAAACAAAAACAAAGTGGGCAAATGCTTTTTCTTAGGGTAGGTGACTCTATTTGCAGTTTTAAATCTATATACATTGGCTGACAGCAAACAGGTGAGGTTAAAAATGAAATTTATTAAGAACATTTTTTGTACACATTTGAGAAAATTTGATACCATAATGTGTAGACAAAATAATATTAGCGACAGATGTATATAGTACAATTTTTCCATGAACAGTAGACTATTTCTAACTATTACCAAATTTTAGGATTTACAATGTAATAACATAGCAGATCTAAAATACACTATGGGGTCTATTCACAAATATTCAAGAATAGTGTGAGAAGGTCAACTTTCACTTTAAAAGTCAACTTCCCAAGTCAACCTCCTCAAGTTATTCAGTAAATAAAACTCAACCTCCCTCTACCCCTACCTTGTCAGAGCCCATCTCAAAATCCCTTCAGTGAAAAGCAATAAAAATTGCTATTTAATAAAACTGAACGGAGTTCGAATTGGGAGGCGAGTTGGACTTTGGTGTGCAACCCTCCTTCTTTTCAACTGGGAGACGAGCTGCATAAAAAGGAGAGAAAATAAAGAAGAATAAAAATTTCCCCCAATATAATAATCCCCAAGTATAAAACCCCCCAACACTGATAAGAAATATCCCGGGGGCATGCCCACGCCTCCGAATCTGAATAATTAAATCCCCCCAATAAATACCCAAGTTCTTTGCCAAGGCTATAAGGAGAGGCAATGATAGGATCAAATCTCAGACATCGTTTGACCTTATGTTGCTTCATCTGGCTTCATCTCGACCTTGCAAAAATTGTTAGTGAATACCATTTTGCGAGCTCAGGTTGAAGCATCCTAAGGGGTGGACGATTCTGTTCTAGGTTGGAGGTCGAGATTAGTGCTAATCTCAGCCTCCAATCTTGAATTTTAGTAAATAGACTCCTATATGGACAAAAGTATTGGGACCCTTAATTATTGAATTCATTGCCACAGGTGTGCAGTCTGCATTTACAAACATTTGTGAAAAAATGGGTTGTTCTGAAGAGCTCAGTGAATTCAACCATGTTACAGTGCTTGTATGCCACCTGTGCAATACACCAGTTTCTGAAATGTCATCCCTGCTTGGATATTCCACTGTGTTGTAAATGGTATTATTGGAAAGTGGAAGTGTTTAGGAACAGCAGCAACTCAGCAACAAAGTGGAAGACAACACAAAGTCACAGAGCAGGGGCACTGAGTGCTGTGGGGTATGTTGAGTAAAAATCACCAATGCTCTTCTACAGGCATTAATATCAGCACACAAATTGTGTGGCAGGAGTTTCATGGAATGGGGTATCTATGGTTGAGCAGCTGCATGCAAGCCTCACATCACCAAGTTCAATCAAAAGTGCCGGATCAAGTGGACTCCGGAGCAGTAGAAACTTTCTGTGGAGTCTTCACTGTTTGGCAATCTGAGCCAGGAGAATGTCACCTGCCTGACTGCAATGTGCCAACTGTAAAGTTTGGTGGAGGAGGGATAATGGTATGGGGCTGTTTTTCAGGCCCCTTAATTCCAGTCAAGGGAAATCTTAATGCTTCAGCATGCCAAGACATTTTGGACAATGCTGCCCTTCCAACTTTGTGGGAGCAGTTTGGGGAAACTATTTGTATCCCAACATGATTCTGCCCCAGTGCACAAAGGAGGGTCTATAAAGTCATGGTTGGATGAGTTTGGTGTGGAAGAACTTAACTGGCCCCCACAGAGCCCTGACCTAAACACTATTGAACTGGAATGGAGAGTGTGAGCCAGACCTTCTTGTCCAACATCAGTACCTGACCTCACAAATGCTCTACTGGATGAATGTGCAAAAATTCCCACAGAAACACTCTAAAACCTTGTGGAAAGCCTTCCCAGAAGGGTGGAAGCTGTTATAGCTGCAAAGACACATGTCTGTGTATTTAGAACACGGTGTCATAAAAGTCCCTGTTGGTGAAATGGTTCAGATGTCCCAATACTTTTGTCCATATAGTGTTATGTATATATAGCCACAATCAAATGGTTAAAATACTAAACAAATACTGGCACACTGACACATATATGTATACATATGCATGTAAATATTCATACATATGATAATCCACAAAAAAGAGTGCTCAGGAAGACTTAGCTAATATTCACACATAAATATGAATTATTTTATCTTTTCTTTGTTTGTTTTTCTTTTTAAATTGTCACTACAGCTTTGGTTGAAAAAGAAGACACGGTATTTAATGAAGAAAGAAATGTTGAAGGTAATTTATTAAATTTACTTCCTGCTGATAGCAACGCATGTAAACAGTAATCTTGTGTAAACAATGTTTCTCTGTTGAGACTTGCACACAGCAGTGTATACAGTGTTTGGGTTCCCTGTACTGCAAACCTCTGTAAAAGTGCATGTGGAGACTTCCCTAATTTGGAATGAGGTTCATACGCACTCTATGAAAACATCTAATTCAGCAGGTTCAAAGGCAGTTTCTATAGCAACCCCATCTAGCATTGGGAAATAAAATGGTTTGTTTACCTGTAATCTGGTAGTCTTAAAGTCTCCCAAAGATAACAAGTGGTCAGTAGTTTCCTGTATGGTTATGGAGACCACCACTTATTTATCCAAATAGCTGGCTATTCTAAAAGTGGCATGAACAGTGTATGCTACGATTATGTAAAGCTGTCAATTTATTATCTTTTCCCCTTCCTAAAGTGGGAATTTCTAGCTACGTCACATTTCAATCAATGAACCTCAAGAAAGTAACTGTTTATGTTTTAAAATGTATAGTGACATTTTCCCAAGCACTTTTACTGACTGTAATTGTGAGAGGAGTTTTTTTTTTTGGCACACTCTGATTAGTATGGTAGCCACATTTTGGGCATTTCAATTCTCCTTTTCTAAGATGTAGAATTGAAATGAAAAAGTTAAAAATCTAATAAGAAAAAAAAGCGTTGGGGTCTGCCTATAGTTGTCCTCAAGGCAGGACTGGCAAAGGGGGGGATGATGGGTTGCCAGGTTTCCCCTGGTTGTCCTTTAGCTAGATAGGTTATCATTGCACCTTGAGCTAAGCATTAGCTACACAGATTAACGGGTGTAGCATAATAAAGAGTTGCTCAGAAAATTGAAGCAAAAATCAACACCACCACAATATGTCATAGATGAAATTTTACACATAGCATGCATATTCTGGCTCCTATTCTTTTATTTCTTGACTCAACACAAGACTGGGCTCACATAGACAGGCAAAGAGAGAAAACATACATTGTATGGTAGTGTAATATGTGTGAACTATAGCATGCCCCCTCACTTTGAAATACCAGACATTTTTCAGGGACAAACAAAAGGGTTCCCTGACAATAAACCAGCACATTATCACATCTATCACACAGACATTATCTTCATTTTATAATATATGAAGTGAAGATAATATGAAAATGACAGTCTTTTCCTTTTAGGAAACTTTTTTTTTAAACCTTACTATACAAGTATCTTGCATTATTGGATCATATCTCCAGATACAGATCTTTGCATCTTTCACAGTCAAGCTACCTTACATTGTCCCTAGTGGTGAGCATTCACTTCCTTGTTTGGTGAGGAGAAAGGATGTGCTCCTTCACTGACCTAGGAGTGAGAACATGCCTGTTTGCCTGCTTAGACACTGGATGATGATCCTTGCCACCTGGGAAAAGAATGTTCCATGCAAGGGCAGCAGGCTGCATGTCCTCAGATGGTTTCCCACTAGAGTATTGGCAGTACAGTTCATTAGAAATTGTTTGAGCAATGCCATTGTATACTACTAATAATAATAATAGTGCATTGTTTCATTCTTCATTAGTAATTTTGTATATATAGATTTTTCTTTGAGATGCAGGATGGCACTAAGACATGCTGGGACTTACAACAAAGTTGGGATAGCTGACTGAAATTAAAGGGACTGTGTCACCTAAACATTGTGGTTTCCCCCCCCCCTTTTTTTCTTTTCTTAGTTTATTAGACAAATATAAAATACAAAGACGCTTAAAAACAATCATGAAATTCAGTATAGACAATAGCAGGTTCAGTATTATAATAATATAAAGTTGGATAGTGTTGCCTGAATTAGGCGAAAAAATGTGTTTTTAAATGTGTCTGTGGAGTCTCCTGCTTATGACATCACATGTGGCAGGTTAGGGTCTCAGACGCCTGAGTGCAGGATATTTTGGGCACCCCAGTGCGTGCCAATATTACTAACTCCTCCACTTTTCAAATGTTCATTCCAGATATGCCTACTGACACACATGTGTAAACCAGTCTCTCACATTCTCATCCTGCCACTCAGTCAGATACAGTCAGATAAACCCATCTCTCTCACACTCCCATTCTGCCACTCACTCAGGCACACACGTGTATACCAGTCTCTCACATTCTCATCCTGCCACTCACTCAGATACACACACGTGTAAACCTGGCCTCTCTCAGTATCTGAGTGAGTGGCAAGATGAGAATGTGAGAGACGGGTTAACACGTGTGTCCCTTAGTGAGTAGCATGATTTGAGTAATCATGCTACTCACTATGGGACACACGTGTTAACCCGTCTCTCACATTCTCATCTTGCCACTCACTCAGATACACATACATGTAAACCTGGTCTCTCTCACACTCCCATCATGCTACGCACTAAGGGACACACGTGTTAACCCGTCTCTCACATTCTCATGTTGCCACTCACTAAGGTACACACATTTGTAAACCTGGCCTCTCTCACACTTGCATCATGCTACTCAATAAGGGACACACGTGTTAACCCGTCTCTCACATTCTCATCCTGCCACTCACTCAGACACACACACACACACACATGTAAACCCGGCTGTCCCACACTCCCAACCTATCACTCATTCATACACACAAGTGTAAAGACGGCTCTCTCACACTCCCATCCTGCCACTCAGTCAGACACACGTGTGAACCAGTCTCTCACATTTCCAACCTGCCACCCACTCAGGTACACACACGTGTAAGCCTGGCTCTCTCACACTCCCATCATGCTACTCACTAAGGGACACATGTGTAAACCAGTCTCTCACAATCTCATCCTGCCACTTACTCAAATACAGACACACATGTGTAAACCCAGCTCTCTCACACTCCCATCCTGCCACTCACTCAGGATCACGTGTGTAAACCTGACTCTCACATGTACCTCATGCTAACTCACTCAGGCACAAAAATGTAAACCTGTCTCTCTCACATGAACATTCTTCCACTCTCTCACACACACGTTGTAGTACGTACCGTATTTGCTCGATTCATAAAAAAAATTGTGAGAAATACCCCTCATCTTATAATCGAGGTCGTCTTATAATCTGACCTCAAATTGAGGTCAGATTATAAGACAGGGATTCAGGTCCCCAGCAGAGCTGCAAGGGGACCTGGATCCCCCTCTCTAACAGCAGGGAAATGTCTGTGCGATGAGCGCAGACTCCCCCTGCTGCCACCCGGCACGACCGCCGGGACTTCTATGATGAAGCCGGGTACTTCACGCTCTCGCTCCCTGGTAACTTGCTCCCTGGTGGCTAGTGGGGGCAGCCGAGGGATGTCTGCACGATACGTCTGTCCGTCATAATAGACGGAGGTGTCGGTCAGCATGGAGGATGTCTGCACGTAACGTGCAGACATCCCCCTGGCTGCCCCCACTAGCCACCAGGGATCGAGTTACAGGTGAGGGGGAGGGAGGGGGCAGAGAGACAGGGGGCAGAGAGACAGGGGGAGGGGGGGGGTACAGAGCAACAAAGGGAGGGAGGGGGGCAGAGAGAAACAAGGGGAGGGGGGAAGAGACAGAGACAAGGGGAGGGAAGGGGAAGAGAGAGACAAGGGGAGGGAGGGGAGGCAGAGAGAAACAAGGGGAGGGGGGCAGAGAGAAACAAGGGGGGAAGAGACAGAGGCGAGGGGGGAGTCAAAGGGAGGGGGAGAGAGAGACAACACTAAGGGGGGGAGAGAGACAAAGCTGGGGGCAAGGGAAAGAGAGAAGCAGCATTGGCACATAAAAGGAAATAAAAACAAGAAATGCAAAAGTCTAATAATCGAGAAAATACAGAATTTATTTAATTCCATAATTTGTGCATGCATTTTTATTGTATTTAAATATACTAAATATAACTAATATTTATTCAAGAACTATAAATTAAAATACCCAAACTTATAGATTATAAAAAAAGTAGCTAAAAACAGGGGGAACCCAGTGTGAGGTACAATAATACTAATATTGTTGCATTGCATATGAAGAGAGAACGTGTTTAATCACTATTATTCATATTGGATGTGATAATCAAGTGTGAAAATAAAAACAATGCTATCATCTCATATACATTTTTATTTTCACTCTAATCACATTCAATATGAGTAATAGCGATAAAATACATTCTCTCTTCAGATGCAATGCATCAATATCAGTAGATTGAAAGGCAAGAGATTTAATGTTCACATATAACTATCATTAAATATATTAATATATTACCTGCGTCTAGGTGTAGCTCAACAATATCTCCTACTGGGATTACTTTTTGGCAGTTTGTCACTAGGAGGAGGATCTGCTCCTCCCAGCTCCTCCACTTATACCCTTAAAATTAGAGAGGAGGAGCTTTCCTCCACTGTCATTGGCTTTTACAGGTGCAGGGGCAGGGTCATGTGAATACATGCCATACGTGACCCGTGACCCTGCTTTGATGGCGCCTGTTTTATGTTACACCTTCGTTGTTGAAACGGAAGAGGACTGTTTAAGTGGCTAGTAGGCGCTCTGCTTTCAAAATCACTTTGTTGACAGCGCCTCCAGCAATGCACCCGCTGCCCGTCAGAGCAGGCCTGCTCTTTCAATTATTTTGATGGGAGCGCTGCTCCCCATTATTTATCCTGTCACTGGCACCTGGGCGCGGTGCACCCCGTGCACCCACCCAGGATCGGCCCTGGGCACGGTATGCAAATGAACTGCTTCTCAATGGGAAATGTGTAATTTACATTCCATGCCACAGGTGATGTCATAAGCAGGAGACTCCACAGAAACATTTAAAACACATTTGACTCCTAATTCAGGCATTTGCTTGCAGTTTTGCTATCATTTGTAGTATTTTTTTATGCTCTTCATACTTATTAAAAACAATATTCAGTCCCTTTAAGGCAGGAGGGACTGCTCAGGAAATGTGGAATTCAGGATTTTTTTTAAAAACAAAATAACAATAAAAAGACCTTCCTGCAATACATGTGTACAGCTAGGTTTCACCTGGTCTAGAGCATACAGACTTATCCCAATCTAATGTCCACAATCTTACAATGAGGACTTGGAATATGGATGTGTATCTTTTTACATTGCAAGGGTCCCAAATGAATGTTACTACACTTTGTCCTTTCATTAATTCTTTTTTTTAAGAAAAAATATATATACATAATATTAATGTATGTTTTAACAAAAAGTATACTTTTAACAAAAAGTATATATACATAATATTAATGTATGTTTGATTGGCACATCAAAGACAGAGAAACAAAATAATATCAGTATAACAATAGCAGCATGAGGTGCCTTTTCGGAAATGATATCAACTATACAAATATATTCTACATTATCTAGTGAATAGTTAAACATTTAACATACAAATACAGATAATGTGCACTTATCAATTTGCGATAAGTGCAAAAAAATTTGGACTGTACAGCCTAAAAACAAATAAAGAAAACTTTAGTACAAATCTGTCAGGTTGTTAATTATATAACATCTTGCTTGAATATTAACAAAAGAAATGAGATTCCTGTAGAGCTCAATAAAATCACCAACTGATATAGTAACATTCCTAACTATGGAAATCTATTCAGTATAGATAATTCCTGCTTATCAGTTAAAGCTGACAGGTCAGTACCACCTGATGGGCTGTTCTCAGACAGTCACTAACATCGTAATGGGACAAAAAAAAAAAAAGTTGTGAAAAGAGGAAATAGGTGAATAATGGGAAAGAATAAAAGTAGTGAAAAAGAGAAACAGGGGAAAAGGGTAACCCCAAGAGAGGGGTACAAGTTAGTGCTGCTCTAAAATAGTGCCAACCGGTCATAAAAAATGACCAAACTACCACCCCATCCAATGGGAGGTGTGGAGAGTGCCCTGGGGGGTCAGAGCCGACAGGCGAGAAAGGACCGCTACTCATCGCATACGCAGAAAATTAACCATAACAGTATATTGAACTGGTAAAAAAAAATGCAGTCGCAACCATACTATGCAATAACGACAAAAAGAGATTAAAAAATATATCTGAGCATCCAGGTCTTAAAAAAAAATCCTAGTTAGGCAAAATCTGACGTTCCCGCAGGCGGGGTCTCCAGAGCCGAGGAGTGTTCCAGTGGTTGCGGTATTTGAGGAATATTTAGGCTGGATAAAAAGGTTTCTATCCAACGGGTCTTCTATTGAAAGGATCTTATTGTCCTTGGACACAGAGTGGATAGCAGACCCCACCGATATTTTATTTCCAGTGACCGTAGATGCATGGTTAATGGGTTCATGGATTTCCTCCAAGCCAGAGTTAGTGGTGCAAGATCCTCAAAAAATTGAAGTCTACTGTTGTCAAAGGGCATCCACTGTTAATTCCTTGTTGCAGATAGAATGGCTATCTTATCCGCTGATGAGCCTAATTTAACGATCACGTCTCTGGGGTTGTCTGTGGGAGCTTGTTGAGCTTTTTTTAATTCTGAAGAAGTCCAGCACTGAGACAGGGTAATCAGCTGAGTTTGGTTTCAAGTGGATGAATAATTTAATCAGGAAAGAGTGGAATGCAGTGGGCCCGACTGACTCCTCTAGTTTTGTGTCCAGGGTTGCCACCTATATATTGAGACCATCAATCTGCTGTGCCATCGATCCCATTTAGGCCTTCATGCCAGCTTGTATTTGGCTTTGTATATTGTATTCTCCGACTCCATAGAGGATACCTTCGCCTGTAAGGACCTTACCTCTGAGAGCACTGTCAGGAGTTCAGATTTCACCATTCGTTGTAGGTCTTGAAACAGCATTTTTAAGTCAACTCTAGTAACGCTGCATCTGGGCCACTAATAGCTGTTTGATATTGTTGAATGTGTGTTGGTTTGTCCACCAATATGTCAGAGAAGCCATCGGATTCTTCGTGTTGCATGCTTTGTGAATCTGTATCATTAATCGGTTGGGGCCTAGGTGGCTTTTTCCTTCTCCTTCCTTATTTTATTTCCCCTGTCTCCAGGAGCCCTGACCCCTGTGTTCTTTTGCGGTGAAGCCATGATTGAAAGCAGTTATTTAGTTTATGGTACGGGAGGTTGAGCAACACACCGCTGGCTCCACTCCCCCCTTTCACCAATTCTACTTCTCAGCTTGTTTAATGAAGTCCTTGATCTCATTTTCTTGTGTGGATATAGGATTTCTATCACTTTTCCACACTTATTTTGACTTTAACATAGTTTTTTTGGGATCCCTCACACTTCTCTTGCTGTCATGTTTTACATATTCAGAGATATACCCTCATATACTTTATGTACCCCTTTCTCTTCCCTCCCTCTTATTCCCCTCACTTTTTCAGTATCAGTGGTTTGCTATTCTGTCTTGAGCCCTTGTGTAGTATAGAGGGGGGATTGTGCTGCAGTACCTGCTGGCATTTAATGAGTTAATATCTATTTTTCAACTTGGGATTCCACTCCCTCTTCCCTTTAATCCCCTCTGTCCTCCCTCCCCCTTTACACACATATTCATGGAGTGGGCCTGTCTTTGCCATGTCTGCCCTTTTGTGCATTAGTATATAAGCTGGAGGAATGAAAGGATTGGGACATGGGGGTCTATAAAAGGGATTTAACTCCTTTCTTTCTCTAGGTTGAACAAAAATTACGAGCAAAAAGGAAAGGACACAAAAAATACACAGATTGTGCACAAGATTCTCTGAATAAGAACTTCACCGTCAAATTGGTCAGTGTGACTGCTCCAGTCAACTGCCTCCTGTATGTAGCTTTTGGGTATTACTATCTTTTCTGCAACTGGCACCAAATATTATAAAGTGCCATACAATAGTCTAGCACAAAAACATGTTACTAAATCAAATAGTGATTATTCAGTGTGTCTTGATCTCAAATTCATATAAAAGAAAAGGAATAAGACAATGGCAGCACAACAGGATCAGAATGTGTGGTTGAACTGCAAAGACTCTGGGTTGAAGTAGTTAAGAAGGTCTCATCAAACTGTGGGAAACTTGAGTCTTAGATTGTCAAGGCTTCTAGACTCCCCAAAGTACAATAGTTTATGGGATCCTTAAACAGCAGAGTGGTTAACCCGTTCAATGCTAGATCTGCAACATCATAGGAGAGAGTCATGGTAAAGTGTTTCTCTGAAGTTTGTAAAGAGGTTAAATCTGCCTGGTATTGATCATCTCCTGCCCCTCCAGATCAAAGGCATGGATTTTGATGCCTTTGCAAAAACAATTGCTTCTTGAATAAGTGGGTCTTAGATAAAGCCTGCCACTGCCAAATCCTCCCCTTCTCAATCATGACCCCTCTCCCATTTTTACTCTTTCAATGTAGGGCATATTATGTTGTCACAACACAGAGCGTGGGACATAGGAATGGATAGAGGCTGACACAGGACAATTAACCTCTCTGCTCTGTGCTAGAGATCTGATAGCTGTGAATGGGAGGCAGTGTGTACAACTGGTAGTGTGGCCAACTGGGACTTCCTACAAATGCAGATACATGGCACTATCCAACACATGCAAATACATCTATAGCTTTATTGATCAAATGATTATAAAATAAATATATAGTGCAGTTAATATAATGTTACTAAATTCAACAGTTTAACAATACACTCTGATCTAACAAAACTGGTACACTATTCAGTTATGGGTAACGTCAATACACTAGAATTAAGTCTGCTTTATTCGTGCTGTGCATTAGCAAGATAAGGTAAAAAATGTAAACACTAAGGGAAATAAAACAAAGATGATTAGTGGTGATTTGCACATGATGGTGAGTGTCTGCTGACTTTTTTAGACATTGTTTGTGTTCTCTGCCTGTGAGTGATGTGTGCACTGAATGTCATGACGTTGGGATTTTAATATAAAGAATACTGTATCCTGCTACATACCTGATTATTTGATTTTGTTATGCAAATACCATAGCACACGTTGATTTTTGTATACACTTTGTTATCAAGCATACATTATGTGTACATTTCCACTCACCTTTCGGTAAAAAGATCCCACAGAGTAAAATATATGAAATATATTGATACCAATCACTGTTGTAGGTTTTTGGGGCACTAAGCATAAAGTACTTTTTTTTTAGCATATAATTATTGATCATGACACATATAGTCATATGCTTTTTAAATATAGCCATGAAATGCAGGTCATACACAATGCCTTAAAGGACAACAGTCAGCAAAATGAAGGCAAGTTTCATGAAAAGATTACATTAAGTGTAGGCATTTGAAATAGAAATGTTGGAAGAATATAAATAATGTACCTTAATCAGCCCTTTTTGCTCTGTATAGCTCTACCAGGAGGCAGACATGTTTAGAATCTTTGGTCAGAGGAAGGAAGATCTGACTCATTTTACCCAAAAAGTGTCCACCCCCGTGATAGAGTTAAGCAGAGCAAAGAGGGCTCAGTAATGTACTTTATTTGTATCCTTTCATTAAAGCATTTCTACACGTAAATTAAACATAAGTTAATTTTATGCTGACAGTTGTCCTTTAATGGTGCATGCAGCCCACTGATAAACATAAGCTAAACAGAGAACTGTCTGTTAGAAAACAGAACTGAGAAAGCAAGCCTATTAATAGGGAAATCCTAAATCCTAAGTGAAAGGTTGATACCCTCTAAAGACGCCCCACCCTCTTGGGCAAATATGGTTCAAAACTTAAGTAAACAGGAGCACTGCCATCGCATCAACCCATTGCATGGTAAAACAACTACTTTGACACTTAGTGGGTTAATGGAAGGACCTTAACAATTCACCATGATAATTAAACCGGAGGTGGCCAAATGTATCATTATGTGGATAAGATGTAGCCCATTGAAACAAAAGGGTAAATAGCAGTGTGTTGTCACAGTGTACAAGTCCTGCAAGCTTCTCAGTAACAAAACAGCACTAAAGTGATGGTGGTCAGGTCCACTCAGCTGATAATTAGTTAATTGGAATCCATTCTGATTAAGTGTGTAGATAACACTTCCAGCTCCTCCCCCTGAACAGGGAGGTTGCAGGGGGTAACCATTAAATTTCTATCCAGGCGGCTAGGAAGGAACCTTTAAATAAAGAGGTCTAATTATAGAGATAATAATAGCCATTAATTACAGGGCTTCCTAAGTTAATTCAATTATTTTTACACTGAAGGTAATCCTGCTTGTGCCACGGCACACAGCTTTATAGCCCTTGTCTCACTTACCCTTCCTATGCAAACATAGAAGCCATACTGATATTTTACAAAATGATATTAAGCATTGCGGGGGGGTTATTGGAGGGCAGAAATATAAAGGAAATAAAGTCGTTACCAAGTGGATAGATTGATAAACAATAGTGAGTAACTCTTTACAAATCAATTTATTGATTGTAAAAATAGAGAGAATATTAAAAGAAGGTTTATGGCAATTGTTAAGAACAATTAAGGCATCCAGTTACATCTACTTTGTTTTTCTGTAACCAGTTATCACTCAACAGGAATGTTTATTAAAAACATAGAGGATTACAGGAATTTTAAAGGGACAATAACATTGTTTTAAAATGACCATTCTGTGCAACATTAACCATAGTCTAAATGATTGTAAAACAACTTTGGAGCAATATTGATGTAATATTTCATAAACTTAAAATGTCATTAATATGATTTTTATCACAAAGTACTTGTGTAGTACCTGTCTGACTTACTTGCTGTAAAAAATAGTCATGTCACCAAAATTTTTGTGACATCACTGACTTATTGACAACTGTTTTACAACCTGAGCATTATGCAATTATTACAATAGATGTGCAAGGGCGATTGGGAAAGAGATAAACTCAGGAGTCTCCCAAATGAGGGTTTGTCATATTATGAAATTTGAAAAAAAACTATTCTACAATAATTAAAGTTTTGCTTTAAGTTACTCAGGAGAGTAACGGATATCAAAACTGTCCCTTTCCAAAGAGGGAAGTTCAAAAGACACAAAACAACAACAAAACAATGTATTATACATGTCGACCTATTAAACGGTCAATGAGTGGTGATTTCCAACATCCTGTATCATAAATCCAAGCCTACCCACACCATTTAATGAGAACCACCATAGTGTGTTCCAGGTAAGTTGCATTAAAAGGGGGGGTCAGAGGACAAAAGTGTAGTTTCTAATTGATAATAATCTATTTTCTATACTAAGGTTTTTTCATCAGGTGCACTCAAGACACTTTAGCATAGAGGATTAAGCTGATGATTGATTAACTAGACTCATATTGAATATTGAAATGTCTGTTGAGTTATTATTTTTTTTTTGATGGAGCCTTCCTCCAATCCATCCTTACAAGATACATTCTTTTTGAAGAAAGTAATAGGTGGAGTGAATCTTTTGGCGCACATAATAAGCTTACATAGTAGTTTAGGCTAAAAAAAAGACTTGTGTCCATCGAGTTCAACCCTTTTCCTATTTCTTGTTCACCACTGTTGATCCAAAAGAAGGCAACTAGAAACCCCTTATAAAGCTACACATTCGATCCTGAAAGTGCAGCATAAGCAATAACCTGTTATATAACTCTGAATATGCCTTCAACTGAAATGAATCTCAGGTTTATATTGATGTCTTCTAGCGTTTTCATGTGAAGTGTTCAGTGGACTACTGTAAATCTGCCATTGACTGCACCGTAGTTTATGGAAAAACATGTATTAACTCCTTTGCTGTCAGACTTGAGAACAGTGCATGGTAGGGGCTTGGCAATGGTTAACTGCTTATAATCTCAGCAGGTCATGTGAAGACTGGTAGGGGGTGGAACTTGTTAACTAGATACCCAGCTGTGTTAATTAGGCAAAATTCCTGCGCCCCCCCCCATCCCCCCCATAACAAACGTACTCTCTCTTCAACCCATACCTCCAAATGAAATTGACCCCCTCTGCTTCATCACCCAGTTAGAGGTTAATTTTTCTTAAAGACAAAATGGTGAAATGCTTTCAAAGTATAATTATAAAAACTTCATTAAAGTCACTAACAAATCTTTCAAGTCCCTCCATACACCCCTCCCGTGGCTAATTAGACAGTGGAGGATAATGTTAATGAATAACAATGTAACAATTAGCTGAATGCAGGCAGGCGTAATATACAGAGCTGGTTTAAAATAATGGATTTAGAAAGACAGAGATTCTAAAATTTCAACGGTGATAAATAATGACTAGAAGTTTAAATGCTAGTATATATCTAAGTAAACAACCCTAATTTCAAAAATATTTGTAGGAATATGTATATATAGATAATAAATTGTGCTGATATTTTAGTAACTAATAGAGTATCTACAATGTTTACAGAGAGAGAGGTAGGTAAGAGATTTGCAATAATGAGTTTTGGTGTTTATATAATAATACTGTACATAGAATTATATGTGTTTGCTTATATTTCACTTGGTGTGTTGTTGCATACTGTTCTCTACATAATAATAATGTTGAACATACTGTTCCTTTAATTATGGACACATAAAAGATGCATGCTGCAAGGTAATATTAATTTTAATTCAGCCCTCCCACATACATGTGTATAAACATTATAAGTAAAAGGTGACCCATGTTAGATTTCTGGGACATACATGATCACATGATTCTTTCAAGTCTTATGTAGCATAATAAAGCTTTCATTTGCATGCAATAATGGTCATGTGGTGGTGTTCTATATAAGTGCTATTACTTTACAAAACTCTAAAACCTGTACCGACTGAAATATTGCAATAATTGGCTTTTCATTGAAATACCCTTTAATCTACTATAATTGAAACAAACAATCCTTGCCTTTTAAATCATAATAAAATAAGATTAGTAATTATGTAATTAAGACAACTACACCTTACTTTAATGACTTAACCCAGCACAGCAGCATTCTAATTTATAATCAAGTAGTTTGAAATGATTAAGTTTTATAGTAATTAAGTTCTAATACTGTTTGCACTTTGGAAATATCTAAAGTGTTTAACCCCTTCAACGATGGTCACATTCTATCTTTATCATTTGGTGTTCTTAAACTGATCTGTAAGGGAATAGGCATGTGTAAACTATAGTTATATGGATGTAATAAAGAGGTGGGTTTATTGAAATAATGTAAATCAGAATTTTAATTGCGTATATGTATTTCTACACAATTCATGATGGGGCCCTGGGCGATAAAAGATCATGCCTGCCCATGTGCAAGCCACACCTATATAGAACCCCTGCCCATATGCAAGCCACCTAGTCCCTCTGTATAACTTTATTAGGGGGCATCACAGTCATACTC
This sequence comes from Pelodytes ibericus, assembly GCA_036172795.1. Taxonomy (NCBI): domain Eukaryota; kingdom Metazoa; phylum Chordata; class Amphibia; order Anura; family Pelodytidae; genus Pelodytes; species Pelodytes ibericus. Next base: position 109,850,630 of record CM069860.1, read on the forward strand.
AATAGCCTTTTAAAATTGAAGGGGTGGCCAAGAGGGCGTTTGGGGGGCAGGGACGCCATGAATTATGATCTTCATTATTGCCCCCACATCCAATGCCGTAACACCACCTTGCACAACCAGGATATGCCCCAGCACCAGAGCTTAAAATAGCTACCACCCACTTTGCAAACACAGGACATGCCCTATCACCCACATTGCACACCAAGGACTTACCCCAGCACCCAGAACATGCCCCATTACCCACATTGCACACAAGAACATGCCCCATCACCCACATTCAAGGTCAGACTGGGCTACTAATATACCAGGAGATATCCCAGTAGGTTGCCTTCCCTGGGATGCTACACAATGCAGACGGCTGACTAAGTCCTCAGTGCTGGGGCATGTCCTGCCTGGGTGCACAGGAAAGTACTGTGGGTAGCTGGGGTAAGTGCTGGGTGCTGGGCCAAGTCTTGTGAGTGCAATCTAAGTACTGGGACAAGTCCTGGGTTCTGGGGCAAGTCCTGTGAGTGCATTCTAAGTGCTGGGGTAGTCCTAGGTGCTGGGTAAAGTCTTATAAGTGCAGTCTAAGTACTGGGGTAAATCCTGGGTGGTGAGTTAAGGCCTGTAAGTGCAATCTAAGTAATGGGGCAAGTCCTGCGAGTGCATTATAAGTGATGGAGCATGTCATGTGAGTGCAATATAAATGTTGGAGTAAGTACTGGGTGCTGGGGCAAGTCACGTGAGTTCATTCTAAGTGCTAGGGTAAGTCCTGGGTGCGAGGGTAAGTCTTGTCTGGGTGCTGAGGCAAGTCATGGGAGAGCAACATGGGGTAAGTCTTGGGTGCTGGGCAAGTCCTGTGAGTGCAATTTAAGTACTGGGTGAGTCCTGGCTGGGGCAGTGCAATCAAAGTGCTGGGGTAAGGTATGTCATGTGAGAGCAATATAATAGCTGGGGTTAGTCCTGGGTGCTGGGGCAAGGTCTGTGAGTGCATTTTGGGGTAACTCCTAGGATATAAGTGCTGGGGTAAGTCCTGGTTGGGTGCTGAGTTATGTCCTGTAAGTGCAATGTAAGTACTGGGGTAAGTCCTGGGTGCTGGGGCATGTCATGTGAGTGCAATCTGCAAGCAGGGGTAAGACCTGGGTCCTGGGAAAAGTCATGTGAGTGCAATCTGGGTGCTGGTTTAAATGCTGAGGCATGTCCTATGATTGCAGTCTGGGTTCGGGGGTAAGTCCTGGGTGCTGGGCAAGTCCTGTGAGTGTAATCTGGGTGCTGGGCTAAGTCAGTATATCCACTCAGTATGTACTCAAGGTTGTTTCTCACACAGTGCTCTGATATATACCCCATGCACAGGCCAATATATGCCCCCTGTATGTACACAAGGTTATGTCTGTCACTGCCCTGATAAATACCCCTGCACAAGGCAATTCATATACTGGGGCCTATGTATTGCCCTGTGCATTTTTGGAGAAGTGGCTGGAGCTTTGGCTATGGGAGGGGCATTATCATGACATTTTTAATGCAGTTTAAACACACTGGTGTTGGTGAATTTTTCTTTTGTGGAGTCTGTGATACAATGATATATACCAGGGGTGTATCTAATACCAAGTGTATTCTGCAAAGGGCCACTTCGCTAGAAATGTATGCGTGCGTGGGCCGCATTCATTTTTCATTCATTCAGAGAATAATATATATAATTATATACATGTGTGTGTGTGTATGTATATATATATATTTCACACTAATGTGCAGTGGTCACATTAACTACAAACACACACATGCATACACAGTCACACTTACCCCCCCCCCCATTCCCACACACACAGTCACACTTACCCCCCCCCCCCCCATTCCCACACACACAGTCACACTTACCCCACACACAGTGGTGTATCTTGATTTTGTGCTGCCCTAGGCAGACAAAATCTGGGCACCCCCCTACCCAAGCTGCACACCCACGTTACACACCTAAGACATGCCCCATCATTCAGACTCACATCAAGCTCACACTCCCATCACACTCAGTCACACACTCCTACTCCCATCACACACACTCCGACTCCCATCACACTCAGTCACACACACTGTCTCCCATCACACACACTCTGACTCCCATCACACTCAGTCACACACACTGTCTCCCATCACACACACTCTGACTCCCATCACACTCAGTCACACACACTGTCTCCCATCACACACACTGTCTCCCATCACACACACACTGTCTCCCATCACACACACTCTGACTCCCATCACACTCAGTCACACACACTGTCTCCCATCACACACACTCTGACTCCCATCACACTCAGTCACACACACTGTCTCCCATCACACACACTCTGACTCCCATCACACTCAGTCACACACACTGTCTCCCATCACACACTCTCTGACTCCCATCACACTCAGTCACACACACTGTCTCCCATCACACACAGTCTGACTCCCATCACACTCAGTCACACACACTGTCTCCCATCACACACACTCTGTCTCCCATCACACACACTCTGACTCCCATCACAGTCAGTCACACACACACACACACACACACACACACACACACACACACACAGTCTCCCATCAGCACTTACCTTTCCCTGGCAGGCAGGCAGCATGGTCCCTCCATGCTGCCTGTTCGTCTTCTCGGCGATTGTGCCGACAGGTCACGTGACCGGGCGCGCGTATGACGTCAGCGCACCCGTCACGTGACTGTCGGCACTTCCGTGTTGGCACACTGCACGGGGAGCCGAACAAGCAGCACGAAGGTTTCTCTGTACTGCCAGTTCGGCTCCCCGTGCAGCCTGGCAGGCAGAGCATTGGTGAGGGGGGATCTTCCGATCCCCTGTCACCTCCGTCTCTGCCTGCAAGCGCGGTCTTTTTTTTTTTTTTTAAAGGGCCGCGTTTTGGTTTTTTTTTAATTTTGTTTTTTTTCAGTGCTGGGGGGCGCTGCCCCCCAAAATTTGCCGCCCTAGGCATCCACCTAGGATGCCTCGCGGTAAATACAGCACTGCCCACACACATACACATTTATACACACATACATACACTTACCCCACACACATACACATTTATACACACACACTCACATACATACATACACTTACCCCACACCCTCTTAACATTCACTCACATAGATACACATTTATACACACACTCGCATACATACACTTACCCCACTCACACACATACACATTTATACACACACACACACACACACATACATACACTTACCCCACACACACATTTATACACACACACTCACATACATACACTTACCCCGCACACACACACTCACATACATAGACTTACCCGCACGTTGGACGCCTCTGATATATACCAGATACTCTCCCAGAAAAGAGGGACAATAGAGGAGGACAGAGGGATTTGAGAGCAAAATAGAGATGGTCCTTCCTAAATAGTGACACTTGCGTGGTATTCTTCAGGACTATAATTATTATAATGTAGATAGCAGTCTAGTCTGTAGTCTTTATTCTACTTAAAATAACAGTCACCTTATGTCACAGGGCAGTCAGATTATTTATTATGCTTGACTATAGTTCCCAGAACAGTCCCAGAATTGCTGGAACAGTCTCGTTATATGGGTCCTGTCCTGTCAAATTTGGATCTGTGCCAGCATTACTGCTGCCAATGCATAGTGCTTAGCACTGTGCACAGGCAACATTGTGTTTAAACTGTGTGAGTAAATAGGCTCCAGACACCCAGTATCCTGAAGCTCAATGCTGTGCAGCCACACAATGCCGGAATAACTCCGCCTCTCAGGCCCCACTCCATCATGTCCCAGGACACAAAAAAGATAACTTGTCAAGTATGGCTTGTCTTATAGATGCTGTTTTTTCATAGCGTATATATTGAAATATTTGTGGAATCCTTGTTCACATAGAAGCAGAAAGATGCTAGCGTGTAAGTGGATGGGCTTAATTCAGCACTAGAGTAGGTTAGAGTTTAGGCAATTAATAGACATGACTAAAACCAAACTCCAGTCGATCGCTGCTGATAATGCCATTGTGATCAGACAGGGCACCCTTGTGCCTGGAACAAGTCTTACCAGAAAGAATACTTTGAGATGTATCTCATTTTTAAGTATGTTCTGGGGACCAAGTCCAGAATGGTATTACACAATGTTTTCACATTTAACAGTAGATTCAAAAATTCATACATTTATATGTGCATTTATAAAAGTTGGGGAGAAAACATCCAGGGCAAATAATTATGCAAGGCTGCATGATCTGTTTTGTGTGTTCATTTGTACATTTGCTAAGAGAAAAATGTGTCTGTTTAGGACGTCACCTGTGACTTGATATGCAAATTAACTACTTTCAATAGGACATGTGTTTCAACAGGAAATTTACATATCAACGTACAAAGTGATTTCATAAACAGGAGACACCGCAAATACATTTAAAACATGCATTTTCTTGCAAATCTGGCAACATAATGTGTTGATATTTTTTTTTTCTTGATACTCATAGTACAAACAATGTTTAGGTGATAAGAGTCCATTGTTTTCTTTTCTTTCATGTTTGCCATTTTGAATGTTGTTAAAGAGCCACTAAACTTTTTTTCAAATCGTCTTAGAAGTATAGACTCATAAGTGAGTTTAAAAATTGGCATGTACTTTTTACGGCACATGCTTGTTTATGCTGTATCGGCAGCCATGATGCCCTTCCCTAGAAATTATCATAGAAACATATGTTGGCAGATAAGAAGCAATTGTACCATGGCCTCCATGGCCTTATCTTATATCTAACATAGTCTTATGGCTGTCCCATGCATGCTTAAACTCCTTCACTGGGTTTACAACTACCACTTCTACTGGAAGGCTATTCCATATATCCACTACCCTATCAGTAAAGTAATACTTCTGATATTACTCTTAATATGTATGTACTTTCCCCCTCTAATTTAAGACTATGTCCTCTGGTTGTGGTAGTGTTTCTTCTTTTAGCTCAAATGTATCTATTTAAAATAAAACACATTCAACAGTCTGTTGATTAACATTGTTGTAGAAATCTATTCCTGAAAAAGAAAATAACCTAGTGTTTAAATCCCTCTCCCCAATTTCATTCATGTACCACTCTGCCACCCAGATCTTACATCACTGGAGAACGCAGACCATCTTTTACTTAAAGCAGACTGATTACCTTTGGCTGAGGCTGTTGCCTGCCTCTCACTGTCTAGTTGAGGTCCCCTCAGTAGGTGGCATATGAAAACGAAGCTCTCTCTCTGCTGAAGCAGAGACAGACGACCAGACTCAAAAGACTCCGACCAGATGCGAGGGACGCCAGGCGCCTCTGACACAGAGATTAATATATAGTTACCACTAGAATGAATTCAATGACATACCATTGGCTTGCATCTAAAGTTCTTAGTACATGTTCTATATTAATAATTATAAAAACATGCTCTTCACTTCGGAAGTTTGAATTATTATATTTATGTTATATTATACACTTTTACGTATTTTTAACAAACTGAACAAAAATGAATGTGAAGCGTTAAGGCAGTAGTGTATTTACAGGGGACTCTGGGAGGCCAGCAGCACCACAACCAAATAGCTGCCTGCTTAGGGGGGTCTTTTGCAAAGGAGCAAGGATACTTGTGCCTTTGATGTCACAGATTCTCCTCCCTGCCTCTCCCCACCCCCATCAACTTGGTGGCTCTCCTACAATTGACATACAGGGACCTTGGACTAGTGTGGCAGCAGAGTGGGGGAAAAAAACCTCTTACATTACACCAGCAAGGTTCTCAGACTGGGGTACACAGGAGCCAGAGAGAGGTTTTATATATCCTATAAATTGGGGACATTTGTAAGTATGCTGAAAGCCTTGTTATATACAAAAAATACTAATTTCTACATTTATTCTTGTTGTAAAATTAGAAAAATAAATTAGGAAACATAATCCAAAAAGCAGTTTGACAACTATAAAATATACTAGTACATCCAAAAAGTAATTAATTGCCCATCTATGCACTGTCCTGCAGTGTCGTCTGGAAAATTAAGGGTTATATTTCTGAACCACCATATACATAGAATAAAGGCAACTGAATGCAGCAAAAGAAATTCACTATTAAATTTTGTCACGTAATTTTTCACTTCTCATACAATTTTTCACACTTGTCTGGAAGTGTCTGAATCTCCCCCTAGCCCCACACACCTTCTCCAAATCACCTCAAATCCTCCCTCTCTGCCCCCCTCCAGGTGTCATCACCTCTATGAGGCGTTACATCTCACCTTGGGCGTCTAATTATTGAGACGAGTTTCCCCTCCAACCATCTTTCAACTAACCCCCAACAGCCTCCGGCCCTCGTGGGATTTGAGGGGGTAAGCTCAAAAGATTTTAGCTTTCCAGAGAAATATACATGACTAGGATACGTACACCGATACTATCAGGAAATACTAATAAGAATAATCAGCCAATAAAGTTGTCAGGGAGAGAGCTCAGTGGTGCAACATGTTTCCTAAGGCATTTTTTTTTGCTTTCATTCAAGAACTGAAGCAGAGGTCAAGATACATTTAACAGTTTAACTGGAAGTGACATGGAGTGTGTCTCTCTCTACATATCAGTTGAACAGTTTGTGGTCAATTATCACCGTAATGATCTTCGTGTTAGATTCATTTTAACCAGTTCCGGTCTAGTCTCTTGTAAACAGGTGTATTCTGTTGAATATGTTCAAACACTTTATTACTTATCAAAACGTAAAAAAAAAAAAACAGCACGGTTACTTACAGGTTGAATGAACCAATTAGTACACAGTGGGATTAAGTGGATCTCTTTCAAACAAAGCCCGCTTTGCATTATTCGAAAAGCTATCTATGGTGTTAAGAGTTTGTAGAACTGTTCACCAATTGAAATGTTATTTTCAGTAATGAATTTAACCCTACCGGACGTAGACGTCATTGTACTTGAGATAAGCAAGGCACCCATTTAAATTAAACATCACCAATTATTACTTTCTGAATCAAAATTGATTTTAATTCTTGCTTTATATTTCACGGTTAAATAGAAAAAAATGTATAGTATTGGGATGTCTAACAAGCTTCATTGGGACATGATTTTATCTGCAGGCCAGTAAAAAATTGGTTTGAAGCTAATGGTAAGTCTATGGAGGTAATCGCATTGCTTTTATTTCTTTGATAAAAAGGTAGCAACTCTAATACACACTGTCCTGCTACTCTTCTGTCACTGTATTATTTCAGGCCTTCTCCTTTGAACATATTTCTGCAATAATTGTAAAATCAAGACTTAAGAGGTAGAAAAATAATTAGGTAATAAAAATGAGCAGGCCAGATGCATGGTGGGAAACATTATATTCTTATTACATGTGCCAGTTAATGTAAGTGCAAATGTGCTTTTAAAATATCTTTGAAATTGCTGAAGTAGTTAAAATATATGCTGCTGCCCTCATATAAACCGGTTTCAGCCTTTAATCATTCATTTAAAGTTTTGTGTTATGTGATCAGTCTGCTTTAAGTAAAAGATGGCCTGCATTCTCCAATGATGGAAGATCTGGGTGGCAGAGTGGCACTTGAATAAAATTTGGGAGAAGGAGGATTTAAACACTAGGTTATTTTCTTTTTTAGCAATAGATTTCTACAACTATGTTAAAAATGACAATGTTAAATGTCACTAAATCACTAAAATAAAACAGACAATTAGCTGGCAGTGGCGCTTTTTATCTTGTACCCTACAAAGGGGGGAATTATACCAAATGTCTTTAATATACGTCCCAACTTCTTCTCCCAGTAAACAGGAACGCGGAGCTTGGGAGATACTGTGCATTTGCAGTATGTATCCCTCGGTGTCCCAGACACTAGAGATGAAGTCGGGACTGCAGTCCCAAAACCCGCTGTCCATCCAAACTCTTCCTCTGTCCTGAAAGCAGGACAGTGGGACAGAGCCTCAATTCTGGGACTGTCCCACACAAAGGAAACCAAGTTGAAAAATATATGCTAACCAAATATAACCTCTTAAACATGGGCCTAGGAGCTACAGTGTTTGTGTAAAAGCCGTCTATGCCCCCTCTGCATGCATATTTAGTTGAAAGAGATTGTATTATATCCCTGTGTCTGGTTTATATTCCTTGAACCCTCTAAATGTGGATCCTTATACATTTTTCTCTTCTTTCATCAGGACTGAACACAATCAATGGAGTTTGTTGGTTGCCCAGCTGCATGGTGGTTGCTTCACTCTCTCCCCTTTTCATTCCATCTCCTCTGTCCACACTTCACTCCAGGTTTTAAATACCCACTGCATGAGCAGACAGACGAGGACATTACAAGAGTGGCAGAGCCAAGGCTGGATCATGGACAAACAGTGGTTATTATTATTTTTTTTTTAACCAGCCTACATGTTGGCATGCTAAGTCATAAAGTAGTATATAGTTGACTTTTACTGCTGGGATATACTATCGCACACCACCCATTATTGTGAGTTTTATTGAATTCCTGAAGGTAATACCATAGGTATTGTCCCATCAAAACAGGTGATTGTGTTTATAGTACAGGATAAATCCTTTTAGTGCAAAATGAACCAGTAGTGAGTGGTACACGGTAGTTTATATAATTATATTGTTAGCCAGACACACAGACATAAAATAGCTTCTGTACAGAATTAGTCAGCCACTGACACAGGTAGCGTACCAATAATCTAATTTGATGCTCAGTCGGCCTAAATGGCACCCATTGCATTGGCTTAGCATCATTGAAAAAGTATCACAAAACAAGAGAAACAAGCCCTAATTCAGTGCCTAATGTAAACTCCAACATACTTGTACAAAAACAACACAATCAATATTACTATAGTCAAAACCTCACTTTTATCAACACAAATGTATCTATCAAATGTCATATGAGGACTGCAGTCAAGGGGTACTTGCTAAGTTTTATAGGAATAGCAGTCCAGAGCAGATGCAGAAGCAAAGGACAGCTAAAGACTAAACTTCCAATGATGATCAAAAGTCTCTGTTTTGCTGGTTGAGCATCATGGGAAATGCATCGCAGAAAAGGAATTAATTTAATTAGGTTGTTTAAAATGGGACATTGAGAATGGGTGACATGGATTTAACACAGTGGAACAATGGACTGGTACATGGAGAGTGGAGAGGGGAAGTGATGGCAGGCTCACACCTATTGACAGAGTGGAAGAGAAGTGCCATGAGTCTGGCACATGGAGACTGGGAAAGAGAAATTACATGAGGCTGGACACAGGTAGAGGGGGAGAGGGAAGTAGCTGACATAGGTAGAGTGTGTAAGGGAAGTGACATGGCTGGCACAAGGAGAATGTGGAAGTGAGTGTATGCCTTAGCTGTTGCCATAGACTCACAACTGTCTTTAGATCATCTTGGTCTACTCACAGTCTTATTTTTTTTCCAGGGTTGCTATACCAACAGAGTTCCTTGCAGGCCAGCCGGCTTCAAGGCACTTTTTCTAACTTTGACATGACAAATCTTTTAAACATCTATAAATGCAAATAGAAAACGTAAAAAGTAGATTCTAATATTTGACCTGAGTTTCGAAAATAGCCAATGTTTACATGTTTTTCTGTTGTTTTTTGCTATGCATATCTGACTATGATTTATATCACTGCCATTAAACATCACCCCTTTTTTTATTATGGATTTTGGAGTGCCAGCTCTTTTTTGTCTTTAACTGCTTTGATTTAACGCTTGGTCAGCGAGTAAAGGCGGCATCCAGATCCAGCAGACACAGCCGACATCCTTCCAGTGCTGGACAAGGTTATTTGTGCCTCAGTGGAGCCTGGGATATCTCCATTTGGAGAAAATCTACCTGTTGTATTGGTAATCAGATGGATCACTGGATCAAATGCTCTGACTGATTCCGATGACAGCAGGTATACATCACATTGAAAAACAGAAAAGAAGTCGGTACTCCAAGATCCATGAATAAAATTATTATATTTCAGTGTAAAACATGCCAATAACTGAAACATAAAATGGGGTGAAGGCCGCACTTGATGCGTTTCACTTTCAACAACACGTTTATATTCAAAGTTGTAACCAATCAGTGTCTAGTCAAAGTGAGCAAACAAACCAATCAATGAATGGCAAGTCCAAAAGGCAATCTAAACAATTGAACATGCTGTGTAATACACATATTGAATAAAAACACAACAAAAGGAGTTTTATTAAATCAAGCAATAGTTGTAATAATCTAAAATCAGGAATGTCATATATACGATTGTATACACTTATACATATCATGAGCTGCCAATTAATGAACTATGCTTGTTGATAAATCCATTCACAAAGAATTGAAACATGTTACTGAGTAATAATGTGTAAAATAAATATTTATATAGTAATGAGTGATTAATAAAAGCAAAAGTGAATAAAGACAATTCCATTCAGCTCCCATGGAAAGAAATGATGCAATAATATAAAAACATACTATTTTATATATATCGGAATCCACGAAGATCAAAAATTGTAATAAAATGTTATATGAATTTTACTGTATATTTGTAAATATGTAATAATGGTTTAGGGTCAAAGTAAATAAAGATAAGTCATATTTCTAAGATATTACTCAAATTCACTGAAGAAGAAAGGTAAGAAACAACTATGGAAGCTGACTTGAGGCAAAACTAGAAATATGTAAATAAAAGTATATACCTTGTGAGCAGTATATGGTAAAAGTAACTATAAGATGGTAAAGAGAGATAGAAGACACAGCGAGAAAGGAGGAAAAACAGAATCAAGAGATATGCATCACACAGTTGATCAAGTTATATAACTATAATGGCAACTATGGTGTAGTGGAGAATGGAAATGTCCACGAAGTACATGAGTGGGTACCTGGAACAATGGATAAAGTGATTTTAAAACAGATATTATCTTGGTGTAAATTAGATACGTGTCAACAGAACATACAAAGTGTAAAAACATTTGTATAAAAAATAAATTTGTTTCAATAAGAGAGAACTGGTTTACTTGCTTATACAATGTAATGGAAACAGTGAAACAGAGTTGAAGGTCTGAAACATTAACGCCAGTACTTCAAGGCACATATCCGCCCAAAAGAACAACTGCTGAAATATGTAATGATAATAACTTAATAATAAGATAAACATAGTACATAGTATTAAGATTGAAATAGACACATAAAGAGCAGTACTATAATAGAATGCATAATGGATGTGGGGTGCAGGTACAAACAGATATCATATAAAATGTATATATAAGAAATAAATTATAATCTCTTAGAAACATAGAAACATAGAATGTGTCGGCAGATAAGAACCATTCGGTCCATCTAGTCTGCCCAATTTTTTTTTGAGTACTTTTATTAGTCCCCCGTTCCCGGTCTTATAGCTAGGATAGCCTTGTGTCTATCCCACGCATGCTTCAAATTCTTGACTGTGTTTACCTCTACCACTTCTGCTGGAAGGCTATTCCATACATCCACTACCCTCTCAGTAAAGTAATACTTCCTGATATTACTTTTAAATCGTTGCCCCTCTAATTTAAGACTATGTCCTCTAGTTGAAAAGCTTAGCAAAACTGTGAAACCAAAAAACTTTAGAAATATGGTTGATGTCATTAAGACCCCTTGTCTTGTATCGAGAGAAAAGATCCAAAAGCCCTCCCTTTGACATAGATGTCGATATAAGCTACCTCCTCTTGTCCCTTTAGTAACTTTTTCAGTCACAGACACTAAGAGGGATATTAAATCACTGTTACTACAAAATGGAAAATGTGCCATAGTGTTGGCATGACAATGTTAGTCAAACGTTGTTGAACTCAACATACTGATGGCTGTATGTGACTCATAAATACACGTACAACAATTAGAATACAGCCTAACTTGAAACAATCTACCATTTGTGTTGGAGGTAAAACTATTTGCAAATTTGCAGATTTTATGGCCACAGGGGTACGTGCACACCGTCCTCAACCAGTCACCCGAAGGTTGATCATGTTTAGTTTGTTATGATTGATTCTTTCCTATAGAACAAATCCACCTCAGTTTGATTAAGTGTGCCCAAAAGATCTGCCGTGCCAAGTACATTTTTTAGGAAAATCTGAGTGGTGTGTTAATATCCAATAGTTTCCTTTCAACCTCTTTAACATAAGCTGTTTTCTTTAATACTATGACTGCTCCCCCTTATCAGAACCCAGTTATGATGTCATTATGAAGCTTTAGTTGTTTTAGGGCTGTTCACTGGGTGGAATTTATATTTGGAGTACATAAGAATTTCTGTGTTAGATGTAAGCCAAACTCAACAGCCTTTCTGCAAGATGTCTGTTTCTGTACTCCTGCTATTAACAGGGTAGACATTAGTATCTAGAGTAAAAATGTCCTCAGTCTCACTAGTTTTTTCCATTCCAGTGTAATGTTGCTGACTCTAACAACAGAGCGATTAAAGTGAGCACTGATCAGGCAGCGCAATATTAGTATGTTGGAAGCTGCCTTCCAATGTGGCCAGGTGGGGCCAAATTTCAGTGTGGCTCAATGCCTTGATATTGAGCCACTGCAACAACACTTTCTGAGCAGCAGTAACGATAACCATAGCTCATTTTAAAGGAGGACGTGCCATGCCTGTTCTCATGGCAAAAAATGTCATGATGGCATGGAATGTCCGAGAAAATTTAAATAGTAGAATAAACTTGTTAAGAGTGTCCCTTTTCCCTTTCAGCAACACTGCCTTATTTATCCTTAAAAAGACAACTGTTGACAAAAAAAATTAAGTTTTGTTTAATTGAATAATTGTATCATCAAGTGTATTCATTTTAACTACAAATGCTTTAATGAAAGAACACAAATAAAGCACTTTATTCAGCCCACTCCACTTGTAAGCACCTTCACTGATAGAGCTATATAAGCAGAGAGGGCTCAATAAGGTACTTTATTTGTATTTGTTCATGAAAGCTTTTCTATTTAAAATGCCTACATTTATACAATTAAACAGAATTTGATATCTTGCTGACAGTTGTCCTTTAGAAGAGCACACATAAAAAAGTATCTTTATGCTTTCAAATTCAGCAAGCAAATAACTATGATTACATTTTTAATATTGTGAGTCAAAAAAACAACAACCCATAAACAAGTTAATATACATGATGCTCATTAGCGCTCGTGATATTTGATATGTAAACCGCTTCACACATGGGTTCATTTTGTTTCTCTCCTCCCTATCAACACTTTTATTCCTCATAACTCCATATCACTGCTTCTCACTCTCACATTTCATCTCCATCTCTCTTTCCAACCTCCCCTGTCACTTTACCACTCCCCCAATAGTATCTCTGTATGGAATAATCATCTGGTACTGTCACCTTTCAATTAAGCTACCATACTCCTCCGACACCTCTGCACCAACCCCTATTCCTATCACTCTGATGTTCATTTATATTAACACATTTGGCATTAGTATCACTGATTTATAGCGCCAGCATCTTTGGAGTTAATGGCTGATAAGTATTAAATTATACTCAATAAAACGTCACTCTTGGTACTGAAACATAATATTCCTCAACATGAGCCTGTCTGTCCAGCTGTCTGTCACTCATCATCCCATGGGGTAGACGTGCAGTATTCTGTGTGAAAGGACAGACACATACATAGAAATGATGCTGTTTTTTTTAATACCATGCATAATTTCCTTAGTTTTATATTGCTTTTGAGCTTGTTTGGTACTTACAAAGATACGTAAGTGCTTTTACACATATGAACAAAAAGAAGAAATACAGTATCTGCTATGGTGTACAAAAATAAAAATAACGCTTTTATACCTGAATAGAAATGGCCTGTAATATTGAAATATATGAAAGGGCAGCATGACAACAGGTTGGTGATGCAGCCTCATCACAAGCCTGTCAGTCAGAGGCCCTCGGCCAGTAATTGCCCTTCATGGGCGGCCGTTCCTCCCCCTTTGGAGGCTGGGTAAAACCTTTATAAACCCTGGTAGAGGTTTTGCCTAGCCTCTTTCTACAATAAAAGAAATCAGTTCCCTCCCACCCATCCCTCTTTGTTTTGTCTATGTCAGGTGTCATGTTGGCAGTGCTTTATTCACCGCGAGGCATCCTAGGCGGATGCCTAGGGCGGCAGCGCCCCCCAGCACTGAAAATAAAAAAAAATAAAAAAAAATAAAAATAAAAAAAATAAAAAAACGCGGCCCTTTAAAAAAAATAAATAAAAATAAAAAGACCGCGCTTGCAGGCAGAGATGGAGGTGAGAGGGGATCGGAAGATCCCCCCTCACCATCACTCTGCCTGCCAGGCTGCACGGGGAGCCGAACAGGCAGCACAGAGAAACCTCCGTGCTGCCTGTTCAGGCTCCCCGTGCAGTGTGCCGACACGGAAGTGCCAACAGTCACGTGACGGGCGCGCTGACGTCATACGCGCGCCCGGTCACGTGACCTGTCCGCACAATCGCCGGGAAGCCGAACAGGCAGCATGGAGGGACCATGCTGCCTGCCTGCCTGCCTGCCACTAGGGAAAGGTAAGTGCTGATGGGACTGTGTGTGTGTGTGTGTGACTGAGTGTGATGGGAGTCAGAGTGTGTGTGATGGGAGACAGTGTGTGTGACTGAGTGTGATGGGAGTCAGAGTGTGTGTGATGGGAGACAGTGTGTGTGACTGAGTGTGATGGGAGTCAGAGTGTGTGTGATGGGAGACAGTGTGTGTGACTGAGTGTGATGGGAGTCAGAGTGTGTGTGATGGGAGACAGTGTGTGTGACTGAGTGTGATGGGAGACTGTGTGTGTGTGTGTGTGACTGAGTGTGATGGGAGTCAGAGTGTGTGTGATGGGAGACAGTGTGTGTGACTGAGTGTGATGGGAGACAGTGTGTGTGTCTGAGTGTGATGGGAGTCAGAGTGTGTGTGAAGGGAGACAGTGTGTGTGACTGAGTGTGATGGGAGTAGGAGTGTGTGACTGAGTGTGATGGGAGTCGGAGTGTGTGACTGAGTGTGATGGGAGTAGGAGTGTGTGACTGAGTGTGATGGGAGTAGGAGTGTGTGTGATGGGAGACAGTGTGTGTGACTGAGTGTGATGGGAGTCAGCGTGTGTGTGATGGGAGACAGTGTGTGTGACTGAGTGTGATGGGAGTAGGAGTGTGTGACTGAGTGTGATGGGAGTCGGAGTGTGTGATGGGAGTATAAGCTTGATGTGAGTCTGAATGATGGGGCATGTCTTAGGTGTGTAACGTGGGTGTACAGCTTGGGTAGGGGGGTGCCCGGATTTTGTCTGCCTAGGGCAGCACAAAATCAAGATACACCACTGCATGTTGGCAGGGGGTACCCGAGGTCTGGCATCAGTGCAGGGGGTTGGCTGTCTTGGGTATGGCCAACCTGGGAGGCAGTAGCTCTGGTAGCTAGCTGCACGGGCTCCCCATGGGCTGGTCCCTGGGGAATGAATATCAGGCGACTACCGCGCAGGGGCATCGACGCCGGTAGCCAGATATTTTTGGTGACGCCTATGTCCGATCCTCGGGTGCCCGCTTGGTGGCATATACATGCCTGTGCTTAACAAGATGGTGTTTTGTACATGGGTTTACATGTTATACGTGTTGAATGGTTTTGATAAGTTTTAAGTATGCGTTAAAGTTTTCTAAGTTACTGATATAAATATAAAATCTTTGTTGCAGTTTTTCTCAATAAATACTGTGACCTTCATATCCAGTTTGTTGTTTCTTGGGGGGAGGGTACGTTTATTCTCCATACCTTTTTCATGGAATAATTGGAAAATTTGAGACCTTTTTTTCACCTCAGCTATTAATTTATGCCTGATTTTTGCAGCATGTTTGCAGTTAATTTTTTTGTGAGTACTTTCAGAACTCCCAACATGTCCCCTATCAGCCTCTCTGTGCTATCTTAGACCCCAAACAACCTATGTGTACAAACCTGGCACCTCAAGCAGCTTCTCTGTGCCAGCTGCCCACCCAAGCAGCCTCTCTGGGCCATGCTGGCCCTCCCAAGCAGCCTCTCTATGCAGTCCTGCTCCTCCTCCCCCACACTTGTGTGCATGCCCAGAGACTCCATTATTGAAAATGATGCACACTGGGCATCTGCCTGGAAGAACTTTGGATCCGAAGAGATGTTGGGGACTTCCATTTCCTGCATCAAGAGAAAATCCCAAGAAATAAAAGCTAACAAAAGAAAAAAATACATAGTGACTCTGGTGCCGTCTGTCTTCCGGATGTGTTTTGTGTATTTCCGGGAATTTTGTGCTGTTCAGAGTACACAAACCCGGGAAATATACAGCGCGGCTCAGTGCTAGCACACATGGAGCATACGCACCTGCTAGCATGACCTCCCTTACAAGCTCTCATGTGCCACTCAAGACTTTAGTCCAAATTTATAGAAACCCAAGCCTGTATTCTGTATCTTAATTCCTTTTCCATACTCGGTAAAGCAGTATTTTCATCAATACTTACTGCCAAGGCAGATATTGAATATGCCATTACCCCCCCCATAATAATGAGGATTTTTATGTAGTCTTAGATAACCTAAACCCCATGCTTTGTATGTCATTACGGTTTCATACTCCTTGAAAGAGCCATCTTAGGATTGCTTACTATACCAGGGCTTTTCAAGAATGAGCAATATGTAATTACCACTCATATCACTAAGTATTCTTACTAGTCTTATAATTATAATTGCACTATTTATAGTTTAATGCATTTTCCGTGTTCAGTCATATAGCCCTTACACCAATGCTTCATTTTAGAGCATTTCTGTTTATCCGCTTATTTGCATAATTATAAGAGACCACCGTTTTCACATGCCACCAACATTGGGGATCTTATCTAGGTCCCCTCTGTTGGTGACATTCAAAAAGGAAGGTCTCTCTCTGCACCACCAGGGAGAGACTGACACTATCAGCGAGCACCAGCATCCCGCGCTCCGCTGGATACTAGCGGGTGTATAATGATACATGACAGGTTTACTTAGGAGCATGGCAAAGGATTTTTAACTTTTGCTTCTATTGGTCTTCTGTAAGTAAAATATTTAAACCACAGGTAGATAAAAATGACTATCCAGCCAGTGGTGCACTGTAACTGACACATGTAAAAGAGCCACTAAACTTTTTTTTTTTACTTCTCCTTCTAATGTGGAAGTTCAAAGGGAAAAATTAGAGGCCCTAGTCCTACTTTTTTTTTAAAGGTCATGCCAGTTTATTCTCTGACCGTCATAGGCAGCATCAGGTAGCATCAATAGGAAGTTATGGCTATCACCAATGTTATTACTCATGTGCCACCAACAGAGGGGACCTTAATTAGGTCCCCTCTGTTGGTGGCATTCCAAAAGGAAGGTATCTCTCTGCACTAGCAGACCGACTGCCAGCCCTGACAAACCCACTATCAAACACGTTGGCACAGTGACAGTTAGCATGCACCAGCATCCACTTGACCTCTGCCTCAACTGAGAGGCAAGACTCAGAATAAACCCGCGGGTATCTGTAAATGCAGTTGGTGAAGCAAACAGAAAAGAAAAATTCCTTTAGTGCCATTTTAAGTAAAGGTGATGCTCCTTATTTTCATGCTGGGTAGATACATACACATGTTATTTCTGATTGGTTCTTTTCTCTGTGATATAATACCAAAATTAACATACAATCACCTAGCAAATCTAGTCACATGTCAATATTTCTCTGTCTAAACCAGGGGGCATCCAAATTTTTTCTGCAGTGGGCCCAGAGGCGTCACTAGGGTTGGTGTCACCCAGTGCGGAAACTCATGGTGTCACCCCCCTGGATTTCCTCCAATACAATGCCAAACAGATTCCTTAGTAATGCCAGTTAGATGGCCTATTAACTATGCCACAACCAGGAGCCCCATAACTATGACACACACAGGAGCCCCATAAATTATGCCACACCAGAGCCCCACTATCTATGCCTCACATGGGGCCCAATAAATATGACACACACAAGCACCCCATGATTATACCAGACATGGGACCGCCATTAATTATGCAACACACAGGAGCCCCACGAGGTGACAATTGTACAATTCTAAAGCAATACATATCTATACATGCAGACATCTCTCTCTATAACAGCCAATTTGCCCAATTATATGCCAGTATCATTCTGTCATTAATAAACCACGGGCAATTTTCCCATTAATATGCCAGTATTGTTGTGCCATTCAGATGCCAATACCATTGTGCCATTAAGATGCCAGTATTATTGTGCCATTCAGATGCCAATACCATTGTGCCATTAAGATGCCAGAATTATTGTGCCATTCAATGCCAGTAATATTGTGCCATTCAGATACCAGTAATATTGTGCCATTCAAATACCAGTAACATTGTGCCATTCAGAGCCCAGTAATATTATGCCATTCAGAGCCCAGTAATATTATGCCATTCAGATACCAGGAATACTGTGCCACTCAGAGCTCAGTGATATTGTGCCAGTCAGATGCCTGTAATATTGTGCCAGTCAGAGCCCAGTAATATTGTGACACTCCGAGCCCAGTAATATTGTGCCACTCAGAGCCCAGTAATATTATGCCAGTCAGATACACAGTAATATTGTGCCACTCAGATACCAGGAATATTGTGCCAGTCAGAGCCCAGTAATATTGTGCCATGCAGAGCCCAGTAATATCATGCCATTCAGATACCAGGAATATTGTGCCACTCAGAGCCCAGTAAAATTATGCCAGTCAGATACCCAGAAATATTGTGCCACTCAGAGCCCAGTAATATTATGCCATGCAGAGCCCAGTAATATTGTGCCATTCAGATACCAGTAATATTGTGCCACTCAGAGCCCAGTAATACTGTGCCAGTCAGATACCAGGAATATTGTGCCATACAGAGCAAAGTAATATTATGCCATTCAGAGCCAAGTAATATTGTGCCAGTCAGATACAAGGAATATTGTGCCATTCAGATACCAGTAATATTGTGCCACTCAGAGCCCAGTAATATTGTGCCAGTCAGATACCAGGAATATTGTGACAGTCAGATGCCTATAATATTGTGCCAGTCAGATACCAGGAATATTGTGCCATGCAGAGCCCAGTAATATCATGCCATTCAGATACCAGGAATATTGTGCCACTCAGAGCCCAGTAAAATTATGCCAGTCAGATACCCAGTAATATTGTGCCATTCAGAGCCCAGTAATATTATGCCATTCAGAGCCCAGTAATATTGTGCCGCTCAGAGCCCAGTAATATTATGCCAGTCAGATACCCAGTAATATTGTGCGATTCAGAGCCCAGTAATATTATGCCATTCAGAGCCCAGTAATATTGTGCCAGTCAGATGCCTGTAATATTATGCCAGATACCAGTAATATTGTGCCACTCAGAGCGCAGTAATATTATGCCAGTCAGATACCCAGTAATATTGTGCCATTAAGAGCCCAGTAATATTATGCCAGTCATATACCCAGTAATATTACGCCATTCAGATACCAGTAATATTGTGCCACTCAGAGCCCAGTAATATTGTGCCAGTCAGATACCAGGAATATTGTGCCATTTATAGCCCAGTAATATTGTGCCAGTCAGAGCCCAGTAATATTGTGCAACTCAGAGCCCAGTAATATTGTGCCAGTCAGATACCAGGAATACTGTGCCATTTAGAGCCCAGTAATATTGTGCCAGTCAGATACCAGGAATATTGTGCCATTTAGAGCCCAGGAATATTGTGCCAGTCAGAGCCCAGTAATATTGTGCCAGTCAGAGCCCAGGAATATTGTGGCTTTCAGAGCCCAATAATATTGTGCCAGTCAGATACACGGAATATTGTGCCACTCAGATACCAGGAATATTGTGCCATTTAGGGCCCAGTAATATTGTGCCAGTCAGATACCAGGAATATTGTGCCATTTAGAGCCCAGTAATATTGTGCCAGTCAGATACCAGGAATATTGTGCCATTTAGAGCCCAGTAATATTGTGCCAGTCAGATACCAGGAATATTGTGCCATTCAGAGCCCAGGAATATTGTGCCAGTCAGAGCCCAGTAATATTGTGCCATTCAGAGACCAGTAATTTTGTGCGTTTCAGAGCCCAATAATATTGTGCCAGTCAGATACCAGGAATATTGTGCCACTCAGATACCAGGAATATTGTGCCATTTAGGGCCCAGTAATATTGTGCCAGTTAGAGCCCAGTAATATTGTGCAACTCAGAGCCCAGGAATATTGTGCCACTCAGATACCAGGAATATTGTGCCATTTAGAGCCCAGTAATATTGTGCCATTCAGAGCCCAGTAATATTATGCCATTAGAGCCCAGTAATATTGTGCCGCTCAGAGCCCAGTAATATTATGCCAATCAGACACCCAGTAATATTGTGCCATTCAGAGCCCAGTAATATTATGCCATTCAGAGCCCAGTAATATTGTGCCAGTCAGATGCCTGTAATATTATGCCATTCAGATACCAGTAATATTATGCCATTCAGAGCCCAGTAATATTGTGCCCCTCAGAGCCCAGTAATATTATGCCAGTCAGATACCCAGTAATATTGTGCCATTCAGAGCCCAGTAATATTATGCCAGTCATATACCCAGTAATATTGTGCGACTCAGAGCCCAGTAATATTACGCCATTCAGATACCAGTAATATTGTGCCACTCAGAGCCCAGTAATATTACGCCATTCAGATACCAGTAATATTGTGCCACTCAGAGCCCAGTAATATTGTGCCAGTCAGATACCAGGAATATTGTGCCATTTAGAGCCCAGTAATATTGTGCCAGTCAGATACCAGGAATATTGTGCCATTTAGAGCCCATTAATATTGTGCCAGTCAGATACCAGGAATATTGTGCCATTTAGAGCCCAGGAATATTGTGCCAGTCAGAGCCCAGTAATATTGTGCCAGTCAGAGCCCAGTAATATTGTGCCTTTCAGAGCCCAATAATATTGTGCCAGTCAGATACACGGAATATTGTGCCACTCAGATACCAGGAATATTGTGCCATTTAGGGCCCAGTAATATTGTGCCAGTCAGAGCCCAGTAATATTGTGCAACTCAGAGCCCAGGAATATTGTGCCACTCAGATACCAGGAATATTGTGCCATTTAGAGCCCAGTAATATTGTGCCATTCAGAGCCCAGTAATATTATGCCATTCAGAGCCCAATAATATTGTGCCGCTCAGAGCCCAGTAATATTATGCCAGTCAGATACCCAGTAATATTGTGCCATTCAGAGCCCAGTAATATTATGCCATTCAGAGCCCAGTAATATTGTGCCAGTCAGATGCCTGTAATATTATGCCATTCAGATACCAGTAATATTGTGCCACTCAGAGCCCAGTAATATTATGCCAGTCAGATACCCAGTAATATTGTGCCATTCAGAGCCCAGTAATATTATGCCATTCAGAGCCCAGTAATATTGTGTCCCTCAGAGCCCAGTTATATTATGCCAGTCAGATACCCAGTAATATTATGCCATTCAGAGCCCAGTAATATTATGCCAGTCATATACCCAGTAATATTGTGCCACTCAGAGCCCAGTAATATTACGCCATTCAGATACCAGTAATATTGTGCCAGTCAGTTGCCAGGAATATTGTGCCATTTAGAGCCCAGTAATATTGTGCCAGTCAGAGCCCAGTAATATTGTGCAACTCAGAGCCCAGTAATATTGTGCCAGTCAGACATCAGGAATATTGTGCCATTTAGAGCCCAGTAATATTGTGCCAGTCAGATACTAGGAATATTGTGCCATTTAGAGCCCAGTAATATTGTGCCAGTAAGATACTAGGAATATTGTTCGCTTCAGAGCCCAGGAATATTGTGCCAGTCAGAGCCCAGTAATATTGTGCCAGTCAGAGCCCAATAATATTGTGCCAGTCAGAGCCCAATAATATTGTGCCAGTCAGATACCAGGAATATTGTGCCAGTCAGATACCAGGAATATTGTGCCACTCAGATACCAGGAATATTGTGCCATTTAGAGCCCAGTATTATTGTGCCAGTCAGATACCAGGAATATTCTGCCACTCAGATACCAGGAATATTGTGCCATTTAGAGCCCAGTATTATTGTGCCAGTCAGAGCCCAGTAATATTGTGCAACTCAGAGCCCAGTAATATTGTGCCATTAAGATGCCAGTATTATTGTGCCATTCAGAGACCAATACCATTGTGCCATTAAGAAGCCAGTAACATTGTGCCATTCAGAGCCCAGTAATATTATGCCATTCAGAGCCCAGTAATATTATGCCATTCAGATACCAGGAATATTGTGCCACTCAGAGCCCAGTAATATTGTGCCAGTCAGATGCCTGTAATATTGTGCCAGTCAGAGCCCAGTAATATTGTGCCACTCAGAGCCCAGTAATATTGTGCCACTCTGATGCCTGTAATATTGTGCCAGTCAGATACCAGGAATATTGTGCCATTCAAATACCAGTAACATTGTGCCATTCAGAGCCCAGTAATATTATGCCATTCAGAGCCCAGTAATATTATGCCATTTAGATACCAGGAATATTGTGCCACTCAGAGCCCAGTAATATTGTGCCAGTCAGATGTCTGTAATATTTTGCCAGTCAGAGCTCAGTAATATTGTGCCAGTCAGATACCAGGAATATTGTTCCATTTAGAGCCCAGTAATATTGTGCCAGTCAGAAACCAGGAATATTGTGCCATTCAGAGCCCAGGAATATGGTGCCAGTCAGAGCCCAATAATATTGTGCCAGTCAGAGCCCAGTAATATTGTGCCTTTCAGAGCCCAATAATATTGTGCCAGTCAGATACCAGGAATATTGTGCCACTCAGATACCAGGAATATTGTGCCATTTTGGGCCCAGTAATATTGTGCCAGTCAGAGCCCAGTAATATTGTGCAACTCAGAGCCCAGGAATATTGTGCCACTCAGATACCAGGAATATTGTGCCATTTAGAGCCCAGTAATATTGTGCCATTCAGAGCCCAGTAATATTGTGCCATTCAGAGCCCAGTAATATTGTGCCGCTCAGAGCCCAGTAATATTATGCCAGTCAGATACCCAGTAATATTGTGCCATTCAGAGCCCTGTAATATTATGCCATTCAGAGCCCAGTAATATTGTGCCAGTCAGATGCCTGTAATATTATGCCATTCAGATACCAGTAATATTGTGCCACTCAGAGCCCAGTAATATTATGCCAGTCAGATACCCAGTAATATTGTGCCATTCAGAGCCCAGTAATATTATGCCATTCAGAGCCCAGTAATATTGTGCCCCTCAGAGCCCAGTTATATTATGCCAGTCAGATACCCAGTAATATTATGCCATTCAGAGCCCAGTAATATTATGCCAGTCATATACCCAGTAATATTGTGCCACTCAGAGCCCAGTAATATTACGCCATTCAGATACCAGTAATACTGTGCCAGTCAGATGCCAGGAATATTGTGCCATTTAGAGCCCAGTAATATTGTGCCAGTCAGAGCCCAGTAATATTGTGCAACTCAGAGCCCAGTAATATTGTGCCAGTCAGATATCAGGAATATTGTGCCATTTAGAGCCCAGTAATATTGTGCCAGTCAGATACTAGGAATATTGTGCCATTTAGAGCCCAGTAATATTGTGCCAGTAAGATACTAGGAATATTGTTCCCTTCAGAGCCCAGGAATATTGTGCCAGTCAGATACCAGGAATATTGTGCCAGTCAGATACCAGGAATATTGTGCCACTCAGATACCAGGAATATTGTGCCATTTAGAGCCCAGTATTATTGTGCCAGTCAGATACCAGGAATATTCTGCCACTCAGATACCAGGAATATTGTGCCATTTAGAGCCCAGTATTATTGTGCCAGTCAGAGCCCAGTAATATTGTGCCATTAAGATGCCAGTATTATTGTGCCATTTAGATGCCAATACCAATGTGCCATTAAGATGCCAGTAACATTGTGCCATTCAGAGCCCAGTAATATTATGCCATTCAGAGCCCAGGAATATTGTGCCACTCAGAGCCCAGTAATATTGTGCCAGTCAGATGCTTGTAATATTGTGCCAGTCAGAGCCCAGTAATATTGTGCCACTCAGAGCCCAGTAATATTGTGCCACTCAGAGCCCAGTAATATTGTGCCACTCAGATGCCTGTAATATTGTGCCAGTCAGATACCAGGAATATTGTGCCATTCAAATACCAGTAACATTGTTCCATTCAGTGCCCAGTAATATTATGCCATTCAGAGCCCAGTAATATTATGCCATTCAGATACCAGGAATATTGTGCCACCCAGAGCCCAGTAATATTGTGCCAGTCAGATGCCTGTAATATTGTGCCATTCAGAGCCCAGTAATATTATGCCATTCAGATACCAGGAATATTGTGCCACTCAGAGCCCAGTAATATTGTGCCAGTCAGATGCCTGTAATATTGTGCCAGTAAGATACCAGGAATATTGTGCCACTCAGAGCCCAGGAATATTATGCCAGTCAGATACCCAGTAATATTGTGCCACTCAGATACCAGGAATATTGTGCCAGTCAGAGCCCAGTAATATTGTGCCACTCAGAGCCCAGTAATATTGTGCCAGTCAGATGCCTATAATATTGTGCCAGTCAGATACCCGGAATATTGTGCCATGCAGAGCCCAGTAATATCATGCCATTCAGATACCAGGAATATTGTGCCACTCAGAGCCCAGTAAAATTATGCCATGCAGAGCCCAGTAAAATTGTCCCATTCAGATACCAGTAATATTGTGCCACTCAGAGACCAGTAATATTGTGCCATTTAGAGCCCAGTAATATTGTGCCAGTCAGAGCCCAGTAATATTGTGCCAGTCAGAGCCCAGTAATATTGTGCCACTCAGAGCCCAGGAAAATTGTGCCAGTCAGATACCAGGAATATTGTGCCAGTCAGATACCAGGAATATTGTGCCAGTCAGAGCCCAGTAATATTGTGCCAGTCAGATACCAGGAATATTGTGCCAGATGCCCCAGCCAATGTTCCCATTCCTACCTCCTCCCCCTGTCCCCAGTACTTACCCCTCCCCCCGTCCCCAGTACTTACCACCTTGCTGGTGCTCCGTGTCCCCTACCGTCTCAGTGCAGTGTTCCCTCCTGCACAGAGGAGGGAAACACTGACACTGGATGGGCCACATAATCAGAAATGCATGTGTGTGTTGGGCTGAATTTTTTTTTACATTTACGCCAATGGTGAAGGAAAATGTTTGGTTATTTAGTAGTAATACAAAAGCAGCTCAACACAAGTTTACATTAACTTTACTCAAGTAAAAGTACACATTCATAGTGATAATGAGAATAGTAGTTAAGTCAGGTGGGCCGCACCTTGTTGTCAAATGGGAGCAGTTGGATGTCCCTCGGTTAAAACATACTTGTACAAACTATTATACACACTAGTGACAAATTACAGAGAATTAGAGCTCAGAAAACAGTCAGCTGAAGGTGATAGTAAAGGTTATACAAAAAATGTAAGCTTTGATGAATTGCGTCTCACACTGCTAGAAAATGTCATCAAGCTTCTCACACCATACTTTTATTTAGTGAAGATTCTATAACACACATCCTACGCGTTTGTCATAAACATCTTCAGTGACTAACAGTAATAACGAGCATCACAAATACTTTTTCTTGGCTTCTGCAGCATTGTGAAAACTTCCAGAGTTGACTAAGTCATAATTGAAGGTCCTTTAATTCAGTCTTAAAGGTCCTTTTTATGGCCCTTTAAAGGAACTGTATCGCCTAAACATTATTTTTACTGTAGAAGATAAAAAAAATTAATTGAAAATGATATATACATTGTGTTAGCAAAATGACATGCAAACGTCTAAATTAAGAGAAAAATATATGTTTTAAATGTGCATGTGGATTCTCTAGTGTATGACATCACCTGTGGTTAGAGGGCAACCTGGCCAGTATTTTACAGTCAGGCAGTTAAAAAATTGGCCTGAGGCCAATGGAGGCAGTAGCGTGGCATAGAAAAGGTGACAATCCCACCTGTGGTCCATATGCAAATGAATTGCTTTTCAATGGGAAAAGGTATCATTTGCATATTAAGCCACAGGTGATGTCATAAGCAGGAAAACACATTTTAAACACATAATTTAGGCATGTTTGCAATTTTAACGAACACAATTTATATATAATTTTCAATATTTTTTTTTATCCTTTACATGCACAATAAAACACTGTTTAGGTGATACATTCCCTTTAAGCCTGAACCACACCAAAATCTGCTCATTGGAAGGCTTGCATGTGTGTAGGAAAACTAGCAGTTACAATTAATATCTTATACATACTTACTGATATGAAAGAAACTCAAACATTTAGCTTTGCTTCTTTCTAGCTCACATAATTTTGGCTAAATCAGGGATAACTTATGCTTCTTATATAAAGTGAACATTTTTCTTAGAAACATAGAATATGTCGGCAGATAAGAACCATTTGGTCCATCTATTGTGCCCAATTTCAGAAATACTTTTATTAGTCCCTGGCCTTATATTAAATAGCCTTATGCCTATCCCATGCATGCTTAAACTGCTTTACTTTACTTGTTCCTGTACATGCTTGTTTATGCTGTAATCGGCAGCCATGATGCCCTTCCCTAGAAAATATAATAGAAACATATGTTTCCAGATAAGAAGCTTTTGTACCATCTACTACCATGGCCTCATCTTATATCTAGCATAGTCTTATAACTATCCCATGCATACTTAAACTCCTTTAACCTCTACCATTACCGCTCTCCCCGCGCGTATTGATGATGCAGCACATTTCCGATGCTCTTAACCATCACTATGCGCAGGGAGCGGAAGGCAGTACTGATTGAGCTCTGAGTGTGTTTAACACACACAGACCCAATTCTGCCTGCATCTCCCTGCCAAGTACTGCTCACTGCTCTACAGGATGAGGGCGGAACATCACCTACGCACCTGCACCGGTCCGCCCCCCCCCCCCCCCCCGACTCTGCTCGGGGGTCAATTGCCCTGTTGTCCCCCCTGGATCCGTCACTGTAGGTTCCCCCCTAGTAACAAGACCTTGCATCAAATATACGCCATTGACTACAACCCTCTATTGCCTGTCACTCAGCCATTGTCTAATCCATTCAACACTATTGAAATCCAAACTCAAAAATTGCAGTTTATTGATAAGCCTTCTATGTGCGACAGTGTCAAAAGCCTTTCTGAAATGTAGGTAAGCAATGTCTACTGCACCACCCTGATCTATTATTTTAGTCACTGAATCGAAAAAATCAATAAGATTAGTTTGGCATGATCTCCCTGAAGTAAACCCATGTTGATCTTGAAATCCACGTGATTGTGGATGTTGAACAATCCTATCCTTTAACATGCTTTCCATTACTTTCCCCACTACAGAAGTAAGACTTGCTGGCTTATATTTGCCTGACTCCTCCCTTCTCATTACCTTGTGAATGGGCACACAATTTGCTAATTCCCAATCTTCTGGGACTACTCCTAGACTCAGTGGAAAAAAAGAGCAATCAAACATGTAAAAAAAAAAAGGGAAACAAATGCATCATGCTGTCAAATGTAACTTATATGTTCACTCACAAAATTAGGGAGGGGGGGGAATATATCAAAGGTTTCTTCTTACATGGCAGATGTTCATATACTGGGGAGCACTGGCAACATTTGACCCAAGGGGCCAAAAACTGTATAGCAGCCTATAGATCAAGAGGCAAGACTGATATGCTAAGGGATAAGGTAAGGAGACTGATAAACAGATAATTGTATAGAACACAGACAAAACAAAGAAATAGATAGAGCAGTGGTTGGACCCAAATGCATTTTTACAAAGCCTCCTCTGACTTTTTATCCTCTGTTCTCTACCTCCAATCCCCAAAATTCCACTCAACCTCATGTCCATGGGGGATGGTGGGATGTAAGGTGGCGAAGATAAAGAGAGCGAGGCACTTGTCTCCCAATTTTTCAGGTACCTTCTTTTACTGTTACAACTGGCTGTCTTGTCCTTGCCAACACTGTATTCGTATCATATGAGCATTGTGATATGCGGGGCATGGGCACGCACACTTAATATGGTTGGCGTTTACTTTGTTATTATTGGGAAGATGTTCTGTTCAAGGTTGATTCATGTCATTAACATGTGATATATGGTTTACATTTTTTTTATGGTTGGCAAGGACGAACCTCTGTACTAACTAGATGTGGCCATCCACATCCCATCCATCTTTAGCGTTAGAATAAATATATATAATTTACCTATCCCGGAGAGTTGGTCAAATTATATTTAAACAATTAATTTTGTTTGTTTTAATAAATAAATAGTTATTTAACTTTTCTTGAGTTATTTAATTTACAGTCAAATACAATTATTTCAGGAACCTTTACCAGTTTAAATACCTACATAGAATGTATGGTTTATTTACCACTATCACCAGATAATGGAGATCACTCTGCTTTTGTTATATAAAAAGCCACACTTGGGCAGCGGTACAGTACGACGCTGGTATACATTGCAGATTTGTTATTTAATAGCCAAAGTTTACCTGCAATGAATGGTAAATACACAGATGACACGAAAACCTTCTATGAACTCATTAGAAACTGGAGTAGCATTGGCTATTACACTGCATGTGATTACTATTTTAACTTGAAAATAAACAAATGTTTTACCTGGCATTTTCCTACCGCCAAAAATCTTCCTAACACTAAAGTGTGGAATCAGTGTGCCCTGATCTGGCCCCTCAAATTAACCCTTTTAGTGCCACGGCGAGTGCAACAATTTGCACTCAAGGAGGCGTTCAATGCCTGGTCCAATTCCAGCTATAACATGACAAGTGGGAATGCCCAGTCTGCTGATTCACACACAGAAACCTAAAACACTAATGAAAGACAATTAACTCCCCCAGTCTTGACACAATCTTTTCATGACCGTAAATTTCCCACCTAATCCTCCTCCTCTAAAATTATTTAGGAAGGTATGGATTTCCATAAAAGATAAACGTCTACTCAATAAAGGGAGGATTGCAGGGCATTGAGAGGGGAATTTCAAACTTCAGGCCAATGTAGCCGAGTTGGAAAAATTCTCCAGTGCAGCTGAATGGGAGAATTTTGTCAACTCCTCTACTTTGGCTTTAAGTTTGAAATGCCTGTCTCAACAGATGCGGCTGCCAAGAAAAAAAAAAGTTGAGCAGCGATTGGCTGTGTGGATGCCAGCACCACGCGTGTTACCCACGCTGGATGACACCCGTGGCCAGCGGAGACCCCCTTAACCAGTGGGCCCTGGGCAAGTGCCCAGTTTGCCTATTGGTTAAAGTGGCCCTGCTAAGGATTCTTTATGGTCTAGTACGGGAGGAGATCTGGGGGGGGTGACACCATGAGTTAGCGCATTAAGTAACACCAACCCTTGTGACGCCACTGGCAAGGAGGAGCTAGTTCCTTCACCTCTATAAAGTAGAGAATGTGTAAAGTGTTATTACAGGGAAATATTGTTATGGATTCAAATAATGGTGGGATGATTAAGTATATAATAAATAATTAAGTAGTTGGTGTTGTTAAAATGTTCACCGGTCTGCACTTTGTATTGCCCAACAGACCTTTAAGAATATGAACAGTGTAAATCACAGTAAAGTAATGAGTTACAAGTTCCTGACATGCTTTCGTGTCATTAATTTGTGGTGCAAAGATTTCTTTTTTTTGCCATGCACATACCACCCAACTTTTCCCCTATGCAAATCGGGATGGGGGTGGACAGAGGTTGGGAGGTTGGGTGTCAGTGCTACCACATATGTGCGGTAACACTGTCACTCCTCCTGAGTTTGGGAGATTAGAGTGTCAATGCATAAACAAAAATTGTGGATGTTCCGTGGCAGTAGAAATATTATGCACAGCAGTAATTTTTTGCTGAAATGACATTTCTTGTTTGTGATGTTTATTCAACATTTCACATTAGTATTTGAGTCGTTTTTTTCATAAGTTCTAAACACTAGAGTTTAAGAATCAATCTGTTGTCATTTTATGGACAAACAAATTGAATTGAATATTTGCCTTTGGCTCAGATGACAGCACAGCACAACCGCAAATCCTCTCTGCACTACTAAAATACCGGCTTTGCTTTGCCTCCATAGAAATAATATTGACTTCAAGCAAAACATGTTACCAGCCTGCCGGTAAAATACCGGCAACCCTATCTATGTATGTTACTTCAGTTTATGCTCACCAAGAAAAAGCTAACAAAGTGCAAATTATTTAAAACATACTTCAGGATGTAAACCAGTTTCCAACCTCTGTTTAT
This sequence comes from Pelodytes ibericus, assembly GCA_036172795.1. Classification (NCBI taxonomy): domain Eukaryota; kingdom Metazoa; phylum Chordata; class Amphibia; order Anura; family Pelodytidae; genus Pelodytes; species Pelodytes ibericus. The sequence goes on from CM069860.1 coordinate 109,880,814, forward strand.
TTCCTGCAGTCTGACATGAGGAGAAAAAAAATCATTTTTATTTACCCAATACACTATTACTTCTATGTTCTTTCAACTTCCATCTCACAATGACACCTACACAGTGGTCATCTGTCAAAGATAAGACCCCAGTGGGAAAACTAGACTGTTAGTGGTCACAGACAATGAATGAGTTCATACACGTTTTGTCCTTTGGAAATTGACATAAGCTGTGTAATGAAAAGAGTACATTTTAGGCCAGCAAGCTGGACAGATCAAATCATGGATTCATGCACTCACCTTAACCCGTCCACCAACATACAGAATAACATCATATGCAAATGCACTCCTGCCCAAGGGTAGACGCCAGCATTATTTATGGTGCCAATTTCCTGGACTTTATGATGGACAATAGTATGCCCTATGGACCTTCACAGACCATGCCATGGACACCATTGTCCTTGTAAGTCAGGTGGTCTTGCCTACCCCCAGCCATGCCTAAAGTTGCCAAGTGTCCAGATTTGACAGGGACAGTCCAGTACTAGCATACCTGCCAACATACTGGGACCATGTCTCAGAATTCTGTTGGAGACAGGGTCAAAAGGGATGACTTAAATGATGTCTTGTGATCCCATGAGCTAGATCTTCCATCTACCTGGCATTGGATGTCTGGAGCTCACTTCTTTAGCATTTAGACATACCTTGTTTACATACACTGCCGTTACTGCACAATGCAAAGTGAACTGTTGGCAAATATGTATTTGGCACTTTGTCCAGAACAGAATGAAGACAATACTGGACATTTCCACTGATTTTTGTGATAGGATGTGTGATGTTTTTGCAGTGTCCAGAATTTGGATTCCAGATCACATTGCCCCATCATATGAGAGGATATTACTTTAGACATAATTTATCATGCTTTTTTAGCTTTGAAGCTTGCGCTTTCAACACTGTATTATGCACAGGACACTGGGACAAGGCTATTTTAATTAGATGCCTTTAACGTCATTTTAATTTTTGTTTTATCTCGCCTGCTCACAGTCTCTTACTGCCACATCCTCCAATATTTTCCCACATCAGTACCTTTTTTTTTTCAAATTGTGTTTCTTTTCTGTCTATCTCTCTCCCGCCTCCTCTCCACTATCTCTTTTGCTCTGTCAGTGTTTTCTTGTGGTTAATTTCCCTGATACATGTTTTCACCCCTCCTCTTTTCATTTTTTTTTTTTTTACAAACCCGTCAGTCCTTCTCTTCCCCACTTATCCAGCTCATGAATATTAACCAGCAGCTGCTGTCACACGCGATAAAACTCTCGAATCCTTCGCAAATATGTCTAATCTCTCCAATTTGGGGGTGCAAATATTCCTTGTGCATCCTGTTTAAAGAGAGCATCTCCCATAATCCTTCACCACATATGCAAGAGGTGGAGGAACGCAGGGAGACATAGTAAGAGAAGATTAGATGCTCTGCCTAAAGTCCCTTGGCCTGTGACCACCCGATTGTGTGTTTATATTCAATAATTCTGCCAGTGTTTTCATGGAGCTGTGTTAACAGTGTATAGCTTGTTATCATCAGGCACCATGTAACTGTGCAAGCAGGGCAGGGGCAAGTGCATTAAGAATAATAAACAATGAAGTCCAGTTTAAAAGGACTACTGCAATTCAGCCCGTTTACACTGACTGAATCTAGTATGGGTATAATACAGTATAGAAATGTGCCATCTGGCCATGCCCAACAGCCCGTTCGGCTGCACATTCACATCATTCAATTGAATCACCACCGTTTTTGCTGTGGATAGGTCAGCTGACCAGCAGAAATAAGGCGAATATAATGTACAAAAGGTTATACACCTATTCACCTTTACCCCAAGAGAAGTAGTATGAGGAAACATCCAACTAAAAGGCCTGTGCATCAATTTTGCTTCACAGATTCAGGAACAGGTGAACCCCTAAATCTATATTAACATCTGCATGTTCCCATAAAAGAACAATATTTATCATTTGAAAGATGGTTGATCACTGTGGAAATTGTAGTCCACAACAACTAGAATATTAAAGGTAGTGATAGGTAAACTTTGGGTTGGCTATTGTTGTGGATCACAATCCCCATGATGTTATGTTTAGCCAGTCAAAGACAGCTAAGATTCATGTGAAATGTAATCCAATACAGTTGAAGTTTCAGATGTAGTATAGGTTAACTTTTGACTGTTCTACTGTTGTGCATTACAATTTGAGTGATGTTTAGCCAACCAAACTCTGTTGAGCTACATAGGAAATGTAGCCCATAACAGCTAGATTGTCAGGTGAGTTAATGACTCTGGCACTACTAATCTTATTGGTTTCCTTTGTTATGACACCATCTGAGCATCATAAAAAATGTAATCTACAACAGCTACAGTGTCAAACTGTCAAGAGAACCACCAGCTGTGTCCATGCCTGATGCCACTGGCACCACCAGATACCCTCTCAGAGGTCTGCAACAGCAGCATGTAGTCCCTTCCCAGCTCTGAAATCATAAAAAATAAATATAGCCTTTATATAAATATCTTGAAAAAAATATAGTTAGATTGATACTGTTTGTTGGCTAACTGATCAAACTCTCAAAGGCCTACTCAATAAAGAGAGAACTGCAGGGAATTGAGATGAATTTGAGAGGGAATTTAAAAATTTAGGGCAATGTAGCGTTGGCAAAAATTCTATTTTAACTCAGCTACTTTGGGCTTAAGTTTGAAATTCCCATCTCAATTCTCTTTATTGAGTATATGCTTTTGTTAGCCAATAAATGGTATAACTTTAACTATACATGCTTCCTGTTTTTCCACGGCTCACACAGTACTAACCTTTTACTTATAGAAATATCTTGATAAATACTACAGGTGCAGCCAAACAGTGACCTGCAACTATTTGTGTTCGCATAGAAACCACTGCATTTTCTTTCACAAAGACTTTGAATGCCATTCTCCTTGCTGGTATTTATATGTCTTAATGAAAAAAGGTCTTTGTGTTATGTGCACACATACACAGAAAAAAGAACATAAAAAAGGTATATAGAGAGGCAATCCACTTTTTGTGATGATGTATGCAGTCTCATTGTGACTTAAAGATACACTTTCAACTTCAGCTAAGGGTGGGAGACTTGAAAGTTATATTTTAAAAAAAAGTACCCAACAGCACAATGCTGATTTTACAATGTAATATATATATTTCTTCAATACCCACCTTAAATAACAGCATAAATGTTATATATATTTATAAAATATTTTTTTAATATGAAGATAGCTAGAATCTTGTTCCATTTATGAACCAATGATATCCCTAGTCAAGTGGTCAGAAAGTGTGAATTACAAGCTACCAACCAAAGAAGCTGAACCTACTGTATGTCACTGACTCTAGATACACATGGTTTCAAACTATGACACATTTTTCATCTCTTCCTGATCACAGAAAGGAGCAGTTAATCACACATAACTGTTTTTAGGAGCTATGGTAAAATGAGCACTTGTTTGGTGTGGAATGCATTGGTGACTACAGAACCCACACATTCAAGTTAAATAATTAAAAATAAATCTTAGTATGCTGGGAGCATGAATGTCAAGTTGGTCTCCATAGTGAACAAAAGTTTCCTTCTTGACCACATTGAGCTATTTACTAAATGCATTTTGACTCCCCTCACCAGGGCTGCAGTTGTCTACCAGGATACTGGGAAATTTTTCCATGTAGGCTATATGCATTTGGGCCATTGTAGGATGCGGTCACCGTTGCTGTGGAGTGTGGCCACAAGTGACAGGGAGGGTCAGAGTGGGCCATGCCCTCCTATATGATATCAAGCTCCCTATATTTTTAAATCTGCTGCCGTATGCCACTGTGCAAGGTCATGTGATGTCAAATGGGCTAAGTCACGTGACCCTGTGGAGATCAGGGAGACATGCCGCTCATTACATGGAGGGCCAGCGGAGGAAGATAAATTCAGTTTCCAAGTGTTTTTGCCGAAATAAGTTTCTGTGTCTTCACTGAGCCCACTAGCGCCATCTGTCCCCAACCATTGTTATTTTTCCCCATTTCCCCAACTAGTCCCCCAGTGATATCTGTCCCCAATCAGCTCCCCTGCATTATCTCTGTTCTCATTCAGCCCTCCAATGTCATCTCTGTCCCCAAACAACCACTGCCGGAGCATCATCTCTGTCCCCAATCAGCTCCCCAGCATCATCTTTGTCCGCATTCAGCCCCCTCCCCCCGAGTCATCTCTGTCCCCATTCAGCTCACCAGTGTCAAATCTGTTCCCAATCATACCACCAGGGTCAGCTCTGTCTCCAGTCAGTCCCCACAGTGTAATCTCTATCCCCATTCAGCTCCCCAATGTCATCATTGTCCCCAAGCGGCACCCCAGCTTCGTCTCTGTCACCAATCAGCTCCTCATTGTTATCTCTGTCCCCATTTAGCCCCCCAGAATTATATCTGTCCCCATTCAGCCCCCCAGTGTCATATCTTCCTCCAATCAGCTCCCCTGTGTCATCTCTGTCCCCAATCTGCTCCCCATTTTTTTAAAATATTTATATATAAATGAATTTGTATTTCCTAAAAATATGTTTTTTTCTTATAAATGCTGTATAATGGACCTGGATAAGATACCCTCAGATGTACACAAAGTTTGCACAATTATGGTTTATTTTTGGTTTTGAAGATGTGATAAAACCATTAATATGTCTTTTTTTTGTCCACTTTCATATACTCCTTTTTCTAACATGTGGGAGAAAACTGAACTTTCATATAAGGGAAATCGAAATATAAAAGAAAAAACTGAATACCTAAGCCCCACATGCTTTATTATATGAAAGGAGAAGTGCATAACTGAATCTTAACGACGAAATTATGAAAAAGGACGAAGATACGAATCCTATTGTGTAAAGGAGAACTGTAAAGCCGAATTTCAACGATCATAGACGGAAAATGACGAAAATACGAATCTCACCATAAAGATATCTCACCATGAGATAGAGCGTCTGAAACGACAAAACTACAAAGTTGCACCAGAACAGACGTTGCGTGATAATAGTATGGAGGGTCGCACCGAAGTGACGTTGCGCAACGACGAAACCCGGAAGTGGATGTCTTTTACGGTTTCTTTACGTTTTTTTTTCATTGTTTCTATTAATTATTGCGTGTAATAGGGCCTCACATCCCATGAGTGCTGCCACGTTCTGAGGAAGCCCATAAACTGGGCGAAACGCGTTAACAGACGCCACTCAGCGGGATTGAGACCACCAGTTCCATTCCTGCATACCAAAATGATTTTTCTGCTATTGTTCCTGATCCCAAAGTGTAAGGGATTTTATGTTTTTTAATTAAACCATTGTATTTTTGTTATACTTATACTCTCTCATTATTTGGAGGTTTTCTGTAAAGATCAAGACCCAGTGAGAAGAGTACAATACCTCTGTATATGGAATAGAGTGTGAGTGCTAATATTTATTTTATTGTGCACTACTGTTCTGTACATCTCCCTCTATATAAGCACTGAAGGAGGGTGGGAATATACCCACTATAAAATAATATACTATATATTCCCCTTCACCATCACTTAAGCACACTGTCACTTTGTTTTGTATTTGATCTATGTTTTTGGGCACTGTGGGGTAGTTGCCTGGACAGCATGCTGCTTGTCCACTACCGAGAACAGCGCCATAATACGTCATCACACACTGTTTTTGTTCTTTTTATATGGATAGCTTGCATATCCTAGGTAGAACATTTGCTAAAGCAGTATAATGACAAGACATGGCACTTGTCTAAAAAGAGTGGGAGGCCAAAAACCTCTCTCCATCCCACACATTAGATCAGTTCTTTTGAGGCCTGTTAGGTTGCCCCTTCCCAAAACAGCGTTTCCACATGGATCTGCTCCAGCGGCTAGGAGAACAGTTCCGTAGAGGATTTAGCAGTCTCTGGTCATAAGAAACCTTGCATCTACAGGATAGAGCAGACTATGAACCCACCATGAACAGAGACAGTAAAAGCTTTTTCCAGTGCTGCAAAAGGACCTGAGATAAGTTCAGAAGTGTCTATTGTCCACACTAAGTCTCCTCTCTGAAGTCAGCAAATGTCACCATGCAAACCACATATACATTACGCAGGGATCAGACTAAACTTTGGATCCATCAGATCCAAAACCAGGTCTAAGTACTGGACGATAGATCTTGCCATACCTGAGGCGGTATAACCCCTTGTACTTTTTACCTCCCAAATTAAAAAGGCTCCCACTGCTCCAACAAGACATCATTTTAAAATTCCCTAGCTTTCTGATAAGTTGGCTATACTGTACTTTACAAGGAAACACTGTGACTCTGATAATGCATCATTATCATGGCTTTATGACTTGCCTTTAGCCGTCATCCAATGGCAGACACAGATGTCCTCACTTAAGACTGATACGAGGTCCTTGGACATAAAGTACAGGGGGGACTATCTTAGTCATTATCAGTGATCAAAATCACAAGTGGCTGACAATTTAAACCATTGCAGAGGCTCTGTATTATCTGACTGGTATAGACATCCCTGTATTATCGCTTATAAATGATGAAGAGAATTGGGTCCAGGTGAAATTGGACACTGAGTGCCCGAGTCGAGGACTTAAGGTGCAGATAGGGGGGAACAGAGCTTGGTGCAGGGTTACCAAACACCCATGGAACCTTGAGGCCCCAGTTGTGTTCAGCCACATCCCAAGGCCCTGTAGTAGCAGCTGCTACTTCTCATGTTTCATATATACCTGCTGACATAGAATTCAGCTATATTTGATTTTCAGTATTTCTTAAAATACTAAAATATTGTGCATATAATGTATTCCAAACCATGCTTTGTGAATAGTATTTTTCAAGGTTGGGCCTGGGGAAAGCTACGGTTGAGTGTGGTCTGGTAGTCAAGACGAGCTCTCATCTATCCTACCCAACTCAAACCTTAGTGAATAAACCATAATGTCTAATGTTTGTAAAAGGCATGGGCTAGATTAAAGTGGACTAGAATGGGCATTAGGTGGGACTGAAGAAGGAGTGACAGGTAAAGACATTTTTAAAAATAGGGTGAGAGTAAAGATAAAAGGTAAAAAAAAGAAAGTAGTGAGAAGCGACTCAAACAGAATTAGACGAGTTATGTTAGGGGCTAGCCATGTTATCCTCAAAGTTTTTCAGATCTGCTGATGCACAGAATAAAGCACATGGTGAACTGATGTCAGTTTATAGGGGTACCTGTCCTGACATTACAGTGCTGCTATAAAAAAATTAGAAATAATTATCACCCTTACACTCTTACAAAGATGACAATTTTTTGCTGGACTTAATGTCCCTAACCCAAGAGATTACAACATAGTGGTGCCCGTTCACTCTGCCATTGATTGTATTTTGGCTACAGAAAGGATCACTGATGTAGTCTGGGAAGAGGCCACTCCCTCTGATTACTTGTTCCAATCCCTGGATCATACTTCATTCTCACAATTACCAGAGGTGATCACTTTCAACCCTCTTCTCATCATCACTGTCAAAGCGTGGATGTTAATCAGATTGCATTTTCATTTGTCCTGGCAAGAATTGCAATTTCTCCCCTGGTAGGGCAATCAAGCCTTTCAGCAGGGTAGAGCCACATACCCCTTTACTTAGTGTCCAATACAAGTAATAACGAAATTTGGTGCTTTCCTTGACCTCACCTGAAAAAAGATGCTAGCTTTTGATGAAATCTAGACCAATACCCCACCTTGCGCCTTCCTCTGTTTACATACTTCCAGGTCAGAAGCTGCACCACCTTCCAAATCCAACGTCTTACTCCTAGGGACCAAGATAATCCCTTGGATAAATTAATATGCAAAGCTTTAGGCCAGACAGGTTTCACAGCAATCTTGTACAGACTGATACAATAAAATAGATTATCTACCCACTTTTACGGATGGAATGATGCAACACTGGTAATGTCACATGCCATCCCTGCACTTTAGCTATCCCAACTGCACTTTACAGATGCATACTGCTCAAAACAATGCATTATGCATAATTTGTCACATACATCTTTTTACAATGGGACATAAAACTGATCCAAACTGTATGAAATGTCAAGCTTCCCCCCTGCAGACCTATAACACTGTTTCTGGTAGTCTCTTCTGATACAGGAACTCTGGAATACCAAATTACTTTTCTACAAAACACTGGGCCTGCCCTTACAACATATCATGCTGGAAATGCAAATTTTGTGTGTCATTAATACACTGGTAACAGAACACATCTAAGATTATTCCTTGCAGCTTCAATGAAAACCATTTTATACTAGTGGATATATCCTACCACCCCAGCCATATCTTTATTAAAGACCAAACTATTATATATTTTGAGGATGGACTGGTTGGAAGCCAATTTAGACCAAGAACCAAGCATAGGCTCATAGGCCTATGACTAAGTGCCACCTTAGGCACGAAACGCGTTAGATGTTTTATGAGTCGCTTTCAGAGGGTATCCTCCAGTTTTGTAGCTTCACATTTATGGATTAAGTAATTCCACATCTTCAGTGTGTCCGAAGCTCTATTTCAGTGGCAATGTGTGGATTGCAAAGCTGTTTTCTTTCACAATCTTTTGAATGGCACTTTGCAGAAACAGGGAGAAATGGTCCTTTTTATATAATAAAAAAAAAAAATACATTTTGGGGTTTACCCCCTCTTTAGGTCTATGGATTTAAAAACTGATATTTTTAGGAAAACAAGTTCTTTTGCCAATACATGTAAAGAAATGCAGCTGAGTACATGTGTGATGCATTAACCACTATACATTTTCATGGTAATTAAGCATCACTTATTTTCAAAGTATTATTTCCCTACAGCTTTCATTTCATTTTTTGCTTGGTTAGTAATTATGTTGTGGTTGTTTTGCTAATTATGCTCTGCCCACTATTCACGCCATTTGCTTGTCTTGGCACAGACACAAGAAACACCAAAGTCTTGCACTGTGGGACCTTGGCACATGACCTGCTGTTTATACTAAGAGTCAGAGGTCAATGGCCCTGAATGAGCTGTGAACAGTATTATGCATACAGCATAGATGTATGAGTAGCATATGAATGTTATTTGTGCAAGAATTTGTTCTTGGGCTACAGAGTGGTCCAAAGTGTGATTTGCAAGGGAGCATCATACAAATGCTGCTTAGGCACAGCATGCATGGATAGTCTATATGAGTAGATCTGTCTCTTTATGTGAAAGTGAAGGGGTTAAAGAAATGACGGGTGCTGTGGGGTGAGAGGAAAGAACGGGCAGTAAGAATGGGGGCAGGGTAGTTTGGAAAGGACAGCATCTCCTGCCTGTAATAAATAGTGCTTGTTTTTATCGCCACTGTGATTTTCCCAGTTCCACGCTGCCCCCTAATCATGCCGGGGACAGTCAGTGTCACATCCACACTCTGTGCCAGTAATTGGAGAGAGCTCTGTGAATGAGGAGAGCAGGAGGGCCCGCTCTCTGTAGACATCGGGGGGCCTGGCAAACAGCTGCTTCTGAAGCATTCTCTACCTGCTCCCTCTAGCCCTCTGTGCCCTGCTGTATACACTGCATCCCTGTGCTCTACTGCATGTAGGGGAGGGGGTGGGATAGAGGGAGTGAGAGAGAGCGACGTGTAAAAAAAATAAAAGCAATCCATAAATGCAAAAAAACAGAAGTAGAGCGAAGAAGATATTTTTATTTGACAAACAGTAACAAATAAAATATTTATGTTTCATGTCATATTTACAATGCACAACACATCTTGTGATGAATGCAAGAGAACCATTTTGTGCAGTACGGAATAATATAGGAAAACATATCTGGTATTTTATTTTAGTATCAGGTAACATTTTGTGAGTTTATATATTATTTATATTAACATTGTGTAGCTCCTATTTATTGTTATTAGCTGTATATTTATGGGTTAGCTGTGATGATTTTTGGGAGGTCTGTGTTGCTCTCCAGTTGTAATTAGACTCACAAAATATTACCCGATACATAATATATGGGCTATTATTCTAATCTCAGTTTTGACGGTTTAGCTTAGTAAATTCCTACCCAAGTCTGTGTAATGGAGAGACAGACATAGAGAAGGGGTAGGTACTTGTAAACAGTAAAATATATTGGAAAGATTATACCCAAAAAGGAAGAGCAGAATACATTTGAGAAAAAATGAAGAAGGCAGGTAGGGATTTGTGTTTTATGAAGGAAGGTGATTTGAAGAGATGTAGGGAAAATCAGATGGTCCAACTATACAAAGAAACAGAACTAGTGATGGTGCGAAAAATTGGAAAAAAAATAATTAAAAAGCCAGCATTATTCTAGATATCCGATCATTCCAAAATTATATGTGTGACATATATTTGATTCTGTAACCGAGAGGGGAAAAAAATTAAAAATATTTGCTTCCAAAGCTGATTTGTTTTTATGAAACATAACCTGAATACTAAGTTGCCAGCTTATGTAAAGCTGGAAAAATCTGACACTATAATGTTAAAACATAACATGAATTATCTGTATCAAGATCTAACAGGATATATAATGTTAAAGGACACCTTAGCCTAACTAATCCATAATGATACAAGGCTTGAAAATGCTTGGGTTATCTAATTTTAGAGATATCAAGCTGTATAAGCCTACAGCACCTTTTCTAATTGATCCAGTCCTGGAGGTCCCAGGATCTGCTACTTTATAGCATCCATTGATCTAGCTAATCCTGCCGTTATCAGGCTCTTTAATTTTATAACATCCCTTGAGTATTCTAGGATTAAAGGTGCTACGCTCTATAACTTTAAGGTATCCATTGAGTTATCTAATTATTTTAGTATCAGCAGCACCAAATAAGCTCTTCTCTCCCCCATCAACTCCTTTGCATTTCATATTCCCCACTGTTGTATTTGGTTGTTATAAGATGCGTACTAGAGAAAAATGGAAGAACAGGCACATCTTTAGATTGAGGTTCAGCTGAGCTGGTTTGTGATGGGGCCAGAGGGTTATCAGCCAACAGAGAGAGGGAATCCCTGACATGAAAAGAGAATAGCACAGGCCCAAAGCCATAGTCATCAACTGCCAGCCAAGTGTAGAATAAAGGAAGCAATATTCTGTTGATGAACAGGCACCAACACAGGGCATGGCACATGAGGCATGGCATTACACACTAATCACAGTTCCAAATATTGGTTTGGCTAGTCACTGATGGTGAAAGAGAAGAATCTCTGCAATGCCGGGATTAGTCGCTCATGAGTAACATGGCAATATAGATATGTAGTTCAGTCATACTAATTGATTACTCAACACAATGTGACACGAGTGCCCTTTATTTGTGTGTCCAGCATGGCCAGCCAAATTGCCTTCACCAAGGCCAGGCTTGTTTATTAGGCCATATAACTTTGAAGAAGGTCAATCCCATCCTACCTGTAGATCACTCACATAAATCACTGCTGATGTTAATATAATGACAAGAAGGGAATAAAATACAATAATGTACACAAGACAAGAACAAGAGGGGCTATTTTAAATTAGAGGATGGAAAAAAATGAGAAAATACTATCTTAAAGAAAGTGCAGCAAATAAATGGAGTAATCATCCAGTGTATATAGTAAAGGAATTATCCGTACGTATGTAAGGCTAGGATGTGTGTGAGACTTTTGAAAAACAAACACATCAAATATTTCCAACAAAGCAGCAGATCAGATGGGTCAATGGATTGTTTTTGCCATCACAAATTAAATCTCTGCTCACAGGTGTAAAAATAACAGATACATTTACTGAACCATCTACGGCCAGCCATGAATTTTATTAATAAAGGGTATGTTGGGAAATGTCTGGTTTATAACATAAGCTAAACTGTGAAGTCATCGAGGTACTAAGCCATATGATGTCTTCAATATAGGAGGTATCAAGCTGTATCATCAGGCTATATTACTGAAAGCGTGGGGCTTCCTAGAGGTGCCAGGTTACACATTCCTTATTCAGTTCTTTTAATTTAAATGTTGACAACACATAACTAATGCTATCAGTGCCAGACTAAGGAATCATGTAGAATTAATTGAACTGTGCAGTCCTAGACATGACCTGTATAATGCTATATCATCATACCCAATTCTGATATGATCTTGTTTTAATGTTTCACCAGTCTAATCCTAGAGATGCCATGCTTCATAAATCTATGCCATTACTTCCAGCCACTGCACAGTCCTAGAGGTAGCCATTCTACCACCACTAACCACCTCAATATTCTTCCATAAGAGGCAGAACTAGCTATACCCCATCCTTACAGGTTCAAACAAAAATCTCCACAAAGCAGCTGAGAGGTGACAGGCCCTTTACCCAAAAGATTTATCCAGCCTCTTCTACACATAAGGGTATTCCTCCTATCGGTCTTCCATGGCCTCTCTCATTCTACCTCTAACCCACTGGGGCTCCTCAGTCCCAAGCACTCCCCAGACAGGAATGATGAAGATGGATGTGTGATTGATTTCTGTATCCTCTGTCTGCGCCCTTCTGGCAGAAAATTAAAAGGCTATTAGTTAAAGGGGGGGATCCCCTCAGGTGAGGCCCCACCACGGCCTGACCATTTATCTCTGTGAATAGTCTCCCATTATAGCAAAGCAGGAGGGGACCCTAGGGACAGAAGAGGGGGGTTTGGACAGACAAAGGCATGCACAAGGCTGTGGCAGCAGCAGGATTGTCTCCCATGGATAGAGAAGAGAGTGTTTGTGACAGAGCAAATGACAGAGTGAGGGAGGGAGGCATGTAGCATCTGAAAGGGAGAGAAAAGGAACAAGAGATATGCGTATACAGACACATGGGAACCGTGGCAGCAAAATAGAGAACTAGTATTAGTGGACATCAGAGAATACACGTGTGTAGAGTGCAAGTTCATGGAAAAAATAATCTAATAAAAAAGATATAGTATTTGAAAGGGAATAATATAGTGAATAAGACACAGACAATTTTCTCCACTAAACAGTCGGTTGTGGGCAATTGACAACCAAGTTGCTAAATCTAGCTAGGACAGGCCATCTGGAATATTAGGCTATTTGGAGAATTTTCCAAATCGGTTACTTTGGCCTATGTTTTACAACACAATTAACAATCCACCACAATTCACTGTCTAGTGAATAAACTCCAGAAGAGAAGATTCTATAGAGGAAGGATCTGTGTTGCAGGACACAGCACGTTCCATGGACAATATAACAAAGCAGACAAAAGTGGAATATTGATTTTCCACTATTTCAATTTTGTCAGTCTTGTTATATTGCCTATACAACTGGCTATTCCAGCTAACACCGTCCCTTCCTCTATACTAACACCTTAAATTGGAACTTAAGATTTTTCACTCCAGTAGTACAGAGGTTGTACTAATATGTAGTAAATTGCATTTCCACAATCACCAAATAGATATACTACAGTATAACACTAGCTGAGTACTTTGGACCAGATACAGTCATCAAAATTAGAATCAAATTCACAGTATAGATTGAGGCATGCTCATCAACTCCAGCTATTTGTTGTTTGCTGCATAATTCTACATTATACAGAGTGTAGAATTTAATTTGCTGCATACGACCATACTATGTTTTGAAAATGAGTATGACAAGTAAGGTGAGGACCAAGTTAATCTATAAGTAACATATTAGTGTCATCTATTTCCCAAGATGGTTAAGGGAATTGTATAGAGATCTCCATTAAAATCAATGGTACTCTGTGGGATATTTTTTTTTATTTTGTATAAAATTAGCTCTACAAGTTTTGTAACGATGCTGTTTGTGTATTAATATGAATGTATTAATTTTTTTAATAAGGTTTTTGAAGCAGCATTAATTTCAGATTTCAGTTAGAAGCCACAGGGCTTAACGAATTTCTGTGAACTTTAGGAGCCAGACGAAAAAAATTCAACTAATTTCAACAAAATTCAAATAGCCAACCTGGATATTTTTTAGAGCCAGGGAAATGGGAATTTCATAAAGCTCTATATAAAACAATCCAAAAAGTTAGGAGCCAACAGTAGAGATTTTAGGAGCCATGGCTTCCTGGCTCACAGGATTTGTGAAGCCCTCTCCTACTGCATGTTTGTTTTCTGTTTGCATCTGCTTTGCCACTTTCCTCATATTCTGATACATTATGCATGATGCATGGCATAAGATTTAACCTATTAAAAAAAAAACAGAAAAACTAGCTGGCACCAAAAGGATAAAAGCATAGCAAAAAAAATAAAAAATGCATTTCTATGAAAAATCTGTTGTAAAAGTCTAAAAGAAAGAAAGTAGTCAGTCACAGAGGGTTCCTTAAACACATATACATATTTTTGTATGTAGATTTAATGCTATGGAATATAATAAATGTGTGTACTGGCAAGGGCAGAGTTAACATATGAAGCAGTATGGCACAAAGTCTCTGTTTAGCTTGTTGTGCCTCCAGCCAGTGCTGGGAGCTAGCAGGGTGAAATAGGGAGGGGGCCATGGCTGGGACCATGTGCTCCTGGTCCTGAAGATAATGTTCTATTTATGATGCATGCTATTGAGCAGAAGTGTGCTGCCTCAGTCAGCCCTGGGCTCAGACAGGGGGCGGGTAAATGATACTGTTCAAGGGTTTTGACCTCCTTATGCTTTGAGAAAAGACAAGCTCTGGCTTCCATCCTAGTCCCTTTTACTGGCTCCCTCCAGCATCACTGGGTATCTCTCAATCACCTGTTTCCTCCCATCCATCTCTCACTCACTGTATCTTAGTATTTCATGTAGATAGAAAATCCTTTCTTCAGGTACCTCTAAGCAGATTAATTGATCTGTGATCTGTATAAAATTCGGTATATGTTGTACATGGCTATATTAAGAAAAATGCTTTTGGTAGCATACACTTTTACCATATATCTGTGTTTATTTGCATAATGTCTATCTATGTTTCATGAATACTAGAGAGAAGTATATGTTTAAACAGGGGGGGAAAAAGATTACTAGAAAAATATAAATGAGGAACTTTGGAGCCTAAATAGTATAGTAATTGTATAAAAGAAAATCCTCATTAAACTACAGTTTATGCATGATTAATGGATTCAGTGTATTCCCACTGAATCCATGAGGAAAACCTCTGGTACTGCTGCAGAGTGCTGACCTCATCCACTGCTGTGAGCATTATGCTGGAGGAATCATGGGAGTTGTAGTCTGTATTTGAGATATTTCACCATTCCAGAAGTGCCGATTGAGGGAATGTTGTGAGATGAGTGGTCTGCAAATTTCTGAGATTTCCCAAACTCTCCAAAGTTGAGTCTGCATCTGAATATGTTGCCAAAGAGTTTTCAAATTTGTGTAACTTTTAATTATTATTATTTTTTATGTTAGAACATGTCTGGTGACAAATTGTGAGGAATTTGGAATTTTATCTTCTAAGATAAGCCAAATTGTTTGCCAACTTCACAAGATAAATAGTCTCCCAAACCTTCTTTTTGTGGCATTTCCAAAGCCAATCTAACATTTTGTTAATAAACCCTTGATAATTTTGGAGTAGAGTCTTATGCATCATACTTTTAAAATGGTCCATATTTTCTTTCCTCCCATAGAACTTTCTTTTTCTAACAACCATAACCAGATACCCATGTGAGCTTGGTACTTTCATAATACTCATGGCAGTAACGATAGTAATCAAAAGCTTAAAAGAGAAAAACACTGTGATGTTGAAGTGCGGCATTAAATTAGGACATCTGTTACGTGCATTTAAACCCAAAACAGACTGTATATTTTATTGTATAACTAGTATTTGTAAAATTCAGCGCTTACTGTAATGTATCCTATACTGTAAAAGCCATGTTCTGTTGATTTGCCATGTGTCACACTGCATGTGTGCACAGTGTGACTGCGACAAATCAATACAGCATCAAGGGAACTTTGTTTGTTTGGTGGGAGAAGAGAGTAAAATGTGCACACATGGTGTCATTCTGCTGGGGGAACCCCATGCCTCCCAGCAGCAGCGGTCATGTTGGGAAAGGTACTAATGGGCCCCATGCAGGGGAATTGGGGGTTTGAAATTAAGGGGTAGTAGACTGATAAAAATACATTTTTATGGGGCGATAGAAGAGTCACTGGATGTGAAGCAAACACATAAGCAGAAGTGGTAGAAGGGACTGTAAGGTGGGACAGTAATGCAAGGGAAAGTTGACTATACATTGGAAAACTGGGACAGAATACTGGAAATTAAGTACAATTGGTGGTGTATAACTGAGCATTCATAATCACTGATACCTCCCCAAAACTACAAGGAGACCAGCTACAAATACATGTAAATGCACAGATATAACAGTATTAGATTTAACAGCACTAGAAAACAATAAAGAATATACTGCAATGAAGCTAAAAGTCAAATGTCACCAGGGACAGGCATATGCTGTGGTGGGCGTGTTCCAAAATTACCATGACAATGGTATAGTAAATATGTTAAACCAAATAACAAGCACACGGAAACGTGGTGGATTCATTAAAAGAGCAGGTGTAAAACACTGCGACAAATGGTAAAACCCAATCAATGTAAAAACATAAGTGTGAACCAAAAATTAGTCTGTGAAAGATCCCATAAACCATGCCCTAACTTATAGGACTGGGGCCCCCGAGAGGTAGGGACTGGTGAAAGTTAAGGAGGTCTAACAGTGTATCTTGTACAGCTACTAAGGATGATGGATTGCCTGTTTCTATTATAATATCCCCTCATTCCAACCAAACCTTGGAATACGCAGGACAGGTAGCAAAAACCATGGACTGGTGTATCAGATGTAAAGATTTGGTTTGCCCAGATTCCAAATCCATTGATCTACCTCCGGAGCAAGCTGGTAGAAATGATCCCACTGTAAGCAAGACAATGGATCAGTCACTCCATCAAATGAATCAGGAACATGTGATGTAACTTAAAGGAACCAAATACCAGCTGTGAAGAGGAAGCAGAAATTTTGTTGATAGCTTCGACCACCCCCAAAATTGTCAAATCAAAACCGCAACTTTTTATTTTGTAATTGGGATCCCCAAACTACCACGGACACCACAGTTGGAAAAAGTTCAAGGTACACTTGATTCTTCATATGGTCAGAACTCACCCAAGACTGAGGCCAAGAACCAACCTGGGGCATCTATCCAGAGATCTAGGTTGTGGTTAAAGATGGAACAACTGTTAAACTCTTGTAAGAAATAATTTGAAACCATGAGATCTGTTTTTAACTCAGATCCAATGTGAATGAAATGGTTTAGGGCAGGAATCCCAGTCATTGTTAGTGAAAGTCACCAACAAAAAACCTCTCCTCCCTTTCACACAGCAGGGAAAATTAAGCTTCCCAAGCAACGTCTGGAGCTGTTTTAATTGGACCTTCTTGGCCTCTCTAAATTGTGCCACCATAACCCTCAAATCAAATACTTTATCAAAGGGAGTACTGGATTTATTTCAATATCTAAAAATGTTCAAGTAGTCAAAAGGACCCTCTGTTTTTTCCAGAGAAAATGGAACACCAAATTGATTCATGACCAAGTGTGGAGAACGGCTGAACAAATTAGCAAACCTATTATGCCTTCCTTGATCCTCTGGACTGCCTCTGACCTTGCTTTTGTCTGCTCCCTTTATACTGATGCTTTTGGACTATCCTGCTATTGGAGCGTCCATGCACTTCATTTCTTATTCCAGCCAGACACAGACTCAAAACTTGTCTTTGCCATAAGGCTAGCAGGACCTAAAGTCTGGACTCATTGGACCACCATATAAAAGAAATGTATGACACCTTACACAAAGACGAGGTAAAGATAGTCATTCACTGAACTGCCTTTAAGGTATAACAGACAAAGTATCAAATGGAACTTTCCAGCTTCCGTTTTTGGAACTATCCAATGGGGAAAGACCATTGAGTTGTACAAAGGGGGAAAATAATTCCGCAAAGCGCAACCTCTTTCTTTAACTTCTCATAAACAATAGCAAGAAAATAAAGAGTAGACATTAAATTTCTAACAGATTGAAGATTGACAGAGAACTGTGCTTGAATGGGATATTAAAACAAGAATCAAAAGCATTGTGAATAAGCTGAGCAGTTTCCTTCTCCAGATATCTATTTAACCACGGAACCATCACCACTGTATGAACCAGGGTCTCCCTCTTTGCAGCAGTTGTGAATGACTCACTTGACTTCTTATGTTTAGAGCATTTTGGCTGCGGGTGGCATCCGCCACAAGTGGTACATTCATGTTTAATTTTACCAGAAGCTCCACTTTTGCATTGCCCTTCATTAAATTGAAAGCATGTCCTCTCACGGAAGGCTGAAGATGTGGAGCTGGATGCTCACCCGGTCGTTGCAAGAAAGCCCTATTCTGCCAAGTGACCAGGGTCCATGAACCTGAGCCACAGAGCTATGTCTTTGTGGTTCCAACAAATTGTGGTACAAACAGACATTATTTGTCTAAATTGCTCATCGTACCTGTGCCATGCCTGACCAATGTAGACCCAATTTGATTTGTGAAAAGAATCAACAGAGCAAAGGCCCAATGAGTGGTGAGGAGAATTTTCACTGCCTATGCTGGCCAGGATGGCAAAGACTTGAAGCCAATTAGAAATCACTCTATGGATCAGTCAGTAGTGCTTCTTTTCCTCATCCTTCTTTTTGAAATCCTCAGTTTTAGATGCCCTATGCAGATCAAACTTTCCAATAAGGAGAAAATCTGAACATATCTGCTGCATCAATTTTTTTCCCTACGTGGGACGGTAAAGGGCCTTCAACGCCAATATAAATATTGCCCCTAGCTGTGACTGCTATGCGGACCAAATCCTTAACTGGGGGAGAACAGGACAGTTGTATTGAGCAGGTGACTGCCATAGGTGTGCAGCTCACATAGTTACTCCCCATTACCAAAGGCAAGGGGGAATAATAATTGTTTTGTTATTCCCTCTATAACCTATTCAGTGCATCTCTAAAACCCCCAAACAAATGGAGAACCAGACCCTACTTATTCACAGTGTTAACACTAGCCAAGGAGAAACAGAATTAGAGGAAAAGAAAAAGGCACTCTCCACTGGTATGCAATCCTGTACCACATGCAGCTGTAAGAACAGAAGCTTCACTCCCAATAGCTGGAGCGGGAAGAACTGGACAGCAAGCTCCACCTGACAATGTCACAGCAGAAGCCACATGTTGAACCTGAAGTGGGCAGGACAACAGATGATGAAGCAGCAGCAGCAGCAGGATGAACCATATCACATGTATGAAGCTGATACTGTTCCTGTAAAAAATGAGCCCCATGAAGGGAATCTCGATCCAGATGAGAACCTGAAAAGCAGCGAATTTGGAAGGATTCACTGCAGCTCCCCTGCTACGAAATTTAAAGGGCAAATTGGTAGCAGGTGGAAAAACTATAGATATTTCTCTCTGAACCAAATTCGCAGAAATTATGTTAAAATGATGTCTCAAAAACCTCCTGTGTGAGGAACAGAACCACTTCCAACCGGCTGGAAGTATTGGCAGGGGAGAAATTGTGGAAAAACGTGTTCCCCTGAATAGTTCAAATAGTCTTGAAAACCGAAACCTGAAGAAAGTGTGGGCCTGTGTACCATTGCTGAACCGCGGGAAAATTGGCTGTCGATCACCAAAGGTGGAGATAAATACAAAATAACATATTGCTGCCCGGAGCCATGAAAGCAGGCGACAGAGGGGTTCTGAGGACCAGTCACATTAGTCTCTGCCTTAGTGAGAGAAAAAATGCGCTGATAAGTCATGGCCTAGGTTCAGGATTAAGGCCTGTGCATTGCTAGTAAAAGGAATTGGATTATTAAATCCTAAACCTGAGATGGAGAGCCATGAGGGCCTAGGTGTGTTAATGTCATATGCACAGATAAAATGGAAATGTAAGCTGTATGGGTAGTACCCGCTGGTTGGGAAGATTAAAATGAGGAGGAACTTCCTGCTCATGGCCTCAGAGGTAAGGAGTCCAAAACCCTTGGGTGTTGAGATGAAACCATACTGTAAGAAGTATACAACTTGGATCGGGCTCCATCTTGCAGGCGGTTGAGATCTTCTGGTCCGTATAAGCCATTCCACAGCCATTCACTGTGAGGTATCCATCCTGATGGTGCCCTCCATCGCAGTGCCCTCCATCTTGAAGTAGAAGTCCCCATTAAAGCTAAAGTAATTGTGGGTCAGTATGAATGCGACACAGGACACTATGAAGTCAAACTGGTCATTTTTGAGATCTGAGTAACTGACCAGTGAGTATTGGATGGCTTCACACTCTTTCAGATGTTCACATCAGCTGTGACTAGAATATAGTCTTCCTTCCATTCTATATCAGATAGGATATTAATGGTCTGTGTTGTCCCTTAAATATGACCTCAATTTTGGAACATTACATTGGAGAGAAAAAAAAATCAATATATTGGGACAGATTGGAGGTAAGCGACTTATTGCTTGATATAATAGAACATCGTGGTGGATTGACCAGTGATTTGTGATTCTTTGGCAACTGACAGAAAATAGGGATCCTGGGATGCTTATTGTATAACAATTCTGCTTCTTTATGCAGCAGAATATCCTGCGCCAGACCAGATTCTATAAGATCTAAAAGCTCTTTCTGGAACTTTGGCCCCGGATCTGTTGCTAATTTGTCATAGGTGTTTGTGTCACTAAGTAGTCTTAAGCACTCATGATTGTAATCTGGAGTGTTCATGACCACAATACCACCACCTTTATCTGCTGATTTGATCATCATTTTCTTATTTTGACTTAATTGCTTTAGAGCAGTTGTTTCTTATTTGGTCAGATTGTCTTGGAATGTTGGTTTTCTGGCGGGATGTTCCAGTTGTTGTTTCAGATCTTTCTCTTCTAGTGTCTGAAAGGCATCCATACTCATTCATAGCCATAGGATAAAAACCTGACTTGGGCTGAAAACTAGTATCTGTAAAACCATTGGCACTAGTATCAATGTCCATTGTCCTTGTAGGTCCATGAAAATATTTCTTTTAGTTACAGATGAATTTATGTACATCAATGTAAGCATTGAAAGCTGTTGTTTTGAGTGTGTGTACAAATTTCAATCCTTTAGTTAATACTTGTGTCAGATGGGGAGTGAGGTTAATAACTGAAAAGTTAAAAACATTTATATGATCTCTCTCCTTCGTTTCAGTCTGGGTGAGGGGAATCTTGTCTGAGTGTCCCTTGTCTCTGCGTCCTCTGTTACCCACCTTCTTTTGTGTTGCACCCTTCCCAATTGCCTTCTTGGGTGGTTTTGGTTATGGGGAGTCCCTAAAAAGGATAATTGGGCATATCATCCCTTATAAGTTTGTATCTCTCATTTCAGATTTGTTGCGAGTTGGAAATCTTGGTTCTGGTCTATTGTGATATCTTGATTCTGGTCTGTTCTGATATCACATTTTTCTATCGTTATGTGTATTATTGTAGTGACAAATTTGCCGATGATTATTACTCAGATGTCTGGATGGAACTTGTTTCCATCTAGACTGGCTATAACTTCCAGATTTATTGTCAGAAATGATATTCCTATTTGCAGTTTTGTTCCAATTTCTGATTTTTTTCCCCGAGTCATAATCCAATTTGGCCCCTCCTACTGCTTGGCCAACCCACCCAGGTGCACGTCACATGTCACAACAAGTGACCAATAAAGTCATACACTGACACATTAGTGGATTACTATTACAAGCCTTGTCATGTTGGCCTTTCGTTAATTCTTACCTACAGGCCCTATCTGACTCAATGAAGGACACTGTGATTTGTCATTTAAAACACCATAAAATTGCCCCCTTTGTTAAAAAGCATATATTAACCAGTGGTTGACATAAAAAATGATTATGCTGCCTTTGAAAAAGTCTTTAGCCCTGACCTTAGGAGCAATAGCACAAAGGCAGTATTCTTTTCATTAGCAAAGGAAACATAATTGTCAGCACTCAGAACCAAACCTACAAACAGATACATTAAATAATTATGATGCTTCAGTACTGTATTTTGGCCAACACACAAAGGTTCACTCATCGTGTCAAGGCCGCCCATATTAAATAGAAAGAAATACAGTAGAAAAACAGACAATGAGGGATAGTCACTAAATGTGAACTGCAAGTGTATTGCCAAAATCAGAGTTAGTAATATAGTCATGTTGAAGATTTTGTTCAACTCAACTATAAATGTCTGATTTACACGATTCATGTATCAGTTTTAGTGAAAACCTCCCAATAGTGCAGCTTTTTATATCTCACCAAGTCAACTTTTTCAATAGATTACTGGGAACCAAAAAGCTGGGGGGAATGTATAATCACCAACCTGTTTATTTATATTATTTCTGTTCTGAACGACATTGTGGTAAAATAAATAGGTTTGGTAGAAACCAGGGAAATACACTTTAAAGCTAAAATCAGGGTGAAACTATGCCTGGGATTTTTCGCATTGCTAATGGGCGTCCAATATTCTTTACATCAGCATAAATTATGTTAAATCTAACAGTACAAGTCAATTTATAGAAAATAGACGGCTTTTCAAATAATATCTCAGATATATAACATATACCCCCACCAGAATTTAAAACACTCGAGTCACTTTAAAGTAAGGATTTAAAATAATATGTAACAGTTTTGTTAACTTAACAAACTTGAAAGGAAAGCTATTACCTAAAATAATCCCTGCAACGGCGTATCACTAGGAGATAAAATTACTAGCACAGGCCTCCGTTTTGATTAATGGACTTTTTGATTTTACTATCTGTTTAAGAACAAGAAAATATTTCAGTATGACATTTCACCTCAGCTGTATGCCTGAAGTGTTTAAAGCTAATATTAACCAAAAAGGAGCAATGAACACTGAATTAAACATCATTCTGAAAAAAAAAATCATTCGTATTTAGTGTAATCAGAGGCGGCTCTCTCATTAGGCGAGTTAGGCAGCCGCCTAAGGCCTCGCACTCGCGGGGCCCTCGCAGGGCCCTCGCAGCTGCCAAATTCACCTTCTAGCCTTTGATGTGACGGGAGCTTAACACAGCTCCCTGTTACACTAACCTTGGTGCCATAAGCATTGACACTTTAAGGGGTGTCATGGAGATACATTTTTCCTCCCTCTTTGAGTGCGATCGCACACTGGTAAGATCGCTCCGCCCCCACTGTCACAGTGCATCTGGTGCTGTGAGGAAGAACAAATGGGCAGCACAGAAGTGCCAGGCCTCCAGCATAACGTGGTCTGTGAGACCACTTTCAACATTGAGCACCTTTCCTTCTGGCTGAGTGTTTCTGTTAGTGTGTGATTGTGTGCTGGCTGACTGTGATTGTGTGCTTGCTGAGTGTGTCTGTGAGTCAGTGTGTGCTGTCTGAGTGTATCTGTGAGTGTGTGAGTGTGTGCTGACTGTGTGATATCTGTTCACATTTAGGACACAGCAATAAGAATGTTAGTTAGCCACACACTTTATTTATACCAAATGTTTGTAGATATTTGTAGAATAATTATGAGACCTAATTCTAGGAGCTGTAAATTCCTAGAAGCTGGGATTTAAGTCTGATCTTGAAACATGCTATTTAAACAGTTCATTTTTATTATCACTTGCATATATTTTATTTAATAATGTGTGTCCGTGAGGGCCTCATGTTCGACTTTCGCATAAGGCCTCACAAAGTCTAGAGTCGCCTCTGAGTGTAATCATATGATTTCTACATGTTGTGTGGAGGCCATTTTATAGAAGTGCACATTCTTAGATGTAATTCACTTCTTAGGTTTATTTTGATTTTTACATAATTATCTGCCAAAGAATGACCTGTTAGATAATGAAGGAGCAGACAAGCAGGCGTAAGCTGACAATTTTTGGCCTGGAGGATATAAAACATTAAGTGGGACATGGTGTAACTTCATCAACTTAACTTGAAGCCACGGTGCCCCACTATGGAAATTACTCTAGGGCTCCTCTATCCCACAACACATGACCATAAAAAAATAACAGTGACATCCTTGTACCTGTTTTTATTCCACAGTAACACATTTGAACTTTTCAAAGTTCCAGCTTTTGCCCTAGATTGCTTGTCACAGTTACAGATTGCCAACACATTCGTTTCCATAGCACCAGATTGCCCCTGCATCACTTGCCACAGTGCAAGTTTGACTTAGAAAAAAAACCCAGGTACGAATCATCAATATTGAAAGTAATGGGAGGTAGACATGTGCATTCGTTTTCGGACTAATGCATTTTTGTCCGAAAATAGCATTTTCGTCCATTCGTCCGAAAAACGAATAACGAAAATGCTAAACTAACGAAAGACGAATGAATGAATGGTTAATTAACGAAAATCATTCGTCCATTCGTGCTATTGGCATTCTATAAACCGAAATAGAGTCGGTTTATAGAATACCAATAGCATTACAATGCTATTCTATAAACCAAAATAGAGTCCCCATTCATACGAATAGATCAATTGACCTATTCGTATGAATGGGGACTCTAGTTCGGTTTATAGAATACATAGAATTACATGTATTCTATAAGCCGAAAGTCTATAAAGCTAAGGTCGTTCGGTTTATAGACTTTCGGCTTATGGAATACGTGTAATACTATTGGCTTTCTATAAACCGAACAAGAGAATTTCTTATGAATGGGGCTCTCGTTCGGTTTATAGAAAGCCAATACTATTACATGTATTCTATAAGCCGAAAGTCTATAAACGGAAGGTCGTGAACTTTTGTCTCACTTTACTTTTAATGGGGAAGATTCGAACTGGAGTGCCGAATTTGACTTGGTCTCCAAATGAAAGGCGAATTTTAGTGAATAGACTCATTATTAACATTACTATTATTTTAGTAACTAATTAGGAATTATTATTTTGTTTTGCTTTATGTTTTATATTTAGTTATAAGGGAAATTGTTTTGTTTTGTCAGGAAATAAAACAATGATCTAACATGGAATGCTAGTTTGCATTCACCAAGGCTTTATTTTAATGTAAAGCACACACAAATGATTGCTTCATGTAGTTGACTCCCCAAGAAGATTTGGACACAATCTCTTGCTATGAAACACGAAGAGCATAAAGGTGCACGGAGAGCCGATCACCAAAAGGAATTTTTGACTCACCAAGGATTTTATCTCCAGAGGAGTCTTCTTATGTCTTTTATGCTTTTGTGGACTTTTTTACTTGCAAAATAGTCCATCTGCTGATCAACGTTGGATACCAGAAGTCCAGAGTGGGGACAAGTATATTATTGCAAAGTTTAGATTCCACGCTCCTTGGTTAGAGGAGCTGCGTTTGAGAGTGCATTGTCTCACCATTTTTCCATATTTTGGCCATAATTATTTGCAGTACATATTGCACTAGGTGTTTTTGTTTTATTAGTTCTTTTAAGTACACACAGCACAAGAAGATTGTTTTTTGTGTGCTAAGTATCTTCCATTTGCGTTATTGTGTGTTCGTGCACAGCATAGTATTTGCACAGTGATATACTTTATATTAATTTGTGTTGTTGTGTGGTTGTGCACAGCATTGTCATATCATTTGCACACTAATATACTTTATATTAGTGCACTTTTTTTACATGCACATTTTTTGCAGTATTGTGTGGAGAGGTATTAGCAGTAGGAAGAGGGAAGTGCTCATGCCATTGTACAGAGCAATGGTGAGACCTCACTTGGAGTATTGTACGCAGTACTGGAGACCGTGTCTCCAGAAGGATATTGATACTTTGGAGAGAGTTCAGAGAAGGGCTACTAAACTGGTTCATGGGTTGAAGGATAAAACTTACCAGGAAAGGTTAAAGCATCTTAACATGTATAGCTTGGAGGAAAGACGTAACAGGGGGGGATATGATAGAAACATTTAAATACATAAAGGGAATCAACACAGTAAAGGAAGAGAGTATATTTAAAAGAAGAAAAACTACCACAACTAGAGGACATAGTCTTAAATTAGAGGGGCAACGATTTAAAAGTAATATCAGGAAGTATTACTTTACTGAGAGGGTAGTGGATGTATGGAATAGACTTCCAGCAGAAGTGGTAGAGGTAAACACAGTCAAGGATTTTAAGCATGCGTGGGATAGACACAAGGCTATCCTAGCTATAAGACCGGGAACGGTAAAAAAGTACTCAAAAAAAATTTGGGCAGACTAGATGGACCGAATGGTTCTTATCTGCTGACACATTCTATGTTTCTATGTTTTTTTTTGGTCACCATAAGGGCATCCTAATATTTGTCATATTCAAGTGTCCATGCACTGTGCACTGAAACTACCCTTTTTATTTTTGCACATTCTCCACGCAGTTTAAAGGCTGTTTGTTTGTTTGTTTGTTTTTTAGCTGCTGGTTCTCAGTGGACACTCAAGTTCCAATGATTTTTTGTGTGTTGTAATATTTATCACCCTGTGGCACTGCTGGTTTGCTTGTCCTATTTTTTACTTAGGTGTTGTAGTAGGACTTGCCCTGAATGTCCAAAAGGAATATCAGCATATATTTACTAAACAATTCATTTGCCACTATTCACTTAAAAACAAGCTTTTTTTTCCCCAATGAAATATATAATAATATGTCACTGTTTTGAACAATATCCTTCTTCAAACATGGGTTTGTTTGTTTCAATCATTTTGATAATCCCACCTGTGGGAATTACTGTTTGGCTTGCCATCATCAGGAATACTTCAGCCATCGATGACAAGGTACAAAAGTAGAACACAACTGATAAATTATACCATGTTTCATCTTGTACTAATGATGTGTATGGAAATTGCCCACTGGAGGGCTGCATGAATAGGGTAGTAAACCCCATAACACTTCTTGTTGGGATCACAGAGGCAGATTATGGCCTCTTTCACTTCTCAGCTATTTAGTGATGTGCACATACTGATTTTTCCAGTTATACTTCTGTGAAGTTGGTGGAGAAAGAGACACTTTGGTCAAGTCTACCACATGGAAGACATGTTACTGTGTTGGAAGTTCAGGTTGAGTGCATGAGGCATTATTTTTGCATGCACCAATTTTATAAATAACCTCCAATAAATCTTTCATAAATGTCTGTAATTAAAGGGGCAGTGTGATCATTCTATTAAGTTTGCACTATGTGCCAACGTAATTCTGAGCAGATATATACAGATAATTATTGGCAAAAGTTATCAGTTGCAACAGCAGAAAATTGAAATAGGGTGGTATTTATTTTTAGTTAACAAAAAAAGTAACTTTTTTTAATAAATTAATTTAAAAAATGCAATACAAATGGTAAAATATATATTCAAAGTACTACTCTCAGATATGGAATCTGAGAGTGGAACTTACATTACTATAATTTTACAAAGATAATAAGTGTATATATTCCATCCTACTTTGAATGCCAAGATTGCTCTAAATAATACATTTTTGATACAAATTAATCTGAGCTAAAATTAAAAATGATGTTGTAATTGTAGAGGCTTCCAGTGCTGGATTCTATTACCAAGGATAAAATTTATCTTTGGTAATTGAATATCAATTTTCCAGCGAACGGCAATAGAAACATTGGAGATAATAAGCATAGATAAAAATTGTCCTACATAATAGAATCTAGCTCATAAATAGTAACCTTGTGAGCTCCACCTAATAATAACTGCTATGTAGATAGCGCCTTTCTCTCAGTAGGATTCATAGCGCTTTTTTAGCGAATGGTCTTGGTATTAACTGAATCT
Source organism: Pelodytes ibericus (assembly GCA_036172795.1). Taxonomy (NCBI): domain Eukaryota; kingdom Metazoa; phylum Chordata; class Amphibia; order Anura; family Pelodytidae; genus Pelodytes; species Pelodytes ibericus. The sequence continues at coordinate 109,908,420 of CM069860.1, forward strand.
GCAGCTGAACAATAGATAAATTATTTTTACCCAATTGATGGTGCTCATTTATTGACCTTGGAAGGATGAAGGACGGAGTTCTGGGGTTTGAACCTGTGACCTTAAGGTTTGACAAGGCTTTGTAGTCAGGGCATTTGCCAACTGAGAAAAAAAATGGGTTATATATTTTGTTTCACCATAATGGAATTTATGGCATGGCTGCTTGTGTCCAGGCCAGTGCACAAACTTATAACCTCATCTCAGGAGAACAATACCTGGGTCCTTGAGCAATGGAAAAAATGTAGTATAATCTAATAAAGCATCTTCCAACCTTTTTGCTTCATCAAGCTCTTGAAGAAAGCTAAAGAAAACATGCAACCCATAATGTCTGCTCAATCCTAAACATGATGGGGGATCCGTAAAGGTAAGGGCAGCCATCTCATGAGAATCATTAGGTAAAATGGTTGTTTTGCATATTAGTCAAGAAATATGAGGCAATTCTACAAAACTAAAGACCATGTGGATGATAATTGCCCCATTCTTGGAGAATGTCTTCAAAAACAAGAAGATTAAGTCAAATGGCCTCCCCTATAACCAGATATAAACAAATTGATGTGGTTAATCTATACAGTAAGTTTCCCTCATCTTTGAAGGCTTTGCTTCTTGTAACGATACATGCTGTGTTGAAGACCCTACTCATATTAGATATTTCATATGAACCGATCGTTAGGTGGATAATTATTATAAAGCTTCTGTTACTATTATAAATTTGGATCAGTGTTAGAATGGCTTAAAGTAGCTAAGTTTCACACCATACAATATATGTTTAAAAAACAATTTTGTCTTAATAACTTATAAACTTTTGATACTGAATAGATCTATTTCACTCTTTTATATCTTTTCAAACTAGTTTTCATAATGATTTTTAGCAGGCCGCCCTCCTTTTTCAATAATTGTTTGGTCTTTTTATTATCACATGGTCTCCACGTTAGCTTTGTGTGGAGTGATAATTTGTATAGTTACCTCTAGAGATACACAAGCTAATTTTTCATGCTGAATCACTATTTTCCTGTATTCTTTTATCTCATTACCTCTCAAGCTCCTCTTTCTCTACAATGCAGAGACTTAAGGGTTAATGCCTGGCAGAAAAGAAAATGTTGGTCAGTGGGGGGCTCATCTCTGATTATGATATTATAATAGCTAGACCATTTATTGGAGATTAAATTCCCATTCTGGTCTGCGGGAGGAAGCTGAGAAGGCAAATCTGTACAAATTAGTCAGAGAAGGGGAAAAGCAAGAGAAAAAAACCATGGCAAAAGTGGAAAGAGCCCTAAAGAGTAAGGTTTAGGAAAGGTTTATTTGGGAGAGGGGGACTTAAATATAAGAAAATGAGAAATTCAGGGAAATACATAAACTGAGAAATAGAACTGTATTTGATAGAAGACAAAGCTCTTGGTTATGAAACACAAGAAGGGTAGAGAATTGTACACTGTTAGTTTTTCTTCAATAAATATTTGACTTTGATTTTCACATCAGGAATATGTCACCATGGGGGATCTGTGGAACTCTCTCCCTCCTCTTCTCTGCCCCTCCACCTTCCCTTCCTTTGTACCTCGTCAGCTGTCAGCTTTCTCAACCACACAAGTCAGCAATCCACAGAATCATCAATACCTCCGTCTGTCAGTCTGCAAGTCAGTAACCACTTGTCAATAACTATCTCAAAGCTTGTCCACTTCTTTACAAAGACTCTCATTAACCCTATGCCACCTAAGAACTCACTCTAGCAGTTGGGTTGTCTTTTGATTAAGAGGCACTATATAAGGAAGGTTCACAAATTCACAATTTAACATGAATAATGAGCAATATCCTTGAGCTACAATTAATTTAGATTTTTTTGTTTGAATTATTTGAATGCCGTGTCTCAAAGCTCTACGGTGTTAGGTTCTATACTTTGACACTTTAGTACAGGAGTGTGGTGGGCTCTGGGGACATTCCAGGAGGGTTAGTTTAATGAAAGATTGTTGAAGACAAGAAGTAGGATCTCCGTTGAGGTGACAAAGGTTAATGTAGTGAGGGAAATCAAAATTACATGTTCCATGTACAGAGTTATCCTGAGTGTGGAGTAAGATATAGCCAACAATTGAATAAGAAGGAAAATAAAGACCAGGCAGTCGTTGAAGAGTAGTATGGAGTTATTCCACTATATTTAGCTTTCAGGCTTTGAGATCCCATGAATCAGCGATCCTAGTAAATTAGTGGATTTACTAAATACCTTGTGGTATTTCAAACAGATTTCTCATGGGAGTTAAACTTGGCGTCTGATTCTGATGAATCTGTTATAATTTGAGGAAGGTCCTACATATTTTTCTTCCTTTCTTCAAATTTTTTAATATAGCCCCAGAAAAGTGCGTAATCAGTCTACTGGAGTATTCTCAAACCTCTAAATAACTTATCAAGGATACATTTTGTTGGGTTTAAAAAGGTTATTGCCATTTTCACCACATACAATTTTCAGATATCCCCATTTGATAATGCGCCATAAAAAGTAGTAAATGCAAAGAATTACTAGTTATTTATAAATAGCACAGGCATGTAACAAGATGCTTAAAAACATGACCTACCCATGGGCATTCAAAGATGTGCCCATCACATTAGTTTAAAACCTATTTAGTTACATACCTAGTCTAAATATCCTAGTCTAAATCCCTACAAATTTCAATGAGGTATGACATAAATGTTTGCTGCTGCACTGCAAAAAACAGACTGTCAGGTTCAGTCAGGTTAATCCATCCTTTATCCAGTTTCCCCATGTAACTAAACACTCACCTGTAACATCTATTGTAGGCTTTCCCTGTGGTTTGCTTGCTTTTGTTGCGTACCAATGTACACTTTCCTGGTTCCCCTTACCTTCTCAGTCTGTAGTACCTGTATACTTCACCTGTGTTCCCACCTCCCAAGCATGGTTCCAGGGTCCTGCAGCCATAAGCCTCCATTCCTTGGATTGGATTCCTGCTGCTGTAGTCACATGGTCATGCATCCATGCATACTGTATCCCAACACCAGGCTACTCAGGGTCTTCAGCTTGGCATACAAGGAGGGGAGGTATAAGATAATTATCAATAGGCCACCCATCTTAGCCTGCCCACTTACCCTGGTCTGTTAAACCCATGACAACAGAGGCTACTTTATTCCCAGATTTCCATGGGGATTCATTACTGGTACTAGTGGAATAGAAAGCCAATAAGAAGCTTTATAGAAGGGGTCTCTCCACAGATTGCCAGTGGTCGCAGGAGTCACACTGACTAGACTTGAGATTCTGGGGCACAGAGTGTTTCCTTGGGTCCTGGGTGAATATATGGAAACCGGAGTACTAACACTATAGTTCAATATTTTTTTGGGCACCTCGATTCTTGTAGACCAAACATGTTACCCAATACACTCTTCATAAGGTCCGTGCAAATTCGAACTGTTTGTTGCCTGCAATGCTAGGATAATAAATACTAAAGCCTCCAAAATCGGAAATGTGGCATTTAAGAGCAAAGACGGCATGGTGGCGATCTACTTTAGAAGGGAGCAAAAGTAAAAGTCTTGGAACACTGAAAAGTACCCAGGCTGACTGGTTGCTAGAGGCTGAAAAGCTCTGTATTTTTTTGTATTTTTCCAAATTCTATCCCAGAGATTGATTGGGTTTGTCTAATATATGAGGCTAGAGGTTCCATAGCTCTAAGGCTAAAAACAAGTTACCAATACACAGGTACCTGAATGCAGCCAGGTAATGCAAACGTTATGCTCCTTAAAACTTATACAAGAGTCATCCAACATGCAGCCTACTGTATACTGGGCTTCATTTTTTAGTTTAGTAGATGCAGCAAGGCATGTTGCTTTATGTCACATACCCATTAAATCAGTCAGTATACATAACATCTTCAAACAAAGTTCAATATTTATGAGAAAGTCACTGGCCCTGCATCCATGCACAAACATTAATTCTTCAAAGCGATGTCTGCTACTTGCACATGTACATGCACATTGCTAGTTTGTGAAGACTTCAAGTGTAGTACTTCTGTGTGTGTCAGTGAACCCATTCTCTGGGGATTGAGAGATGTGACAATGCATTTCAATGAAGAGCAGCCTTGTTTAGAGGTTAAAATACAGCTGAGCTCCCACAGACAGATTCCAAATGCATGCATGGAATTGTATATAATGCTGGAATACTCCACTTTGCTGAGGTTCTTCCCTGGACAAAAGAGCAGAGGCCAACCATAATATGTCCTAGAGAACATGAAGCGAGTGGTAGGGATTAATAAAACACTAACATGACAGTGTTTTGTGACCCAGCTGAACTTAAAGATCATGATTAACCCTAATTAAATAGTTGTAGATGAATCTGGTTTAGACTATAAAAAATGTTTCTTTACAAATGACTTGTTTTTACATCTATTCAACTATGCTGTAAACAGGTAAACACCTGAATGTCATTAACAATATTTATCCCCACTGACATTCGAGTAAAATAGCTTTGGAAGCAACACCATGAAATGAGATCAAACTAATTTTTAGCAGAGAGGAAACAGACAGGAGTCTTTTTGAAGTACAAAGTACACAAATGTGTTTTGTAGCAGTAAAATAGTCATGGCTATACAATATCTACCCAATTGTTCTTCAATATTGCGCTCCTTTAATCCATTTTAATTACCCACTAGTGGGTTAGTATTACCTCTACTCAGATTGTCGGTTTGGGGATTTTTCTGTATCCACCAAAAGTTGAGGTGCAGGCGAGTTGTGAAGGAGGCGTACCTGGTGAGTTTAGCCTATTATACAAACTCAAACTCTTTGTCCCTGCATAATGTATAGCTAAATTGGAGAGATGAACTGCCCATCTCACATCAACTCCCCTGTTAGTGAATAGCCGCCAATAAGTTGGCTTTAGGTGTATAAGGTCAGTGGTCTCAATGTCCATGAGCCATAGTTTATGTAAGGCATCTGGTTGAGTGATGATTGAGTTGTTGTTTGTTTTTTTGAAAAACTTTTTTTCTTTAGTTGTTATCCTGATTTTGTGCATATTCATCAAATCCATTCGAGCACTCATGTATGACCCTTCACACTGGTTCAAAACACTATATTGACTTTCAGTCAATGACAAGTGGATATCCTTCCAGTAGTTGAAAAGCTAATGATTTCTATCCTGTAAAGTTTTTTTATTGGTACATTTCATTTCAATAATAAAAATAAAAAAACAGTACAGATTAAAAGGCAGTTCAGTAAGAACAGTAGATTTAAAAACAAAAATACAAAATTAAGTTGGTGTCTTTTGGATATCTTTGAAAAGCAGTTAATATGAGCTGTGAGATAAATCATAAGTGCTATTCTCCACACGTTTAAGAGGTCGAAATATAAATAATTTAACCAATCACAAAGCAATAATACAATAAAACAATCTGTGTTCATGTTAAAATTTGAACAGATGTGCTTCTTAAGACAGGCATAAATTCCCACATTGCCGGTAGAGTCTTATTCTGATTCCCCTGTCTAGTGCTTCAAGTGGCATGGCCTTCATGGTCAGTGTATTCGAATAAATATTTTGACCAATTGTGACCACGAGTAACCATATTTTAGGGGAGCATCCATTCGATGTGTGTGTATGTATGAATCAGATTCTAGGGAAGCAAGCAATAAAATATATTTAGAAATACATTTCTGACTTTTTTTTTTTTTTACAAAAATGCTTTTAAAGTCTTAAGGGTCAACTCAGTTTACAGGGATATGTTCCAAACTGGATTTTTGTTGGGGACTGTAGCTCTAGATTTACACTCCTGCCGACTATGGAACTGATCCTTATTACTCACAATCATGGTGAGTTGCTGGTTCATCCTTGAGATCCCAGCAACAGAACTATGGACAGCAGCCTTGATTGCCAGAGGAAAGGTAGGAGGTCATGGATGGGCTCATCAAATGCCATCAAAGATGTGGTCTACCAATGTAAGTAGGATCCTTTCCTCCTTCTTCTTAACAGATGTTACTTCAGGAAAGGAAGAAGGTAGATGGCTAGGACATTGCAATAGAGATTTTATTCATCACATTCATGTATAGTTCAAGTGCAGGGTTATCTGCATCCTAAACTATTGTACATTGACTTTCCATTAACAAAAATCCTTTTGAATCTAACATTATCATTGCATGTATCAATATTGCTTGTTGCTCAATAAATGAGTGCTTAAACCAATGAAGAGTTAAACATTGTAATCAGCTTAGGGCACATTTCTGTGTACATATATGTACAGTAGAATGTCAGTAGATGGTTTTCTACTAGTAATTAGCTACATTTGCATTAACATCTAACTAGAATGATGTGGTGTAAATGTGTATCTAGCTGGGATAGTGGATCCCAGTGCCTGCACATCAGGAGCCTGAAGTTGGTGGGAATCCTCTGTTATGGTAGGTGGTGAAGATACCCCTGTTGGAGATGGATAAGAATGCATTGTAAGTGGTAAGTGCAGTGCATGAGATATGGATATTCCTTTTTCGTGAATGAAGCCCTGTCTGTTAAATGTTTTCTTGATGTATGCGTATGTTTGACTGACCAGAGGCTGCTTACACCATGGCCAGCAGGTCTATTAACCTAGCAAAGTCTAAGGAGTAGCTTCTAGATATTTTTTGGTGTGTACAGGCCATGGGGCCCCATCATCAGTTGTTGCTGGGGCTTTAGGAGATACACAGAAGATGCTAAGTGTAAAGTGAGAGAGCAGTGTTAATACATCTGAAAGCATATACATAACACATGAATAGACGTTGAATACTTAACAGCAGCTATTTCAGGGTCCTGTTCTTCCGCAACCCACATAATGGCTTTGTACACATGCTACCATATATCTACTACTACAGTGAAATTGATATGTACTGCAATGCCCTTTGCCCTTAGCTACTTGCACCATTTGTTTGTACATGTTAATTGTTGCAATGTGCCGCTTTCCCTCTCTCTAGCTAACATTCTCTGCACAGCTACAATTCACTACATGCACCCTTACAGCTTCTCCATGTGTGGCAGCCATTATAACATTACAACATTCCCTATCTATACGATCCTACCTATTCTTGACACAGCTATTACATAACAAAACAGGGTAAAGTAAACTTGTGCGCTCGTGACCAACACTAGAAATACTAAAATATTACCCTTTTCAATGAGACGTAATGCTCAGGTGTTGTATAAAGAGAAAACAATAAAAACAATTATAGTGTAGTATATTAGTGCAAACATTTCTAAAGTGCATACAGTATATAGATATTGCACTCACATGTACCTGAGCAGTAATCTGTTCAGGAATAATAGCGCTGGGGTGCTCAGATAAAATCAGGTAAGTTCTGTCACACAGCTCCAAACACTGAATCACATGGGAAGAGAAGGCAGGAATACAGGTGTAAATATTTTAATAATCAAAAGTAAAATGAACACATAGTAAAATCTTACATTAAAATCTTTATAAAAGTCCTTGGTGAATGTCCATAAAATCAAAGTGTTTCTCCTGTGCAATCCTCTCCTCTCACAATGCATTTCTCCCCTTGTTGAGGCCTTTTCAAGTCTATTACATGTGTTACAGTAACTACATGGGTGTGAGATTTGTGTGTAATGCAAATTTACATGTAGCCTATGATGTATGAGTATTTTAAATGAACTTACCTTTTTTTCACCCCTTCCATGAACCAGTTGTTACTACCAACTTTGTTCACATAATCCACAACCTTCTGCCAGATGTAATTCCTCCTCCTCTGACTTGTCTTCCTAACTGCTCCCCCTATAACCCAGTTGTAGTGTTGGAACAGATTCCTAACTATTGCCTTGCTCTCCTCTGCCAAACAAATCTGGGCATAGTTCTTTGCCCTTGACTTCCTCCTCTCCTGCTACCATTCTCCTGGCTCATCCCCCCACCCCTGCTGCCTTCATCCTTGAATTGCCATTATTGATTTTTGCAGGTGTCATTTTTTAATAATGCCTGCTGTCTCAGAATCCTGCTCTAAAATGGTGGTCTTGCCATGCGCTCTGTATTTATACACATATTCCTTGACTGTGCTTGGCCATATTTTGGTTCAATCAATTTTTTGTATCAATTTCTTGAAGCTCGATCTATTTCCTATGGAAGTTCATTTTTGTCACTTGAATTTGGGATTATTTTCAGCATTTCTAAGCTATTTTTTCTTGTGTGAAATCTCCCAGGATATAATGAGGATTTGGAGGCTACTACTTCGGTTCGGTTCATTTTGTGTGCACTCGGTTTCAGCACATATAAGTTTGGAATCTGCAATTATTTCCAAATTGCGAACATATTTAGAGATAGCTCTACAGTCATGTCCCAATGTGCCACCAATGACCCCTGAATCCATCCACAATTTGGAGGCACCTTTTCGGTGCTAATTATCAGTGCATTGGGTCAACTCTTTAGTTATGGAGCCATTCCATATTACAATATACCACAATAACAAGGTACCCAAAAATTAAAATAAAACACATTTCATGTGTTGTCCTTATAAGCAGATTAATTTCCTTTTTATGCTTCAATATAATATTCACACACATGCACCAGGTCATCAGCACGAGTCAGTCATTGTGATGCAAATCCCTTCCTAAATTTCCTAAGCACGTGGATGAAATGGGTCACAGAGAAATATATTTTTCTCCAGCCCTGCTGGTGTTAACAAGAATGTAAAACAACTGCTCCTTACAAATTCAATTTTGTGATTTTCTTGAGTATTACAATATTCAAAGTGACATATAATATGTCATAATCTAGGCTCAGATGCATCAAGTTCAATCTTTCTTCACACATGCATGTTCAAGCAAAAGCCTCCCAATGAAGCAGTTAACAATTATGCATCAAACGGAAATAAATATCTTTAATGACGCCAAAATGGCAATCATCTTCTGCCAAGTTTCTAATTCATAACCACATTTCAACACACATCTTGGAGAGGATATGTACAATTCAAATTGATTTAGCTGTGTTAGTTGCAACACTGACCGGTCCTGAGTTAAACATTTAAGCTCTCCAGTCTAGCTGTAGCTTTTGCAGGGACAATCCTAGTGAGTTTGATTACCGGAAGAAATTCACCTGGTTTGTTTCATGGATTAAATGGTCAGATGCACATAATCATTAGTGTGTATGTCATTATTTCTGAACTATTTGCACTGCACCCACGTGCACAGGTGGTCATGATGTTCTATTAGACAATTGTCCTATCAAAACATGCACATTGTGTATTAGTCACCCTTGTCAATAATTTTGATAAACAACTGAGATGCATCCACTCTCATCATGCACATGTTTGATGACACATTTACAATAGCTAATGAGAACTCTGACAACATGCACATCACTCACCACTACTGTCCTCCAAGGAATTGCAGTTACCTACCATCAGGTCCTGTATCTCCAACCTGCAATGTAGCTCCTTATCTTGGGAGCTCAGGGTCTATTACCAGACCCCTTGGTACACATGGGAAGGGAGAGGAGAGAGACAAAAGAGGGGAAGATACTTAGGGAAGAGAAACATGGGCGAGAGGAGAAATACAAAAGAGGTGAGACAGAAAAGGAGAGCGGCAATGCCGCGTGGTAGGCTGCATCCCCGGCCTTCAGTAAGACGCACGCCATGTTCAACGAGCGCCTTGCTTACTCAGGTGGCATGGCCCGAGGGTCCGATGGTCTCTTCCCATTGGTGGTAGCAGCGGAGGCGGGGATAGTGGCTGTCACACCAGTGAGTGGCTGCAGGCTCAATGGGAGGTAGGTGGATCTACCTAATTGGTGTGGGAGGGGTTTAGCCCTGCAGCCCTATAAATACCAAGTGTATTAAGCTGCTAAGGTGTATTACCCCCTTAGTCCCTGGTTTTTGCTACTCTTGTTCCTATAGTTCCAGTTCCTGATTGATCTCCCAGATTTTTTACCTCAGCTTGTATTTTTGGATATCCTGATCTCTCCTACATTTGACCCTGGCTTGCCTTCACGTTTACCCTCTCTTTGCTGCCTGTACCGACTTAACTGAATGTTAAGTCCCCATTTCCATACGTCATTGTACATCCTCTAGTGCCAACATAGCTTCAAATGCTTCCTGCAAGCTTATTAATAAATAAATCAAATTAACTTGGACCCACAACAATTTGGGACTTTCCATTCACAACAACTGCACTTTATTTGAAAGCTTGTTTTCTATCCAAGTGCCAAACAGCCACATCTCCTTTAATTTGCACACCAACACTACATTAACTTTTATTTATATAGCGCCAACTATTTACATAGCTCTAGATACAGAGCAAGAGCAATCCTCCATATTTTAGCTTTTACAGCGCAAAATATTTTAAAGTGTTCTTGTCACATGGAAATGCTTTTATATATGCCATAATAGTATATCTGATGCAAATATCCATCATTAAAATATTTGTGGTACATGAGATAGAGAGCCCTGCTTGCAAGTTTACAATCTTCAGGGAGTGGGGGACATGAGACACACAAGTGAGTGAAGAGGTCAAAGGGAAGGTGGTGGTAATAAGGGATGGTTGGAACTAGGTGTGTTTGTAATGAGAGAGTTTTTATACATGATCCCCAATATATTGATGGGAGTTTACATTTCCCTGCTAGCTTCCTAGTGCTAACCATTATGATGACCATAGTGAGAACTATGTGGGATTGGCAAGAAGTAAATTGACAGGTGTTATAGGGATGAGAAGTGAGCTTCCTTAAAGGGGTGAGTTTTAATGAACTTTTAATGAAGGGAGTTCCAGAGAGAGGGGGCAGCTCAAATAAAATCTTGCATGAGCAAGTGGGAAGAGTTGATGATTTTGGAGAAGAACCTACGTCCATTTGAGTAGGGCAGGGGTCAAGCAGGATAGTATCAGTTAATGAGGGAGGTAATGTAGGACTTTGTAAGTTAAAGATAGAATTTTAGATTTTATCCTAGATCATGCCAAAACCCAGTGGAGTGCATTGCAGAGAGGAGCAGCCGAATCGGAACAACAAATAAGAAAGATGAGCCTGGCGGCTGTATTTCGAATAGCTTGCAGGGGAGAAAGATGAACCAGAAATAGGCCACTCAAGAGAAGTCAAGACAATAGATCACAAGTGAGTGCACTAGGATTTTGGCAGTGTAATAGTTTATCAAATGCTTTATGAAATTCTATTTGGAGCACATTCATTGCAACACCATGATTTATATGTTCACCCACTTCTTCAGAACACAATTTAGTTACTTTGTCATGATCTGTACTTCATGAAACCATGTTGAAAACCTAAGGGCATCATGTTTTGCCCTTGTATTCCCCCCTCATGCTACTGCTGTCCATAACCCCCTGCTTCCTGGTTTGCCATTTTGGCTTAAAACTATTTTTAATAGCTGCTGGCTGCAGTTCCTGTTAGAAAATGGTGGTCTTGAAAAGGGTTTTATATTTATACATAAATTCCTCGACAGTGACTGGCTGTAAGTATTGTATCAATATCTTGTGGCTGGGCCAATTTGGAATGCTTGGTTTACTTTGGTTGAATTTGAGATGCTTTTCAGAATTTCTGGGCTATTTTTTCATTGTGTAAAACATCCTTAAAGTTATAATGGGGCGTTGGAGGCTACCTCTTAGTTTCAGGGCCTTTTGGCTTATTTTGGGTTCAGAACTTATCGATGTGAGATTATCTATGATTTCCAAACTCCAGTCATACTCTAAGACAGGGGTGTCCAAGTTTATTCTGCAAAGGGCCACTTCGCTAGAAATGTATGCGTGCGTGGGCCGCATTCATTTTTCATTCATTCAGAGAATAATATATATAATTATATACATGTGTGTGTATGTAAATATATATATATATATTTTACACTAATGTGTAGTGGTCACATTAACTACAAACACACACATGCATACACAGTCACACTTACCCCCCCCCCTCCCCTTCCCACACACAAAGTCACAATTACCCCACACACACATACACATTTATACACACATACTCACATATACACTTACCCCACACACATACACATTTATACACACACACACTCACATACATACATACATACATACATACATACATACACTTACCCCACACCCACTTAACATGCACTCACATAGATACACATTTATACACATACTCGCATACATACACTTACCCCACTCACACACATACACATTTATACACACACACACACTCACATACATACATACATACAGTTACCCCACACACTCACATACATACTTACCCCCCACACACACTCGCATACACTTACCCCCACACTAATACACATACACACACTCACATACATACATACATACACTTAACCCACACACACATTGATACACACACTCAATACATACATACACTTACCCTATACAGACACTCACAAACATACATACACTTAACCCCCACACACATCCACATTTATACACACACTCACATACACTTACCCCACTCACACACATACACAATTATACACACACACTCATACATACACTTACCCCACTCACACACATATTTATACACACACACTCACATACATACAGTTACCCCACACACACACATACACTTACCCCACACACACACACACACTCACATACACCACACACTAATACACATTTATACACACTCACATACATACATACATACACTTAACCCACACACACACATTGATACACACGCTCACATACATACATACATACACTTAACCCACACACACACACATTGATACACACACTCACATACATACATACACTTAACCCACACACACACACATTGATACACACACTCACATACATACATACACTTACCCCACACACTAATACACATTTATACATACACACACACACTCACATACATACATACATACATACATACATACATACATACACTTAACCCACACACACATTGATACACACACTCACATACATACATACACTTAACCCACACACACATTGATACACACACTCACATACATACTTACACTTACCCCACACACATGGCTGTGGAATCCCGGTGCGCTTCTTCCCTCCCTCTGACCCTTGCGCATGACCTCATGCGCAGGGTAGAGGAGGGGATTTGTGCACTGCACTCCGCACGGGAAGCTGTATCGGGGAACGAAGTTCCCTACACAGAGCATGTAGGGAACTTCGTTCCCCGACACAGCTTCTCGTGTGGTGTGCAGTTCGAGGTGCGGCTACCGGAGCAGAGCTCAGGCGGGCCGCACCTCGATGCCCGGCGGGCCGCATTTGGCCTGCGGGCCGCACGTTGGACGCCTCTGCTCTAAGACATATCTGAGGTGGCGGAGTTGTCATTTGCAGAAATGACAGGTCCCCATCACATAGTAGCTTATAATTTAGGTGTTCTCTTACCACCAACATGCTCCGAATCCGTCCGGACTTCAGGTGAGAGGGTTTTTTTCTTCGATAATCAGAGCAACCTGAGTATATATTTGTCTGTCCTGTTGTCTTATGTAGTATTTTTTTCAAGTCTTTAGGATATAGACTTTAAATATTTTCTTGGCTGTCATGACTTCTCATATCTAAGTGTACAATCATCTACAATATTTACTAAGCAAATCTCTTATCGCTTAACATGCCCACCCTGCCTTTCTCCAACATGTACTGCGTGCCTGTGCATTATTGAATCTCTCTGTGTATTTAAAAACATGGTCTCCATTATCCCATTGAAATGAGTACAACTTTGACCAATGCGAGGACTGAGAGAGATTGCCCTGCAGTGTATTGCAGAGCCCCCTCCCCACCGCCCCCTTTGGAAGCAGAGCAGTGAAGAGTGCTAGAATGTGTAGTTTCTCTCTTTGTAAAGGTTGCTAGGAGACGGATCCCACCCCTACCTCCCAGAATCATAAGCCCCAAACCATTTCCACACCCCTCCACCAGATTAGCATATTAATGAGGCTCTAATTGTGAGGCCAGCATTGGGACCCAGGAGCTCACTGTACAAACACACAGTGCTTCATTAGCTCGTCAAGATCATCACTTACCGTAGAAGGCAGTGAGAAGGCACAGTAATGAAGCTGTGTTTATGGTCTCTCCCAAGCTGCGTCTATCACTTCCACTTTATAGCTCTCTTAACAGCATGTCCAATTATTTATTTTGTTTTTATTTATTTATTTCTTCCTTGCATATATATGTTAAATGGTTGATTATTTTTTTCTGTTGGCCAGCTGGTAACATATCTTCCCTTATATTCCTAGTACCTTGTACCTAGTACCTAGTATTCCTAGACACTTTTTCTAAAGGAATCATTTGTGTCTACATTAGAATGGTCTATGTGTTAGAAGTCATATTCTGTTTATTGTGACTGTTTTTCAGTGTATCTCTGTCTTCCAGTCTCACCCTTTTTATATCTCTCAGTCTGTCTAGGTCTGTTTCTGTCTGTCTTGATGTATCTGTTTGCCAGTCTCTCTTGTGATTCAATTACATTAACTACAGCTGAAATGAGTACCAGTCAATCTGGAGCAGTTTTTTCAAGGGTATTACTCAGCCAGGTGGATCCCTTCCAACTGTAGGCCGCACATATCTGTTCTAGCATTTTCCAAGTGTGACTCCTTAGAACTTGTATCGTGAAGCTGGTGTCACTGTATTTTTCTTTTAGAACCAATAACTTAAAAACAAAAACAGAATAACTGTGGCATTGCCAAAGCAGATTTCATTTCAGCCAATTAGCACACAGCTCAAGGGTACAACTTCCAATCACTATACATAAACCCATGATTAACTATGATATGTCGCTTGTGTTTTGGATTTACAGAAATAAAGCACATAATGGAGGATTTAGATCGCCTCTAGGTATTCTACTACTTTCCATACTGTCATTGCCCCCAAATCTCAGTGGGTGCTTAGACGGCAATGTGCTTCTCTGTTACTCCTTGAGTTGGTTGGCCATGGGAGGAACTAGGATTTCCCTGCACAGAATGGTGCCCTCTTTCCTCCTCTAGAGGGGCAAGGTTGTATGACAGGTTTGCTATTCTACCAGTTTTGACTCCTGCTTGCATTTCTGACTCATTTGAATGCCTGTCTACTGATCTTGAACCAACTAGACCACCATCCACCTTCTTTTCTTTATCCAGGCTGTCATGCTCATGCTACTTCTCAAGAGTGTATCACTCTACCCAGTGGGGGCTATTCACTAAAAGGTGGGTTACAACTGAGTTAAGGTGAAAATAATATTATCTCATCATTTTGGCTATATACCGTGCTGGGACGAACTCGGTGAGTTTGCTTAGTAAGGGAAACTTACCAAGGTTGTCCCTACACAATATTTAGCAAACTTGGCGAGATAAAATGTTCATCTCAACTCAACTCACTTTTTAGTGTATAGACCTATGTGTGTCAAATGGGTCTCAATGTCTATGAGCTCCAGTTCTACTGATTTTTCACACCCTTCCATTGTTACTTTTTCACTTTCTTTATTCTTTTTTTCTTTTTTTTTTACTTATTCCTGTAGACTATTTTTATATTCTAGGTACCTTTAGCTTTTAGACTGTTAACATCCATATTGCTGACCAGATACTTGATGCATATAAATAAGCCATAAATGCATTTTATAATTACTCTCATACTTGTACATTAACACTATACAAGTAATATTTTAAGGCACACAATGCAGAATTCAGACAAACTAAAAAAAAAAAAAAAAAACACTACTTATGATAGTGGGTATTTCTGATCAGAGGTAAATAATGTAAATATTTATTCATATCTAGGTTTTGTTAAATTTCTGCTGATGTTGGGAATATGTCCTTCTTTTAGATATATTTGAGAATTTAAGAATAGGTCCAAGTGGAAAAAAGTAAAATTGTGCTTGAAGCGCAATAAACAATATACATATTTTGACATAACATTACTCACTGAGATATTAATCCACACACAAGAGGGTTGACTCGGTATGCCCTGATCTAGGATAGATTGGAACATAAAGCCGAATTTCTGAGAAATCCACAATTCGGCTACCCAATATGGTCATTTTTGTCACAAAACCAGCAATTTCTGCTGTTTTTGGCCCATATTTCAGCCAGATTCAATTTGGAGTGGGACAGGGATGGACAGTGAAAACCTAAGGATTTGGCTTATTCTTAACCTTCCAAAGGGTAGGGTTAAGAATAAATCAATGGATATTGCGAAATTTTGGGCAGCTCAATTCGCCAGAACTTAAGTTAATAAACATTTACTATTTTTTTTATATGGGAGTAAAAAATAAAAATAAATATGAAAATTATATTATTTTGTACATATTATAGTAATATATATCAAGTAATAAAAACACTACAAATCAATGTTTCATTGCCATGGTAATACTTTTCATATGCCAAAATAGTCTACAAAAAAAAATGAATGATTGTAATTTAATATTAAAATATGCTATAATGGCATAAAAGCTACAAATACCACATCAATGAACACATCGTGTAATGTAAACATATACATGGCACTTAGTCATTTTATACACCCTAATAGCGCTTGGGAAAATGTTGTCTTAGAGGGGATCTGATAACATTATATATAAATATGTACAGGGTCAATATAAAGAACTCTACAGTGTCCCTAAAGAACAAAAGGTCATCCCAGACTGGACTTCTTTACAGTAAGGAAAATAAAGATATGGAACTCACTGCTAAGAGAGGTGGAGCTATCAAATACAATTTTCAAACTTGTAATAACAGAATAAACATTAACCCTTAAGGACCAGGGATTTTGGTAGGCCAAAGACCAGAGTGTTTTTAAATTTTTAATATGCGTTTTTTGAAACATAATTCTCCTCTCTCTCATTTAACGCAAACATACAAGTTATATGTTGTTTTTTAAAGGACAGTTAGAGCTTTCTTTTGATACCCTAACCCACTTATCCCACCTAATTAACTAACTAATAAAAAAGAAAAATATTGGTTCCCAAACCCCCCTAAACAAAAGAGACAGAAAAAAAGAACTCTGAAGAGTGCGATGTCAGATCCATAAAAAAATCATGCAAAAGGCATGCAGGGGTTAAATTTTTATTAAATATATAATTACATTTATTTATTAAAAAACTTTATAAATTGCAAAAATACAAAAAATTGTAAAAAAAAAAACAATCTAAAACTAAATGAGGGCCATAAAGTGGAAGGAAACTGATCACAGTTACAAACATTGACTTTGCATCTAATTTGCATGTTATCGCGGTGATCACTCGATCACCGTGATCACATGCCCGGAAATCCACCGATCGGTCCAGGAGCTTTGCCTCGAGTGCGAGGCTTAGTCCTGGACCTGTTGCAGACTGGCTGGCGGTGCGCACGGAGCGGGGCACTAATGCTGCGGCTGTTATGACTAGTTAACTCGTCATAAGGTCGCGAAGGTGTTAATGTTTTAGAGCTTCTTGATCCAAGTAGAAATCTGATTTCCTGTTAAGTCAAGAAGAAACTTCCCCTTTAAGTGGAAAATGTTAAATAGCTTACTTGGGGGCTTTTTTGCCTTCTTTTGGATCAAAAGCAGGAATGATAGGTAGAAGGGTTGAACTTGATGGACTTAGGCATTTTATCAACCTAAATTATTATGTTTCCATGTTACTATGTGATGCCGGTGATGTCATCTACATCAACAGTTATTGCTCACCGTCAACAGCTATAAGTTATATGTGCCCTCCCGCCATCATGCCATGTGTATCATGATACCATTCCATGGCCACTGCGCAGGTGGTCACATTGCTTGGCACTGCACCATTGTCCAATTGCCCCAGGTGGCTTCCCGGGGGGGGGGGGGAGTGACATGTCAACCCCATGTCAATTCCCTACTAGCTGCTTTCCACATCACTTGAATAGGGCTTATGACTAAGCACCATTGTACAAAACATGTTAAGCATGGACTTACAAATAAAGCTTTCACTACTATGAATCTGGTTTAATTTTCTGGATTCTCCTGGATTATTTACCTTTTTTTTTTATCCAATTGAATGACATGCTGCGCACCAGCGCTTGTCGTCACGAGTTCTCAGCATGATACCCATCAAGGAAAAAGCAGACGGGTGGAAGATCGCACTTCACAGTGGACACACAGAGCCAGAAGCCACTGTTCAGGTGGTTCCTGTGAGGCTGTGCCTGGCAGCTGCATCCTCCTAAGTGGCACCCGGGCAGAATGTGCCCACTTACACCTCCCACTACCAGCCTCATGCCACTTCTCTTCCACACTGTCAACTGGTGAGAGCCTGGCGGCTTTTCCCTTCCCCACTCTCCCGGTCCCTTTCCTACTCACCTTGTGTCAGCCCTTGGATCCTTCCCCCATGCCAGGTCAAGCTTATTTACCAATTTTCACTGTGCCAAATCCATGTAATTTACTTAATGTCCCATTCTAATCTACCTAATTATATTCCTTATGCTGTGGACTACATTTCCAATGATTCTCAACCAGCATAACAAAGTCTTTAGGAAGTGGAGTAATGCAAAGTTCAAGGACAGGAGCATCTGGAACTTTACCTGGATTCTTGTTCTAGATCTTGGTGGACTTCTAGAACCAGGAGAACCACCAAAACAACTAAACAAGCAAGGAAACTGTTTAGTCGTAGTAAATGGACAGAGCCTAGGTCGGTTCAGGTGGAACAGGAGTGGTCATAAAAAAGTTTTTACAAAATGGGTTAAGGTCAGTAACGAGAAACAATCAAAAGAAGTAGAAAAGTCAAAGAAAACTGGGTCGGTAACAGTAATCAAGAAAAATAAACTGGAGCAAAACTCAAGTCACAAGTAAAAAAAGAGAAAACGCACTATAAAACAGGCAAGGAGGAAAACTAAAATGAGGCCATTTAACATGAAACATGAAAACGGAGACCAAAAAGGTAAAACTTATAAAAAATAGGTACTGAAATATGGGCAGGAAGTCATGTGGTAGTGGCGCCTATGTTGGAGCCTGGTCTGATCTCCAGAAGACGTGTCGTCCCTGGGCAGAAAGGTATCTGACAGAGACGAGGATGCTGCACCAAAGGTAAAGTTTCTCTTTCGCAATATATTTGCAGTTATGCTAAGCCAACGCAATGGGTGACTTTCAGGCTGACGGAGCTTCAGATTAGATTATTAATACTTTACTAGTGTCAGTTGCTGACTAATTTGGTACTGAATCTATTTTATACCATGTGTGCGTCTGGCTAACATTATAAATCATATAGGCTATTATGTACCAGTCACTTTTTTCTTAGGAACTCTGTAATATTTGACTTCCTCTGAGTCTGTAAAAAAGCACCCCCAACAATAAATCTCAGATTAATATTCAGAATATAAGTGTATCACAGACCTCCACAGTAATGTGCAGTAGTTGTATCACAGCTCCTAACAATAAAACTCAGAGTAATGGGTGGCATCAGATAGAAGATTTTATGACATAGTATACCAACATGTGGGCTGATTTTTAAAAATTACCCCTATTCATATATGATCCAGCTCTGGCTTTAGTATGCAATAGCCTTGTCTGTCTGCTCACAGGGGATTTGAAAGCTGGAGTGAAGTTTGGACAGTGGAGCTGGAATGAAAAGGGGAGAAGGTGAAGCAACTGCCATGCAGCAGGAGGCAAAGTATTACTTTGCCTAGGGTGGTCAAAATCCTTGCCTGGTCATTCCAAATACAAAAAGAAGCAACTGATAATGAATGGAGTAGTCACTTACAATTCTTAGGGCATCACACACACACCTTTAAACTTGCTCTGAACACAAACAATTTTGAAAACTCTGCCCTTCTGTAAGATTCAATGAAGCTGAGCCTAAGAGAGCATGTGTGTTCCCCTTATTGAAGCTTGCCTGAATCTAGATGCTTGGTAGAGAGATCACACTACAGCTGTCCACATATCATATGGTCTTTTTTGTCTCTAATTTCCTCCATGAATTTAAATTAAAAAAGCTTCTATTCTGATGTCTATTAACTTCTCACTGCAGAACTACTTGTTATGTCCCCCAGAACTACAATTCTCTTGTTAATAGAGGGCGTGGCCATCTTACATTTACTAATATTCCTATGTGGTAACTTTACCTGCCATGTATAAAATAGTACAACAAACAGTATATAAATTTAGATTCTGTGTTTATACAACACTTTACAATCGATTTTAAAGGTAAACATTAAAAATAATATTTTATTTCTAACCTGAAATAAGAGCATACAATAACTTCCAGGGAAGTACAGCAGAGACACTCCCATGCTTGTCTATCTCCTTGTCTACAGGACAGGAGATATTTGCTTTCCAAGCCCATAGTAATAAAGGGACACTACCACTTACATAAGATGTAACTAGATAACCTGTTCATTTAAAACAAACACATATATAAAATCACATGCCACTTTTTTTTTTTTTTACATGATTGAATTAATTGCATTTAAAAGGAAAATTAAAATTAGGCGTTTATCTCCTGGATCCATTTTGTGAATACTTCCCATGATGCAACATCGTCCAAAATCTTCCAACCAGTCTCACTTTACAACTGTGGCCAAAGCCTGCATGATGATGTCATAAGATACTCTCATGCTATTTTACCGGCTCCTGTCTATCATAGTGGGCAGGACTAGGTGGCTGTGTACAACTTTTTTTTTACCTGCCTTCCAACACAAAGAGGTAATTAACCTGATCAAACAGGATCATATCTCTGACCCCTTGTGATGTAATAGTTACATCACCCTCCCATTCGGGTCTAGGACACTTCTTCGTGGCTGCTTCACCGCTGACAGTTAAGTGCGTCAGTTTGAACTCTGAACTGTCAGCGGTGAAGATGAACACAGCCGATTCATCTCAGCTATGTAAGCACTGACATTTCATCGCTGAACTGTCAGTGCTTACAAACGTACAACCCCCAATAAATTAACCCCCCAAAAAGTGATCCCCTGAACCCTAATACTAAAACTAACCCCCCAAACCCTAATACTAAAATTAACCCCTATTAATAATACTCTCCTTCTGCGATCCCGTGGTGAACTGGCCATTACACGAGAGGTTACAGTGAAGCAGCTGCATTGATGCAACTGCAATGAACTATCCCATCCCTCTCCCATTCAATGCAAGTCTATGATCAGAATTCTGACTTATAGACTGCATTCTGTGTCCCCAGTCCCAAAGTGAGAAATTTGTGATGTAAAGTCACTAGGTGGTGGTACCCAAAAACACGATTTCATATATAAATGACTGTGCCCAGTCACACTTGTTTAGTTACATATTTTATTAAATAAAGTCACATAAAAACAAAAGACATATCTGAAATCAACAATACAAAATAAAACCTTTTAATTTTTCAGTGGAATTTTAGGGACTGGAGATGGAAATTTCAAACTTTAGGCAAATGTAGCAGAGGAGGAAAAAAATCCTCCAATGCAGCTGAAACACGGACGATCTCACCTGCGATCTCATGATGAACATATGCATTAGTTTGCAATCAGTGTGAATCATGCGATATATCCTGGAGTTGGCAGCTATATGGGGGGTGAAGTAATTAAACAAACAAACAAAAGAAGCTTGGTATAGGGACAAGGAGGGCCTCGGATAAGTGTTTCGTTCCTAAGCAGCTGCTCCTTTTTATTTGCTGTGAAGAGCCTTTTTGTAGCACACAGGTTCAGATATACATTAAATTCATGTCAAATCCTCACTATATTCATAATATCTCTGTAAGTCATTGGGGATCTTATTTTAACTTAAACTTCAACTGATAGAAATTAATTAAAATACACATAGCTATTTTGTTTACAATGAAGGAAGGACAGCATTGACAAAGATAAAGCATGACCCAGTTGTGATATGTAAGAGAATTCATGCCATTCCAATCCTCATTGTCCAGCACAGTGCTGCTATGGATGGATGCAGACATAAACGTGATAAGTACTACATGACTTTCCACCAGTGGACCATTGTTAGAAAGACTATCAGTTCTATATTCCGGGCACACTGCCAGCATTTATTGGCATTTTTTAGTTTTGCCATCAACAAAAATGCACTTTTAGTATCACTCCGGAAATAAATAAAAATATGTTAATTTGTCAATGCCATTTAGATGACAGATCCATCACATTCCTGCCACATTGTTTATGGTGGACATTTACTCGACTTTGTGGCAGACATTCTAGTGATGTTCGATGGAGCTTCACAGATTATCAATATAGAAAACCACAGCAGAGTGTTAAAAGGTCAAACTGCATTGCCAGGTGGTCTACCTTCTCCAGGCTGTGGAAGCACAGGCATACCTGCCATTGAAAACAATTGTCGATCTGGCTGTATGTTGCTTCATGTCTATGACCAAGACTTCATGTCTATGACCAAGAGCTGTAAAGCAGCTCTAAACACATAAAGGCATTTTTTCTACTGCTTTTTGTGCATTCACCTCCTCAAGCCACTTTTTGTTGTAAAAAAGGCAATTTTGTTAATTTTCGGCCAATTGCTAATCATTTTCTCTGTGGAGCCGTTGGCACAAAATACATTTGAATTGACAATTGTTTTTAAATCACGGATACCTGTAACCTTGTGTACAATATTGCTAAATATACATGCTTCATGTAAAAGCTGGTCCCAACCTCATATTAGCCTCTTTGGTAAAATATTTTCATTTGAAAATATCTCTTATGATAAAAAAAAAAACCTTTCCATGTTCCACACACTTTAATATAGGAGAATGGGCTTAATTACCTGTCTGATACAGTTTACAAGAGTTTATCTTGAAACTGTACTAAAAATATTTCATTGTGCATTCATTCATTCTACAATGGTGGACAGTTCTCCTAGTTCAATCAAATCACCTCACACCACCCTCAAGATCTAATGGTGCCTGTTAAGTTTGGACTCTGTGCCCTTTGTGATGTATATTAAATGCCTGTCTTTCCCATCAATGTTCCCCTTCTGAGATCCATAAACCCTCACGTTTGACAGATACAAAATAACTAATATGCTTCAAAATGGGTCAAGAATATGATATTCCATTACAAACTGCTTTCTGTAGATTTATTGTATTAGACAGGGATTTTTTTTTTTTTTTTTTGAACACTTGTTACCTCTTCACAAAACCTGCAACGTCATCTCCCACATCTCTAATCATTTTGAATACACTTAAATAGTCAACGGTAAGAAGGTGAATTTTTACATTCTCTGACCACCTTATCAAATTCACATTACATTCACTATCCTCTCATATAACCCTATGTACTGCCACATGCTTGCCCTATTGGTTTTTTTTATTTGGTTATACCATCATCTTTCCCATATAATGCCAAAATGTCCCATCATGTGAAATCCAGCTCTTAGGCACAGGGATATTCCTTAAAAAGGGACATTATCACTTACATAAGATGTAACTAGATTGCCTGTGCATTTCAAACAAAACACACATAGAAGATATTTGACACTGGGTCTTTTTTTTCTATGTTAGAATTAATTGCCTATAAAAATGTAAAAAAAAAAATTAGGGGGCTGTCTCCAGCATCCATTTTGAGAGACAGACCTGATCAAACCGGATCATAACTCCGCCCCTTGTGATTGTTACATTACCCTCCCATTCAATGCAACTCTGTGGTCAGAATTCAGACGTATAGACTGCATTCTGTGTCCCCATCCTCAAATTGAGATACTAGTGCTGTAAAGTCTCTGGGGGGGGGGGGGGGGTGGCACCCAAAAACACTATATTTCACAAAATGGCAGCGCCCAGACACACTACCATATTTCATCAAATAAACTCATTAACAAAAACAAAATATATATCTGAAATCAACAATGCAAAATAAAAAAAATAAACCTCTATGTTTTATGGTCGCAGTGTCCCTTTAATACATCACATCAACTGCAAACTCTTATAGTCCACGTAGATACATTTAAAGAGGGATTAAACCCTAAAAATTACAACTTTATCCATTGGTAATTCTCTTTGATCCAAGTAATGTATTTTAACAAACAACTATAAATCATCACGGTCTGTGCTCCTTCTTACACAACTGCGCCAACATCTTGGGGTTTTTTTCATGAAAGAGTAAATTGACAAGTGAATTTCAAACTTAAGGCCAAAGTACCCGAGTTGGAAAAAATCTCAAATTCACCTGTAGCTAGCAGGCAGTTCAAATGTGCATGCCCTTTGGGGCTTTATTCATGAAATAAGGAATTGAGAAGGGAATTACAAACTTAAGGCCAAAATAGCAAAATGGGAGAATGTTTCCACTTAGTTACTTGGGCATTAAGGTTTAAATTCCCTGCAATCCTCTCGTTCATAAATAAAGCCCCCTGTGTTTGCCAAAAATACTTGCCTGCCTCCTATCTTACATGAATGACACACATATACACCACTAGAAGCAACCAATGGTCAGCAGACCATCTCAGTGAAGCTCCAGCTTCCCAAACCTTTTTGAAAGAAAACATTGAAAAATTGCCTTTTATACATGTAATAATAAATACATAAATAAATAAAATGTTGGGGGGGGGGGGGGGGGTTACTTCCTTTTTGAATTGGGTATGTTGCAATACTTTCCTCTTCATTTTCATTAGCCAATTATGTATGTACACAGTATCTCCACACTGTTTTAATTGTAATGGATAGCATTGCTATTTCTAGGTTTCCTCAATTCCCCCATCCTTTCCTTCTGTATTTTATCACTACTACACCATACCTTCATTCATTGTGATCACTATTACGCTTCTACTATTCTTACCAATCAATTTTGCCTCAATTTTCCCCATTCTAAACCTTGGTCATTCCGCATTTTGGGCTGGCAATTTCTCATTAAATTTCTAACCTCACCCTCATTCACTGCAGATAGCTATCTTTGGCATTACCTGGATGTCCTTAATAGTCAGGCAATTTAATGGTATCTTTACTGACCTCTATTTGCAAGTAGTGTCCTGCAAACTCCATGTAACAATACAGAACTAACAATAGGAAGAAGAGATAAGCAAGACTAGATTCAGAGCTGGCAGCTACTTTAATATCTGTCTTAGGAGGGGGTTGTATATGTACATTACGTGCACCACACAGACACTCGTTGTTGAAAATTAAGTTTTGCAGTTTTAGATTAGATGTTTGAAACATTATCAAGTTGATCTGCAAGTTCCTCAATAATCAAGATAATTCTTGTTTGAGACCAGGGTGGTTAATTTAGCAGCATTAAAAAGATTTGCCAGTTGTAATGCAATGAGTGAATGTAGTCTTTTTATGGTAAAAAAAATAAAATGTACATTTTATTAAAATGTCTCTGGGTTCTGGCAGACCTGATTTATTTTCATTTGTTTTGAAAGAGAGAGGGGGGGACTGACACAGAAAGGGAAATAAAGAGACCATGGCTGTAGGCATGGACTAAAATGCAAAGAAAACATTGATGAGCAACTGAAGAAAAGGAAAGCAAATTATCCGTTGGGAAAATAACAAAGGTGATAGAGTGGAGAAGGGAGAATAAGGAGAGAAGGGGGAGAGAGAGAGAGACTGGAAAAAATAGGACATGTAGAGTAAATAGGTATTTATCCTATGCAATGCTGAAGAGACCTGTCATGACGTGGACAGAACAGAAAACAATGCCTTCTTGCTGCTGTGGTAAGATGATGTTTCAGTACCAAGGACAGCTCACAGTGCTGAAGGCTTCCTTCTGTTCCTCTCTGTGACCTTGTGTCACAATGACATTTCCACTACCCTACTATTTGAATTCAGAGATTGGAAAGTGTATTTAAAGTATGCATTTCTGTTACAGATCCCTTAACCCCAGAGGTGCCTGTGGCTTATTGATCAAGGAAAAGTGGGGTTAAGTATTTTTCTAGGAGTTGACCTGGCGAGCCTTGAGATGTGTTCCCACCATCTTAAAAAAAGTTCAAACAAAGATTGCTGCTTAAAAATCAATAGATTTCTGACCAGTCTTAGATAAACAAAATATGGCCATACATTCAGTAGGCAGTCAAGCATCTTAGAGTGTGCTTAGGAGGTTACAAAGGCTTTGGCTTCATTTTTGTTTTGCCTTTGTGTTTATATACATAAAGTTGAAATGAATTATATTTTGACTGTGACTTATACATGATCGTTGCAAAAGCTCACTTAACCTTCTACATTATAAAGGAGAGTTTAACCTTAATAGATATAAAGGGTAGTCATAGCTCTAATACTAGAGGCATGGATATTATCATAAGTGAAATGCCCTGACTACCAAGTCTGTTCAAACGTCAAGGTCATGGGTTCGAATCCCAACAAAGTCAAATCAGCTTTTCATCCTTCTGAGGTCAATAAATGAGTACAGGGCCGGTGCAAGGATTTTTGCAGCCCTAGGATTATGCCCCTCAATATGCCAGGATTATGCCCCTCAATATGCCAGGATTTTCCCCCACAATATGCCAGGATTATACCCCTCAATATCCCAGGATTATTCCCCTCAATATGCCAGGATTTCCCCCCACAATATGCCAGGATTATGCCTCTCAATGTGCCAGGATAATGCCCCTCAATATGCCAGGATTATGCCCCTCAATATGCCAGGATTATGCCCCTCAATATGCCAGGATTATGCCCTACAATATGCCAGGATTATGCCTCTCAATATGCCAGGATTATGCCTTTCAATATACCAGGATTATGCCTCTCAATATGCCAAGATTATGCCCCTCAATATCCCAGGATTATGTCCCTCAATATCCCAGGATTATGCCTCTCAATATGCCAGGATTATGCCCCTCAATATTCCAGGATTATGCCTCTCAATATCCCAGGATTTTCCCCCACAATATGCCAGCCAGGATTTAGCCACCCAATATGCCAGGATTTTCCCCCACAATATGCCCGCCAGGATTTAGCCACCCAATATGCCAGGATTTTCCCCCACAATATGCCAGCCAGGATTTAGCCACCCAATATGCCAGGATTTTCCCCCACAATATGCCAGCCAGGATTTAGCCACCCAATATGACAGGATTTTCCCCCACAGTATGCCAGGATCCTCCCCCCTTCCTCCTTGCTGCTGCTCTCCCGGTGCTCTCATCTGCCCGTCTGTGGCTGTGAGGGAAGCGTTGTGCGCTCCCCTCCAGCCAATGCGCATTGAATAAAGTTTTTTTTAAACAAACTTTATTGAATGCGCATTGGCTGGAGGGGAGCGCACAACGCTTCCCTCACAGCCACGGACCTCCACCGGAGACAGAGCAGCAGCGACGAGGTAAGTAAGGGGGAGGATTTTTTTTTTTGACTCAGGGTTCCGGCGCCCCCAGCTAAGATGCGCCCTAGGCAGCTGCCTAAGTCACCTTACTGGTGGCGCCGGCCCTGAATGAGTACCATCAATTTTGTAATAACATCTATTATTCAGCTGCTAATCTGGTTAATTCTGAGAGTGTGTGCTAAAAGCACTTTACTCCCACTGGGGAAAAAAACACTATATAAATAATAGTTATTATAATTATAGTTACTGATTTAGCTATTTGAGTGTCAAAACCATGTTTAAAGGCAACCTGTCAACAAAAGGGTTAAAGGGATTCTGTCACCTAAATATTGTTTGCATAGGTTAAGGTGAAGTCATAAATCAGAGCATCACAGGTCAAAGGTCCAACTGAATGAAATAATGCATTTTGAAGCTAACACAAAAACAATATTTTTGTGTTGCTTTAATATTTAACTCATTGTGCAGGCTCTCTCCTATTGTGCATAAAATAGTTATAGTTATCCCCAGCATTCATTCTCGCATAGAGATGAATGGAAATGCCTATAGCACATGTGCATGATGCTTGTGTGCCTTCTTTATGACAAAGCATTGACAACCACTGTGCATGGGCAAGCTACATCTTGTGTCACACACATGCAATTTCCCTATCTTTATCTGGGCATGTGCAGTTCTGAGCATTTATGCACTTTATGTTGTATGCTTCTATGAAAAAATGGATTTGAAAAACCTCAACATAATAGTTTATTTTGTATTGTCTATATTTACAATATATCCAGCAGTGATGGTGAACCTATGGTGCCACAAGTATCACCATCAAATATGGAGGACCCAGTAAATGTTATGATCTAAGACTGACATTTGTGAATATTAGGCTCTTTAGTGCACAATTTTTACTTGAACTCATGGGTGCAGGAGAAATTATAGGAAGGGCAAGGAGAGCAAGAATGAGCAGTGTGACGGATATTGATGAGCAGTAAAAATGCCTGAGATGAGAAGGCACTTTGAGAGGTCTAACTTAGCTTGCTGTAGAGGACTGAGCACTCGAGTTGAAAAATGTTCACCATCACCAATATATACTCTTGTGGGCGACAGATTTTCATAAGCCACAAACAAACTCACCAGAAGGACAATTATATAAATTTATAACATTGAGACACATTTCTAAATAAATACAGAACTGTATTATGGAAATAAAAAGCAATGTATACATTTCAGACACGGATAAAACTACACAGTGGCAAAAATAAAAAATCTTTGCAGCAAATTATATTGCAAAAGCCTTAAATTCTGTGACAACATTAGGAATCCAAAAAGTGGAACCCAGACCACACAGCATGAATGCCAGTATTAGATGCCCTAAAGGGAGAGATATGCCCCAACAGTCTCATGTGTTTCATCCCTCGCTGGGACTTACTCATGAAAAGGGCAGAGAGTGCCTTAAGGCTTTTTGTTTATTGTTCATTAATACCATCAATGCATAGGAGTTCTTGAAGACTTCTAATAATTGAACACATTTTAATAATTGCAAACAAAGTATAATATCTATGTCACCGGCACTATTACAGGAGCAATGCACCAAGCCAAACTAAACAGCAGATTTAAAATACTTTTTTTTTTTTTTTTAAACCTGGGTTAGTAAGCAGGGTTTTAAAATGTAGTAACAGATACTGTTTAGCTAAATTAGTGATGTGATACAAGGAAGGTTAAGATGTGCAGCTGAAAATATGGTTCTTATTGCAAAGAGATTAACAGACTGGAGAGCTCTGTGACATCACTCTGAACTGCGCCTTTAGGATACACACTGCTGTGATATTGGCTCTCCCATTCTGCTTTCGGATGCATATATCGCTTTAACACCTTATAAACAAAGGCAAATGAGGGCAGTGCATTGCCATGTCAACAATATTCTCACAGGGGAGAAAAGAACTAAGAGCTTTAATTGGTGTACTGTCCTTAGACAGATATGCGTGTGCATATGTAATACACATACCTGCATTCATATGCACACACACACACACCTATGTATACATATATAGATAAACACACACACACATAAATATACATATAAAAAACACATAGCTGTATCTATGGGTAGGTTAATTTATACACATATACACACACTGAACAGAACAGTGAAGAAAGTGATAGACAGTATCATGTATTTAATACCAACACAAATTAAAAATCAATGA
The DNA here is from genome assembly GCA_036172795.1 of Pelodytes ibericus. Classification (NCBI taxonomy): domain Eukaryota; kingdom Metazoa; phylum Chordata; class Amphibia; order Anura; family Pelodytidae; genus Pelodytes; species Pelodytes ibericus. Next base: position 109,937,687 of record CM069860.1, read on the forward strand.
TTGTGCACCCATGTACACAGTATGAATATTTTTGGCGTGTTTGTGTAGGTCGGTTTGTTTTATACATGAGATATGAGGTATACTGGTTTTAGTGTTATGAACTTTGTGTCCCTGTAACAAAGCATGCTTCACTAATGACAGAATTAATTCAGAATTTTAATGGACTTGCGGCCTACCTCACCTCCTCCCTCTCACTCTGCATATATTACTGCCAGCACAGGATACTTCTTGGACAGCACATAACAGTGATACACACGAACCATGGTTGCACTCGGGGTATGAGGGCACCTAACTGAATAAAGTGAGACAATTATAAAAACATTTGCATACACTGTAATGTATTAAAAACAGTTGTGTACCAAATGCTATTAATAGGCAGTTTTCAGAAATCCACCTGCTGTGCTTCAGCACACTCTCAATATGCTCAGTCATCCAAAGGTCGGCTGAGGATTGTTTGGATGGTCTCTCCAGCAACTAGAGTGCCAAGTGTAAAGCAGTCTGTACTAAAACAAAAAATTCATAATAATTTGTATTTATTGATTTATTCTTCTGTTGCCTGGTTTACTCAGTTCACGAATGCTAGCTAGAATGCAGTCTACATTGTCAATGCACATTAAATTATATTATGGGATGATTATTATACATTAATGTCTTAATACCTTCACAATTATGTGTAATTTTCCTTTTCAGGTATAACAAAAATGTCCTCTTTAATCTGGGTTGTAATCCAAATAATCCATAAAAATTGTAATAAGCCAGTGGGAGATTTGTCAAACTTAACAATTTTTTTTCTCTAGTGAGAGAAAGAATTAATGAACAAGATGGTCAGCTCATATTTTTAAATCCTCTTCTTATATAATGTAATTGGTTAATAGCAATAGTAACATTTCAATGTACATTATATCAATGTTTATTCATATAGTGCCAACAATTTATGTAGCACTTAAATATATGTGTACAAAACTAGAGATACTGTGTTGTGCTGATTATAGGCCTCATTTTGTGTTTTTGCCAAATTGACAGATTTTAAAAAATTATAGTGCATAATTAGATAAAACACATACTAGAAATGAGATATTATTCTCTCCAAAGCATCCAAACACATGACAGCAGCCCGTATATTGGTTAAAAACTATAGATTTTAAACACGTATTCTTTTTATCTCCCCCATTCTCTCGCTCTCCCTCCACACTTCCATCTCACCCACTCACTCTCTCTTTTCCTGTCTTGCTCTCTCCCTCTCCGTGCTCCACCAGTGCAATATTTTCCGCATGGCTGGAATCAGAGAGGAGAAGGTAATGAATCCTGCCAGCAATTTAAATGTACAATTTGTAACGCAAGCCATGAGGAAGAGGAGGGGGTCCGAGTGAAGGATCTCGCTGTGTTTGTTTAATGTTAAAATACAACTATCAGGGCATCTTCCCTGGGCTCAGGAGAAGAGGAAGGAGGATGGGGAGCGAGGAAAATTAACACACTCCCTGCCATGTCTGTGAATAAATAAACTCTATGCTGTATGTGTGCTTACAGGTAGGAAAGATCACCTGTCTACAAAAGAGGTACTTCTGCTTCAACAACCCACTGCATGTCTTTTTTGGGAGATATCTTCCTATACAGTCTGTGCTGAGCGTTCAGTTCATCAAACCCATTCATTTTCAATATAAATTGGAGCAACCCTGAGCATCCTGCATCTTACAAATTAAAAGCCAATGAACAAAAGAAGCATAACAAAGACTCTTTAACACAGTCAGTTGACTAATAGAAAAATAAGCCACGTTCCACACAATGTATAATTTAACTCAGATTCATGGTATTAATAGTTCAGGCCTTCATTACATTCTGGGTGGGCATGCCTTTTCCCCCCGTTTTATATTTATCCCAGATTACACTATAATTGATCACTTTAATAAGACTGCCAAACTTCTTAAATGCAGTCTCTTTAAAAAAATAAAATACAAAATTTAATTATGGATTAAATTAAATGAATATATTCTGAGGTTTCAAAAATAAATTTAAAAAAAACATAACTAGATACACTGCAGCATGTAAACACGATGTGGGTACTACACAAAGTAGCCCAATGGGGAGATTGCGATAATTGAAGCAAAATAAAGAAATAAACAAAAAGTGGGTGTGAATTATGGAAAACCACAATTAAACAAATACAAAAGGTAATGTGCATTACAATCATATTGACGATACACTCATCTGGGCAATATATTTGTGGCCGCAACTCACCCATGATATACCTTCTAATCACATAATCTGTTATTTTACAGTTTGTAGTTGAGCCTTTTTCCAATAATCTCTATAAAAACCAATATAGATACTATAAAGTAACAAAAAAATCAGTGTAAGACTCTTATACTGGAAATATCGTATATAGACACACACTCTGACATTAGTATCATTATCCATTCTACATATTAGACATTAGCTCGCTAAGCCCTCAAAGTGTTTGGCAAAATTTGGTAATGACTAATCCAGTTGCTGCAAATTCCACCATGATCAGCTAAAAGCTGAATCTCTTCATAAAAGTGGAAGTGATCTCTTCAAAGTTGGTGATGGTGGGGCCCTGATCAGCTAGGCAGTCCAGTGACACTGCTGAAGAGTTGGCTTTATTTAAATAGATTTGTTGTTCATTTTTATCTTAGTCTTAGTAAATAAATACTTTCATGTGAATTTCACTGAATTGTTCTCTAAGTATCATCTTCAAATTTCATTTAAAAAAAAAAAAGAAATTAAAATGTTTGTTTGCCTTTTTCCTGGTCCATCTAGATGTTTGATTGACAAAAAGGTTGGACGTAGTGACCCACTTGGGATGTTAAAATGGAAGCTAAAAATAAAGCCAAAGGGTGTAGGATTCCCATTTCCTTTTCATTGTTATAATCATTGTTATGATTAAACTAAACTATTATGGCAGTAAATTTCTATGGATTCGGACTTGGTATATGGTACATAGTCACTGGGAGCAGTTCATCAAGAGGAGAGTTGCAGATGAGTCAAGATGAATATTTCATCTCACCAATTGAACTCTACATTGTGCTGGGACAAACCTGGTGAATTTGCCCCTGCACAAAGTATTACTAAATTGGCAAGGTAAAATGTTCATGGCATTGCAAATCACCTTTTTTGTTTAGAGTTTTTTTTTTAATTAAGATCTCAAAGTATGTGCGGTTACATTGTGAAAAAGGATAACACACGATATTTAAACATGCAAGCCCTTTGCTTGATATAAATTGAACCGTGTTTTGTTTGTTCTCAGAAGTTTCACAAAACAGCACTGCTTTGTTTTTTTTTTTTTTTTTTTCATTTTTTAGATCTTATTTCAAAAGTTACATTTTTATTAAAAATAGACATGTTGAGAGAAAAGATAGACACAAGGAGGATTAAAGGGGGTGTACTTGTGAGTGTATAACAGACATTGGTCAGCAGCAGTCATGGTTGGTTTCTGTTTGGCAATCGAGGGGTACCCGATCTTGTTTCAATTGGTCATTTTATCCTGTAGCTTAGAGGTGATCTTATCTTTGGTATAAAGCTGCCAGGTGGTCGAAAGTATCTCTGTGGTAGACAGGGGGAACTCCTTTACAGTGGCTGGCTATAGAATGAGACACAGCTGAACAGTCTCTGTAACAAATTGTGTTTTGCTTTGGAAAGTGGTATGTTTTGTAAAAAATATTGCTGTTTTGTTCACTATTCCCAAAATGTTTGCATAAAGCTTCATGTTAACATTAATGAGAGTAACTGCTGTACCTGGGAGGGTCTCTGTCTGCTTTATGTATAATGATGACTTTAGTTTGTAGCATTTTGCTTGTTTGGGTGGTGTGCCTTATCGGAATTCAATCAATTGCATAGGTATGGGCATAAAGGTTAGGCTTATTTATTTGTAGTACATGCCAGATAACACATCAGGTCAAGGGGCTTTTTTTAAGTGTTTTTATGGTGTCTGATTTCCTTTTCGGTAATTGGTTAATTAAGTTTAGTTGTTTCTTGTTCAGAAAGTAACGTTATTGAGATGGATTTTAGGAAAATTTGTAAAGAAAGTAGGTTGTTTCTATTTTTCGGGGCCGTGCTACCACTATATAACTCTTGGTTAAATGTGGAGAATTGGGTAGCAATCTCAGTACAGGATATCCATGCGTTTTGTAATTTTGTTTTTTCCTTTGTGTTCTCAAACACCTGGCTAATAGAGCATTCAACTTATTGACCTTCTCAAAATACTTTTGTTTCATGGCATTCATTGCATTTAAGACTTCGGAGTCCAGAAAGGCATTGTGTTCACCTTTAGTCATAATATGTTGTCTTAATGTAGTTGTGACTGTTTGTTCTGGGACTCTAGAAGTTTTAGTTTGGTTGTGAATGATTCTATAGCTGCCCGTTTGTTTTTTTGGGAATGGCCACACACACACACACACACACACACACTTATATATTTTGCATCTTCCTTGGATTACAGCAGACCTTAATCAAAAATGAGATTCATTGTGGTCAAAGTTCAAGCGTACAGGCTCCATGAACTATCACTGTGCTTACCGATAATGGTGAATTCATGCAGAAAACAAACAAATATGAAAAAAAAAACTAATATTTCAATGAAAATTTGAATATATCAAATGCAAGAAATGTTTTGAAAATCATAACAAACATATGCACCCTTCACTCCACTCCACATCCACCTGTGTCAAAGCGGACAACCAAACCCTGCAACACCCCCTAGATGTAGAAATTGTTTTGTTGGATGTGCTACCACCCTGAATGCTAAGCTAACTAATGACACACATGCTGAAATTACAAATGCAACCCATCAAATATGCAAAGATTCCGTAACACAGAGAAATTAAATTTTACATGTGTGCCCATTAGTGTCATTAATAAACATCTCAATAAACTAAAAAATATAAGTCTGGACCGAATCAATTCACAGCAATGTTGCTGAAGCTCTGCATGCCAGCAATTGCTAAACTGGTCACAACCCAAATCAATGAATTCTTGGCAACTGGATACATACCCAACCTCTGGAAGACTGCAAGAGTAGTATCTATCCATAAAAGTGGTGACGCTACTTTGGTGTCTAACTACTGATCATCGCTTAGTGTATCGTCAAACATATTGGAAAAAAATGTGTTCACACGCAATTATGTGAGTATTATGAACAATCAACAGACCCCAGATCAATCAGGCTGTCATCCAAATCACTAAATGTTTGCAATGACATCCAAGCTGGCATAGAGCAAGGAGACTTAACTGGAGCTATTTTCCTTGATTTTGCCAAGGCCTTTGACACTGTAGACCATGGTATCCTAATGCAAAAATTAGAAGAAGAAAAAACTCAGGTACAGGGGATCATCCGCTAACCTGGCTCTTATCATATGTATCAGATCGATCACAATATGTGTCCATTTCTGACAGCGCCTCCCTCCCTCTCCTATTCACGTGTGGTGTACCCCAATGCTTGATACTCAGCCCTCTACTACTTAAATTATTTATAAATGATTGGCCTAACATCTGCAAAGCCTCAACTATACACATGTACACAGACACCATAATTTGTACTAGCAAACCAAATCTACCACAGCTTGAGACTGTGCTCCAAGACCAGTTCACATAGGTATTACTGGTCAATATGCCAGTAATATTTTGCCACTCAATAAGTAAGTATTTTTCCCTCAATATGCCATTCTTTTGCCATTTAATATGCCACTATTTTGCCATTCAATATGCAAGGATTTAGCCCCTCAATATACCATTATTTTCCCAATTAATATGCCAGTATTTTGCCCCTCAATATGCCAGGATTTAGCCATTTAGTATGCCAGGATTTTGCCCCTCAATATGCCAGGATTTTGCCATTGAATATGCCAGGATTATGCCATTTAATTTGCCAGGATTTAGCCAATTAATATGCCAGGATTTAGCCATTTAATATGCCAGGACATATGCCATTTAATATGCCAGGATAATGCCAATTAATTTGCCAGGATGTAGCCATTTAATATACCAGGATTTAGCCATTTAAATGCCAGGATAATGCCATTTAATATGCCAGGATAATGCCATTTAATATGCCAGGATAATGCCAATGAATATGCCAGGATAATGCCAATGAATATGCAAGGATAATGCCAATTAATATGCCAGGATTATGCCATTTAATATGCCAGGATAATGCCAATTAATATTCCAGGATAATGCCAATATGCCAGGATTATGCCTCTCAATATGCTCATTATCTACCACCCTTCCCCAGTACTTACCTCCTTCCTGCTCTGTCTGTCTCCCAGTGCATTGTGCGCTCCCCACCAGCCGCGCGGCTTCAATAAAGTTTGCTTAAAAAATTGTAAAAATGTAAGCCGTGGGCTGGAGGGGAGCGCACAACGCTTCCCTCACAGCCGCGGACCTGCTTAAGAGAGGGGGAATTTTCTTTTTCCTGGCATGACCCGGGCCCGCCGGGCCCAGGACGCCAGTATCGCCCGTCAACTCCTGATTGCAGGCCTGCTGACTGCAATCAGTTCTTTCAATAATCTAGGATGTGTCTGGACCCTAAACTAGCTTTTAGCCCTCACATTGAAAAACTGATAAAAACTTTATTCAAAGCCATGTTCCCTGTACAGAAACATCCCACCAAAGCAAATCAGTAATGAAGCAGATTGGATAACAAATGTCAAATCACTGCATGTGGGGTTGTAGGGTATGCTGCTTTCTGCTACAATATAATTACATGACCCACCATTGTGATGTGCTAAAAGAGGTAAACTGGCTACCACTGGAAACCAGATGTCCATGTCACCACTCCAGCCTTGTGTTTAAGAGCTTTTCTCTGAAGCTCCCACCTTACCCGAACAGAATGCTCTTACCAGCTGTGCCCACCTCCTATAACCTCTGATCCAGTACCAGCACTTTACTTATTATACCACAATAGAAAAAGAAAAAAGTGACTTGATCCTCATTTTCCTACACAGCACCACAATTATTACACCGCAGACACCATGAAATATTCTTAATCTAAAATTCCTTAAGAGATTTCTGTCAATATACCTAGATGTAATCATAGTTGAATATATTTTGTATCTGTTCATGTTCTGTGTTAAACTTGTATATTTGTGTTTTATTCTTTTGTATTTTTAATATTAATTTGTACCTTATTGCAATATAACAATGCAATGCATATATTCAACAGTTCTGCACTCAAGACCAGGGGATACATGTAGTATAGAAACCCACAATATGTAAGTAGTAGGTAAATCTGTATTTTAAATTTCTACTTCTGCTAAATGTAAGGTAAAACTGAATACCATCCACTGAATACTATTCAGGACTAATAAGTTGCATGTGTTGTGCATTTAATCAGGCCCACTTCCCTCATGCTAAATTTCTATAAAGTGGACAGGTCTCATGGGATAAAAAGGGAATATTTGGTATCTTACCTCCAATCCTTTGCAAAAGATAACATACAAATACAAAAAAGAAGATATAAGAGTGGGCTAACAAAGGTGCACTTTCTTGGCACTGATGTAAAGCATTCTCTAGCATTTGGCTACAATACTTCACCCCATACTTAAGAATGGGGAAGGGAGTGTGCTAATCAGACTGATTATAATTATTATGTGTAATGTCACAGAGCACATATCCAAGGCTGAGATGTAGTCAGTCAAGGATATTTTCAGCAACTTTTCTTGGGAATTTGAAATGGGAATAGCAATTAAAATCTACAGTTTATTAAATATATATCTCAAACATGTAGAACCTTGTAGTATTGGATTTGTAATCATACTATATTTACCCATCCCTGGACAGATGCTTAATAATCAGTTTGCTCTCCAAGGACACTTTCTAAAATAGCTAATGATACAATGACCAAATTAGCATTTTATTTGGGGACACCAGGTAAATGCATAATGCAGGGCTACATTTGGTAAACAAACAAAAAAAAAAAACATTTTACCAATTGTAGCTTTTGATTTTTTTTTTTTATAGGAATCTCTGCATTAAACAGCAATTTGGTCTCCTCAGAATGCACTCTCAAGGGAAACTGTATAGCTATGCGTTATCATACCAGGATGGGTCCTCGCAGGTCAGTGGCTTAACAATGGAGATCCTAAATATGTGCACCCGTCTGAAAGACATGTTGTAGAAACATGGCAGAACCTATATATATTTTTTCTCTTAAAGAGAGAATAGAATCAGATTTAGCCTTTAACCATGCACTACAATAATGTTAATGCAGAATGTTTAACTTGTTCCGTAAACTAGAATTTCCACCTTGTGACCTCTGATTAAAAAGTAAAATCTAGGCGTGTTACACTAGTAGACCTGGTTTTACTCTACAGGTAAGGCAGTGTAACTGACTCATCTACTGATAACGTCTACCAACAATTGATATATTACAATATGACCTGCTAGTGGTGCTTATAAAAAGGATTGCATTATCATTTTATTCAAGGGCAAATAAGAAAAATACATGTAACATTTCTGCATAAAATAAATATTGCAGTCTGATCTGCAATCAAGTGACAATATTATTTATATAAGCATTCCTGAATACAACAGAAAGCCATATAATATCTTCTGAAAAAAATGAATTTGGCATTTCAATAAAAGCATACTAAAATGACGGAGTAAACTTTACTGGATATTTAGGGTAACACACCACTGGTCAGTAATTCATAACATTTACTGTGAACACATTAGGGTTACCATAATCTGGTGACACGCACCCGTATCCCTTGTCATTGCACCCACAGCACCCGATTGTACCCAAATAACTTGCCCCATAGCACCCAGATTACACTCACGTGCCTTGCCCCCCAGCACCCAGATTGCACTCACAGGACTTGTAGCACCCACTGGTCATACCAGAGCACCAAGAATGCACTCACAGGCAGGACTGCTTTAAGACCCTAATGGGCCCTGGGCAAAGTCTTTAGCTGTAGGCCCCCCTCAACCCAATCTTTCTAAAGTCGCATTGTAAAAAACTGTATGTAAATGTAAACTTTTTAACATTATATGCAACTATTTTCATATCATATTCAACTATTTGTATATGTAAAAAAATGTTATTGAAAGGTTGCCTTTCTTGGTTTTATTCTCCTATTTCTGAACCCACATTGTACCTAAAAGTACTTGACAGCACTATACAGTAGCCACAGCACTTGCCATGCACCTATATTGCACCCACAGCTCTTGGCTTGCACTCATATTGCACCCACACAATTTGGCATTACACAGTGTCAATTTGCCCCATAGAACATACCACAGTGTCACTTTGTCCCACATAACTGCCCCTGCAGAACAAGGCATAGTGTCACTTTTCCCCACAGTACATGTTATTTTGCCCCACAGAACATGCCACAGCATCACTTGCCAACATTATTTTGCCTTTAATAAGCCACAGCCAATTTGCACAATAATATGCCAGTATTGTTTTGCCATTAATAAGCCACAGCCAATTTGTCCATTAATATGCCATTATTATTTTTCCATTAATATGCCACAGTCAATTTGCCCATTACTATGCTAGCATTAGGTTTTCTATTAATATGCCAATGTTACTGTGCTCATTACTTGTCACTAGGGCTGGTGTCAACCATTGTGGTAACACATGGTGTCACCCCCCTGGATTTCCTCCAATACCATGCCAAACAGATTCCTTAGTATTGCCAGTCAGAAGGCCCATTAACTATGCCACACACACAGGCGCCCCTATAACTATGCCACACACACAGGTGCCCCTATAACTATACCAAACACACTGGCGCCCCTATAAATATGCCACACACGCAGGCGCCCCTATAAATATGCCACACACGCAGGCGCCCCTATAAATATGCCACACACAGGCACCCCTATAACTATGCCACACACACAGGCGCTCCTATAAGTATGCCACACACACAGGCGCCCCTATAGCTATGCCACACACGAGACCGCCATTAATTATGCGACATACAGAAGCCCCACGAGGTGACAATTGTACAATTCTAAAACAATACATATCTCTCTCTCTATAACTAGTTGCATTTATACTCATTTTAATTTTTTGATATTATATTCAACTATTTTCATATGTAATAAAAATGTAATTGAATTGCATTCCTTGTTTATATTCCCTTCCTCTGCACCCACATTGCACCTAAAGGACTTAACACAGCACCATACAGTACCCACAGCACTTGCCATGCACCCATTTTGCAACCACAGAACTTGGCTTGCACTCATATTGCACCTACACTATTTGTCAATGCCCCACAGACCATGCCACAGTGTCACTTTGCTCCACAGAACTTTGCCCAATTATATGCCAGGACTATTTTGCCAATTAATATGCCACAGCCAATTTGCCTGCATTATTTTTCCATTAATATGCCAGTATTTTTGTGCACAAGAATATGCCAGTATTATTTTGCACAATAATATGCCAGTATTATTTTGCCACTAATAAGCCACAGCCAATTTGCACAATAATATGCCAGTATTTTGCCACTCAATATGCCAGTATTTTGCATTTGAGACAGTCACATGGGCAGCGGGGGGGGGGGCACATTGGGCCAGCAGGGGGCCCCCTTTATCAGTGGGCCCTGGGCAAGTGCCCCCTTTGCCCATTGTTTAAAGCAGCCACTGCACTCACAGCGCTTGCCCCCGCACTATCCCCCAGCATATGTCCCCCTCTTTCTCCTCATCCCCTAACGATACAGACTGTGGCAAGTCAATGTGCGACTCCAGGAAGGGGAACCACCTCACCAACCAGAAGTAACGTTGCGCCAGACTGTTTTCCCATGGCGGTGCCCCATGGAGGCTGCCTATGCTACCTTATGGTTGCGCCCACCCTACAGTGGTCAGGCACAGACATTCAGCTGCCTGCCATTTGACCCCAGGGAACCTCAGTCCACTGTATTGGTAAGGCTTATGGGTGCAATCTGGGTGCTGAGAAAGTGCTGGTGATTCCATCTGAGTGCTAAGCAAGTGCTGGGGATACAATATGGGCGCTGGGGCAAATACTGTGGGTGCAGAGAGCAAATACTGTGGGTGCATTATGGTGCAAATCCTGTGGGTATAATCTGGGTGCTGGGATAAATTCTCTGTGTGCAATCGGGGGGCTCTTGCAAGACCTGTGTATGCTCTGGCAAGACCGGTCTACAATGCACGTGCATAACAAAATGTGCGTACACATTCATTATTTGCACTTATAATACTTTACTTGAGTTTTGTCATGGAATTTGGCACTAAGAACCAAACATGTTTGCCATCACCCCTTGATAGTGCTATACAAGTAGATAATACTAAATAAGGTACTTTATTTGTATACGTTCATTAAATCATTTTTATTTAAAGAGGCTGCACGTCAGTTAAACAGATCTTAATTTGTTGCTGCCTTTTCCTTTATATATGTAATGATCATTTTTCATTTTCTACACTTGCAGGATAAACAATGTTTTGGTGATGAAGTCCCTTTAAGTGGATCCTAAAAATAAGACAGTTTATTTTATTCCCATTGTAACATAGCCAAACACTCTCTTGACATCACATACCATACAATGGGGTGACCACATTTCCATTTTAAATGGAAATGGAATAACAAAAGAAATACGATCTACAAAGTACCAAAGTGCATTTGATTTTAATGCAGCCCTGCAGTATATATTTGTCCGTAGACTACCCCTGTTAAAAGGAGACATCCAGTTCCCCTGCCACAGATCATACTACAGAGAAGGATGTTCAGATTTCTCGGGTATATCCAGTAAACGCATTTTATGCTGCTTTGCATAAGTTCCTCTTTAAAGATGCTGTCTACTGCGATTAGAGTAACATATTTACAGCTTCATTATTATTTATTAAAATCACTTGTGAGCATCAGTCTGTTTTCAGTCTCTCAGGGATGCTGAGATCTGTGTGATTCTCTTGTGCTAAACATATGTGAAAATGCCTTAAAAAGAGCAAGTGTATTTACATATACATTTCCCACAGACTGAATGACACTCTTTTATACCACGTACATATTTTGTAAAACAAACATTTTTCCCAGTACCCAGATTATGTCTAATTACTAATTCAGGAGTTATTATAATGGTTTAAAAAATAAAAATAAAAAGTTACAAAATTAATGAATAATAGAGATTGTATAGTACTTTTAAGCTGAATATTTACCCGGATGTGTAGGCATGTTTATCTTTCTTTCTTATTCTATAAAACCATTATTATTAAAAAAAATAACCATTGCTTATTAAAATTAGGCAACACTTCTTTTACGCTAAAACTTGCCATGGCGGGTGAGCTAAATTATACTTTCATCATGTCATATAACCAAAACTTGTTTTTTCTATTATGTTTATTTATTCACTTGATCATACCATATTATAGATTAAGAGTATTTCAGCTCAAGTTTAGCACACACTTTTCTTTTCCCTGATTCCATTAAAAATTGGCACATCAGACTCCCTCCTGCCATAACAAAATGGTGCACTAATCTAGTTCTTGCATGCTCTTTAATATAAATTATTTCCAAAAAAAACAGAAGAGATTCTTACTTAAACTCAGAGTGCTGAAAAGTTTTTGCATGCACCAGAAGTGCACAGACGCCATGTTTGTATACATTGAAAACAAAATGGAGGCATTGTTTCGCATATTGCACAGTATATCCCCATGACTGGAGGTTTTAATACAAGGTAACCATGTTGACATTTTTAGGGATATAATTAAGATCTATTATCAGTAGACCAATCTGCAGTCTTCATTGTAGCCCTGTAGTATGCATTTTTCATAAACATCCCTACATAAACCTGTGATGTGGTCACCCTATTTCCAAAACAAAGAAATTAGTATTGCAAAAAAATTACATGGACAGTACGGTGCTTTATTACAAATAATGCTTCAAGGCTGTATTGGACAATACAAAGATGCCCTACGTGTCTACATTTTACTGATTACAGGCCTAGTGTCTCCGATAGGGGTGCCACCTCAGCCATTTTTTTTACCAGCTACATATAAACTTTTGCAGGCTGCTTTGCAGTACATAGAAGTCATATGTGACCATTTACCTAATCAAGAAGTGGATCCCACAGAACCACGTTGATTAGTTAATTGATTTCCTTTAGGTCACATGACTTCTACGTACTGCAAGGCAGCCTGCAAAAGTTATATTTGGCTGGCAACACAAGTCTCTGAATAAGCCCTACAAATAAGCATTGGAGACTTAGAAGAAGTTATGCAAGAATATGTTTGTGTGGGGGGAGATGAGAAGTTTGTTGACTTAACTGAATCCATCCTACATTTATAAGATTTTCTAATGTAACAACTTTGCTGTACTGCAATGGAGATCTTTGTATAATGCAATAACATCTAGACACATTATTAACTTGGTGATCTAGCTTATTAAGAAAATGTAGCACACCTGGCATCTCCTTTCCATTTAATAGTTTATCACCTTAACATTATTTTTACTGTGAATGTAGAGAATACAAAATGATTGAAAATTATCTATACATTGTGTAGAATTTCAAGTAAATGCTTTTATATATATATATATATATATATATATATATATATATATATATATTTTTTTTTTTTTTTTTTAAATGAACAGGTTTTCAATGGAAAACTTGAAGTTTTCTTGCATTTCAAGCCACAGATGGTGTCATAAACAGAAGACTCCACAGACACATTTAAACACATTTTTCTCATAATTTAAGCATTGGCTTGCAAGTCTGCTAAAACAATCTATGGATTATATCATTATTATTCCATTCTTTACATTCATAATATAAGCAATGTCCTAGACCAGGGGTAGGCAAACTGCGGCTCTCCAGCTGGTCCAAGACTACATCTCCCATACTTGTCCGCCTGCCTCTTAGCTGAAAGAGCATTATGGGAGATGTAGTCTTGGAACAGCTGCAGTTCACCAGTGGCTTGATGTGCAAATGAATTAATTTTCAACGGGAAATGTGTTTAATTTGCATATCATGCCATAAGGTGATGTCATAAACAGGAGACACTACTGACATTTCAAACTTTGTTATTTTATGCATTTACATGCAATTTTGACAAAACAATGTACAGATCATTTTTTCTAATCTACAGTAACAGTATATTTAATGTTTAGGTTGGCTGAGTTCCTTTAAGAACTATAACAAAGCATTTAACCAATCACATTGTTGATCAGGCCCAGAGACCATATGAATATGCCAATTTCTGGCCAGGGTTTGTTGTACTTGAAACTAAGGAATGATGATATATTTAGTCTATGCGGTGATGTCTAGGGATCTTCTTTTTAAATGGTCTGTAATATTGACAGTGTCAGTGTAGGGCATTTACATGATTTGTACACTACTATTTGTACAATACAAGGAGATGCATAGTGTAAAAGAGGGGCTGCCATCCAATAAAATGAACTAACAAGTGAACTGCACAAAAAAACAGTCATAGATAGTGGATATGGAAAGGTGGAACAATTCTCCAACTTGCTTATTTTTCTTAATTATGCTAAGCTGAATTACGCCAAATGTGTTCTAAAGGTGTCTGTGCTGTCTGCTCTGTATAAAACAGTGTATATTGCCTGCTGTAGTAGGTTTGCAAATGAATCCACAAGGTGATGTCATGAATCAAACACAATTTGCTCATCATGTATTTGCAGTTCTGGGAAAACACAGATCTATTCAATAAAAAGTGAACTAAATAGCAAAAACAAGGTATTGATAGCTGAAACAGAAACAATACCAACTTGTTTGTGGTTTCAAACTATTTTTGGTGTTCCGTTCACTGTTTATTTAATAACTACCATTGTATACAAAAAACAGTTTATATATTTGTCAGGGTATTTTAAGCTCCAACTGCCATTTAGAGTAAATGAATGTAGTACAAAAAAAAATGTACCATGCAAATAAGTAGAAGGTCCAAACAATTCCAAATATGAGAATTGGATAGTGTGTATTTATTTTTAAACCTGTTTCGATTCTTCTTATTACATTTACCATCTGACCTTGAACTCTCCTTTGAAGTTCATTGTATTGTTGGCACTCCTGTAAACACACCTCGTTTCATCTATTTCCTTACTAAAAACTCATTAGTAAATATGCATTAAAGCAGATGGCTGAAAAATATGCATTTATTTTTATTTCTTGATACCTTTTGGAATACTTAACTTTTCCATTCTCCCACAATGACTTCTACTGTAATTGGCACCCCCAGGCACCTCTGAAACTCAGTAAGGGTTCTCCCATTAGACATATTGGGATTACACATTCTCATGTTTGTGATGTCAAAGGGATCTAGTCACTAAAAGGCGAGAAGAACATTTTTTATCTCACTATTTTAACTATATATTGTGCAGGTAGGGTTGCATCTCAGCCATTTTTACAGGCCACATATAACTTTTGCAGGTTGCCTTGCAGTATGTGGAAATCAAATGTGACCAGAAGGAAAGCAATCATCTAATCAAGTTGATTAGGTACTTGATTTCCTTCTGGTCACATTTGACTTCTACATACTTCAAGGCAGCCTACAAAAGTTATGTGTGGCCAGTAAAAAATGGCCAGCAACCCTATGTGCAGGTACAAACCTGGTGAGTTTCCCTCACTTAGCAAACTCATCAGGCTTGTTCCTGTACAGCTAAATTGTTGAGAGGAAATGTTCATCTCACCTGGAATTCCAGTTTGGTGAATAGCCCCCAGAGTATCAAGCATTGGGAGTCATTATGCTACTCGGCCACTGCATTCAAAGTGCATTTGTGGATATCCCCCTCAGGCATACCCTGTTATGGGTAGGTGTAATTCTGTGTGTAAAGCTTTAATCTTATAAAATACAAAAACAGTCTAGAACTGTAGCATGCTATATACATTTATTGCATGCTCCCATATGCATAGTGTGTTCATGTTTGTGCAAATAATATGCATGTGCTACTTTCCAATCCAGTATAGCAGGTACTGAGCATAAAACTGTACCTCAAACTCACCTATTCAGCACTCCCCCCCATTGAAACTAATGGAAGCACATTTGGACACAGACCCAATGAGCTCCCATGCTGAATGGCATCTGCATTCAACTCTGAAGGAGCATTGTGATGGTCTCCTACATGGCAAAATCAAAAATGATAAAACACTGGCATGGATATGCTAAGAGCATTAGAATGATAAAGACAGTAGTCTTTTAATTAAAAATCAGCATCATGTGTATGTTGGACAACTGACTTTAAAGTATTTTACAGGGTGGGACATTTTTGATGTAAGGATATCATCAGCTCTACAAAGACTGTCATCTCTTACAAACATGTCACACTCCATATTGTACACACCTCGATATCAGTTACTCCCACTGAAATTGTCCCACCTACGTCACTTTCCTTCATAGGTACTCTCATATTCGACCACAAGAGTCCCTGCTGGTAGAAATCTCAGCTTTATAGATCCATCAGTATGACCCTCAGATTTGGAGCTGTTTGTTAGAGGCCCTTGACCAGTGGATTTGAGAACAACTGTTTTCAGTCCTTTGGATAATGTCTCTGTCGTTGCCCTCTCCACCCCCAGGGGTCTCATTGTGAAAGCCATTTAATTGGGTACAGGTCTTTCCAACTGGAAGGCATTTTGACACCTCTGGATCAACTAATTTTCCGCAGGACAGTCAGGTTCACTAAAGACCTATTACTGGAACGACTTAAAGGGACATCATCACCTAAACCGTACTTGCATTGGGGATTTAGAACAAAATAACTTGTCACCTTGTGAAATGAAATGCAAAACACACATTGTTTATTGAAGCAGTTTGCGAATGAAGCTACAAGGTGATGTCAAACAGGAAACGGCACCGACACATTCAAAATGCATTGTATGTTTGAGCTAAGCATTTTGATTCGTTAAATCCACAGTACTGATTAGGTGAAGGAGCCCCTTTAAATTCACTAAGAATAGTGTATGTGATACTGTATAGTAATCTCACTCCAGTGGATGCCCTTTATTCCAATGTTGAGTGACGCAATTCATAGGAGTCTGCATGGAGGAAGAACAAAACATAAATATACATACTATAAATCCCCTTTATTAGAATGAGCCCCTAGCAAGTGCACTAGTGTTAATTTCCCCCTTCTTTCTTGCATACACATCAGCGGGCAGTCCTCAGTACTGGCAGTGAAGGGGTTAGCAAGAGGCTGAGCTGCTGGTGTTATCAGCAGCCTGCAGATCCCCATTACCCACTCAAGGGTGACTACAGATGTATTTCCCACATTACCAGTCAAAATAAATAATGTGTGACATAAAGCCAATCTAACCAGGGCCAGCCTGTGATAAGATGATGGGATGCAGAGAGGAGCTGCAGCTTAGGGCTATATAAACTGGGGAATTATAGGGGAGAATTACAAACATACACACACTATGTGAGTATATATATATATATACACACACTATGTGAGTGTATATATATATATATATATATATATATACATGCGTGTGCGTATAAATATTTATATGTACTCCCATATGTGTGTGTTTGTAATTCTCCCCTATAATTCCCCAGTTTATATATATATGCATACACACCCATGTAGGGAGAGAGATATATACAGATCGCAGGATAGTGTATGTATAGAACTATTCTATAAAATGTCATATTGTATATATGCATACATACAAGCAATGATTCTAAAAATCGTAATATTCGAAATGATTATACAATTTCAGTGTAACCGATTCTATAAAACAACAGAAATGAAGGTCAGTATGAGAAATATGTATTGATTATGGGATCTGGTTAAACAGATATACATTTACTAACATGTTTTGGTGTTCTATATAGTGACTTGTATGCTTTTTATCTCCATTTTAAGACCAGGTTTTCACAGGAAACGTGTAAATGAACCAGCATCGCATTATACAACCTTTCTAATTTGGAAATGTATAAGATTAAAATGATACATGCATGATGCACACTGATACGAATTTTGTAAAGAGTTTATCATTAGAAGATTCCTGTAAAGCTGTGTACTCAAACCATCATGTCTTCATGTCTTGATTCTGTATCATCGGTGCAGTGAATACATGGTTAATTCTGTGTGTAAATAGAGGGCTGTGCAAAATCACCAGTGGGTTAATTCTTGTTTTCACACTAATGAGCCATTTGGTTAAATAGCAATGTGATTTGACAAATACACAGCAAGACTTGAAGGCTGTTTGATTACTGCAAGACTAACGGCTGTATGTATTATCTGCCTTTTATATGTTTTATATAATACTGTAAGTACTTTAAATATCAGAATTGAGGGGACTGTTTTATTAATTATATAACCACATTTTATCTTTCTGTTATTAATGACATGGCCCTTTTCTGTTTTTTATTATATTTATTTTCTTTTTGTAATTGAAAAAGTAATTTTTTCATGAAAATCATCCCAGTCCATTGCCCAATAGAATGTTCTCTTGGGGACTGAAAAGGTTAATGTTGTATCCAATGAGTACATGGGCGGGGGTTTGGAATTTTTGTGTTGAACTAATCCAGTTTTTTGCAAGTCAAAAGGACAGTAGGAGGGAATTCACTACAGGGAGCCCTTTACCATCCTAAACACCAGTGTAAATAAACCAAGTATTATCCAAACAATTAATAGACTCTTGTAACTTAATTATGAAGCTGTTTTTGTTCCCCGCCTATTATTAACCCTATGATACTATGTGACTTTTTTTGCTTTTTTTTTTTTTTTTTAAATTCCTTCTTCAGCGGCTCCAACAATCCTTCTTTAAGAAACGTCTGCGTTGATCATAGTGGAAATTGGAATAAATTCTGCATAATTAATCATTTTAGAATCATTGGCTAATAATTAAACTGATATCTTGTATGTAACAGAGACCACTGTGACCTCTCCGTTTTTATAAGATCTATCGAGCTGATCCATTAATCCTTTACTTCCACGGAGCTGTTCATGATAAGTTATTTTTTTTTGTTTTGTTTTTTTTATTCTTATTATTCTGATGTTACAATATTCTTTGGGTTTTAAATGCTGTCTTACTAGTAAACTTAACCTTTCTACATATATTTAATACAATTTGCATATCATGTAAAGTTTCCACACTCTACTAGAGGTATTTTCTTGTAACAATGAGGTGAGGGGATTATTGGAGGTGAGGTGAATTAAAATAAGTTATTCTCTTTGCCACTATTCAAAAGAAAGGTGACCCCCTGCTGTATATATGCACCGAGATGCTAGTCGTTGCCTTTGCTTTAGGGGTGATGGGTTTTGGAGCTTGTCACCTGTGAGCGCTGCTGTCCAATTCAGACGGAAATACCAATTATTTATTCAGGATATAATGAACCAAAGTGCTTTAAAACTCCCTTTACATTTGTTAATTGGTGATAAAGCTGCCTTAAATGTACTGGTTTGTTTTTTTTGCGGCTCCCTTTTTTGAACACTGTAGTTTGCGGGTGGCTGTGTTTCCCGTGATACTCGGCTGGCTGAGCGTGATGGGAAACTATGTCCACTACAGCATGAATGCCAATGTTGATCCAGATAAGTGATGGATAACCGCTGGCATTCTACAGATACTACAGCTCATTTACAAGTCTGGTTTGACATGATAGGAGTTCACTAACGCCAAAAATAAATGATTCTCTTTCCCATCTTTTTTTTTTTCTTCTGTCATTATCGTATGTAGTTAAATATGCTAACTACCACACCCTTCTCTCTCCACACTAAGACTGTAGTAGTTAAGTAGCAATCCTGGACTCTTCACAGCATCTCTGTCATCTCATCCTCCACAATGCCTAGGACCACTGGCCAGCCAATATAGACATACCATAAATTAAGCAATGTCCATGGACACTGGCTTCTGATTGGCTTGTGAACTGGTGACGTAGCAGGGAGGTCACCAAATCTGAATAAGGATGCGCGAATTGTCAAGCTTGGCACACAAAGCTGATTATGGGGCATAGAGGTGGAGTTGCAGAGAGTGTCATCTAGGATAATATTTTTTTTATGCCCCCCACTCCAGGAAGGAAGTTTATGCTGGTGACAATCTATATGCATTGGGAGAATATTGTCATCCCGCAAAGAGGAAGTAAATGCAAGAGGAACCAAGGAAGATCAGACCAGAAAAATCACCTGCTACCTGCATATTGGACAAGGAGTGCTTTTTTGGGGGAAGACCTTGTATTTCAGAGGGGTTGCTGCAGCATCTGGGGAGATATCTACCAGGGAGGTGATCTTGGAGAGGGGTCTATGTGGATTGTGTTTGGAGGGCTCCTGGTCTAAGTGCTCGGGTAGAACCATGATGGTCCACTGTGCTGCTTGTGAGAGGCCCATCTTGGACCGCTTTCTACTCAATGTTCTGGACCGGGCATGGCATGTTAAATGTGTTCAGTGCTGTGAATGTAAGTGTAACCTAACCGAGAAGTGCTTCTCCAGAGAGGGCAAGCTCTACTGCAAGACGGACTTTTTCAGGTAAGCGTACTATTTGGGTATTCGCTCTATTGGGCATTTGGATATTCGTTCAAAATAAAGCGGGGCGTGAATATATATAATATATATATATATATATATATAACTACATTTTTTTTTTTTTAACAGGTAATGCTGCCGGTGATGGGAGTCTGTTTGTTTATGGGGTTTTTTTTTGTTTGTTAAATGTTTATAATGAAAAAACGCCACTCTATATATACCAACACAAGTGTCCACCTATCCCTAAATATGAAATCCATATAACCATGATGGTTAATTATCTGCACATATGTGTGTAGTAAAATATATAATTACACACACACACACGGTACTTCTTGGAAACTTTTTAAGCATATGAGCACTATGCAGTCTTCAAATAAATAATTATTCATACCTATAATGTATTTAGATATTTTTTATATCTCAACGTTTGGATTTTGGCAAATGGCTTTATTTGTGTAGTTCATACTTGTGCATGAATGATCATAAGCAATCCCCTTTTTTTTTTTTTTTTTGGTCACAATTTTTATGGTCATTTTTTGTGTGTGTGTGGAGGTCTGTGGAGCCACTAAGTTCATTAAATCTTGTTTTTTTAGAAAATTGGACCCCAAGAATGTCCAAGAAAATATGTAACTGAAAATGGGATCCGACATTTGGCTATAATATTCAGTAATTTTAGCTTTAAAACTTGCATTGCTCTACCAGAACCTATTTTTTTTTTTTTTTGGGATATTTTGGTAAAAAAAAAAAAATATATATATATATATCTATACACACACACATACACTTTGGAATAATAAATCAGCACTAGACATTTTGTGTAAAGATTTCCAATGTTAATTCTAAAATATATATAATTTTGTTCATATCTTGGATTAATGCGTTTTCAGTCACTTTTCTGTAAAGATTACTTTATATTTGATATTTTATATCTTGGTATTTAATGGAATGACAATCTTTAGTAATTTTTCCGCATTTTACATAACGGCCACAATAATTCTAACCGTGGGTAACAGCTTCGAATATGTCTTTTTTTTTTTTTTTTTTTTTTTTTTTTTTTTTCTCTCCAAAATCTTCTGTTGGGAAACGTTCGATATCTTTATTTGGGGGTAAGGGTTCAGTTTTTTTTTTTTTTAGCATTTTTGCACACTGCTCAGTATCTTTCTATTCTGGTCTACAATACATTTTTAAATGTATTTTTGTGTTATCAAACTAAAATTCATTAGTATTCGGTGCGCCCCCCACTAAAGTAGAGTATAGGTTCTTTCACATGTAAGGTGGGTAACTGTTTTTCCATGTTAATCCTATACAAACAATGTAGTTCGTTTTAATTGTATAGACTGTAACAATACACTGTTCATCCAGTAACTCGCTACTGCTAGCCATTTTAATGCAGATTTCTTATACCCCCCACCACAGTATTATGTTGCGATCCCCTCTGGCAAGAATAGGGTTAAGAGGGGAAAAAATTGGCTTCTCAGTCACAATGTTCCATTGTCATGTTAAACTTCTGGATTCTATTTACTCACATATGTAATTGAGCTAAATCTGTCCATTTTAAATAGGGATCTCACCACTTTTTCATATGCCCCTAACATGGAGGATTTCCCAGAGTTAAATCCATTCCTAACATTGTTTTGCAAACCAGGTATATAAGAAGTTAATCTGCTGATCTGCCATAAAACAAACGTGCTCCTGATTTAACTTTACTGGATCCCAAATGTTCCCTCCCAGCTAATGTGGAAACTCTTTAGGAGCATTTAATGATTTTTGATAAGGTGCAGGTGAGCTAATTATTTTTGTGGTTAAGGCAGGCATGACTTATGACCTGTAATGTAGTCACTAAATCAAAGTCAGATCTTGCATGGGCTGAAGAGTGCAGGCTGGGCCGCTCTATACCAGTGATGGCCAACCTTTTGACACTCCAATTCTTATAAACTACATTTCCCGTGCTGCCCTACTAGCTAGCTCCTTGGCTGGCTGAGCATCATGGGAAATGTACTCTCAAATCAGGGAGTACCAAAGGTTAGTCATCACTGACAAAGAGGATTATCGAAAACTCGATCAGATCTGTGAGGATATCGGTAAATTTAAAAAATTCAATATCCCCTGTTCAGTTTGGTAGAAAATACAACATAACCTTTCTTATTCAAAACGTTCAAACTACATATAATTCAAAGGCATTTTTATTTAGGAACTCGAATTATATGTTTACGGTATATGTCTTCTTTTTTTTTTTTAAATCATGAAATTATATATTTAGAACCTATTTACCCAAATAACCTTTTATATTTACAGTGCAATATTCGCAGTGTGATGTGTGCAGTTTTCAACTAAAATATATAATAAAAATATAGAATTTCCTGGAAGATGTAGAGGCGAAGCCGTGTTTTTAGGTTCTTATTACTTTTAGATTCGGTAATTGCATTGAACAATTAATGTCGTTTTCCTAAAGATGAGGCTTCCAATGTTTACAAATTTTCCATTATGCGTCCCCACCGATCTGTCCAAACAAAAACCCTTTTCCAAATAACATTTAGATAACTAAATAAAAAATATTTAGGAGGAAATTGCGTGCATATATAAACCGTAATTCTAAAACAAATGTCATTTAACTAAATCTGCAATATTTATATACTGATATATCGATAATCAGATGTCAATAATTCTAAGATTGCACATCCTTGAAAAAAAAATTAGCTACGGGGAAAACAAATCCAAACCCGTTATTCCATTACGTTAATGTAGAGCGCTTGTAGCAAAATAATATAGTGTATCCTTGAACCAAAGCATTAAACTAGTTGGGGAAATATTCCTGAATTGTGTGTGTGTGTGTGTGTGTGTGTGTGTATATATATATATATATATATATATATATATATTTTTTTTTTTTTTTTTTTTTTAAATTTACATGAAAGGATTTTTATTATATTCGTTATCCCTACTGTGTGTGTGTGTGTGTGTGTTTTATAATATATGTTTGTACACACATGAAAAGGATCACATTGTTTATTTGCGCAAGGGAAAAATATACAGAAATATAAAATTTGTCACAAAACCACAGTAAACATTTACTTAGTTTTATTGAGATAATCGCATTGGGGGCTGCGTTACCATATCTCGTTTAGACGTATTCTGTGAATTTGGTTACACACTGCTGTGCGACAATTATCAAACACCTAGCGCGCTTTCTATATAAAAAGGACATCTACATACATTTATGGGAACACCCCCACCACTAAAATAACTATTCGAGCAGCAAACCATTGAAATGTAATGGGTAGATCTCATTCCTTCATAAGGGATATTGATGGACTAAAACTCCCATCACCCTCGACCATATAATTTAATGACCGTAGTGTGAATTGTAATTCATTTAGGAAACCTCCTGGCCGTGCACGGTCTGAGACAGATTATAACACCTCGTTACTAAATTATAATCTGTCCAGTCTTGACCCCATTCTTACTAACCCTCTGGCCGTTTTTGTTTGCAGGAGGTTCGGTACCAAATGTGCAGGCTGCTCCTTGGGAATCTCCCCCAGTGACCTGGTCAGGAAAGCCAGGAACAAAGTGTTTCACTTGAATTGTTTCACCTGCATGGTTTGCAACAAACAGCTTTCAACGGGAGAGGAACTATACATTATAGACGAGAATAAATTTGTCTGTAAAGAGGACTATGTCAGCGCCAGCAGCCTGAAGGAGAGCACCCTCAACTCAGGTGAGTCTACCCTTCTAGCTGTCCTTGGATCGCTAAGTCTAACCTTTCGTGACTCCAGAGTACCGTTCGTATGATGTCCTTTGAATGGGAATCATAGGCTCCCGCCACTAGTGTATCTAAGGTTAGCCATCAGGTGTGGGTCCATCTTTTGTGACGTCACCTGCATTCTCACTGCCCTATGTCCCACCAGTATCCGCTGACGGTCTCTATTAATACATATTATTTTCCACCTGTGAATAATGTATGTGACCTTTATTTTTGGAGTATTGCAACAGGCCTATTTGTTTCTTGATTTTAAAAAAATATATTTTTTTCCCGTTACTAATATTCTGTCTCCGATCTCCATGTATAAAATGATCCCCATCCCAATATCTCTGTTCACCTCGCTTCCTAACATTTCCACATGAGCTCTTAATAGAGGTCACGGTTCGCTAATCTCAGGCTGGGCTCAGCTATACACAAACAGCCCCCCTCCCTCCTTCTGCACGGCAGGCTGTGGGTGGGAAGGGAAGCGAGGACCAGGCCTCCAGTCTGAACATTAACACAAGTGCCAGACACACCTGCTTTTGTTAACCAGCCAGGAGTTCAGTGGACCGGGCTACATACTTTAGTAGCCAGTGGGAGAGTCCAGAAATCTTAACCCTTCCTTGTGGCCTATTTATTAGCCAGGTGATCTGAGTAATGGCCATAATGGCTTATTAAATTGTATTTTGAAGCCAGGTAAATGCAAAAAATGTTATTTAATATATTATGTTCTTGGTAGGCCTCTATTAATGCAAAATTTAGGAAAAAATGTGCCCAGACTGCTAGTTACCAATATACTGGAAGTGCTCAAGTAGGCAAATAAAACATAGCTTTTTATCGCTCATAGTAAAATAGAAAAAATATGATTGCCAAAGTACAAAAGACACCGCAGAGTTAATCGTATAAAACAATATTGAGGCTTTTGTTGATGGGTATCCGTCACATAAACAGTGTCTACTGAATGAACATTATGCTGGCAGAGGCCCAAAAAACCGCATCTATTGAAAAAAAAAAAAAAAATCTCTTCATGGCCTCACCACGTGGCAAATATGCAAATTAATTACTCTCAATTATAAAGGTTAATTTGTGTGGGGTGCCACATGCTTATGTCACAAATGGGAAAATTTCCAAAATATTTCAACCTATGCATCTGCTTGTTCGGTCACATTCAAAACTTTTTCTACAGAATGTTCTGTGTAGGTGGGTTTTATTTTTTTATTATTTATTTATTATCTTTTGTCCCACTCCAAAAATAAATAAATACATTTCTAATTGATTTTTATATAAACGGCACTACACACTGAGTGCATATAAATGACAATTTTATCAAGCGTGGGGAGGGGGCAGCTATTAATCCACACCATTACATATTGCATGCCTGCCAATATTTTCTAATATTCCAGGGACTGTGCTCCAATTTTAGCAACCTGTCACAACCTTCTGCTTCTCTAGACTCCAAACGATTATACTCACTTAAACATTGAAATGGGTTCACATACATGTACATGTACTTTCATTTAATGGTATAGCAGTCCAAACATTTGCCAGAATATCTCACTTCTCTGTGATTGTTTAGGAATCTATACATGAACAAATGACTATATTTTAGGCGGTATTTATAAAGCCAGGATGTATGTGGCGCTAGGTATGTAATCACGCCAGATTGGGATGTTGAAAAGTACATCATATGTTCCAGAGGTGTTGATTACCTCTAGATAATTTTAATGTCAAATATTGGTGTTTAAAATAAATCCTTACTATATTTATATTTGGTGTACACCATTTTTGCAGGAATTTCAATTTTGGCATGTGTGACGCACATCCTGTATTTCAGTCACTAACCACTTTATTGATTTTTAGCGTTGCACGCAAAGCTTCCATTTCATACTTGCACCTCCTGCCCTTGTGTTTGTTTTTTTTATAATTCTGCAATCTGAAAAACAGAACAGTTTCTGGGTTACTTGAGGTTTTGGTATGGTTTTTCTGGTTCTTTTTGGATTTTCACTTCCGCTCCCCTCCCCCGCCACTTTTTTTTTTTTTTTTTTCGAAAGCATGGGGAGACTTTAAAAATATGTCATGACTTAAACTACATACTGGTAGTTTGTAGTGCCACAGGCCAAGGAATTGAATATTTAACTATGCAAGTTTTTGTTTTGTTTTGTTTTGTTTTTTTGTATGTAGTGGTTTTTTTTAAACTTAGAATTTGTTATGTACACCCTGATCTCTAGAACTGTAAAGATCTGTTTTGTGATTTTTCTTAAAGGGTTACTAGACTAGAACTTGAAGCTGCTCCTTTAACCTGTTTTGCCATATTTTCAGTAATGTAATTCTTCTATCCATTTTTTAAAAATCATTTAGTGTTTTATTGAGGATTGAAGGATACATACAGGGTTATGAATATATCAATATTTTGTATAATTACATCAGGTTTTGTATTTTTTTCCCATTTTTATAGCTCTATAGTGTGTATAGATACATAGATAGATATTTGTGTGTGTGTGTATGTATGTGTGTATATATATATATATATATATATATATATATATACCTATGTGTCTTCTACAAAACAGATTTTCTAATAGCTCCCATCTATGTAATACTGATGGCATCTACTGACAATCTTGACTGCAAATTGGCAAAGTGCCCCTAGAATTGGCTTTATATGTTGGCAACTATGGCTGTAAGCCCCCTTTGTAAAAACCCTTTTATTTTCAATGCTGGATGCAGAGACCTTGGGTGATCAGAGGCCTTTGGATCAATACATGTTTAGTCATGTGAATCTGTATAATATAAAACCATTCACAGTAGAACAGACAGTCTGGATACACCTAAAGCAAGGAATGGAAAATTAATATTTTTAAGATTACTGCATATGAATACAAATTATTTAGACTCTAGAGTAAACCTTTGCATATAGCTAGAATTTTTTTTTATTCTTGGAACGAAATCCAGCCCTGCATATTTCTACCCATATTTTATTTGTAGATAAATTTCCAATTTGCAAAAGTGCATACTTTATAAAATGGCAATTAAAACATTATTTTTACCTGATCGTAAAAATATTTTCTGTATGTATTTTTAGCTGTGATTTTCTAATGTGGTAAAACACACAAACTATTTGTTGGGTTTGTTATAGACTTCAAATTATTGATGTTGCATTAATTTGGTGACCTACATAGTGTATTGTTACAATGATCGGAAACACGTTAACTTACTGATACCATTACCCATAATCGCCAATAATGTTTGTTCCATTTGAAATTGTAATTTTGCAAGATCTTCTAGTAAACTATATGTCAGCATTTCTTTTTCTTTTTTATTTGTGTAAATGGAAGATGAGGTTCATGTGAGCTGTAATGTTGCATCTATCTGGCTTCATGCAATAACTTCAGTGTGGTGATAGAGATACACTTCTGGAAAATCAAGCTTTACACTCTTTTCATGGCATATTATATTATTACAGGACCTTATAGAGTTACACACCAACTATACTATATTATAAAGAGAAAGCATTGATTTAAATGGCTGTACTTGCCTTTTGAAAGGTTCTTATGTTTTGTTGCTGAGGTATAATTACCTGTGATGGTGAATCTGAGGGTTTGTCTTTTGGTTCATTCATCCTTTTTTTTTTTTTTTTTTTAGTCTAATGTTAAGCCATTGGAGTACTGGAGTAGAACTGATTTTGAAAACAGGTTAGCCATTAAAATGACAACTTTGTATTTATGTGTACTTTTTACACTGCTTGTGTGGTTTTGAGCAGCAACTATGTAGTAGACAAACCTAGAAGTAGGTACTCAAACTGCAAGTGTAGATCATTAAGTTTTACAGAAAAGCCGTTGTCCACTGAATTATCCTAAAAATATCATTAACCTTTTAATGTTACACAAAGACAATATGTATTTATAACCAGGCATTTAATACAACAGAGATGACATCAATTTCCAGTATTGTCAAGCTAGTTCTAATTGATGCAGATTTTTTTTTTTTTTTGCTATTTTGTTTGTATATTACTCTAAAAAAATAAAAAATCTCTTGCTTTTTAGTGTCCTCCTGCACAGACAGAAGCTTGTCCCCAGATCTTCAAGACCCTATACAAGATGAGAGCAAAGAAACTGATGATCATTCCACCTCATCCGACAAGGAAACTGCCAATAACGAAAATGAGGAACAGAATTCTGGAACGAAGAGGCGGGGACCTCGAACCACCATCAAGGCCAAACAACTAGAGACCCTCAAGGCAGCTTTTGCTGCTACTCCAAAACCCACAAGGCATATTCGGGAACAGTTGGCTCAGGAGACTGGCCTAAACATGCGAGTTATTCAGGTAAATCGATAACCAATCCATAACCATATAATTAAGAATATAGCAATATAATTCACACTATTCAAATTCACCTATCTACAATGAGACTATAAGGTGTGTTTTTTTGTTTTGTGGTTTTTTTTTTTTGTGCCATCATCTTTCAACTGAAATAATTCAATAATTCTTGCCATAAAATAGTTTTTTGGCAGCTTGCTTTATTGTATGGTATACATACTCTACTATATCAGAGGCATAGTGCCTATTCTTCAAACACTTTGCTTTGTAGGCAGAGAATGAACCATGTGAGAGGTGGAAGTAGTTTTAAGTCCCATTTCTATTGCTCACTGGGATGAGTGTATTGAAAAGGCTTTGTGGAGTATACACTTAAGTGCTGCGCTAACTATTGTTTTTATTTTTAACCTTGCACTAGTACACATGTTGGGTTTTTAAATCTACTTTTTTAAATGATTATTGTGTTGATATGCAAAAGATGCTACCAGTACCAACTGTCATCTTTTGGACCACATTAATCTATGACTTCTCTGCTCTACCAAGTTCCAAGTTAAAACAAGTCTTTGGCTGCTAGCTACAAGAAATGTGGTGATCAGACAGGTCAATAAACTGTGGAATATCACAAATAAAATTAAATATAATGCGGTCTTATTCTTTGGTGCCTGGAAGAATTAAAAGAATATACTGTGTTTTTTAGATTAATTTTATTAATACAGTAGTACTAAATGGCTACATATTGGAACCTATTGGCCAAGCATACTGTTTCTAAATGGATGAACTCCATCCATTTTACTTTGCTAACCTGCCAGACTCTGCTAAAAAAAAATAAAATAAAAAAAAAATAGAGCATTACTGTACCTTTTTAATGCACCATCACTGACACTGTCGAGAAAATAAAAGGAACAGTTACATTTTTCTTTGTTTTAAAAATCCAATCCATTATCTAATCATGTTCTAGGATGCCCACATCACTGGTTAAGAATTTTTTTTTTTTTTCTCCATGAGCATGTCTGGATAAAACAGTCATTTATAGATGTGATTTAAAAAAAAAAAATATATATATATATATATTTTTCAAAGCAGAATTGACCGTCTAACATTTTTACTAGATCCTTTATCCCCCCCACCGAAAATCTTATTCGCCTAACAACCTCTTGTACAAAGTGCTGCATTAACCAGGATAACATAATTTTTCACAAGTAATCCACCTTTTTGTTTTTTTTCACCCGCTCCACGTATCCAGTTTTGGAGGGGGTACTTGCCCTCCTCCCCTTCTAACTTTCCTACTATTCACTTTTGCTTCATTGGAAAAGATTGGTGTCTTTTTAATCCTCATTTCACCAGCAAAAGAGTGAGGGCCTTCCCTTGTCTCTCAGGCAGGGGGTCCCCATTCATTCCCCTGAAAGAGTTGTAATCCGGATCCTATAAGCCCTTTAGAGGGACTTGTACAGGATATGATGCTTTGATAAAGTGTTTTTTACTTTTGATGGTTTTCATGTTCCCTCTCTCTCTCGGCTTATCCCAGTAAGAATTACTCCAAAGTTCACAGTAATCCCTCATCTTGGGGGTGGGACTCCATGACAGGAACCAAAATTGAGGGATGAGCTGGAGACATGGGGTTTTTGTAATCGCGGATCCAGAGCAATAGGGCTATCTGTGAGTTGGTAATTGCCTCTCAATCTGCTCCATAATTTCACAATCTCTAAGCTTTTTTGAGATTTCTTTCTCTCCTCACATCATTTAAAAAAATGTGACCTTGTGTGAGTTGTTTCCAGTTAGCTGGGGGAAGATTTTGTTTCCTGCACACTCAGTGGTGTATCTTGGTTTTGTGCTGCCCTAGGCAGACAAATTTTGGGCACCCCCCCCCCCTACCCACGATGCACACCCACGACATGACCCATAACCCACGTTGCACACCAAGGACATGCCCCATCACCCCATTTACATGCCTCTATCACCCCATTACATACACATTGCCAATATTATTTGCAATTAATATTCCCCAGCTAATTTCCCCAATAATATGCCAGTATTTGCCATTTAATCAGCCCCTGACAATTTTACCAATATTATGCCAGTATAATTTGCCATTAATATTCCCCAGCCAATTTGCCCAATAATATGCCAGTGTTATTTTCCATTTAATATGCGAGGAATTCCAAGCAGATTCTGACCGGCTCAAGCCCCAAGTAACAGTGGAGTGAGTAAGATTAACTTCCAGGTGCTGTAGCACAGAAAAGGGGTCTACTCACACCCCAGGCAGACAACAGGAACAAACAGAGGTAGTGCCAGCTGAAATCATCCGGAAGGTTGCCTCTCAAAAAAAGAATAATAAAACCATCGAGCAGGGAGACGGGTACAAAAAAGAAACGACACACGCTTGACGCGTTTCGCACCAACTGGTGCTTTGTCACCTGCTAATTTGCCCAATAATATGCCAGTGTTATTTGCCATTTAATATGCCCCTGCTAATTTGGCCTCACTCCCCAGCACTTACATGTTTTCCCTGGTGGCTAGTGGCAGGCAGCATGGTCTCCTCCATGCTGCCTGTTCGGCTCCCAGGCGGTTGTGCCGACAGGTCACGTGACCCAGCGCGCCGGTCACGTGACTGTCGGCACTTCGGTGTCACACTGCACGGGGAGCCGAACAGGCGCAGGGAGGTCTCTCTGTGCTGCCTGTTCGGCTCCCCGTGTAGCCTGCAGGCAGGCAGAGAAGGTGAGGGGGGATCTTCTGAACCCCTCTCACCTCCGTCTCTGCCTGCAAGCGCAGAATTTTATTTTTGACATTTTTTTTCTTATGGGATTTTTTTTTTTTTTTTTAAGTGCTGGGGGCCACCTAGGATGCCTCGCGGCAAATACAGCACTGTGCACACTGTTTGCTGAAAAGGAGGTAGCTGTAGAACACACAGTAATAAGCAATGTTCTTGAAAGAATGTGTGCGAAAGCAAACTACTTCCCCCAGTCTTTCGGTTACGGGTAGGAGCGATTTTGGAACCTCACAAATACATATACAGTTTACTACCCTTCAACCATTTATGTGACCGACTTTAAATATCCATTTGTTTATAGAAAGGATGTCTGTTTTTTGTTTTTGTTTTTTAATTATTTGTAACACGTAATCTTTAGTGTGCGCACTACCGGTCTTGTTATTGCCTCCATAGACATTGGCAGCAAGCCATTTTTTTTACCGGTCTACTGGTAAAATACCGGCTGGGTGGCAACCCTATGTGCATATAAGGTATGTGCAGATGAAACTTGTATATGCAGGCAGTTGTTTATTTGATGTCCTATTTGCTTATGAAATCTATAAAGATGCAAAACTGTATGTATGCTGGAGTAGAAGAACTCTGTCATGTAGGAGATGAGTTTCTAAATTTTAATTTAAAATGGTGTTCTGACATTAGAGAAATTGTTTGCTCAGCGTATCTTTGGTTATTTAAATTTTAACAAGTTAATGGCTGTTATTTTTGGACGTTGCTTCCTGGAGATTTTAGGTCTGTATGTGCAGATGTTCCTCTTACTTTTATATGTTTACACAGAATTGACAATCACTAGCTATCATTTTGCTATGCTGTATGTATCTATGTGTATTGGGGATGTAGTCAACAAAAATAGTGTAGTGCTTGTAGTGTAGTATAGAGTCTATAGCAGTGATGGCAAATGTTTTTGTGCCCAATCTACGGCATGAAACAGAGTTGCAAACCTCGTATGTATGTATGTATGTATGTATGTATGTATATAATCTATATCCCTGATTACTTGTCTGCTCCGTGAGGAGGTCAGCAGCAGGTCTCAGAATGGCGCCGCAGTATTCCATTGTGTTCTCTTCTCCCAATTTTATTCATGCTTGCTATGTGGAGAAGCTGGTAGAAGCGTTTGTCGGAAAGCAAACTGTTAATTGTTTTTTTTTACTTGAACGCTTCTCCAAAAGCCGTATGCGTATGAATATTGGGAGAAGAACAAGAGAACACAATGGAATACTGTAGTGCCGTTCTGAGACCTGCTGCGACCTCTTCACGGAGCGGATGGGTGATCCGGGGTAAACCTTGCTGTGTGCAACAGCTGGGTGCTTGGCTTAACGGTTGTGGTATGTGTGCCATAGGTTTGCCACCACTGGAGTATAGTTAGAGGGGAAAATGCCAAATGGCTTATCTCCTTCTCCTTTAAAATTATATTTTATTAATATGGACTGGTATTTGCGCTGGTTACCAGTCGCAGGCTGTCTGGAATAGCATAATCCTTGTTCCGCCTGTTTCAAGTAAACGCGGCAAGGATGAAGACGTAGGATTAGCAGAGACGTCTGCCCAAACCGTGATGATGCCAGTATCCAAATGGTGTTAACTGCACTAAGCACATTAAGACCATCAATATATGCCACCCCTGACTTAAGCGTTTTAAGTATACACTTTATATATATATATATATATATATATATATATATATATATATAATCCCCACTCCCATAATGGTCCAATATTGTGGAGTTTAGGCTATGTATGCCTTTTCTATCCACATGTAATCCGTGTCTCCTGTGAGATATCCACCTACCTGCTTTTATTTCAAAATATCCGCCATTGGTGTTTTCTGCTCTCTCAGGTTCTGCGTTTGCTTATGAATGACACAATGCTATCATCCATAGTATATTCGCAACACTCATGGCTTTTGCTGACCTAATGCGTTCACTAAACCAACCCAGTCAGAGGAAATGTACAATGTGTTCCCTATGAAACTGTATACTGTTTGTACCTGTGTATGGCTCCGGTGTTGAGTCCCCAAAGGACAGAGGAATACCATGTAAAGAAATTCTGATGCATCCGTTGCCATGAGATTTAGTAGACCATTGACTGGCAATTGCCATATTTGTTTTCTTGTCAAAACTCTGGGTTCTATTCACCGATTTTATTTTTTGTTTGTCTGTTCAAAAAGGTTAACTGTATAGTGACTAGTCCTCTCCATTTTAAACCAATGGAACATGCTTGTCAGAGGTAAATAATGTAACTCCTTTTTATGTTGATTTTATTCTAGGTCTGGTTTCAAAACCGCAGGTCCAAGGAGAGGAGAATGAAGCAGCTCAGCGCATTGGGTGCCAGGAGACATGCCTTCTTCAGAACACCCAGGCGCATGCGTCCTTTGGGAGGAAGGCTAGATGAGTCCGACATCTTAGGGTCTGGCCCATACAGCTACTATGGAGGTAACTTGCAGGCTGATTGCAATGTTCCTTTACATGGGAAATACATGCCTGTTTCTGAGACCTCCTATGGAATGGAAGGCCATTTCAGTATTCCCACTTCCTGGTGAAAACCAGTTTTATGTATTCTGTACTTATGTATAAATAGAACCCTTACTTTTATCCGACAATCATGTGCCACTTTTACCTACAAAAAAACATTTGTTCAGTGTTGCCAGAAACAATCTTGGTTTACTTAATAAATGGTTACATCAGTTTTTAATGGAGCATTGGTTCTTGCTGTTGACCCCCAGTAGGATGTGGGATAGAAATGTTGTATGTTGTTTGGGTTTTGTTTTTGTTTGTTTGTTTCCTTTTTTTATTTTTACGTGTGTGTGTGTGTGTGTGTGTGTGCGCGTGTGTGTGTGCATGTTGAAATATGCAACCATATTATAGTATTCTTTCCAAACATAAAAAAAAAACTGGAAAGGACAGCAAAACATTTATTTTTTCACTTGTGCTTCGTAGTTCGTACATAGTAGCACCAGTGAAAAAGTAGTTGTCCATAGTCTGAGGATAAACTGTCAAAAGTACATGCCAGTTTATCCTCTGACCGGCAGCTGCCAGGCTTCTCTGGGAATCGGGCACCCCAGTCTGTTTTTGGATGGGATCAGCAGGAGGACCGTAACTCTGTTTAAGGTCCCCACTCTGACTTGGCTGTGTCTGCGCACACCAGCCTCCAGACCTGCTGTGTCTCCGCTATGGGACTCAGCAGAGTGTATACCCGCATGTATCTATTAAGATACACATTAAGTTTACTCCAGACAAGCAGGACTCAGAACATCAAGCAGACCATTACAGTGCAGCTTTCAGTGTCATTTTAGAGAAGGAATTACAACCAGGGCTACAATTTATACATACTGAGAATAGATCAAACCTGTAAGCTGTTGCACTCCTATGGGGTAAGCAAGAAAAAAAAAACTTTACGTTTATTTCAATATCTGTTTGATCTTCAGTGGTAATAGAGCAGTCCTTTATTCTCATTTAATTCCAAATGTGTACTACCTCAACATGCTTCAGCTATGGACTATGGTTCCATAACTACACACATCTCAGAACTAGGTACCAGGATGCAGTGGTGAGCGGTCCGACTTTCGGTTTATATAATAGCAATAACATTACATGTATTCTATAAACCGAAAGTCTATAAACCGAATGTTGTTCGGTTTATAGATTTTTTGGCTTATGGAATACATGTAATACTATTGGCTTTCTATAAACCGAAATAGAGTCCCCATTCATAAGAATAGGTCAATTGAAAGTCGTTCATTATGTCGGTTTATGGAATGTATGTAATGCTATTTGTATTCTATAAACCGACTCTATTTCGGTTTATAGAATGCCAATAGCACGAATAGACAAATGATTTTTGTTTATTAACCATTTGTTCATTCGGCTTTCGTTAGTTTAGCATTTTCGTTATTCGTTTTTCGGACGAATGGACGAAAATGCTATTTTCGGACGAAAAGGCATTAGTCCGAAAACGAATGCACATGCCTAACACACACTTCCCATAGTTCAAACACCACGCAAAGAACAATGTACTGTGCATAGGCAGTAGGGAAGCTGGGGCTGTTAGCAATTCTTTCCAGGGTCTCCTAATGCTCACCCAAGTTACTCCTGGAGTACCAATTAACTTTTTTTTTGTTTATTATTTTAAATATTTTTTTTAAATAGTATATTTAGGGACACTAGAAGATAAATGCAGCAGGTTTTGATGGTTGCCATGTCTGCATTTTTTGCTAATCATTCCATTTTCAAAGGCTTATTCCAGTATTTTTAAATATTGCAAAAACTAAAAAACTTGAACAGGTAAATGTTGGGGTTTTAGTGCTTAACAACCCTTTCAACATGCCTTGCGGCAAGTTTTCTTGTAAGGTATTGAGCCAGGCCACCATTACATCAGTAGTTCAAGCAAAAATGTAAAGTCCCCTGCATCTTGGAGCTAATCCATAATTTCCCTTTGAGATGCATGGGAATGCTCACGTCTTGTGTGCCGTGACATTGCACTACCTTTTTATGCCCTCCACCCTGTTCAACTGCACTGATACTCTTCCAAGAAAGCAAAAGCATGTCCTGTTGTCCGAGTGGTGACTCCTAAAATCTCTACTGCTGGCTCCTAACTTTTCATTGTAGTTCCATAGAGATCATTATAAAACAATCAATTTAACTCCCGAACTGGTCTGTTTTATCTCTTAAAGTCTACAAATATTTGTGAAGCTCTACC
Organism: Pelodytes ibericus; assembly: GCA_036172795.1. Taxonomy (NCBI): domain Eukaryota; kingdom Metazoa; phylum Chordata; class Amphibia; order Anura; family Pelodytidae; genus Pelodytes; species Pelodytes ibericus. Next base: position 109,973,595 of record CM069860.1, read on the forward strand.
TTTTATAAGAATAAAGCACCTCAAAATCCTCTACTGACAGAAGTTAGCAATGTTTGGTCAATATTAAATATTTTCTTTATTGATAATTAGCGGAAACACTAATCATATTGGCCCAATTTCACCTGGTTAAACTATAGATGTAACATATTCTGATCCAAAACGTACGGTATTAATGAGTGGAAAACTGAAGATGCTTTGTAGGATGGTTGACTGCAAAATACTAAAATTACCTTTGTCTATATTGACCCATAAAGTGTATACAAAGACCTCTGCTATTCCTCATCTCTAAAATACCTTTTGCCCTCCCCATAAACCTCATTTTGAAAGATTAAATGATTGCAAAGCCTCCAAGAGAAGGATTTTCACAAGGTTTCTTCCTGAGGTCTCTTTAATCTCCTTTTTTTTTTTCCCTTCGCAATCCTCTAAGCACTGCCGCCACCTCCTCCTGTCCCCCTCACCTCTTAAAGATTTCCCTCCTTGCTTGTCCAAACTTTGCACCCTGCTGCAGTTTATAGTATTAAAAAAAAAAAATAGCAAGTGCATTGTGGAGGATACATGTAAGAAACTGCCCGCCTCTCTTCTCCCCCTTCTCTCTCTCTTTCTCCCTCTGTAGTGTTTCAGGAAACAATACACCCAGCTGCTTTCTTTGTACCTTACTCAGACAACAGTTGTTCCAATTACCTTCACATTCCTGGAACATATGGAGGGTGATTGGAAGAGAGCAGGGTACCCTGCCTTTCTCTGTTTATTTTATCCTTACTCTGATTCACAATTTACCCATTGCAATTATCATTTGTGTCATGCGCCCCTGAAATACAGGCATGAATAATATTTTGAAGGGTGATTTCATGCAGCCGTGGATTATCTGTATGCATTTTTTTTCTTTCTTTTTTTTAACATGTCACATACACGACAACTCCCCACCCCATTATTTGGAAAGGTTTGTACATACATTGACTAGCCTTACAGCAGATGTGGCAGGGTTCGGCTCACTCCTTAAGAACCTAACGGCTAAATGCTGGCATGGAATGTCCTACACATATAGTAATGAAGGGGGGGGGGGGGGTTACTAATGCTAATTATAATACAACCTTTAATAAGTATATTGGGATTTTAACAAGTCATGGTTAACTGAATATTTCAGTCTGCAATTACTTAATGACCAAATCAAAATTAGCTTTTTTATTTTTTCTTACTAATTTGTGAAGGAAGACTATAGACTTTGGGCTGACCTCTGTCCAAAAGACATCTGTGCTGTTTGTTGCCCCCATAGAGAACACTTTGGGAATGAGTCTGTGCACACTCACAATATAGGTGTGCAACACTAGCCTGTTTTCAGACACTATCAATGGGTTCACTCATTAAATCTGTAATTGATGAGGAAGTAGATAAGCAGGTCAGTTTCAGAGATTTGTACAGCGTTTTTTATACAGAAAGACTGATATGCCTCACTAATCCTGTAAACTGTATACTTCTCCACTTCTAAAACACTTTGTAGATAATCCAGAAGAAACCTGTTTGTAAGATGGGCAATGAAAGTTTATTCTTCACTTTGCGATGCATATGACCAGAAGACCCCCCGTTGTCATTTTTACCTAAATTCATTTTTAATTGAATATAAATATTAACAATTTAGGAAGACTTAATAATAAAAAAAAATGTAGCATCGTGGTGATGTTGGGCATTGGGATTTGCTGTAATTGTACTTCCTTCCATCAGAATTGATGTGTATATTTATGGTGTGTGTGTGTGTGTGTGTGTTGTTTTTTTTTTTTTTTAACCTTTTAGGAATACTATGGACTCCTCACTATATTTATTTATTAATTATTATTTTATTGATCTTGCCCTTTTATTCTGTGCCATAAGTTCTTCCAAGTACACTCAAATCAACGTATAAGGTTAACTCCACTGCCACTCGTTCATACTCCCTGCTGCATAGTCTTCTGTCGTCTTGTATATTTTGGTGTTTGCTATAAGATGCCCGCCTTCCATCTCTTTAGCGATCTGTTACAAGTTTGATGTTTCTTGTTTCTTTATGCAATGTGAATGAAGATGTCTGTTTACCAAGAACTATGCATTTAGGGTGCTCAATGGGTCTGTGTGTCAAGAGATTACAGAATCTGTTCTTTTTAAATCTTACCAAAGCGCAAGACAAAAGAATCCAAGTAAATTGCCTCCCCCCTTCTCTTGTAGACGATTTAGCTCCAAATTCAATTAAAAAGATACTAAAGCTTTCACTTGGTTTTGTTTTGGTCCTTTTTTAAACATTTTTACCTCAGAACCTCTTTTGAAACTAATAACGAAATATAAAATAAAAATATTTTAGACTAGTTTATGTATCATTTTATAAAAAGAAAATTTCACTGAGTTTTTGGTTTTTGACACTGCTAATATTTACTATTAAAGGCACAGTGAAACCTTGTGTTATTTTTAATTAGGAAAAAAAGAACACTAAAAAAAGTAATTATATCCCCATCTGCTCCCTTTTACATCCTTAAGATTCTTTCACCCCTGAATCCCTACCACACTTAATACTTTGCCATACTTATAAATGGGTTTAATTCTACTGGCTGTGTGATTTTTTTTTTTTTTTTTTTTATCAAGTGTTTTGCCATATTATTGACTCATAATTAGGATATGTGGACCTAGTATTATGGGGGATGTTTAGCAAGTGGCAATTTTTGTATTTACATTTTTTTTTTTTTTTTTTAATGTATTAAAAATTATTTTAACATTTCAGAAAGCAAGTGCAATAGGTCAGGACAGATGCACATAAGCAATGTATACAGCATATGGACAATTTTAAACCCTGCCATGTTCCACAAGTAGAAAACCTATTTATTTGATGTGTTTGTGTGTGTTTGTGCGTTTTGAAATTTTCACTTGTTTTACTATAAAATTTAGCATTGTGTGCAATGAGCTAAACATGTATGTATGTATGTATGTATGTCATAAACCCTATTCATTTATTTAGATTAAAAAAAAATTAACTTTTTTAAAAATTGTATTTTTTTACCCTGTAATGATACCTGTCGACTGGTCGACACGTGGGAAGTAAATTGGGCCTTTACCATCTCCATATCCATAAACTGTTTTTATTACATGGATTTGGTGTGTGTGTGTGTGTGTGTGTGTGTGTGTTTTCCCCCCTGATTGAAGCTGCTGGAAGATGCTAGTCTTTCCCTCAAGCAAAAGTCTATTCTCACCTAAATTGTTAAATTTCATTTTTTTTTTTCTTCTGCCTAAGAAGGTTGTTAGGGGAGGTGAGAAATTCATATATTTCCCTATCTTGGTCCTAATTAATGCAAAGCTGACTCTCTTTATTCACTTTCTTTTTATCTCTTTTATGTTCATTGGCTTGTCACCTGCACTTTAGACCAATTGAGAGGAATACAAATAAGCACAGACCAACCACACTGTAAAGTCTATAAATTTACGTAGGCAAGCATAAAAGGAAAGGGTCTAACATAATCTCACCATGGCTCATTAACACATATTAGATTATGAAAAGTCCTTAGGCTAACTCTCGTACCGGTAGGATCTTGTGAAATATAGGCCTTTATGGAACTAATTGCACTGTATAACTGAAATTCTGTTTTTTTTTTTTTTTCATGATTCTCAAGTTTGATGGAGAACTTAAAATGTTGGTCTGTAAAGATCGGCACACTTGTGAGAGGGAAATGCTTGGTTATTTCATGATTTGCACTTGCTTGCCATCCTTCTTATAACTTTCACTTATGTATTGTCATATATCTTTCACTTATCAGATTATCAAGGAGATTATTATGGAAGTGGAAACTATGACTTTTTCCCACATGGGCCTCCATCCTCTCAGACTCAATCCCCTGCAGACTCCAGCTACCTACAGAATAATGGGCCAACCTCTCTAGGCCCCTTAGAACCACCACTGTCTGGTCATCATCCTTCAGAAAACCAAAGATATGCGGACATGATATCTCACCCAGATACTCCCAGTCCAGAGCCTGGTATGACCAGCTCACTCCATCCTATACCAGGTGAAGTTTTCAGCAACGGTCCCAGTCCTCCTTTTTCTATGTCCAGCAACAGTGGCTTCAGTGGTCCTCTACCCCACCAAAATCCTGACATGAATGAAGCTACAGTATGGTAATACCTGATGGATTGAATGACTAGACTGTTTATTTGTTTCTTCTCCTTACCTTCTTTGTTTTACCCTTGACTCTGCCACTAGCAGGATAAACACTTGATTGTGAAAGGTCCAGTCAATCCTATTCTGTTTCACCCATCATTACATTTACCTACTCTTCGGACAGAGAACCTGCTGCCCCTCCCAGAGTGGGTGAACATGTCCTGAAAACCTAGGTGAAGTAATACCAAAATGTAGTAACCAAAAGCCACCTCCATGACCATTTTCTTAATTTTCTTGAATCACTCAGAAAATAGGACAAGTCATTGGAATGAAGAACATCATTGGGACCAACATGGCAATGAAACCAAAATTCACCTCCATGGCTATATAAGATGAAACTTCCTCTCTCTGAAAGCTGATAGAATAACTATTCAATCCACTTGAATCGGGACCAACCTACATATCCATGACCAATACTAGATGATGTTTGGGTCTTCTGGCCCTTGTCTCTCCAAATGATCTTAAGTCAACCATTTTGGTATTCAACAGAGCTTATATTCTATCTATAAATCCAACTCTTGTGAATAGTCTAATTTTGTCTTTGCAAATTTATGTATACAAATTATAGCCCACCCCCCACCCCCAAATGCAAAAGAAGGGTTTTGTGCCTATCAAAAGAACAACTAAATTGATACCAACAGGAAAATAGAATTTTGAATTTTTCATTTTAATAATCCACTACAGTATTATGACATCATGCATCAGCTATAACATTAGGTAGTTATCTGAAGCAATAAAATGTGTGAACAGAGATATATACATGCTAATAGGGAGGATTGGATTTAGCTACTGTTCTCACTCCCAAGTTTTTGCATTTATTAAATTCTTAGCTGGCATTAACCCAGACTGCTTAGGAAATGGGTGTCAAATACATGACTCTTCTGTTCTTACATTAGGTTGATAAAATACAATGACCAATTTCAGTGATTTTGTATCTTCTTATTATGGCTATTGAGGGTTATTACAGACTCTCTGATTTAAACTAGTATGCTGTTAGGGAGCCCCCTAGTGACCAAGCTATAGAATGCAATCCTTCCCATTGAGCACACAACACGTAAAATCAAACAGGTTTAGTCCTGAAATATGTTTTATTTTCTTTGTTTGCACCTCTATCCCAAACTTCTACAAACCACAAACTTTTACCTGAAAGAGGAGGGGATAGGATAGAAACATCCCCTTTTTTGCTGTAATATAATTTCAAGAAGCTTGTAAGCTCCAAATTTGCTTATTTTGTATAAAGAATCATGAAAAGAAATCAACAGGGAAAAAATAAAGTACGTTTTTGTGTTTCCTTATTTATTGTACATGGTATCGCAGCCTTTTTATTTCTGTTTTTCATGAATACATACATACATAGTTGTGCATTGGGTGGACTAGAGATTGCAAATCAGTCTATATTTGACTGAATTCAGTCCGGCTGGAGTATACATTGTTCAAGACTTTTATTTTTATTTATTTTTTCTTGCATAATACAGTCATGTGCTCATCCTTATACCAAATCTTAAATAATTATGACCCACTGTAAAGGACAGCTGTTGGCAAAAAATTAAGTTATATTTATTCAAAAGATTGCATCGATTGTAGGTGGTTTTAAAACAAAATGCTTTAATGAATGCATACAAATAAAGTACCTTTTTTGAGCTTTCCCTTAGTGTATAGAACTGTCAGAAGGCGGGCTACTTTGGTCAGATCTTCATCTGAATGCTACATCTGACCTAAACATGTCTGCCTCCTTATAGTGTACCACTTTATGGAAAGAATGCTCCCTTATGTTCTTTATTTCTATTGCTTCATTATCTACACTTGATGAAATCTTTCAAATCTAATATCATTACCTTTTGCAGATAGTTGTCTTTTTTTAAGGTTTGCAATAACTACTTTTGCTAACCATACTCTATAATGCTTCCTTTGGTTTATGATATTTACAGCTGAGAATACATGTTACTGTGTAAAATGTAGTCCTTCTAGAAATCCATTGTATGAATTCTCTAAATATTTTTAAGGGCCCTCGAGAAAAAGAAAAAAAAAACAATTTTCAAGTTGGTGGTCCTTTTTAAAAAATGTTGCCTGTAGAAATCCATCTCAACCTTCTGGTCGTGTAGAACCTATTCTGACTAACATCTGTATAGAGCTGCTGATGCTGTTTGAGCAGAGCTTGTTGGTATAGAGAAGTGATGGCTAGAATGGGAAATGTAGTTCTCAATCATAATTTCTTAAAATTGTGCAGTTCCAAGCATAGTAATCTCTGGTGTCGTGTTCAAATGGAAATATGTAAATATAGAGAATACATTTTTTTCCCCTCTATGCATTGTATTTGCAAAACTGCAAGCAAATGTATAAATATGAAGATTGGTTTTAAATGTGTTTGTGACCTCATCTATGGCTTGTTATGCTAATTAATTTTGAATAGGAAAAGTGATTTGCATATCAAGTCACAGTTTGTCCAAAGAAGAGACTCCACTGACACATTTTTTTCTTAATCTATGCATTTGCTTGCAATTCTGCCCTCATAAGGTATAGATTGTTTCTTTGTTTTTTGATATTCTGTACATCAACAGTATAAACAATAGGTGACCATCCATTTAACAAACACGAAGTGAGATGCAGGCTCTCATTCAGCTGATAAGTTCAAACTGAAATGAAACAATCCCCTTATTCTCCTTCCGGGTGCCTCTGCCGGTGTGGCAAGCACCAATTTGAAGATACGATGAACAAAAAAATGGAGAAGAGAATGGCACTCACGGAAGCAGGTAAGTGGAAAAAATAGTATTTAATCCAGTAGTGTGATCACAGCAAAGGGTAGGAAAAACAAACTAAACAGTGGGAAAGCATGACGCGTTTCGTGCAAAGAGCGCTTAATCATACCCTTTGATTAAATACTATTTTTTTCACTTACCTGCTTACGTCAGTACCGTTCTCTTTTTTAGTTGACCGTCCATTTAAGGATCATATTTTGAGGAAATGTAATTTGCTTTATACAAAATTAACCCAGTGATAACCAATGACATTCCCTCAGCATTGTAGATTATAAGGTGAGAAATTTGGATTTGTGGATTGGTCATAGTTATCTAAATTCCATAGAAACGTCACAAGAAGAATTTTACCCCCTGTGGCCACTTGTGGTACTACAAGTAGGCTAATATGGGTTCCTTGTGGACCTAGTTCTTTACAAAAGAAATTTACTGGGGGAGATTGGTCTGTGCTGCTCTTCCTCTTTCTAAAGATCCAGTAGTAATTTATAGCTTACTACACGATAAAATTATAATGACTTTGCATTTTCTTAGGCTGATTTGTTTAGGCACAGTTTAGGACTTAATATGTAATGAATTCTATTTGATAACAATAGTGGTAAAAACAATGGAATCATGTCCCTTGAATAGTTTTTACCATATAGCTGCAAGATTTTAAAAAGGAACTGATAAAAACGAGGGACATTTTGACATTCACAGTGTTGGCTGTAAATCGACAACCCAAACACAATCCACAATTCTTCATTTTACAGAAATTATTTTAATTGAATTTAAGGTTAATTACTTATAGGAGTGCAGTCCAAGAAGAAGGAATGCTGGGGTCAAAAGGAAGTTGTTGGAGATTCCTAATAAAGTATTCAGTGTCTATCCGGTACTGACTGAAAAAAACGTCCACTTTGTATTTCCTTGATTAAAGGACATCTGTAGCAAATTAGCATGTTTAACTATTGCAATGTAAATAGTTTATATAGAAATTAGTTAATGCAAGAATACAAATAAATATGAGTCCTCCTTGCTCTTTATCAGGGGAGGACATGTTGTTTAGAATTCTGGGTCAGATCTTTTTCACTTTGGCTCCGACGAAGGAAGATCTGACCCAAGATTGTCTGTCCCTTGATAAGGATCAAAGAGGGCTCAATATGGAATTTTATTTTTATTTATTTTTTATTTAAAAATGTACACATGCAATGTTTCAGTTAAATGTGTTATTTGTTTGCTCACATTGTCTTGTTTAATTTACTTTGATGTCTAAACACTGGTTGGGTTTTTATTCCTTTTTTTTCTAACTTAATTTCTCTCCTCAAACTGTATTTCTCTCTCTTAGCTTGTGCGGGGAAGGCAGGGGTGGAGGGGAGTCTTATCCCTGGTTTGCTAATAGAGGAGGAGAATGGTGTGTGCCACTAGTAATCTGCCCTTTCATAAGCAACTAGAATTCAGTGGGTCCTAAACCATTCCTCATACTTCCCCCTAACAGTCCCGGATTTAGGGATTACACGGTTATGTTTAGAATCTAAGCTTGAGTTGTTGTTTTTTGTTTTAACTGGGTAATGCCTAAATCTCTGACTGCTGGGGGTGTCATGAGAATTGGTTTTGGAATCACTGGGCTAGTCACTATATAACGTTATATACTAGCACTCTACATGATTCAGCTGTATAGGGCTCTGAGACAGCAATGATCTTGTTCCCTTACGTTTAATGAACAAAAAACTGAAGACCTGCTACAGCTAGTAAACATTTTTGAGGTGCCCAATCTGTGAAATCAAAGTTATGGTTGATATTGTTAAGTGCTTTCTCAATTATATTTTTTTTTCATCCACCTGTTCCCATGTTTGTTGCTTTTCTGGCCATTTTTGTTCTTTTGCCTTCCATTGTTGAATGCCATTTTTGCAAAGCCTTCATTCTGTCCAATAAATACGTTTATCATCTTTTGTATCCACAATCATCTTCACCTTCATATCTGATCACCCTTCACATATCAAGCTACCACTCTCTATTTGAACTGACTCTTCTCTATGTCTATCCAATTCACTCCTCCATATTAGTCCTTCTTTCAGACCTCCACATCGCTCCAATTCTGGCAGTTAAAAATCTAAACACAAATACTTTATCATTAGTGATAGGGAAGAGAAATTAAGAGCGATCTCCACAACCAGCACAACAATGTGTAAGAAAGATGGAGTGTCTCTGTCTGTTAACATGACCTCTATTTGCATAAGCCTATAGGTTATTCGGTTTGAGTGTGTGCATATATGACTGTGCGAATGACACCGACAGTTATTTTTTTGCATCTAGAAAATTAGTCGAGGATGATCAAAAATAATTCTATACCCATGACTGGGAGACACTCACCCCATTTTGGAAGTTAGAAGTCCTCTGTACATCCTGTCATTGTGTGGTTGATTTCTGTCTGTACACTGCACAATCATTGCCACTGATTCCTGTTTGGCGTAGACCATAATAGGAGGCAGCAATCCCTCCACTTCAAGCAGCAATGATTCCAGAATAATATCAAAGCTGGGAGCCATGCGAAGCACTGTATGGTAACCTGCTGGAAGGACAGCCCTTATTTTATTTTTAACTATGACTTTCCCTAAAGGGATTTGGCATGGTATTATACTGAATTTCCTTTCAATTGAAAGAAGCAGTCCAATTTGTTGGAGAGGTCTTGATGCCAGCAGACTGCAGAGGCGTCACTAGGGTTCGTGTCACCCGATGCGGTAACTTATGGTGTCAACCGCCCTGGATTTCCTCCATTACCATATCAACAGATTCCTTAGTAATGCCAGTCAGATGGCCCATTAAATATGCCACATACAGATGCCCTACAAATTATGTCACACACAGGAGCCTATTAACTATGCCACACACAGGAGCCCCATAACTATGACATATACAGGAGCCCCATAAATTATGCCACACCAAAGCCCCATTAGTTATGCCTCACCTTGGAGCCCGTTTAATTATGCCCCACACACAGGCGCCCCTTAACTATGCCACACAAGGGGCCCAATAAATATGCCACACATGGGACATATGCGACATACAGGAGCCCCATGAGGTGACAATTGTACAATTCTAAAACAATACATATCTATACGTACAGACATCTCTCTCTATATATATAACTAGTTGCATTTATAATTATTTGAATTTTTTAATACTATATTCAACTATTTTCATATGTAATAAAAATGTTATTGAAAAATTGCATTCCTTGTTTTTATTCTCTTCCTCTGCACCCACATTGCACCTATGGATGTAGCACAGCACCATACAGTACCCACAGAATTTGCCATGCACCTATATTGCACCCACAGCACTAGTCATGCATCTATATTGCACCCATAGCATTTATCATGCACCTATATTGCACCCACAGCACATGGCTTGCACTCATATTGCACCCACACAATTTGGCATGCCACAGTGTAAATTTGCCCCACAGACAGGGCCAGCGCTACCGTAAGGCAGCACAGGCGGCTGCCTTAGGGCGCCCCAATGGGGGGGCGGGAAAATCGCCCGCTCCCCCAGGCCCGTTTACTTACCTCCATGCTGCTGTTCAGGTCCGTGGCTGAGAGGGAAGCGTTGTGCGCTCCCCTCCAGCCGTGCTGATCAATAAAGTGTGTTGAAACTTTTTTTTCCAACACACTTTATTGATACGCGCGGCTGGAGGGGAGTGCACAACGCTTCCCTCTCAGCCACGGACCTGCACCGGGAGACGGCAGCAAGGAGGTAAGTACTGGGGTCTGGGGAAGGGGGGAGGAGGGTGGGAAAATCCTAGCATATTGAGGGGCACAATCCTGGGATACTGAGTGGCACAATCCTGGCATATTGGAGGGGCAAAATCCTAGCATATTGAGTGGCACAATCCTGGCATATTGGAGGGGCAAAATCTGGGCATATTGAGTGGCACAATCCTGGCATATTGGAGGGGCAAAATCCCAGCATATTGAGTGGCACAATCCTGGCATATTGGAGGGGCAAAATCCCGGCATATTGAGTGGCACAATCCTGGCATGTTGGAGGGGCAAAATCCTAGCATATTGAGTGGCACAATCATGGCATATTGGAGGGGCAAAATCCCGGCATATTGAGTGGCACAATCCTGGCATATTGGAGGGGCAAAATCCAGGCATATTTAGTGGCACAATCCTGGCATATTGGAGGGGCAAAATCGCAGCATATTGAGTGGCACAATCCTGTGATACTGAGTGGCACAGTCCTGGCATATTGGAGGGGCAAAATCCGGGCATATTGAGTGGCACAATCTGGGCATATTGGAGGGGCAAAATCCGGGAATATTGAGTGGCACAATCCGGGCATATTGGAGGGGCAAAATCTGGGCATATTGAGTGGCCCAATCCGGGCCTATTGGAGGGGCACAATCCTGGGATATTGAGTGTCACAATCCGGGCCTATTGGAGGGGCAAAATCCTGGCATATTGAGGGTTAAAATCCTGGCATATTAAATGGCAAATTGGAGGGACAAGATAATGGAATATTAAATGGCATATTGAGGGGCAACATCCTGGCATATTGAGGGGCAAAATCCTGGCATATTAAATGGCATATTGGAGGGGCAAGATCCTGAGATATTAAATGGCATATTGAGGGGCAAAATCCTGGCATGTTAAATGGCATATTGGAGGGGCAAAATCCTGGTATATTGAGGGGCAAAATTCTGGCATATTGAGGGGTAAAATATTGGCATATTAAATGGCAAAAGAATGGCATATTGAGGGTAAAATACTGGCATATTAAATAGCATATTGAGGGGCAAAATACTGGCATATTGAGTAGCTAAATACTGGCATATTGAGTGGAAAAATAGTGTGCCCTGGGTTATGTGTGAATTGGTGTAACTGTGTGTGTGTAAGTGGTAAGGGTGTGTTAGTGTGTCACTTTCTGTGTAAGGGTGTGTGTGTAAGTGTGTCACTGTGCCTGTGTAAGGATGTGTGTGTGTCACTGTATGTGTGTAAGGGTGTGTGTGTGTGTGTGTCACTGTATCTGTGTAAGGGTGTGTGTGTAAGTGTGTCACTGTGTCTGTGTAAGGATTTGTGTGTGTGTGTGTAAGTGTGTCACTGTGTCTGTGTAAGGGTGTGTGTAATTGTATCACTGTGTATGTGTAAGGGTGTGTGTAAGTTTGTCACTGTGTCTGTGTAAGGGTCTGTAAGTATGTCTGTGTAAGGGTGTGTGTTAGTGGTAAGTGTGTCTCTGTGTGTGACTGCAAGGGTGTCTTTGTGTTTAAGGGTTTCAATGTGTGACACATTTAGAGCATGCGAGTTGAATATTTAGATGTATTTATTTTCCACACTATACATTATACTTGTGTATACCTGTGTAGACGAAAATCCTTGCACCGGCCTGCACATCTTCTGGGTCAAAAAAGTGGACCCATGAGCCGATTTTTTTTCAGTTTACTCCTGATGCTGTCGGTAACATAAAGGGCTAACCTGTATACTAACAGCTATTCCTTTTTCTTTCTTTATGTTTGCTTTTACGCATCTATTCTCTATCTTGCTCCCCTATATCTCTTCCCCTATCCTTTCAATATTTTTGTTTTTGTTCTTTAACTTATGATTGTGTTGGATCGGTACCGAAACCCAAAGTGTGGCTAACATATAGTATGTAGCATTGCCCCTGTGGTATTACGATTTATATTCTTTAAAACATGTTTTTTTTCTATTATATAATAGAATCGGACATACTTTCTAGGCTGATGGTTATTCCATACCGTTATCAGGTTCTGATCATTATTTACCCTAAAGGTGACTTTACCATTCTAGGAACCATGTTCTTATACCTTCTCATTGCACCCTAAGTTGTAATTTAGAGGTTGGCCATGTTTGGTCACTGTTAAATCAATGGTTTACCTGTTTTTTAAACTTGGTACCAATACTATGAGTATTAACATATTGACATATTACTTAAAGGAACATTAAACATTGTTTAACCAAGGGTTCCTTGAAGGAAGAAAGGGTTAAACAATACATGTCCCAGGAAATTTAAGCAAACCTGATGTCTATCTTAATAGATACACATGGGTTAACTATCTGCTGTGTCTCACATGTGACACACAGCAGTTTCCAGTTGTTGTGTGGTGACAAACATCAGCTCTGGGGCTCACCCCACTCTGACATCTGAATGCGATGGTCTGCCGCTGCTAAAGCAGAGAGAGACCCTCGTTTTTGCACGAGATTAGCAGGAGGGACCTAGTTAAGGTCTCCCCTGCTGATCCCATGCAAAAACAAGGGTCTCTCTCTGCACTAGCAGAGAGACAGTCGCCGACCAGACAGCTGCCTGCTTCCGATGGAAGCATGGCAGATGTCGGTCAGAGGATAAACTGGCGTGTACTATCAAAAGTACACGCCAGTTTATCCTCATACTAGGGACAACTAAAATTTCACTTGTTCTTCCACATTAGAAGCACAAGTGAAAAATAACATTTAGTGTGTCTTTAACAAGTTTTATAGTCTGTTTTTAATTTTTTTAACAAATTGTACAATTTTATACTGCCAGTGTTATTTATTTACACCTGGCATCTGATTGTTTAATGAATACCTACACAGGATAAATGTTTTGTATTTACATTCTATTACTGAACAAACAAAAGTATTAGGGCTTGGGGTTAGTTGTAGGGTTGTTATTAGTTTTAGTTTTAGTATTAGAGCTCCTGGTTAGTATTAGGGTTGAAGGTTAGCTTAAGGGTTAGTTTTACAGTTAGTATTAAGGCTACAGGATAATTTGTGTTAAAGAGAGGTGAGGGGGGCTACTTTATTAGGGGGGTTGGTACTTTCTATTTAAAGGTGCTGAACTGTTCAGTGCTAAAACGGCCAGTGGTGAAATAGGGCTATAACATGCTGGGGGAGTGGAAGATGAGGATTGCTAAGGTAAGTTTTAAAGGTAAGTATTGTCAAAGGCATTGTGCAGGGACAAACCTATTATCTTTCCCTTATTAGCAAACTCAGCAGGTTCATCCCTGCACAATGTATAGCTAAATTGGTGAGATGAAATGTTTCTTTTATTGAATAGCTCCCATAGTCCTCTGCCAGAATGCGGGAGACTGACGGCTGCAAATAGTCCATGGGAAATGTGGCGTAGTAGCAGCTGGAGAGCTACCTGTTGTCTACCACAAAAAACATTTGCTAGTGTTCAAGCAAAAATGGTTATTATTCCCCTGGTTCTGAATTTGCATGGATCCCTGCCGTGCCTGCACAGAGTTGTCTGTCTGGCACGTTTTTTACCAACAAGCACTGGGTTAAATTTCCTCCTAAACTTGCTTTCTTCTCACCTCGGGGCAGATCAGACTGTCCTGGATTCAGATGAAGTGTGATTGGTGATAATCAAGTGAATAGAAGAGAGTGAGAAAGTTATTTCCTTCCAGACAACATTATTGAAAATGATTTTTCTGAAAAATTGCTCCTTGAATACACTGCAGCTGAAGAAAATAGGAGGGGGCCGTTCAGACAGAGATGTGGAAGGGTAGAAAGGGAAAGGCAAGGAGAAATAAGAAATGTATAGGGATAGATTATATTATATGTAATAAACCTACATATATAGATAGGCTATATTCTTTTATGGTAATAGCATTGAGCCTTGAGAGGATAACAACACACAGAGAAGAATCCAGAACTAAATCAAATGGGTAAATCAAAAAGCAAAATGTATTTAGGGTTTGATTTCAAATACACAAGGATAATGATGACCAAAAATATGTCAGTCATGTGTATATATGTGGCATTGAAAAGTACCAAGGAAAATAACCAATTTCCTGTGGAAATTGTATCCTATTTGCTAAATCATTTAGGAGAGGAAAAGAAAACAAACTTTTACATGGGAATTGGGAGAGAATGAGGTAAGTTCAAGGAAAGGAAAATGTTGAGATTTGTTGCATGGTGGAAATTAGACAGGACGAGTAGAAAGGAACATGTCCTAGAACTGGAAGGGTTTGTTAAATGGACACAGTCAAATAAACTCTACAGAGTTATATGTTTACAGACAATATAAATTCTGCTGATGTGGCAGTGTCTCTTTAAGGAAAAAGAAAGCTGTTAAAATTGGCGGGTGACGCGTAGTGTAGAAATGACTGATAGGAGGGATATGCATGTAAACTCAATTATGTTTCATAATGGCTTATCATGCTGGGAAATGTAGCCTACATCAGCTAGAGTCCGAATTTTTGCCTATCTGGCTGAATTGTTTTCATGATTTCTAAGCTTCTTTTATTGGCAATCTATAAATTTATGAGCAAACATCCATCTTCGTACCTTATGTGCCACAGGGTAAGATTACACCTGATCCACCTTGAAAGAAATATAGCAATTTCATTACACATTGGGGGTTATGTATAAAACAGGTACGCATAGAAATAACACTGAATGTTGGTGTATTGATTTGTGCCAATCTATAATGCTAAAGGAATTTGTACTATATGCACCACTTTCCCATTTTTAGGGTGCTCTATTGACTTTAGTAGACTATGACTGGGGTGCATGCCTCTAGCTGCTGGGAAGCATGGTGTGAAGCTGCTGGGGTACCACTAGCTGCTGTGAAGAATGGTGCGAATCTGCTGGGGTACCACTAGCTGATGTGAAGCATGGTGTGGAGCTTCTGCGCTACCATAGCTGCTGTGAAACACAGAACCCACAATGGACTTCCACCCAATTAGTATTGTGGGAACTCCATGGCACACCACTGATATCTAATCTTTGGTACCCTATGCTTTGGAGTACAATACCCATAATGTACAGCTGACAGCATGGACAACTGTACAATACGGCTGATTGCAAATCTTTGCATGAGTATGCATTATGATATCTGTATTCTAGTGCAGCTGGAATACTAATAATAGCAATCTTTTAGGCACTTAGCTGCTATTGAGTACAAGGCATGTGTCTGAGTAACATAGGAACCACTCTTCGGAGCTACTTGGTGCCACAGATTAGACACTTGGATTAATTTTAATGGAGAGAGCCAGAGAATCTTGGGAAGTCAAGCACTCTGGGGTCTATTCACTAAACATTAAAGCCAAAAAATGATGCATTTATAGATTATTTGGATAGATATGAAATTTGGAGTTTTTTCCAACTCCGCTATTAATGCCGACCTTGTGTAAGTCTTGTTTAGTTAGTTATGAAGACGTGTAAGTCTTCATTGTTTAGTGAATAGATATTTCTGATTTACAGGCAAATCCAGATTGAGAGATGCTGTGTGGATAAAAGATCACTCCCTGCTCCCCTAATGCTATTTTTCTCATTCTCCTAACTAGAGTTGAGCGGACACCTGGATGTTCGGGTTCGGCAGGTTTGACCGAACTTCGAAAAAAATGTCCGGGTCCATGCTCGAACTTGACCCCGAACTTGACCCCGAACCCCATTGAAGTCAATGGGGACATGGACTTTTGGCCACTAAAATGCCTCTAAAAAAGTCCTGGAAAGGGCTAGAGGGCTGCAAAAGGAATTAAAATGTGGGTAAGAGTAGGACAAGTGCCCTGCAAGCAAATGTGGATAGGAAAATAAATTAAAATAACATAAAATACATACAAATTACAAATACAGCTGAGCCATAAAATAGCACTAGATGGAATCTTTGATTTTAGCTTTGGAAGAACACAAATCTAAATCTAAAGCATGGCTGCCAAGAGGATCAACAGAATTATCCATTTGAGAGAGGGTTGGAGTGCAGGGTATTCTCTTTCAGTTTATACTAAGTGACCCATAGGTTGAGGAGGCGGTGACCGTGGCGGTGTAGATGGAAGCGGCGCTGGAGGAGGAGGAGGTAGCCAGAATTTTTCAAAGTGCGCTGTAAGCACAGTATTTGACGGTTCTATTTGACTCTCAGATGTAATACATGTAATGCTATTGCTATTCTATAAACCGAAATAGAGTCCCCATTCATAAGAATAGGTCAATTGACCTATTCGTATGAATGGGGACTCTATTTCGGTTTATAGAATAACAATAGCATTACATGTATTCTATAAACCGAAAGTCTATAAACCGAATGTCTTTCGGTTTATAGACTTTCGGTTTATGGAATACATGTAATGCTATTGCTATTCTGTAAACCAAAAGCCTATAAACCAAATGACTTTCGGTTTAAAGACTTTCGGTTTATAGCCGAACCTCGAACTCCAACCCGAACATACAGTGAAATGTCCGGGTTCGGAGTACGGACACCGTAATGTTCGGTACGAACCCGAACAGTGCGGTTCGGGTTCGCTCAACACTACTCCTAAACTGTTAATAGAAGCTAAGCGCACATCACTGTGTGCCCAGGCACTTGTAGGCAGTGTACAAATGAGGTTTGTTTCCTGGTTTATACATATAGTTATGTAACAAAGTATAGTCTATTGAACCTCATGCAGAAGTTACATGCATGTGTGTTGATGATTTCAAGACTTGTTGGAGGCACATTTTTGTGTATGTGTTTCCATTCACTTGTTGAAAGTTCTATTAATTGCTGAAAGCTCATTTTTAAGTTATGCAATAACCGAGCAGATTGGGATTGTGTAACATACATTTGAACTTTGGTGCTACCTGATGCCTTTGTCTTCAGTTATCTCTTTGTTTTTTGCCATCTTTTGGATCACCAGCAGTAAACAAGGAGTAGGAAAAGGGTTGAACTTGTTGGACACAAGTCTTTTTTTCAATCTAAACTATTATATAACTGTATGTTTGATCCTGCTCTACGCCCCTTCCGCCCCAGCCCCCCTTGAATTAGTTGGCCCCTGTGTTCATGTGAACTACTGTCAGCCTTACTGGTCAGTGGCACAATTCCTACAATTCCTATCATCAAGCCTCAATTCACAAACTTTGAATGCACCTTGTTAATAGGCCTCTAATTTTGGACACCCAGTTACCCAGGAGCTACTCCGTTCGCATTTTTTTTTTTTAACAAACATTATTGAAGCCGCGCAGCTGGAGGGTAGCGCACAATGCAGAGCACCGGGAGACAGAGCAGCAAGGAGGTAAGTACTGGGGAAGGGGGAGGAGGGTTGCAAAATCCTGGCATCTTGGTGGGCAAAATCCTGGCATATTGAGGGGCAAAATCCTGGCATATTAAATATTATATTGGGGGGCAAAATATTGGCATATTAAATGGCAAAAGAATGGCATATTGAGGGGCAAAATACTGGCATATTAAATGGCATATTGAGGGGCAAAATATTGGCATATTAAATGGCATACTGAGGGGCAAAATATTGGCATATTAAATGGCAAAAGAATGGCATATTGAGGGGCAAAATACTGGCATATTAAATGGCTTATTGAGGGGAAAATACTGGCATATTAAATGGCAAAATAATGGCATATTGAGGGGCAAAATACTTGCATATTAAATGGCATATTGAGGGGCAAAATATTGGCATATTAAATGGCAAAAGAATGGCATATTGAGTGGCTAAATACTGGCATGTTAAGGGGCAAAATACTGGCATATTAAATGGCAAAAGAATGGCATATTGAATGTCAAAATACTGGCATATTAAATGGCAAAATATTACTGACATATTGACTAACTGCTCCCAGCAACCCTCCATATTACACTAGACGGGGATAACATGCTTGTGAGGGTAGGTGGGGCGAGTTGGAGATATTGTCGGAAGGGTGCCCAGAAAATTTGTTCAGTAAGGGGCCCTGAAATTACTTGTGGTGGCCCTGCGCGCACCGCTCTTTGCCGGCTCTGGCACCATTTGTCCCAGAGCCGTCCCTACAATGTGGCAATTTCCCCAGGCGGCAGTATTTGAGTGAAATCGTTGCCAGCAAGCATAAAACTTTAATCACACCTGCCACTCGGGGAGTGCGAGCAGTTTGAGGGTTGCATGCTCCACCCCCTTGCACTGTGACACTGTTGGAGTGCCGGATGTCATGTGACTTCCGGCACTCATAATAAGTGGAGTTCCGGTGTTCTGCCTCTTCAAAGAGGCAGACACCATCTTAACAATCCTCCTCCCTGCAAAAGAAGGTAGAAGAGCAGGGAGGAGAACAAACATTGCTGCCTTTGCACCACCCCCACCCTCAAACTTGGAGGTGGAAACATTATGCTTTGGGGGTGTTTTTATACTAAAGGGACAGGACAACTGCACCACATCAAAGGGACGATGGACAGGGCCATGTACCGTCAAATCTTGGGTGAGAACCTCCTTCCCTCAGCCAGGGCATTGAAAATGGGTCGTGGATGGGTATTACAGCATGACTGTCAGGGCCTTTACCAGGTCAGGTAGGAGTTTTAGCGCAGGGATAGTGGAGGTGTCTGGTTGCATGTTAAATATTGTGCAGAGGGAGGACAGTTAAGGAAACAAAGAGCTAGGTTTTGGAATAAAGACTGAAGGAGAGACAAAGGGGAATTTAGCAAAGAACTGCAGAATAGGAAAAGGGTTTGAGTAGGAACTGCAGTATGAACAAAGAGTTATAGCAGGGACTGTAGAGGAAGAAAAGGTAGGGGAGGAGAGAGTTAAACAAGGGGAGTGGCCAGAGGTAAGGGTTAAGGCCAGAGATAAGGGTTAAGGCCAGAGATAAGTAGCTAAACAGGAGCACCCTAGAGAGGGTGAGGTCAGAAGTTGATAGCTAAGCAGGAACACTCGAGAGGGGGTGAGGTATGAGAAGGGTAGCTAAGCAGGAACACCCGAGAGGGAGTGAGGTGTGAGAAGGGTAGCTAAGCAATAAGGAACACCCTAGTGAGGGTGAGGAATGAGAAGGGTAGCTTTAAGGGAACAACTTAGCTGAAGAAATCTTGATGTAGTCAGAGGGTCTCAGGAGATGCTGAAAATCCTCTACTGAGTTTGTTGAGCCAATCAGGTTCAGATTCCCAGTTCCTGGACAGGGTCACAATACAAATGGGCTTTAAGGAGAGGAACAGAAGCAGCAGCCTCCAACTTCAATGCAAAAGCACTGTTTGCCAGAAACTGCAGCTATTTAACCTGGATGTGAGCAAAAGGTAACGAGCCCACCTGACACCAAACAGAGGGGAAGGAATACAAGCAAAGTAAGGTAGGGAAGGCTAGAGGAGCCTAACAGAGGGGAAGGAATACAAGCAAAGTAAGGTAGGGAAGGCTAAAGGAGGCAGGAGGTATATAAGCACATAAATAATGACTTTTAAATGTATGAGTCAGAAGGTCAGTGTTGAACCCTGACAATGACCCAAAACACACAATGCCAAGGCAACAAAGAAGTGGCTCAAGAAGAAGCAAATTAAGGTCCTGGAGTGGCCTAGCCAGTCTCCAGACCTTAATTCCATAGAAAATCTGTGAAGGGAGCTGAAGGTTCAAGTTGCCAAACATCAGCATCGAAACCTTAATGACTTAGAGAGGATCTGCAAAGAGGAGTGGGACAAAATGTGTGCAAACCTGGTGGCCAACTACAAGAAACGTGTGACCTCTGTGATGCAAATCAATTTATAACTTTTTTGACATGCGTTTTTCTGGATTCTTTTTTGATATTCTCTCACTATTAAAATACACCTACCATTAAAATTATAGACTGATCATTTCTTTGTCGGTGGGCAAACGTTCAAAATCAGCAGGGGATCAAATATATTTTTCCCTCACTGTAGGTTGCCATCACATCACTGGTTATTGTCAACAGCTGTTGGGTAATATGTACCCTCCCACCATTATGCCACGTGTCTCACGGTATCATTTCATGTGCACAGTGTGGATGGCAAAATTGGTTAGCAATGCACTATTGTCAACTGTGGACATGAAATAGTACCATGATACATGTGGCATGATGGCGGGTTGGTACATATTACCTGACAGCTGTTGACGGTGAACAATGCTTTAGATTCTATTTCTTCTACCTGCAAGATCATTTGGTTTTGTTACTTCCTACAAATGTATTCACCATAAATAATTAGAAACAATCATTGTCCTATCCCACTTAATTATTGTCATGTTCATGTTGCTATTGTTTCCCACTCTTCCCGTTTCAACTCATGCATTAGACCACTAGCCTTCATGTTATAATAAGAATATAAGTTATAATTGGAAGAATCACTGTAACTCATCATGTCAGGGACACTTCATGGTGTTGGGTACTAGGAATGCCCTTGTTTGATAATGTAATGTAATGTTGCACTCGGATACATGTGTGCATAAATTGTAAACGTGAATGTTAGAGTAAAATAATGTAATAGTTTTGAATCTAAAGGGTATACTCTATATACAGAGAATTGCAGGGATTTCACATGGGGTTTTCAAACTTTTCATGGGAATTTCAAAATCTCCAATGCAGCTGACATGGTTATACACATTGTCTAATGATAACATATAAACGTACATAGTTATGGATTGATCTGGCATACATCTATCTATGATGTCATATTAAATTGAAGGTTCTCGAGCAATACATATGCAGGGCTGTTCTATTGATTTTTTTAAATGCACATTCTACATGCCCACCAATCCTGTGAAGTGGGATAGGCCCGTGTCTGGTTTCTAGGGCCTGTGGATAACATATTACTGCTGCAGGGAAAACTGACTTGATATAATTAATGGTGCTTCTGGTAATAGGATTTCCCAGCCCTGAGGAACCTTTTTACATAAGATATTGGCTGGAGAGTTATGATTTATAGGACTCTGATCCCAAAGAGAAGCTAGAAGAGGGCTTGCAGAGTAAGGATATTTATCAGGGATGTAAGGAGGAAATGAAACAGAGAATGAGAAAGGCAAGACAGCAGAACACAGAGAGAGGGGGCAAGAAAAATGAAAACAAAAGGACATGAAGACAAAGAGAAAATACCAGCAAGAGGATCGATAACCAGAGATTAGATCTGATGTTAACTCACGGCATCCTTCGAAAACTGATGAAGAATATTTGTACCATCACTGTAATGGTTAAAACCTTATTTTGAGTATTATGTGATAGAATCAGTGTTTGCTGTTGTTCTACTTCCCCCAAGTGGACAAAACCATTATTGCCATGTGATTCAAAAATCCAATACACATGGGTTATAAAGACAGGTATTGGAAACCATGATTTATTTAGAAGGGTCAGTTCATTCCCAGCTGGGATTTGAAGTCTTGAAGCTCAGAGAGACTGATAGCGCTGCCTCCACACACTATAATCACCAAGGGTGCAGGGGGCATTTTCAGGCTTCCCTCCTGCTGCAGGCGCTGTATGTGTCCTGAATATACAGCAGCAAGGGCAGCACCGCAGGAAGGCTCCACCAGCATCAGCTCATCATCTGGGGACAATGAAATCGAAAAATAGTAAAAGCAACAGGAAAGGGAGGTTATATGGAAGAATATCATAGTGTGGTACATGAATAGAGGAGATAGGCAGAGCCTGGAGGGTGAAATGTACATTGTAGAAATATATGTTGCTTTGATGGGACAATATTGAGAAAGAGAAAGTGGCAGCATGGAAAAGAAAACAAAAAAAGGAAGGTAAGGGTGATGTGTAACGAAATTGTCACAGAGGGTGGGAGAGAAAGCACTGTATAGTGTAACTGTACTCACCCAGAAATTTCTCCACGGCCTGTATTGCCTCTCTATCATCCACAGTTATGGAGATGACATTAAGCTTTTGTGCACACTCCAGTGCTCTCTCGCACACTGTCCTTGCACCCAGACACTTTGCAATACTGAAAGAGACACATACACTCACATGTGAGTGTCGGGAGAACAGAGACAGGCTTTCTGTGAATGTATGTGAACAGGGTCAGCTAATGATACAGTCCTGTTCATGTGCAACTGTTAGAATTAAAGAGACCGTTCTGGAATACGTGAATGAGACAGCTTCTCACCTAGAGAAGTGTGACTTGCGGTGCCCAATTTAATTGGACAGTCTCTCATCTAGTGATGTGTGAATCTTCGGCTTTAAGAGGATGTGTGAGACAGTTACAGTAAAGAGTATTTTGTTGCAGAGGAGCTGTGACAAATTGCTAAAAAAAATGGTGTTGTTTCCTGTGGATTAAGCAACACTATATGGACAAAAGTATTGGGACACCTGACCATTACACCAAAAGGGCCTTTTATGACATTGAATTCTAAATACATAGACATTAATATATAGTTGATTCCCGCCAAGCAACTATAACAGTTTTCACTCTTCTGGGGAGGCTTTCTACAAGGTTTAGGAGTGTCTCTGTGGAAATTTTTTCCCGTTGATACAGTAGAGCATTTGTAAGGTCAGGCACTGATGTTGGACCAGAAGGCCTTGCTCACAATTTCCGTTCCAGTTCATTCCAAATGTGTTCAATGGGGTTAAGATCAGGGCTCTATGTGGGCCAGCCAAGCTCTTCCACACAAAACTCATCCAACCTTGCCTTTATAAACCTTGTTTTGTGCACTGGGTCATGCTGGATTAAAAAGGGCCTTCCTCAAACTGTTCCCACAAAGTTGGAAGCATAGCATTGTCCAAAATGTATTGGTATGATGAAGCATTAAGATTTTCCTTCACTGGAAATAAGGTGCCTAGCCCAACTGAAGAAAAGACCAGTACCATTATCCCTCATCCACAAAACTTGGCACAATGTAGTCTAGCAGGTAACGTTCTACTGGCATTCACCAAACCCAGACTCGCCCATCAGACTGACAAAGTGAAGACTCCACAGAACACTTTTAAACTGCTCGGTGTGCATGCTTTACACCACTCGATCCAAAGCTTGACATTGTACTTGGTGATGTGAGGCATGCATGCAGCTGCTCAGCCATGGATACCTATTCCACGAAGCCCACAGTTTTTGTGCTGATATTAATGCCAGTGGAACTTTGGAACTCTTCAGCTATGGAATCAGCAGAGCATTGACGACTGTTACGTACTATGGGCCTCATCACTTGGTCTAACCTTGATCTGTGACTTTACTGGGTTTCTGCTTCATGGCTGAGTTGCTAATGTGCCTAAATGCTTCCATTTTCCAATAATACCACTTACAGTTGGCTGAGGAATATCTAGCAGAGATGAAATTTCACAAACTGACTTTTTGCAAAAGTAGCATCCTATCACAGTCCCATGCTTGCATTCACTGAGCTATTCTGAACTAACCATTTTTTTCACAAATGTTTGAAAATGCCGACTACATGGCTAGGTGCTTAAAACGAGCACTGGCATGGCACAATATTCCTGGACTCTTACTGGCACACTATTACTGGGCTCTGCCTGGCACACTATTCCTGGGCTCTGACTGGCATAATATTACTGGGCTCTGCCTGGCACAATATTACTGGGCTCTAACTGGCACACAATTACTGGGCTCTGACTGGCACACTTTTACTGGGCTCTGGCTGGCACAATATTCCTGGGCTCTAACTGGCACAATATTCCTGGGCTCTGTCTGGCACAATATTACTGGTATTTGACTGGCACAATATTTCTGGGCTTTGACAGGCACACTATTACTGGGCTCTGGCTGGCACAATATTCCTGGGCTCTGACTGGCACAATATTCCTGGGCTCTGACTGGCACACTATTACTGGGCTCTGACTAGAACAACATTACTGGGCTCTGACTGGCACACTATTACTGGGCTCTGACTGGCACAATATTCCTGGGCTCTGACTGGCACAATATTCCTGGGCTCTAACTGGCACAATATTCCTGGGCTCTGGCTAGCACAATATTCCTGGGCTATGACTGGCACAATATTACTGGGCTCTGACTGGCACACTATTACTGGGCTCTGACTGGCACAATATTCCTGGAATCTGACTGGAACACTATTACTGGGCTCTGACTGGCACAATATTCCTGGGCTCTGACTGGCACAATATTCCTGGGCTCTGACTGGCACACTATTACTGGGCTCTGACTGGCACACTATTACTGGGCTCTGACTGGCACACTATTACTGGCCTCTGACTGGCACAATATTCCTGGGCTCTGACTGGCACAATATTCCTGGGCTCTAACTGGCACAATATTCCTGGGCTCTGGCTGGCACAATATTCCTGGGCTATGACTGGCACAATATTACTGGGCTCTGACTGGCACACTATTACTGGGCTCTGACTGGCACAATATTACTGGGCTCTGACTGGCACAATATTCTTGGAATCTGACTGGAACACTATTACTGGGCTCTGACTGGCACAATATTACTAGGCTCTGACTGGCACACTATTACTGGGCTCTGACTGGCACAATATTCCTGGAATCTGACTGGAACACTATTACTGGGCTCTGACTGGCACAATATTCCTGGAATCTGACTGGCACACTATTACTGGGCTCTGACTGGCACAATATTACTGGGCTCTGACTGGAACAATATTCCTGGGCTCTGACTGGCACACTATTACTGGGTTCTGACTGGCACAATATTACTGGGCTCTGACTGGCACACTATTACTGGGCTCTGACTGGCACAATATCACTGGGCTCTGACTGGCACACTATTACTGGGCTCTGACTGGCACAATATTACTGGGCTCTGACTGGCACAATATTACTGGTATCTGACTGGCACACTATTACTGGGCTGTGACTGGCACAATATTCCTGGTATCTGACTGGCACATTATTACTGGGCTCTGACTGGCACAATATTCCTGATATCTGACTGGCACACTATTACAGGGTTCTGACTGGCATAATATTACTGGGCTCTGACTGGCACAATATTACTGGGCTCTGACTGGCACAATATTACTGGTATCTGAATGGCACACTATTACTGGGCTGTGACTGGCACAATATTACTGGTATCTGGCACACTATTATCGGGCTCTGACTAGCACAATATTCCTGATATCTGACTGGCACACTATTACTGGGCTCTGACTTGCACAATATTCCTGATATCTGACTGGCACACTATTACTAGGCTCTGACTGGCACACAATACTGGGCTCTGACTGGCACACTATTACAGGGTTCTGACTGGCACAATATTACTGGGCTCTGACTGGCACACTATTACTGGGCTCTGACTGGCACAATATTACTGGGCTCTGACTGGCACAATATTCCTGCTATCTGACTGGCATAATATTACTGGGCTCTGACTGGCACACTATTACTGGGCTCTGACTGGCACAATATTACAGGCATCTAACTGGCACACTATTACTGGGTTTTGAATGACACAATATTCCTGGTATCTGACTGGCACAATATTACTGGGCTCTGAGTGGCACAATATTACTGGTATCTGACTGGCACAATATTACTGGTATCTGAATGGCACAATATTACTGGGCTCTGAGTGGCACAATATTACTGGTATCTGACTGGCACAATATTACTGGTATCTAAATGGCACAATATTACTGGTATCTGACTGGCACAATATTACTGGGCTCTGAGTGGCACAATATTCCTGGTATCTATAATTGTACAATTGTCACCTCGTGGGGCTCCTGTGTGTGGCATAATTTATGGGGCTCCTGTGTGTGGCATAGTTAATAGGCCATCTAACTGGCATTACTAAGGAATCTGTTTGGCATTGTATTGGAGGAAATCCAGGGGGGTGACACCATGAGTTTCCGCACCGGGTGACACCAACCCTAGTGACGCCCCTGCATTGCAGCCAACATTATAGAGCAGATATCGTGTCACAGTTTGGTCTGTTGCATTAGTCTTTAAATATGTCCTCTTATTCAGGGTTAACTACTTATTGGCTAGAGTGCTTTTTGTAATGTACTGTACGTATAAGGTCCACTCCTTATATGGAGTGAGGGCTGCAGTGAACATATATGGCATAATACTCTTGAGACAATATTATATTGCTTAGTGGTTAATCCCACTCTGTTCTTGCTCATTCTCATGTATGACTGATAATTCATAACGACTATCACTCAGTGGGGTAGATTCAATGCTAGCCATTAACTCCGGCAAAAGACTTTGTTTTTTTACAGCATGTTATTCCTAACTGAATGGTGTTTTATTCAATGCCAATGAACCGCAGCAAACTAACATGTGTTAAAACCTAGCTCAGTGGAAAGGGAGTAACAGCTTAAATCATGGGAATTATAACACAGCTGTATAGCCACCAATGTCATATACTTGTTATTAGAGGTATTATACCAGGTCCGAACTTATAACCTAAACAGCGCAGTAACAAGTGTGAGGCAACTGAGGCATTAGCCTGTGACTCACACCATTAAGGAGGCACAGCCATCATAGCTACACAACTATGCCTCAGCTGCAGGTCTCTGCCCTTATGGCCTACTCTTGAGCAATAATCACAACATGCACAAGGCTAATCAAATAGGAAGGCAAATACCCACATCCCAACCTATGCAAATAATCAGGGCCGGCCTTGGGGTGTGCAAGCTGTGCGGGCAAAGGGCGCTTCACCCCAGGGGGCGCCACGGAAAAAAAAATATTGCAGGTAGAGGCACTGGCTGGGGAGATCAAAAGATCTCCCCTCACCAGCCCTCTGCAAGGCTGAACTGATGGATCTGGGGAGCAGCTCACCGGGTGAGCAGTAAAGCTACACCCCCACCCTGTGAAACAGAGCGGCATCTGCTTTACAGGGAGCTGCGGGCAGCATAAGTGAGTGCGAGAGGCGCCACTCTGCTTCATAGGGTGGGGGCGGAGCTTAACCTCTCACCCGGTGAACTCTGCCCCCTCCCCGTAAGTAAGAATGGGAGGGGGAGGAGAGAACAGAGGGGGGAGTAGAGAACAGAGGAAGGGGGGGAGAGAACAGAGGAAGGAAGGTAGAGAGAACAGAGGAAGGGGGAGAGAGAACAGAGGACATGGGAGAGAAGAGAACAGAGGAAGAGGGGAGAGAAGAGAACAGAGGAGGAGGGGGAGAGAAGAGAACAGGAGGAGAGGGAGAGAAAAGAACAGAGGAGGAGGGGGAGAGAAGAGAACAGAGGAGGAGGGGGAGAGAAGAGAACAGAGGAGGGGGAGAGAAGAGAACAGAGGAGGGGGGAGAGAAGAGAACAGAGGAGGGAGATGAGAGAACAGCTATGGGGGAGGTGGGGGAGAGAGAGAGAACAGCTATCGGTGAGGAGGGGGAGAGAGAACAGATATGGGGAAGAAGAGAACAGATATGGGGAGGAGGGAGAGAGAGAGAACAGTTATGGGGAGGAGGGGGAGAGAGAACAGATATACAGGAGGAGGGGGAGAAAGAGAAAAGATTTGGGTAAGGAGGGGGAGACAGAGAGCAGATATGGGGGAGAGAGAGAACAGATATGGGAGAGGAGGGGGGGAAAAGAGATAAGATATGGGGGAGGAAGGGGAGAGAGAGAACAGATATGGGGAGGAGGGGGAGAAAGAGAAAAGATATGGGAGAGGAAAGGGAGAGAGAGAGAGAACAGATATGGGGAGGAGGGGGAGATAGGGGACACATATGGGGGAGTTGGAGAGAGACAGACATGGCAAGGAAGATGAAAGGGACAAACATGGGAAGGGAGAGACACATACATGGAGGGAGAGGAAAGAGACAGACATGAAGGTAGGGGGGGTGCCATGAACAGGGCGCTGGAACACTTAAGGCCTGCATATATCAACCTGCATCGTCGGGAGCAGGTCTCTTCCAGAAAAAGGCAAAAACCGACAACTGCTTCAACACCACTGATCACTAGAGAAGAGCCCACCGCCACCGACAGTGAGAGAATGAGCCTCCAAACTAGCTGATCACCTAAACTATGGGTGTATCTGATTTCATTTTTCTGAAAAAAATTACTCCTATGAAGATACTCTAAGGGGGCACCATTTTCTATCCTTGGCAGAGCTGAACCCAAATATTGTTTATACTGTGAATTGATAGAACAAAAAATAGTCTATACATACATGACCCGAATTACACATTTCTCAGTGAATATAGCTCATACGAATATTAGGCCACAAGGTGATGTTATAAATTAGAGACACCACATACCAATGTTCCCTATATCTATGCACTTTTTTTACAATTCTGTTGTATAAATGTATAATGTATAGATCAATTTTTTATTTTTTATATTGTTTTTTTACTTTGGCTTCTAAAATAGGTTAAGCTGTTCTCATTACATGAACTCAGATCCCACGCAGAACTGGGACCAACAATTTCTAAACACTGATTTTTCAATAAAGCACTCTAAACACCAATTCTGCAATAAAGTAGTTAAAGGGTATAAATCACATATATATGTCACAAGTCAACTGTCTACTAGACATATGCATTCGTTTTCGGATAAATGCATTTTCGTCCGAAAAAAGCATTTTCGTCCATTCGTCCGAAAAACGAATAACGAAAATGCTAAACTAACGAAAGCCGAATGAACGAATAGTTAATAAACGAAAATCATTCGTCCATTCGTGCTATTGGCATTCTATAAACCGAAATAGAGTCGGTTTATAGAATACCAATAGCATTATATACATTCCATAACCGACATAATGAACGACTTTCGGTTTATGGAATGCATGTAATGCTATTGCTATTTTATAAACCGAAATAGTGTCCGCATTCATACGAATAGGTCAATTGACCTGTTCGTATGAATGGGGACTCTATTTCGGTTTATAGAATAGCAATAGCATTACATGTATTCCATAAACCGAGAGTCTATAAAACAAAAGACATTCGGTTTATAGACTTTCTGTTTATAGAATACATGTAATGCTATTGCTATTCTATAAACCGAAAGTCTATAAACCGAATGTCGTTCGGTTTATAGACTTTCGGCTTATGGAATACATATAATGCTATTGGCATTCTATAAACCGAAATAGAGTCCCCATTCATAATGAATGGGAACTCTATTTCGGTTTATAGAAAGCCAATAGCATTACATGTATTCCATAAGCCGAAAGTCTATAAACCGAACGACATTCGGTTTATAGAATACATGTAATGTTATTGCTAATCTATAAACCGAAAGTCTATAAACCGAATGTCGTTAGTTTATAGACTTTCGGCTTATGGAATACATGTAATTCTATTGGCTTTCTATAAGCCGAAATAGAGTCCCCATTCACACGAATAGGTCAATTCGTATGAATGAGGACTCTATTTCGGTTTATAGAATACCAATAGCATTACATGTATTCCATAAACCAAAAGACATTCGGCTTATAGACTTTCGATTTATGGAATGCATGTAATCCTACTGGTTTTCTATAAACCAATGTAGTTGTCGGTTTATAGAAAGCCAGTAGCAATACTTACATTCCATAATCCGAAAGTCTATAAACCGATATGTCTTTCAGTTTATAGACTTTCGGTTTATGGAATGTGTAGGTCAATTGATTGGTACGAAAGAAGAAAATGAAACGAAAATAATGAACAAATTTCGTCTGAAAGGAATGCACTAATGAACGAAATTCGTTTTAGACAAAATAAATAACATTTTCGTCCGAATGGACGAAAACTAAACGAAAATTTTAGTTTTGCACATGTCTACTGTCTACATCACTCCTTTTTTCCATGAGAATGCTTTAAAATCCAATTGGCTTTTATTGTATTGTTTTTTTTACTGATATATACTGACATATATGTATTTATATACAAAGCTAATGTTAGTTGGTAACTAAATGTTTTAAACCAATTAGTGGTCAGAGTAGAAGAATCTGGTTTTTAAACTTTAGAAAGACTTCATATTCTGTGATATGTGTATAGATTAAAAAGTTTGATGGATTTGTTTCACACCTGGTGATGTCTGGTATAGTGACAGCCTGTCCAGCTTGGAGGGCTGCATTCAGACAGTGGGCTCCTTTAGTCTCCATGGCAATGATGGGCACGTCAGACCAGCCCACCTGAGTCATTCCTTCAACCAAGCCTGCAAGGAGGCCTCCTCCACCAACAGCCACCACAAAAGCTCCGGGTTTCTGTGATCCAAGTGAGTCCTTCAATTCATGCACGAGAGTGGAGTGACCTTCCCTTCGAAAAGACAAAGCATTAGGACACCAGTTTTTAATTATTTATTACAAAGCATACCTGTGATTATCCCAGAACCCACTGTGTGCAAGTTAAGATATTGGTTAGTCATAAAACAGTTTACTAAAATTGTAGATATGAAGGGACCGTGCAGTTTTCCAAAAAATATATATATCAATTTGCCTGTTTGAAATGTCTCAAATGCCTGCTCTAGTGCCCTATAATCCTGTCTTGTGGCAGCACCCTATCTCTACCTGCCAATTCACCCTTGAATTGAATCAGGATGTGCAAAACTGCTAGATGCTTGTGTAACAGTATGTATAAATACTAAATTATACTTATCTTAACTCCCTTGTAATCATTATACTTATTTTACAGCAACATTTTACAGTCAATTAACAAAACTACAGTTCAATTATCAATGACTACAGCACTAGACAGGTTGGTCCACTCTACCCTCTTCTATTTATGATTACACTCTAACGTTTAACAATTGCTTAGGGCTTAATCACATTAACCAAAATAAAACTGCACAGTAATGCCAAAAGGGCACTTTTGATTGGGTATTACATTACTCTAATATGACCGTAGTATTGTCAGTTCTGTGGTTTTGGGAGAGCTCAAATGAACTACTGTGTAGTTCCCTTACACCAAAGGCAAGCTCACACTGGTAAATTGGTTTTCAGCCCACTCCCAAAAAATATAGCAATAAAAAAAATTGTGTGAGGATAAAATTCTTGACTAGCTAGGATGGCGCTGATGCATGCTTGTGCCCATGTGAATGGGAGTAGTGGGGGGATTTTATGTGCCTGATGCATTGGCTGACCTGTGATATTCCAGTCATTCACAATGCATTTGCATTTAAAAAACCCAAAATTTTGTGTATATAATGCTGTACACATGGAAAAAAAATATTTTTCTTTTGACATTTATTACTGTTATAAATCATAAATAAATTTACCTCATATATACATTTGACTTTTTAAAGAAAATACACAAAATAATGACTACTACTGATTAAAATGTCTTTTTTTTCTTTTTTTTTTAAATGACAAGTCCAGCTTTACTATCTAATAGGCCCCAGTTCGCTTACATACTCACCAGATCACTGGGTGATTAAATGGAGAGACATATACAGACCCTGGAACTTCAGCTAATTGATGAGCAAGGGCATCAGCCTCATCCCAAATCTGCAGATTGAAGAGACCAGACTGAAGACTAAGAATCAGAAAAGTAATACATCAGATCAGTATTTAAAATGAAATAATGTCTACACTAAGTGATACCAGTATGTATATGAGCCCAATGCAGCTGAGGATAAACTCCGTCATCTTCAAAGAAGAAGACCCATCTATCTGCTATTGTTTAATAGATCAGAAACTGCTGTACATTTTAATTATATACGTTAAAAATAGTTAGCAAATGAAAACAAACTATTGTTATGATAATATTCTCAATAGGCAGTCATCCAAAATGCAAGCGTGACTATCAAGACACGAGGCAACCGTATACGAGTCACTAAAGTACAATGCTCAGAGACACACAATGAGCTGATGAACAAAAGCAGAACTGTAATCCTTTCACTCGAATTATTCTTTGGAATTCTGTACTGAAACGGCACAGGTTTTTTTGGAATAATGAAATGTATGTCACTCACCAGGTTTAACAATGCAGGCATTGTCCATTGTGACCATTCATACAGTATAGTATGTAACCTTTTGACTCTCCTTCTGTCTGTACAGGAAAAGGTGCATTGAACAAGTGGCATCTTTGCTTTGATTATGAACTATAGGGCAGGTAGTCCAGTGCTACGACAATTTTGGGGTTCATTTGGCATTGTTTGGATTCCTGATATATGGAGAGACCTTGCAAGATCTCTTTCACCTTACTTCTTTGCTGAAATGCACCATTAATTACTGAAAGGCAATGGGGAAGAGACATGGATGCCACAGGAGAAAAAAAACCTTGGGGATACAGAAGTGTTAGGCTCTCCTGGACTTGGTTCCACTTTGGTAGTGGCACTGCCAGCAAAAATAGTCTACATACTATTAACTCTTTCAGTTTATTCAGGAGGACACTTTAACCACATTTGACATGACAGTGGACAAAACAATGATAGATACCTGTAGCAATCTTCCAGTGAAAAACATAATTTTAGAGAGGTATTAAACAATAAAAATACACATGTGTCATCTAAAAGGATTTACCCAAAACCTACCCTTTGTCCTGATCCACTGTGCTGGAACAATCAGCATATGCCACTGCAAGTTGGTGATAAACTTGGTGACAATAAAGAACCCAGGATTACACTACTGAATTCCTTCACCAAAGCTCAATATGACGTTTTGTTGATTTATTTTTATATATATAATGTTTAGATTTTTCACCTAAGCAACTCAGGTTTTAAATGGAGATATTAAGTGTGTTTAAAGCTTTTATTAACAGATTTGAATAGTGTTATTTTCTGCTATATATTGCTTATTGTACAAAGCCTTGTGTTTAATTGCTTCTTTCATCAAATCAATGCATTGTTACTTTAATCCTTTATGTGGTTTGTTTTACTAGAAGGCTCATCGTTGCTATGACTACATGTGACATAACAGGCATGCAATATTTTACAACAGCTTTTGCGCTGCTGTTAAACTGTCATGAGATTTATAATTAAATATCTGAAGGCAGTAATAGGTATATCAAATATAAAAATATATAATAATTATATATTATTATATAATATATATAATATATTATTAATAATTCTCTATTTCAGGATTATGGCATCCAGAGGATACACTAAAATACACTAAAACCAAGTCAATTAGCAATAAATCACATTGTGAAAATATGAAATAAAAGGGCCAGTTCTCAGCAGGGGTTCTCACCTGACTTAACTGCTCATTTTCTCCTTATTGTATAAATGTATACTTTTGTTTGAATCAAGTTCATTTAAACTTGTTAACAACTGCTTTTGTATTACTGCTAAATACCCAAACAGTTTATTTGGCTAACAAGCTATTCTTCACCATAACTGCAAATAGAAAACATTTATGCGGCCCAACACACACATACATTTCAGATTATGTGGCCCACTTCAGAAAAAATTTGGACGCCCCTGACCTACAGTGTCCAAAATCTTTTTTAGATAAGTACGGCATCATTTAAAGTAAAGGAAAAAAGAAACAGATCTATCTCATTAGTTATCTCCCTCCACATTACATAGTTACATAATAGTTTAGGTTGAAAAAAGACTTGCGTCCATCAAGTTCAACCCTTTTCCTATCCCATGTTTACTGCTGTTGATCCAAAAGAAGGCAAATAAAAAACCCTTTCATCAATTTTGAATTCTGCTTTCAGTGGGGAAACAAAATCCTTCTTGACTTCAAATGGCAATCTGATTTCTCCTTGGATCAACAAGCACTAGAACCAAATATTAATGCCTATACTAACATGCATAGCCCTCTATGCTCCGGCTCATTAAATAGGTATCTAGGCCGGTTTTCAAGGCATCTAATGTATTTGCTAGAACCACTCCAGGCAGTGAATTCCATATCTTAATTGTCCTTACTGTAAAAAATCACTTCCGCTGTCATAGACTAAATCTCCTTTGTTCAAGTCTTAGCGGTTGGTCTCTTTGTACTTTCCAGCCTTTCTTCATAAATAAAATTTTCCATTCCCCTTATTAGTTTTGAAGCCCTCCTCTACACTTTCTCTAGTTCCATAATGTCTTTTTTTTTTACCCAAAATGCATAATTTTACATTGAATCGCATTTGCCATTTATCTGCTCAGTTAACGAATTTGTACAAATCCTCTTGCAGCAAAAGTACATCTAGTTCAGACTGTATAACCCTACTTAATTTTGTGTCTTCAGCAAACACTGAGACATGGCTCCCTATTCCCTCTGAGATCATTAATAAACAATTTAAAAAGAAGAGGACTCAGGACGGAACCCTGAGATACTCCACTTATCACATCTGTCCAATTTAAGAAATTCCCATTTACCACCACCCTTTTTCCTATCTTTTAGAATGTGTAATAGCTTTATTGTTGTTGTCATAGCAGCAGTTCTGCCTAGCTCTCCAGTTCTTCTGAACTTAGAGGCACCCTTGAAATTATTTTCAGTGTGAAACTATGTTGTTCCTTGATGTCAGAAAGCTGATATAGATAGAACTACTGAGATTCTTCAAAAAGTAGCAGCAGACCTACAAACAATTATACAACATGGTCTGCTGAACTTACCTCATGAAGACGCAACGTAGGGCCAGCTGCTCTCCTGGAACATACCCACGCAATATTACTACATCTGAAGATTTAAAGACCCCAAGAGCATATCACTCTGGAGAGGTATTTCATGTCAAGAAGGCGGCTGCGGCCTCAGATGCAGTATCAAGAGACACTATCATCTGGTTTTGTTCCCTAGTCGGTAGGCAAGCCCTACTTCCAAAACCAGATAACTGGGCAATATGATTTTCAAGGGAGTACGCATATCATTATTTGAGGGACCACCAGCATCCTTGGTGGCTTGGTGCTAACAGATGGTACTCCTGTGGAAACAAACGAGTCACCCCTCTGTTCTCCCTGGACTTTCTCTCACATTTGGGGATAGCCAACATGCTTATGGCGATGCTGACACTCAATTAATAGGACCACCATCTTCAAAGAGACAGTCCTACTGTGATGTTCTGACATTCCCGGCAGATTGATAGCCATACATATGGCTACCACAAATCCTCAGTAGATACTAAGCCATATTTACCATCTATTGGACATTATCGCTTCAGATGAACCCGCGCCACAAATTGTTCAAACAGTAATTATATTCACTTATTAGAATTTTATTTTTCAAAATATAATCATGAAAGCCTTTGTATTCTTTTTTTTCACTCCTCCTGATTGTGAGCCCTGACAGAGGGCACAGACGTTAAAGTGTCCCAAGTCATACTTAAACATCATACATATTACTTATTCTACATTTGTGGGAAATATTTTTTTGCCATTGTTTGTTACCCTGTTGGCTATTTTATCATAATTTGCTACACTTGAAGTTTAACTTTTTCTTTCCCCCTCTCCATCTCCTCCAATATCTATACTTCTTATGCCCCCTCTCGGATGCTTTCTCCCCCTCTAACATTTACATATTAACAAAAAGGCCAATCCAAACATTTAAGTGAAGTGTGAAAATCTCAGGTATAAGCTGGGAAAATAAAGATAATCAGTTAAGACATCATGACCAGTCAACAACAAGAATGTAGTCTTCAAACTCTATTTTCTTAAAATAAAGCAAAGCACAGGTCACAGGGGTATCTAGTGTGTTTAGCACCTGGATCTAATCCTTGGCATCCCCTTTATACTCAACACCTGTTTCCTTCATACCCCCAAATTTTAAAAAAATATGCTTATCTGGAGCTCTATTTTTCCAATTTTATCTCCCTTTCTTCCCTTTTTGTTTTCCCCGTGTGTCTCTCTTCCCCCCTTTGATTGCCCCATCTATCTCTCTATACCCTTTGCCTCCGCCATCTGTTTCTTTTGTCCCTTTTTCTACTCACTGTCCCATTTTCTACCTACAGGTAAGCTTCTGGGACCGGCTCAGATCTTAGTCAGCGCTAACATGAACTGCATAATGATGACTTTGAGCATCACGTTCTGATGCTCTAAGTTATCACTCTGCGCAAGGCAGGTCTTCTGCTGCCTGTGCTTCTCCGGATGCAGACAAATGCATCAGAGCTTCCAATTGGGCTGGGAGTTAGCAGACAATGTCCCCTCATACCGCTTGTTACACAGGGTGACTAGCCCACCCTCGCCGATTTCTCTA
The DNA here is from genome assembly GCA_036172795.1 of Pelodytes ibericus. Taxonomy (NCBI): domain Eukaryota; kingdom Metazoa; phylum Chordata; class Amphibia; order Anura; family Pelodytidae; genus Pelodytes; species Pelodytes ibericus. Next base: position 110,010,072 of record CM069860.1, read on the forward strand.
CTGGTGCAGGTGGTGGCAAGGGAAATCACTATTTTGTTCAATTAATGCTTAGATAATATGCGTCCTGCATTATCACTGGAGTGGTTTTGCAAATAAGGATGTGCAAGTCTTAAAATTAGGTAAATACAACCACAGATATTACTACACATAACATATTACACTGTGAATTGATTTATATAACAAAAATAAAGCCTAAAGGGAGTACCTATGTTTGAAAAACTAAGTACACCTTATGATTCAATAGCTTGTAGAACCACCATCAGATGCGATAACTGGAAGTAGTTTTTTTCTGTATGACGTTATCAGTCTCTCACACCGTTGTGGAGGAATTTATGGCCCCTCTTCTTTACAAGGTTGCTTCAGTTTACTGAGATTTGCTGGCATTTGTTCATGCACAGCTCTCTTAAGATCTCGTCACAGCATTTGAATTGGGTTGAGACTTTGACTTGGCCATTGCAACACCTTGATTCTTTTAGATTTGCTTCCAAGCTTTAGCTGTCAGACAGATGGCCTCACACATGGCTCTAAAATACTTTGGTATACAGAGGAGGTCATGGTCGACTCAATAACTGCAAGGTTTCTAGGTCCTGTGGCTGCAAAACAAGCCCACATCATCACCTCTGCACCACCGTGCTTTACAGTTGGTATGAGGTGTTTTTGCTAAAATGCTGTGTTTGGTTTTTGACCAAATGTGGCATTCAGCATTAAGGGTAAACATCTCCACGTTGGTCTTGTCTGTCCAAAGAACATTGTTGCAAAAGTCTTGTGGTTTGTTCATATGCAACTTTGCAAACCTTTGCTCCCATGTTCTTTTTGGACCACATAAAGGGATCAGAGCACTCACAAAACAGGTTCTATCTTGATGTCTTAGATAACTGTGGCCTGTAAATTCTGAGATGTAACTCTCAAGCTTTTTTCATTTTTTCAGAGCATTGTATGATCTAACCTTGGGGTGAATTTGCCCATCAAACTGGAAATGGCTTACTGACCCTGTTCTGTTTGATAGGTAGCAACAATTGCTTCTCTAAGATCATTGCTGATGTCTTTCCTCCTTGTCATTGTGTTAACACACACTTGAATGCACCAGACCAGCAACTGCTAAAACTTTGGCTTTTATAGAGGTTGTCACACTTCTTAATAATCAATTAATCAAGTAATTTGATTATCAGCACCTGTCTGCTACTTAGCCTCTTAATTCCAGTAAGGGTGTACTTAGTTTTTCACTCGTTGCTCCCCCATTTTGGCTTTATTTTGTTAAATATATCATGACACGGTGTATAATGTCATGTGCTGTTGTTCATCTGAAGTTGTATTTACCTAATTTTAAGACCTGCTATATCCTGATAGGTAAAACCCTGGAATTCAATGAGGGTGTACTTTCTTTTGCCCATGACTAGGAATATTACATATATATATATATATATATATATATATATATATATATATATATATATATATATATATGATATATACCTAAGATACCTAACATATTGCATTTGGAAGAACTAGGTTACAAATCTCTACTGAACTTAAGGAGTTAATTGGTCTTACAGTGCCTGTCTCTTCACACTTCCAATTATAAAACAAATTACCTATCCAAAATGAGCACAGTATAAAATATTACAGAGTGGAGGGGAACAATTTACTCTACAAGCTCTTCATCAAACTACCACAGCCAGCAATACAGTGTTATAGTATAGATAATCTAATTACTGTTAATTATAAATGGTGATGCTGATAAATGATTCATTAACACCCTACAACTTATCAAAGCACCACCACTGGCAATGATCTGAAAAGAATAGCAAGCCACCATTATATACTGCAGTAAAAACAAAACAAATCATAGACTAGAAACTGCCAAGAGACCTGTTCATACTCTTATAAATATACGCAAATATGTAATCACTGGCATCATAATATGGTTTACTGTGGATGCAGAAATAAACAGACCCAACGTTTCTGCACCCCAACCTCATTAATAGATTGAATGTTATTAGCTGGAATTTACACTATGGGATGACAATTTTGTATTGTACTTTTTAAAAAAAAAAACTTTTTTTTATTTCTTTGTTTCATTTCATATTCCTATTAGAAGTACAACAAACCAACAAAACACCCACTCCAAACCCTCCCCTCCCCCGCGTAACTCACCCAGAAGGTTTCGGCAAGTTTACAGTTTGTGAGGGGATAGATACGCCTCTTTGACGCTCCATAAAATGAGTGATCCACCAAGGGTTACTAACACCTGGGAATAGTAAGGAAAATAATTCCTTCTGCATAGAAAGAGGACGTTGAAACTTCCATTCTTAAAATAGCTTTATTGGAACTTACATTGTACAAATCGATACGGCCAGTAAACAAACTCTTATACCAAAAGCTTGATCAAAGGCAATAAATACACACTATATCCCCTCAATAAACCTTACAATCAGTGTTACCTATATCAACATTTATAATAAACCAAATGAGTGCATACAAAAAACACACAACTCCCTACATTACCAAAAACATTCTGGAAAGAGCTTTACATGGATTAAGGGATGACGGCTCTTAGCAATGTAATTACATATGACACAAGTAAATTGGACCAAAAGCATAATAAACCAATAAATATAAAATAATCCCCCCCCCCCATCCCTCTTTCACTTGGTTCATTTTACCTACGTACAGTTCAGTATGACTTGGATGAAACGTAATCTCAAAACATATGCCACTATACTTATCTAACGTAGTAAATTTATGGTTTACAGTTCTGTGGTGTCTACCGTTTTTTATTTTACTGACACCTGGGTGCAGAGTATTTTTACCTTGCCTGAGGGTGTAAGTGAAGTGGTGACACAATTTCATGTCTGCCTTACCCGGTATTGCACAATATTTTTAGATTAGTGCTGCGTTATGTAAAGTCAAGAATGAGAAGCAGATCTGTCTGACCAGTATTTGCCTCAGTTCTTCATTTCTCCTAAAAACTCTCCAAGAGCTTGAAACAGCTTAGAATCCGATTACACAGTAAGGTTAATGAAAGCACTTTGTTTGAGGAGAGCATGAAAACTGCTACAGAAGCAGACAGCCCAGCTCCTATGTTCTCTCACTCCCATAACTTAATTTGGCCCCAGAGAAATAATTTGTAATGTAAAACGACTGCATACTTCATATCTCCCAACATTGACCCAGGTGGATTGGGACACTGGGGGCTGGGGGACTGGGGGGCTGGGGAGGTGCGTGTCAGTCGTGAAGATAAAAGCACTACTGCGCATGCACATAGTGCTGCGTATGTGCAGTAGGCATTCTCCAGTTTCCCAGACACCGGATAATGCGACCAGGACCACGGAATTGGCCCCGCTGTCCCACTGAGCTCTACATATATCTCTCGGGATAGAGAGATATAAATCAGGAAAGTTTAGGGGTAAAGATACTTGCCAACTTTTCTTTTGTGCGACCCGGGACACAGAGGGGATGTTAAAGTGTGCAGAGTTATACAACGTCAAATGGCGTGGCGTGACCCCACATTATTGAGCTCCAGGACTGTTGGCAACTATGGAGCACTGTAATTTGTTTTACAGTAAACATAAGTGCATTTTACATATACAAAACATGTACAACATTCAGATACTAGGCTAGGTAGAACTGCCAATATAATAGTGCATGTATTATCTTGTGCTTTATTACCCTTCCTTTAATCACAACTTCTGCTCCAAGATTCTGCAGCTTCTTCACAATATCTTGCCCAGTGCATTCAGGAACTACAATGGTGGCCGGCAGTCCAAGCTTATTACATGCATAGGCCGCTGCCAACCCAGCATTCCCTCCTGTTTGTGAAACAAAGAAAAAGGAAGTAGGCATTAAAAATGGATGTAACAGACAGTGCGAACAGCATGGAGAGAGATCAGCAGAGACTATTACCCACTAATGTGAAGTGAAAATGACATGATGACAGAAAAGCTAGATTGAACAAAATAAATTGTTAAAATGAGTTTCAAATGCTAAACAGTGGTAATGATGAAATTGTATTAATGCATAGTAATACATATGCTTTCTGGGACACCAGAGGAAAAGAAGTGCAATATTGGAAATGTTCATGTGTGAACATGTAAAGGAACATGAATGAAACAATATAAGGAGAATAGGAGTTGGTATTCTAGAACATGTAAAGGAACATGAATGAAACAATATAAGGAGAATAGGAGTTGGTATCTGTCAGGCTTGCTAAGCCTCATAGGAGTTGGGCTTGAAATAGTTATGTGAGTGCCATTGCGGTGCATTGTGCATATATTGTAGCTTCAATAGAAAGGGCACAGACAAAGTTTCACGAAGCAGCCCCTTCTAAGCAGCCAATATTGGAGGGCATTGTCATGACTTGTTTATTGTGTCCCAGTGAGATGCTGCTTTGTGATCCAACATACTGCATGCCTCACTACTGTCCTAATTTGTGTGGGACATTCTCCGATCTGAAGGCTCATTCCCACAAAGCTAGATCTTGGCGGGACAGCAGGATTCGAGATTGCAATCCTCTAGTCCCAATATCAGTCCCTGGTGTCTATAAAATCAGAGAATGCCCACTGTGCCTGCGCTGCATGGTGTGCATGTGCAGTATCAGTTTCAGTGACAGTCTGACCTCCCGAGGTCCCAATTCACCAGAGGCAGAAGTTGGGAGGTATGATACTGTATATATTGAAATCTTAATATCTATCTTAAATATGTTTAATTCAGAAAAATCAGGACTGCAGCGTCTACTAATCCTCGCACTCAGCTCTCCAGCATTTAGCTGGAGTCAGGAAACAAATTATCAGAAATTATGATTGAGATGAGTAATCACAAGGTACCTGAAGAGCAGACAAAATGTGTGTATCCCTTCTTGGACAACTGCAAGAGAAAGAAAGTATTTTTAAAGAACTGAGATAGTGTTGATATCCTGTTCCCAGTGAATCACTATGTTCCCCTCTATAACTACATAAGACAGAGCTGTGTGCCCTGATTAAAGTCTAGACATGTGGCACTGGAAGCTGTAACTGAACTGATGAAGCAGACATTAATGGCTGCAATGAAAAGACAGTAAAGTGGGAGAAAATATTTCCAAGTGAGCTATTAATGCCTGATTTTTGCAGTTCATTTTCAGTTCAGTTTTACTGATTGGCTCCATCCATTGAAGAAATAGTTATATTAAAAAAACTGGTTGGTACATGGGTAGAAATGTGGGAAAGGAGGGCTTATGGAACTACAGGTTTTATGTAGCAACAAAGCCAAAGGTTGAATAAGCCAAATGCAATCAACTTCATTTTAAAAGTTTTTTTTTTCCAGGATTCCCCTGCACCCTTGAACATTTCTCCACATCTTCACCTGCTTGAGGGTTTGTGGATCTGTCAGTGGGAGCCATCTCTGCAGTGGTGCATACTGAATAGCCAACAACATTAGCCTACTAAAAAAAGCAGTCCTGCTGTACGTCTCCCTCTCTACAAGTAACATTTCTGGGAAACCTTCTCCCTTCTGTTTGTTCTAGTCATCTAGGGATCCAAGAGTCTGTTCTGCTCCTCGTCATCCACAAAGCAGCTGAGCTTTCATACGCAAGTGACAGAGTGACTGAATTGAGAAAAATGCGGCAAACAAATCAAGCCAGAGGAAAACATTGTATGTCATTGTGGTTCTGTCAGCATATCAGAGTGTATATTACTGCACACTTCCATCCATTCCATACCTAGTATCATCATCTTCAACAAAATTCCCAAACATTCTACAGATCTGTATCTGCAGGGAATGAATGATATTTGTGGAAATTATGAGGAAACCGACTTTAGTAGCCAAACTGTTACTTTTTCAGAAAGATAAATATTAATTTAATATAAGATACTTAAAACCAATTAATGACCGAGGTAATATTTTTAGAAGACATTGGTGGCTATTCACTAAAAGGTGAGTTGCAGGTTAGTTGATGTGAGATGAACATTTCAACTTACTAATATAGTTATACACTGGGCAGGGACAAACCTGGTGAATGTGCTTAGTGGGAGAAACTCACCAGGTTTCTTTCTGCACAATGTGGATGAAATTGTTCAGCTCACCTTTTAGAGAATAGTTTGTTTCCTGGCCCCCAGAGTTCGTCAAATAATAATAGTACTTGTATACCATCTTTACAAGTAATTGTGATGTATTCCAATGGTAATTGTGCAATTGTGTTACTTGTCTGGGATTTTCTTGTTTATCACTTTACTTCAAAAGGTACATTTTTTGCCTTCTTTTGGATGAACAGCAGTAAATAAGTATTAGGAAAAGGGTTGATCTTAATGGACACAAGTATTTTATCAATGTAAACTACTATGTAACCATAGGCGTGCGCAGCCTATTGCACCCTAAAGCACAAACACACACGCCGCACACGGCGCCCCCCCCCCCCCCCCCCATTATCATATTATTTTCCCATATCATGACATCACATGTTCCACCCCTTTCTCAGCATTTAAATTAAAAGAGAGTTAACAGAGTTACATGTTGCAATAAAGCCCCCTATTAAGAATGGTGGAGAATAAGTAACATAACTTAAGTCTCAATATGCCAGGATTATTCCCCTCAATACCCCAGGATTATGCTCCGCAATATGCCAGGATTTAGCCACCCAATATGCCAGGATTATTCCCCTCAATACCCCAGGATTATGCTCCGCAATATGCCAGGATTTAGCCACCCAATATGCCAGGATTATTCCCTTCAATATCCCAGGATTATGCCCCTCAATGTCCCATTATTATGCCCCTCTTTATCCCAGGATTATGCCCCTCAATATCCCAGGATTGTGCCCCACAATATGCCAGGATTATTCCCCTCAATATCCCAGGATTATGCCGCTCAATATGCCAGGATTATGCCCCTCAATACCCCAGGATTATGCCCCTCAATATGCCAGGATTATTCCCTTCAATATCCCAGGATTATGCCCCTCAATGTCCCATTATTATGCCCCTCTTTATCCCAGGATTATGCCCCTCAATATGCCAGGATTAAGCCCCTCAATATCCCAGGATTATGCCACCCAATATGACAGGATTATGCCCCTCAATATGCCAGAACTTTCCCCCAAAATATGCCAGGACTTAAACACCCAATATGCCAGGACTTTCCCCAAAAATATGCCTGGACTTAGCTACCCAATATGCCAGGACTTAAACACCCAATATGCCAGGACTGTCCCCAGCAATATGCCAGGACTTTCCCCAGCAATATGCCAGGACTTTCCCCCAAAATATGCCTGGACTTAGCCACCCAATATGCCAGCCAGGCCTTCTTTCCTTTACTTACCTCGTCGCTGCTGCTGCTCTGTCTCCGGTGCTGGGCCGCCTGTGACTGAGAGGGAAGCGTTGTGCGCTCCCCTCCAGCCAATGCGCTTTCAATAAAGTTTAAAAAAAAAAAACTTTACTGAATGCGCATTGGCTGGAGGGGAGCGCACAACGCTTCCCTCTCAGCCACAGGCGGCCCAGCACCGGAGACGCAGCGACGCCGACGAGGTAAGTAAGGAGGAGGATTTTTTTTTTTTTTTTTGGAAGCAGGGTTCCGGCGCCCCCAGCCAAGATGCGCCCTAGGCAGCTGCCTAGGTCGCCTTACTGGTGGCGCCGGCCCTGGATTAGGGTGTGCCCAGGCACACCCGGCACACCCCGTGCGCACGCCTATGTATGTAACTATGTAATTTTTCCTTGAGGCAAATGGGAAATTGAGCCCACCACATTTACCCTGCTTCCTTGGCAATTCACTAAGGACTATAATATAATGTACTAGAGAGACAGCCGACACAGTTGTTCCCGGACATCAATATTCTTGTTTATTCTGCTTCAAGCTATTTTAGGGCCACAGGCAACGTAATTTTTTATATAACAAATAGAGGTTGTCAGAATATATATATATATATATATATATATATATATATATATATATATATATTTATATATATATATACATATGTGTGATAATATGGGATGTTACAAGTTTATATTAACCTTTTGATGTGCTCCAAACCTAACGAGCCATGAAGCCTGTATATATCTGCAGCAGCCCCATTTCTGTACCTAAAACTAGAGATTTATACTCCAATTGCTATGTACATGGAATTAAGAGAAGTTGTTTTTAGTTACAATATTTACTTTTTATCCTGCAGAACCCCATTTTGTTATCTTTCAGAAATTGTGACACGAAATGGCATCAATCCTGTTGGTTGGATTAATCTTTTATCTACCTACATAGACTTTCTGAAATAGTGTTTATCAGTACTAACCATGGAGTTTAATGGGATGTATTTGCCAATTGCTCCTCTTTTAGAACTCGATCCCAAATAGCATTTTTTCCAAATGTGTTCTCTTTGAAAAAGAGAATCTTAGTTTTGAACGCACTGCACATTTTCTACGTGCAAGCAGAATATTCTGTTCATATTCCAAAGGTCTGTTCACTCACCACTTGGCAGTAGTGACCAATCCCTCGAATCTTGAAGGAACCCATAGGCTGAATGTTCTCCAGTTTTAGGAGCACTTCTGTACCAATCACCTTGGAAAGCACAAGGCTCTTCTTCAATGGGCTGGCAATGTGAAATCGTTCTTCCTGTGTGGAATCCATCTGCAAATTAGAAAGTGTAGCATAGGTTTTAAGGAACAGCACTAAGTCTACTGTAACTTCAGTTTATCTACTGTACACAAGTTCAGAAAATTAATTTACCTACATTTTATCCTTTTCATCTATCATGAAACAGCTCAGGCAAAGTGATCTTTAGATGATAATAATCATAACATCCTGGCTCTATGATCACATATGTTAACCAGTTACCTCTTCCTCTTTCGAAATTGTGCAGATGATAAACCTTTTTTAAAGGGAAATTATCACGTCACCAGAAAAAAAAAAACCATTTTTATTCATGAGCATTCTTTATGTAACCAAACACACAGCTTCTGAAACTGAAGAAAGATTTAAACATTCTCAAATGACTATCATTCTTGTTCTAAAGCTTCTGGTTGCTGTGAGGATGTTAGAGCTCCCTGAGCAACCAATGGAATGCCATCTGATGCCAAATTTGATAAAGGAAAGTACAGTGAAAGAGGCAATATGTTTATTGAGCTGCAGCGTAAAATACATACTTTTTTCTGTGATACTTCCCCTATACAATCCCATATACAACAACAAAAACACAGTGTGTTTGTAATGAGCTAATGTATTTGTCACCTATCCAAGAGAAAAAACAGCTGATATGTGGACAACAGCTGCATTGTTTGTAATACTTAATTTAGGCTAAATCAGCTCATATTAAACATGTAACAACTAATCTGCACACTAAACTCTTTAAAATATGGAGCACAGAAGGTACTGTGGTACGTACCCTTCGTCAGTCTCCAGCCAGTCTCCTAGTAAAAACGAACAGCCCAATGCCTCCAGCTGATCAAGGTCTAAAGGGAGTGCCTGTAGGAGGAGGGACAGAATCTATGTAATATTAACCTGTTAAGTGCTGGTCAAAAGATTCAATATACTGACCAGCACTTCAGTATTCTATTCCGCAGATCAGGCAACGTTTCAACCCCCAACGGAGTTTGTATCGAGCCATAAATGAAAAAAATCAGTTGCCTGATTTGCTGAATAAAAACATGTTTCACTAAAGGGCTGGTCACTACGGTATATTGAATCTTTGGACTTTTAGTCTTGAGTGGGACTTTTGAACGTTTCACTTGCAGCACTAAGTGCAAATCCTTTTGTTATTATTTGTGTTATGTACTGGAGACAGAAGCTCTGTCAGGAGTCAATGTTGTTTTCATATTTGGCAAAATAAATATACCGTATTTGCTCGAATAAAACGACCCTGATTATAAGACGACCCCCCAAACTTTGGATATTTCTTTAGGAAAAAAATTGAAAGCCTGAATGTAAGACTACCCTGTAGGAAAAAAATGTAACTTGCTAATATTCACATGTAAATTGCTTTTTCATATTTAATAAAATTTATGATATAAAAAAAAATGTGTTTCTTGTTTTTATTCTATTTTATCTGGCCATCTGTCCACCAGACTTAGCCAATACCCCCCCTGATCGACCCCCCCCCCCCAGACTTAGCCCTATTTCCCTGGTGCCTAGTGGGGGCAGCCGCTGGATGTCTGTCCTCCAGTGCTGCCTGACACTTCCGTCTTCTATGACGTACTACCGTCATGGAAGTCCCGGCGAAGTGCATGATATGTGCAGACATCCTCTGCTGCTGCGTGGCACTTCCGCCAGGACTACTATGACAGAAACCGGAAAGGTCACATGACCTTCGGTCATAGAAGATCCGACAGACGTGCCCAGCGGAGGATGTCTGCGTGCATTGTGCAGACATCCACTGGTGTTGCGAGGGGGATCGAGGTCCCCTGCAGCTCTGTGGGGGGACCTAGATCCCAGTCTTATAGTTAGACCTCGATTTGAGGTCAGAATAGAAGACAACCTCTAATAAGACGAGGGGTCTTTTTCAGCGCATTTGCTCTGAAAAAAACCTTGTCTTATATTCGAGGAAATACGGTATATATATATATAAACAAAAGTCCAGTGACAATTTGTGTATTATAATTAAGTGACTGTAAAATGTATTCTGTTGAGTCAATTGAAAATGTTACAGAACAACTGTAGAGATTACCTATAAACACAAAAAAGGTCAGCACTTGACAATTATCGATGAAAAAGATTTGTGGTTTATTAAACGGACATAGTGACCATACAAAGTACAGGAAGGGACGCAGTTTTCGCGTTTCGCATTTCTTAGTTCCTGGTCATAAGAGCCATTTCTATTGCCAGATCTAGAGACCAAATGGAATTAATCTCATGCAACTCTACATCCATTCAAAACCATACAGTATATGATCATGCAACTAATATTTCCAATCACTCTGCCTCTACTACTTCATATAGAGATTTCAAATATTAATAATAAACATCTAACTATTCTTATGCAGATAGAGGCTAAAGGAAGGTGCTGTCAGCAGGTGTACGTTTTTCAGTACTTAGAGCGAAAACCTTAAAGATTTATTATCACCCAGTCATTTTTATAACAAAAGAGAGAATTATGCTGCAAACGGTCTGCAAAAGCTAGGTACCTATCCATGTGGATATACAATCTGCAAAACGTGCAAATTACACTATTATTTCTAGATCCAATGCTAAATCTTTCAGATTAAATCCACATGCCATTGTTGCACCTCAGCCGCGATAGATTTGATTTAATGTGACAAGTGCGGCCATCAGTATGTTGGCTGCATGGGTCGCAAATTAAAATGTAGAATGCACAAATATTTAGCAAATATAATTAATAAAGCCAACACTTCTACAGTACATCATTTTTTATATTGTAACAATGCTAACACAAAGTTTTTCTCTGTCTCAGTTATAGAAAAAGTATGTAAGGGTCCTATTTACATAGACTTATCTACCAATGAGAGGGCTATTGGATATTTACCCTAGAAACCAGACATCCCAAAGGCATGAATGTCGAATATGACTTCTCTAATTTTTCTCAATTTTTATTTTTTGAATGTATAATCTATCTGTCCATTGATCTATGCTGTTGTCTGGCATTTCTGTGCTGTCCTTGTACTATCTTAATGTAAAAATGTTCTGTATTTTAATTATTTATACCAAATGTTTTCTGCACAGTGTTTAGATTTAACAGTATAGAGTCTTTTATAAGGTTTATGAGAATGAAATAACTCCATATCTATTAAAATTATTTGAGGAAATAAAAGGGAAGAAAGAGATGCCTAAAGAACTGATCAAAGCTAATATCAGCCCTATTTTAAAAGAGGGAAAAGACAAAACTGAAATTAAAAACTATAAGCTGATATCATTGATCAATACTGACATTAAAATTTACTCTGCAGTAGACGTGCAAAACTAACATTTTCGTTTCGTTTTCGTCCATTCGGACGAAAATGTTATTTATTTCGTCTAAAACGAATTTCGTTCATTACTGCATTCGTTTCAGACGAAATTCGTTCATTATTTTCGTTTCGTTTTATTCGTTCGTTTTATAGAATACGTGTAATACTATTGGCTTTCTATAAACCGAACGAGAGCCCCATTCATAAGAAATTCTTATTAATGGGGCTCTCGTTCGGTTCATAGAAAGGCAATAGTACTACACGTTTTCTATAAGCCGAAAGTCTATAAGCCGAAAGGTCGTTCAGTTTATAGACTTTCTGTTTATAGAATACATAGAATGAATGGGACTCTCGTTCGGTTTATAGAAAGGCAATACTACTACAAGTTTTCTATAAGCTGAAAGTCTATAAACCGAAGGTCGTTCGGTTTATAAACTTTCGGTTTATAGAATACATAGTAATTACATGTAATTCTATGTATTCTATAAACCGAAAGTCTATAAACCGAAATACCTTCGGTTTATAGACTTTCGGCTTATAGAAAACGTATGGTAGTATTGCCTTTCATGGGTTTGTAGAAAGGCAATACTACTATACGTTTTCTATAAGCCGAAAGTCTATAAACCGAAGGTCGTTTGGTTTATAGACTTTCGGCTTATGGAATACATATAATCCTATTGCTATTCTATAAACCGAACGTTCGGTTTATAGAATAGCAATAGGATTACATGTATTCCATAAACCGAAAGCCTATAAACCAAAAGTTCGGTTTATAGACTTTCGGCATTTGGAATGCATGTAATAGTACTATTGGCTTTCTCTAAACAGAGACAGAGTCTCCATTCATAAATTTTTATGAATGGAAATTCTGTCTCTGTGTAGAGAAAGCCAATAGTACTATTACATTCATTCCAAATGACGAAAGTCTATAAACCGAATGTTCGGTTTATAGAATAGCAATAGGATTACATGTATTCCATAAGCAGAAAGTCTATAAACCGAACGTTGGGCTTTCTATAAACCGAACTAGAGTTCCCATTCATAAAAATGTATGAATGGGGACTCTGTTTCGGTTTATAGAAAGCTAAGAAGTTGAACGAATGAACGAATGGTTTAATATAAACGAAAATCATTCGTCCATTCATGCTATAGTATTGGCATTACTATAAACCGAAATAGAGTCGGTTTATAGAATGCCAATAGACTTACATGCATTCCATAAACCGAAAGTCTTTCATTATGTCAGTTTATGGAATGTAGTGTACTATGCTTTTGTATTCTATAAACCGACTCTATTATGGCTTATAGAATGCCAATAGTACTACGAATGGACGAATGAACGAATGATTTTCGTTTATTAACCATTCGTTCATACGGCTTTCGTTAGCTTAGCATTTTCGTTATTTGTTTTTCAAACGAATGAACGAAAATGCTATTTTCGGACGAAAATGCATTTGTCCAAAAACTAATGCACATGTCTACTCTGCAGTCCTAGTGGGCAGGATGAAAAAAATTGGTGGATCCATGCTGGCCTTCTCTTTGGATTCCGAGAAGGCCTTTGACAGGGTCAGCTGGATCTACCTCGAGGAAACATTGAAAGCATTTGAGGTTTAAGGTTCATTCCTAGATGCAGAATGTGCTCTTTTTTCATAAAAGTATCTAGTGTCTCTGCTTTTTCACCCATAAAATAAAAGTACTGTGGCAGTCTATGTGTAGGACCACTTGTATGTATAAAAATATTTAGTACATGTATATAATATATTAAATGGACTACAACAATGATTCCCAGCATCTCTATGTAGTCAATTAGAGGCTACACAGAGCGATGTGAGCATTAGTCTATATGGAAAGGCATGAAGATCCACACGCCAGGCATGTACATGACATCACAGTCGTGCCTAGTGGTTCATTATGGGGGGGGGGGGGGGGTTTGCTGAGAAACGTCTGCAAATCTGGTGTTTGGTCAGAATTTGAAAATATTTAATTCAAATATTCTGCAACTACATAAGTGCTGCAGGCTTTAATTGGTACTTACTAAAAACACTAACCCAGATACATAAATAAATACACAACACAAGTATTTGGCAAAAAAAAAGCTGTGGTCTTTTATTTGGTTTAGACATCATTTGCAACATAACTTCAAGTCACCTATGGAATTGTAACAATTGACCAGACACATTTCTGGTCTTTAACCCCCCGAGAATTAACTCATAACTCACTGTTCAGACCTAAAAGCCAGAACTTAAAACTTCAATAATTACCATAACTTCCTATTGTTCACTTTTCAATTTCAAATAACTTTCACCATGAAGTCTGACCCCCCCCCCCCCCCCTTTAGACAGGCAGGTGACCTCTAACCCCAACAAAAGACCGAGACAGTATTAACAATAGAATTATAAAAGGGGGGGGGGGGGGAGCAGCAGTTATTTCTTCACCTCAAGGCTCCGAAGAACACCTGAGGTAAACTGGTAAGTATTTATACTTTTGAATTTCCCGCCGAACAGTGCCCTCGCGGACAAGTGCTCCAATCTAAGCACTGACTGCGCGGGCACATGTGCAGCTGCTCTCCACGAGGGCATCATGCCAACAAGAGCAGATGCCCTCGCAGACACCCTGAATAACCAATCACACACATACACGCTTCCCCCAACATTACAACAGCGCAAGTGCATTAACCCCTCCCTAACCCCACAGCATCTATGTGCACATGGTCTAATCAACATGTACATTCTTATTGTTTGAGCATGAAAGAAATTCATGATTTATGTAGTATAATGCATAGAAAAAACACTTAGGTCAAAGTGGATTTTTTAATTCGCATGGTCATAATTCGCATAACATTTTTTATTCATCCATACAGCATGCAAGAAAAAATGCACAATATGAAGGAAACTGAAGCTATTATATTTCTTGATAACTAAACTATATATCCTTCAAGGACCTGCCAAATCTTTTCTATGGGGCAGAGGTCAAAGTTGTGTATCTACTGACATATTCCAGACATGGAAACATGCTTGAATAGTTGCAGGCATGTACAAATCTATCTTGTGTCAGCTAGAGCTTATATGTGCCTCTGTACTGCTGAGTCACCTAACACTGAAGGGCACATGTGTACTTTGAACAGTGTGACAGTGTTAACTCATTACAGTCAGGACAGGATACTGCATTGACTTCAAAATACAGATAGTGTCTAGTGTAATTTTCTGTTAGGTAGTAGTAGTTATAGAGTTTATTTTTTCTAACATTTGAGAAAACTAAAAGCATTATTTTATATATTTAAAAAAATATTTTAAAAAAACTTGTATAAAGGATAAAGGCTCCCAAATTTACATTTAAATGCTTCTAATGACAGGTAAATACACAACATCAGAAGAGCTTTGCTGAGGTTCTACCATAACAACTATTTTGGGGGAGGGGGGAAGCTTCCATCTTGTGCTCTTGGTTGAAGCAGATGCCCCGATAAATGATGCTCAGAAACCTCTGGGACAAGTTAAAAGCTCACAAAAAAATTATTATTATAAATTTGAGTATAGGTATAATTTACAGTTCCACTATAAATATCAGTTGGTTTTATTTTAGTAATATGTTAATTTGATGGTTGTATTTAAGTGGATAATTTAAATTATCTGATTTATTATTTATTATACATAATTAGGAATATATTCTCTATTATTTATGAAATAAATAGAAATTATATAATTATTATAAGAGGCCCCACCAAGGCTAGTTCTTTTTTTTTTTTTATGTATTTAATTTTTCTTTTTTTTTTCGTTTGAGGAGAACTTTGGCTTTTATATTATCACCCCCATAGAGGTCTATTTCAGTTCAGGCATGTTACAGTCCTTTTGGCAGGCGTGGAATCAGCTGATGTCTCAATTGAGTACCTATTCGGGGGCACATCAGGGCTTATTGGGAAGTTCGCAGTTCGGTTCCTGATATGTACCCGATGTCCCCCAAAACAGTCCAGATTTCAGATGAATCAATTCTGGGTGTAGTTCAGCGCATATTGAGTAGAGACTAATAACTCTTACAGCAACTTGCCTATTTATTGCAATTCTTCATTTTCTGTCATTCCCTAACAGTTTCATGTAAAAATAACACACAGAATGCAATCTGCGCATATTATGTACAAGAGACACAGCAGACAAAAGATCCATGTTATCAAACGAGTTGCTGATCAGATTACAGATATAAATGGTAAGCACTGAAAATGAGATTCACTATGGCATAGAGGTATTCCATACATAAATGGGCTTCACTGAAGGAGAGTGTAGACTAATAATATCAAGACAATGTATTTCCAATAATTTTATAAAGGTTTACATGTATATTCTAGGTTCCCGTAAAAGGATTTCTGCAGTACACTATCCGGCATTGTTGCACGGTACATTCTCTCCTATTCCTCTGTGGTGAACTCCTCCCCCAGCAAAGTCATTTCTCTGTTCTCCACTGGGACATTGGCTGGTTTTATATAGAAGCAGAGTCTAAAGTCTCTTTATTTAGTTAATAATCCAACTCCCAATCTTTCAAATAAATTATGTACAGTAGCATTGGAGTGCATTAACATTCTCTATTTACTGTCATGCTGATGAATAGATTCTTATACATAGAAAAATGTTGGTTTATTTAACAGTCATATAAAAGCCGTTTAAATCATTTTATTTTATTTATTTTGAGAGTCTGTGTGAATTTGCCCAGCCTCCAGACCTGGGAGGGTAGGTCTAATTTATTATTAGGGGGGCCGGGCCAGTAGCAATGACCCTGGCACCCCATGGTAGCCCAGTGTATGTACAATGGGGATGGGATTCATTGGTCTGGCTCCCAGTTCCAGTCATGTTAGGGGGAACCAGAGCTATCAATGAATGGATTCTTATAGATAGAAAAATATTAGTTTATTGAAACAGCACATTACTGAGCATATGGGTAGTTAAGTCAGCTGTGCAGCACCTTACTCTCAGATGGGCTGCATTTGGCCCTTGGGCGTTGAACATTCCTGGTATAGTTATTAACTTAGCTTACTGTTTGTGACTGAAAATATGTGCTGTCCAGTACAGAAATCTGCTGAGAGGTATGACAGACAACTGTTTCTATACTACAACTACCATAATTCCCAGCCACTCTAGAAAACCGATTTGGCATTATGAGATTAGTAGTTCTGCAGCAGCTGGAGGGCCACAGTGGGCATCTGGGTGTCTATAAATGAAAAGTAGTGCTGCCCCAGCCCATTGAGGATAGAGGTCAGCAAGGGGGCAATTGCCCCACTGCCTTTCTTTCCAGCCCTCTTCTAAATCTAGCAACTGACTATTTTTAACTGATTATTTGATTTGGTCTTGATACTGAATTGGGGATTGTTTAATTAGGATATGCGTCTTCCCTTGTTTACCTTGTGTCATGTCATATCCCAAAGCTCTGACTCATTGCATAAACAACTGTCTATTCCTCTATACATATTTCCCATTTAAAATTAATTAACTTGCATATCAAGCCACAGGTGATGTCATAAGCAGGAGACACCACGGACACTTTTAAAACCATTTTCTCTTTTTTGTATACATTGCATTTATGCTAACACAATGTGAAGATCATTTTTTTTTTTTAAATGTCACAGTATAAGCAATGTTTAGGTTGACAGTGTCCCTTTAAACATGCAGCAACATGGCCAACAACTAAACCTTTTTTTCACTTGTTTTGATAATATAGTATCACAAATTAAAAATTGACTGCCCTTAGTATGAGGATAAACTGGTGTGTACTTTTGATAGTACATGTCAGTTTATCCTCTGACCGACAACTGCCATGCTTCTACGGGAAGCAGGAAGCCCGCTCAGGTCGACGACTGTCTCTCTCTCTGCTTTATAAGGGATCTCTCATTTTTATATGTGATCAGCAGTGAGGATCTTAACTATGTCCCCTCTGCTGATCCCACATAAGAGACCACAATTCCTTACCCTTACAAGCATGTTATACCAGCCTACTGTAATATGGAGGTTGGTTGGGAGCAGTTGGTCAATATGTCAGTAATATTTTGCCACTCAATAAGTCAGTATTTTGCCCTCAACATGCCATTCTTTTGCCATTTAAAATGCCAGGAGTTTGCCCCTCAATGTGCCATTCTTTTCCCATTTAATATGCCAGTATTTTTCTCCTCAATATGCCATTTAATATGCCAGTATTTTTTCACTCAATATGCCATTTAATATGCCTGTATTTTTCCCCTCAATTTGTCATTTAATATGCCAGTATTTTGCCCCTCAATGTGCCATTTAATATGCCAGTATTTTGCCCCTCAATGTGCCATTTAATATGCCAGTATTGTCACTTACCTCCATTCCCCTCCTGATACTTAGTGAGTGTCCCTGTGGCCTCATCAGCACTAGTGGTCCATCTCCTGAACGAGACCGTTACAAGTATTTTGCCCCTCAATATGCTATTCTTTTGCCAATTAATATGCCAGTATTTTGCCCCTCAATGTGCCATTTAATATGCCAGTATATTGCCCCTCAGATGCCAGGAATTTGCCAATTAATATGCCAGGATTTTACCCCTCAATATGCCAGGATTTTGCCCCTCAATATGCCAGGATTTAGCCATTTAATATGCCAGGATTTAGCCCCTCAATATGCCAATTAACATGCCAGGATTTTGCCAATTACCGTATTTGCTCGATTATAAGACAAGGTTTTTTTCAGAATTTTTTTTTTTTTGAAAAATCCCCCTTGTCTTATAATCGAGGTCGTTTTATAATATGACCTCAAATTGAGGTCAGATTATAAGACAGCGATCCAGGTCCCCAGCAGAGCTGCAGGGGACCTGGATCCCCCTCTCTAACAGAAGGGGATGTCTGCGCGATGAGCGCAGACTCCCCTGCTGCCGCCCGGCACGACCGCCGAGACTACTTCCGGCTTCGTCACAGAAGTCCCGGCGGTCGTGCCGGGCGGCAGCAGGGGAGGTCTGCACTCATCGCGCATACATCCTCCGCTGCCCCACTAGCCACCAGGGAGAATCGGGCAGCTGGGGGATGTCTGCACGATACGTGCAGACATCCTCCATGCTGCCCGACAGGGCAGTCTATTATGACGGACCAGCTGTCCGTCATAATAGACTGCGGTGTCGCAGCATGGAGGATGTCTGCACGTATCGTGCAGACATCCCCCGGCTGCCCCCACTAGCCACCAGGGATCGAGTTACAGTTAAGGGGGAGGGAGGGGGCAGAGAGACAGGGGGAGGGGGGCAGAGAGACAGGGGGAGGGGGGGGACAGAGCGACAAGGGGAGGGAGGGGGGAAGAGACAGAGCAACAAGGGGAGGGAGGGGGGGAAGAGATAGGGGGAGGGGGGGACAGAGCAACAAGGGGAGGGAGGGGGGAAGAGACAGAGCAACAAGGGGGGGAAGAGACAGAGGGAGGGGGGACAGAGCAACAAGGGGAGGGAGGGGGCAGAGAGAAACAAGGGGGGAGAGACAGAGGCGAGGGGGGAGTCAAAGGGAGGGGGAGAGAGACAAAGCAGGGGACAAGGGAAAGAGAGAGTCAGCATTGGCACATAAAAGGAAATAAAAACAAGAAATGCATTTTTTTATATAATTTTTTTATTAAAAAAGCAATTTACATGTGAATATATACAAGTTTAACTTTTTTCCTATAGGGTAGTCTTATATTCAGGCTTTTAGTTTTTTTACAAAGGAATATCCAAAGTTTGGGGGATATTCATCTTATCCTCAGGGTTATGCCAATTAATATGCCAGGATCATGCCAATTAATTTGCCAGGGTTATGCCAATTAATATGCCAGGATTTTGCCCCTCAGTATGCCAGGATTTAGCCATTTAATATTCTAGGATTTTGCCCCTCAATATGCCAATTAATATTCCAGGATTTTGCCAATTAATATGCCACGATTTTGCCAATTAATATGCCAGGGTTATGCCAATTAATATGCCAGGATTTTGTCACTCAGTATGCCAGGAATTTGCGTTGTGCGCTCCCCTCCAGCCACGCGGATTCAATAAAGATTGTTCAAAAAAAAAATGCAACCAGAGTTACTCTGGTTTCCCATTTTTTTTAACAAACTTTATTGAAGCCACGCGGCTGGAGGGGAGAGCACAACGCTTCCCTCACAGCCACCGGCCGGCTTGTAACAGAATTATTTTTTGTTGTTTTTTACCTGGCGTGACCTGGGCCTGCCAGGTCTCCTGGACCCGCCGTCCCGCCCGATGGCTGGCCTTGTCTCCCCACCAGCTCTGCCTCATGTTTGAAGATATACATCGGGTTTACTTGGGACAAGGGCACACTATGTTATTAACCCTTGCTTCCGTAGAAAAAAACCTTTGGTTGTCCTTTAAAATTTTCTGTTTTGATAAATTAATGGTTCTTGGGAGCCACTAGCTGGACAGATATGGTAATGCACATGTTATGCCACACTTTCACAGCTCCACCAATAAAAACACAATATTACTGTATTTGCTCAAATATAAGATGACCCTGATTATAAGACAACTCCCAATACTTTGGATCTTAATTCAGGGGGAAAAGAAAAAAGCTTAAATATAAGGCAACCTTAAATGAAAATATTTGTTTTACTTATATATTCATTCACATGTAAACTTTTTTTCATAATTAAAATTTGTTTGAAAAGAATGCATTTCTTGTTTTCATTTTCTTCCTCTCCCTCCCCTTCATTGCAGTTTTCCTGCTCATCTTTCATTATTGCCCCAAAGCAAAATATTGCACCCACATATTTGCTATTGCACCCCTAGGACTTGTCATTTGTTCCTGGGGTCCAGCGGGGCAGCTGGAGGATGTGTGTGCACTGCTTGCTGCACATAGATATCCTCTGATTGGTCCTGACACTTCCACTGGGATGTTTGTGTACCATGCACAGATAACCTCTGGCTGCCAGCGAGGAGGATCCAGGTTTCCTGCAGCTCTGTGGGGGACCTTGATCCTAGTCTTATACTCAGACCTTATTTGAGGTTTGATTATAACTCTACCTCGAATATAAGATGAACATTTGCTCTGAAAAACCTATATTCGAGCAAATACGGTATTCTGTTGAGACTAAATTATTTAAATACAGTTTTTAGAGCAATGTAGATGTCAGATGTCATACAATTGGAACGTGGTTTTCTTTTTATGAACTGCTGTTTTTCCGATTTCTATTACACAAAACAAGAGCACGATCTTATGTTCTGGTTTTTATTATGCAGAGGTTTGGAAAAAAATGTCAGTTGGATTGGTCTCTTAGGCAAAATAGTTTGCTGATTAAACAATTGTTTAAAACAGTGGGGTCAGATCTGAAGGTCTTTAGTAGCCAAATGTTTTTTTTTTTTCATAATTTTATGAAGTACTGAAACATTGTTCTAAAAATCATAAACATCATCTACAATAATAATAAAAAAAAAGAAAACGGTCCTTTAACTAACTAAAACATTACTAAAATAGTTTAGCAGCACTATCTCCAAACATGCAATCAGATTAGATGTGGAAACACTGAGTATCATGACTTTAAGTGCCACATTTGCTTGTTCAGACCTTGCAAAGCCTCTATACAGGAGAAGCCATTTTATGTCCACATGTTATTGTTTCATAGTAATTTCACTCCAATGCATAAATAAATAGCTGTGCCACACTCCAGGGACCGGTGTCAAGGTTTCTGAATTCCACTTCAGGCATCATATTGATAAATCATGCTGTCAGCCTTAAATTATTAAATGGTATGTTTTCTACATCATACACTATGGGGGCTATTCCCTAAAAGATGAGTTTCTGATGATTTGAGTTCAGGTGAGATGCACACTTAATCTCGTGAGTTTAGCTATACACTGTGCATGGGCAATCCTGATGAGTTTGCTTATAGGGTGGGGGGTTGGGGAGTTCAAGCTATAGCTAAACTGGTGGGATGAAATGTGCATCTCAACTCATTTGCAACTCACCTTTTTAGCCTGTTTTATACAATGTATTTGCAGTGGGAGTAGTAAACTATGTGAAAATGTTTTTTTTAAAAATGGTTTTATTGCTCATATTAATTGATTTTTTTTATTACTTTATTTTTAGGGACAAGGTATCTCTCTCTCCTCTCTCTGACAGAAAATCAAAATGTATCTGTAAGATTGACACAACCCAGTGTTCACACATTCACCCACTATTAACTAAATGGTTATTTATTACATGTGAAAATGAATGAGCCTGCTCTGTCCAGCTCTGTTTGTGTTTAGCTGTAATTTTCTACTTTCTCATTTACTGTACCCATGCAAATTGTATATTGTTTTTTTTTTATCACCATAATAGGGCTTTCTTTAGATACCATAATATTCATCATATAATATAAAAATCATATCATTTAAAAAAAAAAAAACCTTTTTCTAACTTTGATACCAATCCTAACCCTGAATCTAACTCTAACCCTTATACACACCCTAACCTTAATATAACTCTAACCCCAACCCTTATACTAAACTTAACCCTAGATCTAAGGCTATTTTAGCCTTTTTGGTATTGCAATGTTGCTCACGGCCTCTAGGGGATTGTAAAGAGCTCCTCAGCTTGTCCAGGGGCATTGATGGGTCTCCAAAAGATCAGGGGCTAGAGCAGATTTGATAGATGTGGAGTAAAATAGCTCATCTGCTTAAGAGGACATATAAATAATTTATATGATGCTAATCAGCGATAGGTATACATATAAGCCAGGGGTCCTCAAACTGCGGCCCGCCGAGGACATTTATGTGGCCCGCGGGGGGTGCTGCCGGCACCCACCCCGTTTCTTTTTTTTTTTCTGGCAGCCGCAAAGGATGCGGCTGCAGGAAGAAAAAAAAAAAAAATTCACCGCGACCGGATGTGACGTTACGTCACATCCGGATCCGGTAACTGTTTCCCTCCTCCACAGGAGGACACCGCGCGAGACGTCCGGGGACACAGCAGCTGGAGGTAAGTGATGGGGAAGCGGGGGAGGAGGGAGGGATAACGAGCACTATTCCTGGGCTCTGACTGGCATAATATTCCTGGGCTATGACTGGCATCATATTTCTGGGCTCTGACTGGCAAAATATTCCTGGGCATCTGAATGGCAAAATATTCCTGGGCATCTGACTGGCACAATATTCCTGGGCATCTGACTGGCAAAATATTCCTGGGCTTCTGAATGGCATCATATTCCTGGGCATCTGACTGGCATAATATTCCTGGGCATCTGACTGGCATCATATTCCTGGGCATCTGACTGGCATATTATTCCTGGGCATCTGACTGGCATATTATTCCTGGGCATCTGACTGGCATATTATTCCTGGGCATCTGACTGGCATAATATTCCTGGGAATCTGACTGGCATAATATTCCTGGGCATCTGACTGGCATAATATTCCTGGGCATCTGAATGGCATCATATTCCTGGGCATCTGAATGGCATAATATTCCTGGCCATCTGACTGGTACAATATTCCTGGCCATCTGACTGGCATCATATTCCTGGGCATCTGAATGGCATAATATTCCTGGGCATCTGACTGGCATCATATTCCTGGGCATCTGACTGGCATCATATTCCTGGGCATCTGACTAGCATCATATTCCTGGGCATCTGACTGGCATCATATTCCTGGCCATCTGACTGGTACAATATTCCTGGCCATCTGACTGGCATCATATTCCTGGGCATCTGAATGGCATAATATTCCTGGGCATCTGACTGGCATAATATTCCTGGGCATCTGAATGGCATAATATTCCTGGCCATCTGACTGGCATAATATTCCTGGGCATCTGACTGGCATCATATTCCTGGGCATCTGACTGGCATATTATTCCTGGGCATCTGACTGGCATAATATTCCTGGGCATCTGACTGGCATAATATTCCTGGGCATCTGAATGGCATCATATTCCTGGGCATCTGAATGGCATAATATTCCTGGGCATCTGAATGGCATCATATTCCTGGGCATCTGAATGGCATAATATTCCTGGGCATCTGAATGGCATAATATTCCTGGCCATCTGACTGGCATCATATTCCTGGGCATCTGACTGGCATAATATTCCTGGGCATCTGAATGGCATAATATTCCTGGGCATCTGACTGGCATCATATTCCTGGGCATCTGACTGGCATCATATTCCTGGGCATCTGACTGGCATCATATTCCTGGGCATCTGACTGGCATCATATTCCTGGGCATCTGAATGGCATCATATTCCTGGCCATCTGACTGGCATCATATTCCTGGGCATCTGAATGGCATAATATTCCTGGGCATCTGAATGGCATCATATTCCTGGCCATCTGACTGGCATCATATTCCTGGGCATCTGACTGGCATAATATTCCTGGGCATCTGAATGGCATAATATTCCTGGGCATCTGACTGGCATAATATTCCTGGGCATCTGACTGGCATCATATTCCTAGGCATCTGACTGGCATCATATTCCTGGGCATCTGACTGGCATCATATTCCTGGGCATCTGACTAGCATCATATTCCTGGGCATCTGACTAGCATCATATTCCTGGGCATCTGACTGGCATCATATTCCTGGGCATCTGAATGGCATAATATTCCTGGGCATCTGAATGGCATAATATTCCTGGGCATCTGAATGGCATAATATTCCTGGCCATCTGACTGGCATCATATTCCTGGGCATCTGACTGGCATCATATTCCTGGGCATCTGACTGGCATAATATTCCTGGGCATCTGAATGGCATAATATTCCTGGCCATCTGACTGTCATCATATTCCTGGGCATCTGACTGGCATAATATTCCTGGGCATCTGACTGGCATAATATTCCTGGGCTCTGACTGGCACACTATTCCCATTGAAATACTGGTAAGTTTGTTGATTTAACTTTACTTTAAATATTGTATTTGTTCTCGTTTTGTTCAAAATAAGATATATGCAGTGTGCATAGGAATTTCTTCATAGTTTTTATTTTTACTATAGTCCGGCCCTTCAACGGTCTGAGGGACAGTGAACTGGCCCCCTGTTTAAAAAGTTTGAGGACCCCTGATATAAGCAATGAGCAATAGATATATCTAAATGATGTATATGATGCCAGTGAAAAGTAACTTGATATTGAAAGGGTATTTTATGAACAGAAATTGTGCAGGTAGATATTATGGAATCTGGGGGAAATGGTAAGCAGCTGGGAGTAGGGGATAACCTAGCTTACAAATCTGTTGAAGCCCCTCTTGGTCATCATCCGCCCCCCTACCCTCCCCCCAGAGCATCTAACAGTAGTAATGAATAGTTGAAGCCGTCTCCTCAATGTAACTTGTTGTATGTATCTGTGGTTGTTTTATTGTTTTGATATGAACACCTTCAATTGGCCAATGACTGTACAATTAATGTTAAGTGTTCATTGAAGGGTGTGAACTCTTTATATGTATTGTTTGTCTTTTTGATATCTTCATAATAAAAAATAAATACATTTTAAAAAGTAACTTGATATGCAAGGCATTATACCAATAGAAATATATTAAATGATGCCAATTAGCAGTAAATCCATAAATTAAATGCATAAATGAATCTTGTACATGATGCTGATGAGCAGTAGGGGCATAAATAAACACTGTACATGATGCCAATGAGCAGTGTATGGACAAATTTTAAATAAACAGTAGACAGAACTATATGTATAAAAAAACTTTTAATGTTTATTTAGAAAATAATCACAATAAATCAAATCAACAGTAAAAATAACTAATTGCAACAACAAAAAACATGCATTAATATGACAAATATTGCACTACTTTACTGAAGGTGCTTATCAAGAGCAGACCAGGAAATTATTTGTACTGGTTTTATATTATTTGCAACACATACTGCTAATCAGTCCCTCATTAAGGAGCGAGGTATACAAAAATCATATCCATCAATAATATAGTTACTGAAAGTTCCTGCTGAACTTAAAAACGATGAAAAACACACAAAAAAGCAAAATAAATGGTAAGTTTGATATAGGTTTTATTATCTCCCAATTATCTCATGGCTTCTGCCATGGAAGAAGAACCACTATTAACGTCATCATCAATTAAACTGATTGTATTTCTGCTCAATGTCCTTAAAATACTTTGTAGGACTTCCATCCAGGTATCACCGACATGCTATGACTCATGCCAGGAGAGGCCAAGTTTATTCTGAAATGGATCCCATGCTAAAGATCCACTCAGCCAGTATTTTACCAGTAGGACGGTAAAAAAAAAATGGTTTGAGACCAGTCTTAAGTTCATGCAGCCAATATCATGGCCGATATTTTTTGGAAACTATAAACCTTATCGAAAATGCATGTGTGCATGGACCACAAAAATTGTTTGATCTACAGACTGTTAGCCATCAAAAAAATATTTTTCTTTATTCTTCAGTAATACAAATGCAGACGAAAAAATGTTGTTTAAATAAACTTAATTTAATAAAAGCACTTATAGGCCTAATGAAATATGTGTATCTATGTCAGTCAGACCACACCATTCTGTCAGATGGACTAGATTTTACCCACAGGCCACTTCACAGACACCCGTTTTTTATGCACAAACTGAAAATAGATTGTCTAGCTCAAAACCAGATTGCATCTAGGGTTGCCACCTTTTACTCAAAGAAAATACCGGCTATTGCTGTGGGTTGGTGAGGGCAGAGCCACAAAAGTGTAAAAGGGACAGAGCTACTCAATGTTCCTACCAGATTGAGCTTCAGGCTCCTTTGTACAGGTGCAGGGAGCTCAGTTCTGGTAAAGCATTATGGTTATCCCCTTATCACAGATTTCCCATTTTGTAAATTTCCCTCTCATCTCCCCTTTTTGTCAGTGTCTCTCTCTCTTTCTCATATTCCATGTTTGTCAGTGTCTCTCTTTTTCTCATCTTCCCTGTTTGTCCGTGTCTCTCACTCCCTCACCACTTCTTATATCTCTCTCTCCCTCACCACCTCTTCTGTCTCACTCTCGCTCCCTTGAAATATTTCACAACACTGGCACATTTGCTCTATAGGCTCCGGCCTCCCTCTTGCAGCATGAAAATGGCCGGTATTTATGTTTTACTGGTACCGGCTCCAAAGCCTGATTTACCAACAGTAAAATACTAGCCAGGTGGCAACCCTAGTTGCATCATTATCACACATGGAAAATGTTTGTCGGGGTATGCCATTAATATTATTTATTATAGTTTAATATCAATCAAGAGTGGGGGATGCGCACCCTTTTCCCCAAATTGTGTCTCCAAAATTTGAGTGCGCATTAGAATCAATGGTCCATTAGATTCCCGTATATTTTATTTTGAAACTTAAACCAAAAAAACTACATTTTGCCATGAACAAAAAAGGAAAGCAAAATGCAATATAGACAAACTGCACATTCATACTACCCTCCCTTACTTATAGAAATACCATCATATTTCTGTATAGCAGTGTCATTCATATTAAAAATATGGTAAGTTGGTAGCATAAACTAATGGTTATAAAAAAAATTCTTCTTGAACAAATGCGTATTACATTCGTCGGTGTAAACATTTTTTGGCTTCAAGGTGTCAAAACTTGAAGTGCGCATTAGATTCGATTAAATAAGGTATCTATTTCACAGAAACTATTAGCCAAAAAAGATAGCAGCTAAATCTAATATGCAAAAGGTAAATGAAATATGTCTAAAATATAAAGCTTATGAAGAAAAAAAATATTTAACCAGTAAAAAAAAAGTAGGAAAATAGCCAGGATAGATCTTATTTCTCGTGTTCTGACAAACTGCAAGTTGTGACTTGTTTTCGTTCCCTACAAAGTGTGGCATGGTCTCATTAGATTCACAGAGTGCACAGGAGGGGAGCAGCATGAAGGAAGAAAAGACAGGGGTATTGTGAGTTCACGCTTTTAGTACTGCAGTGCCTGCTTCATACGTCAAGAGAGCAGTAATAGGAAATTCTGCTCAATTTATAATATGTGTTTGATGGGCAAGATTTCATTTATTTATCCTTTTATTTGCATGCTGAAACATATCATTCCTACACACTAGGTTAAGTAGTGTACAGCCAGATTTCAGCCCTTCCCGCATTGAGAATAATGAACTATGCAGTGGGCTGCCTGGGGTGAATGAAAAAATGCACCACCCCCTCCCAAAAAAAAATTAAAAGAAACGCCCACCGAAACATGAGGTTTTTTGAAAAAATAATTGTAGTCCACCTTAGCCAGCCTGGACATAATAATGTTTGCAAGAGCTCACCCACGGGATGAAAAGAAAAGTAAATCATTATTATGTCCAGGACTTTCTAGATTTGCGTGTTCATTTTTTTTCTCTACTGCTTGCGGTTTACCATATGGCAATATAACACAAACTTTTGTTTTAAATAAAGATATGTATTTGGACATAATACTGTGTAGTGGTTTTATTTATTTGTGCAGTATATTACTATTTCTATGATGTTCAGCCAGCAACATGAGACAGAGTGATTTTTAACTACCATTCCCATGATACCCAACCAGACAAGCCTCCCATTAGTCTGGCTGAACATCATTGGAAAAGAAATACACCATGCTCACCACTCACGTGTCTCTCTTCCCATATCCTCATGTCTTTCTTTCTTTCTCCCTATGGCCTCATGTCTCTCCCCCTATGACCATGTGCCTGTCTTTCTCTCTCCCCACACCCTCAGGTGTGTGCCTCTCTCTCTCCCCACAACCTCATATCTGTCTCTCTCCCCACACCCTCATGTCTGTCTCTCTCGCTACACACCCTCATGTCTCTCTCTCTCTCTCCACACCCTCATGTCTATTTCTCTCTGTCTCCCACTCCTCATAACCCCCATGTATCTGTCACCCCCATGTGTATCTCTCTGCCCACACTAACCCCATACCCCCATCTTTCTCTTTGCTCCATGTCTTCCTTATGGTTATCTCTTCCCCGTGACTATTCTCCTATACTTCCTACCCCCATCCTGACGATGAAATGTATGTCTATCAATGTGTATGCTGTATATACATTTGTGTGTATAAATATTGTATGGTATGCTGTATATACATTTGTGTGTGTATAGAGACTGTAAATAATATAGGATGCTGTATATGCATTTTTGTGAATATAGATACTGTATATATAGGATGCTGTAAATTTGTATGTGTATAGATACTGTCTATATAGGATGCTGTATGTGCATGTGTGTGTGTGTGTATAGATACTGTACATAAAGGATGCTGTAAATGTGTGTGTATGGATACTGTGCTCGGGGGAGCCTTATTGAAGATAAGCATGCTCATCCAATATGGTGCTTGCCAGTATCCAGCAAGAGCTACAGAAGGGATAAGAAATCACTTCAATCACTCTTTTACATTTGCTTAACTGCTCCAAGAGGCAGTTGGCAATATTACATTGAAAAAAATGCAAAATGCTAATTCTAGATCTATCCAGGGAAGGGGTCCAGGGCCGTCACTAGGGTTGGTGTCACCCGGTGCGGAAACTCATGGTGTCACCCCCTGGATTTCCTCCATACAATGCTAAACAGATTCCTTAGTAATGCCAGTTAGATGGCCTATTAACTATGCCACACACAGGAGCCCCATAACTATGCCACACACAGGAGCCCCATAACTTATGCAGCACCAGAGCCCCATAAATTATGCCACACCAGAGCCCCAGTATTTATGCCTCACCTCTGCCCAATTAATTATGCCACACACACAGGTGCCCCATAATTATTCCACACACACACAGGTGCCCCATAATTATGCCACACAAAAGAGTCCCTTAATTACGCCACACAAAAGAGTCCCTTAATTCATAGGCGTGCGCACGGGGTGTGCCGGGTGTGCCTGGGCACACCCTAATCCAGGGCCGGCGCCACCAGTAAGGCGACCTAGGCAGCTGCCTAGGGCGCATCTTGGCTGGGGGCGCCGGAACCCTGCTTCCAAAAAAAAAAAAAAAATCCTCCTCCTTACTTACCTCGTCGGCGTCGCTGCGTGTCCGGTGCTGGGCCGCCTGTGGCTGAGAGGGAAGCGTTGTGCGCTCCCCTCCAGCCAATGCGCATTCAGTAAAGTTTTTTTTTTTTAAACTTTATTGAAAGCGCATTGGCTGGAGGGGAGCGCACAACGCTTCCCTCTCAGTCACAGGCGGCCCAGCACCGGAGACAGAGCAGCAGCAGCAGCAGCGACGAGGTAAGTAAAGGAAAGAAGGCCTGGCTGGCATATTGGGTGGCTAAGTCCAGGCATATTTTGGGGGAAAGTCCTGGCATATTGCTGGGGAAAGTCCTGGCATATTGCTGGGGACAGTCCTGGCATATTGGGTGTTTAAGTCCTGGCATATTGGGTAGCTAAGTCCAGGCATATATTGGGTGTTTAAGTCCTGGCATATTTTGGGGGAAAGTCCTGGCATATTGAGGGGCATAATCCTGTCATATTGGGTGGCATAATCCTGGGATATTGAGGGGCTTAATCCTGGCATATTGAGGGGCATAATCCTGGGATAAAGAGGGGCATAATAATGGGACATTGAGGGGCATAATCCTGGGATATTGAAGGGAATAATCCTGGCATATTGAGGGGCATAATCCTGGGGTATTGAGGGGCATAATCCTGGCATATTGAGCGGCATAATCCTGGGATATTGAGGGGAATAATCCTGGCATATTGTGGGGCATAATCCTGGGATATTGAGGGGCATAATCCTGGGATAAAGAGGGGCATAATAATGGGACATTGAGGGGCATAATCCTGGGATATTGAAGGGAATAATCCTGGCATATTGAGGGGCATAATCCTGGGGTATTGAGGGGCATAATCCTGGCATATTGAGCGGCATAATCCTGGGATATTGAGGGGCATAATCCTGGGGTATTGAGGGGCATAATCCTGGCATATTGAGCGGCATAATCCTGGGATATTGAGGGGAATAATCCTGGCATATTGTGGGGCATAATCCTGGGATATTGAGGGGAATAATCCTGGCATATTGTGGGCATAATCCTGGGATATTGAGGGGAATAATCCTGGCATATTGGGTGGCTAAATCCTGGCATATTGCGGAGCATAATCCTGGGGTATTGAGGGGAATAATCCTGGCATATTGGGTGGCTAAATCCTGGCATATTGCGGAGCATAATCCTGGGGTATTGAGGGGAATAATCCTGGCATATTGAGACTTAAGTTATGTTACTTATTCTCCACCATTCTTAATAGGGGGCTTTATTGCAACATGTAACTCTGTTAACTCTCTTTTAATTTAAATGCTGAGAAAGGGATGGAACATGTGATGTCATGATATGGGAAAATAATATGATAATGGGGGGGGGGGGGGGGGACGCCGTGTGCGGCGTGTGTGTTTGTGCTTTAGGGTGCACACCCTAATGCAATAGGCTGCGCACGCCTATGCCTTAATTATGCCACACATGGGGCCCAATAAATATGCCACACACAAGTGCCCCACGAGGTGACAATCTTACAATTATAGATACCAGTAATATTGTACCATTCAGATCCCAGTAGTATTGTCCCACTCAAAACCCAGTAATATTGTGCCACTCAGAGCCCAGAAATAGTGTGCCAGTCAGATACCAGGAATATTGTGCCATACAGAGCCCAGTAGTATTGTCCCACTCAGAGCCCAGTAATATTGTGCCAGTCAGATACCAGGAATATTGTGCCATTCAGAGCCCAGTAATATTGTGCCAGTCAGATGCCAGTAATATTGTGCCAGTCAGAGCCCAAAAATATTGTGCCACTCAGAGCCCAGTAATTTTGTGCCAGTCAGATACCAGGAATATAGTGCCAGTCAGAGCCCAGGAATATTATGCCTGTCAGAGCCCAGGAATATTATGCCAGTCAGAGCCCAGGAATAATATGCCAGTCAGAGCCCAGGAATATTATGCCAGTCAGATACCAGGAATAGTGTGCCAGTCAGAGCCCAGTAATATTATGCCAGTCAGAGCCCAGGAACATTATGCCAGTCAGAGCTCAGGAATATTATGCCAGTCAGAGCCCAGGAATATTATGCCAGTCAGAGCCCAGGAATAGTGTGCCAGTCAGATTCCAGTAATATTGTGCCAGTCAGATACCAGTAATATTGTGCCAGTCAGAGCCCAGGAATATTATGCCAGTTAGATACCAGGAATAGTGTGCCAGTCAGAGCCCAGGAATATTATGCCAGTCAGAGCCCAGGAATATTATGCCAGTCAGAGCCCAGTAATATAGTGCCAGCCAGAGCCCAGTAATATAGTGCCAGCCAGATTCCCAGTAATATTGTGCCTCTCAGAGCCCAGGAATATTATGCCAATCAGAACCCAGTAATATAGTGCCAGCCAGAGCCCAGTAACATAGTGCCAGCCAGATGCCCAGTAATATAGTGCCAGCCAGAGCCCAGGAATATTATGCTAGTCAGAGCCCAGTAATATAGTGCCAGCCAGAGCCCAGTAATATAGTGTCAGCCAGATGCCCAGTAATACAGTGCCACTCAGAGCCCAGGAATATTATGCCAGTCAGAGCCCAGTAATATAGTGCCAGCCAGAGCCCAGTAATATAATGCCACTCAGAGCCCAGGAATATTATCCCAATCAGAGCCCAGTAATATAGTGCCAGCCAGAGTCCAGTAACATAGTGCCAGCCAGATGCCCAGTAATATAGTGCCACTCAGAGCCCAGGAATATTATGCCAGTCAGAGCCCAGTAATATAGTGCCAGCCAGAGCCCAGTAATATAGTGCCACTCAGAGCCCAGGAATATTATGCCAGCCAGAGCACAGTAATATAGTGCCACTCAGAGCCCAGGAATATTATGCCAGTCAGAGCCCAGTAATATAGTGCCAGCCAGAGCCCAGTAATATAGTGCCAGCCAGAGCCCAGTAATATAGTGCCAGCCAGATGCCCAGTAATATAGTACCAGCCAGAGCCCAGTAATATAGTGCCAGCCAGAGCCCACTTATAAACTTCTCGTTTCAAACCACTCTCCTCCCCCCCCCCCGTCCCCATGCACGGAGGAGGGAAACACAGTCACCGGCGGACCGTAACGTCACATCCGGTTGCTGTGATTTTTTTTTTTTTTCGGCGGCCGCGTCTAGCGTATGCGGCTGCCAGAAAAAAGAAAAAAAGTTAAGCACCGCGATCTGGGGGGGGGGGGGGGGGGGGGGTTGGGCTGCAGCACGGGTGTCACCCCCGCTGGAGGTGTCAGAAAAAGTTGCCTGATAGGATTTTATGTCAAATCCAGTGACTCAACATCACATTTAAATGAAAGCACTCTCGCTGGCCGCATTTAATGGCAGAACACTCTTAAAGCGGCCACGGCGGGCTAATACTTAAAGCGACCAGGGCCCAGGTAGACCACTGAAGTACTATTGAAAGTGAGGTTTCATGGGATATTTTCCTTTTAATTTATTTCATACCCCATTCTTTTACCATTTTTCTAGTTTAGCTAAATCATCTGCCATTTGGCTTATCCCTCCCGGAACATCAACTTTGTTGCAAGTCTTTGTATCATCAGCAAAAGACCTTACCAACAAGACCTTCTGCAACATCACTAATAAAATATTAAAGAGAATGGATCCAAGTACAGGTCCATGAGGTAACCAACTGGTAGGCAGTCCTTGCTCTGAATACACTCATTTGGCCACAACTTTCTGTTGTCTGTCACTCAGTCACTGCTTAGTCCATTCAACAAAACTGGAATCCAAACTTAAATATTGCAATTTACTGATAAGTCTTCTTCCATGTTCAACAGTGTCAAAGGCCTTGTTGAAATGTAGGTAAACAATGTCTACTGCACCACCCTGATCTATTATTTTAGTCACCCAATCAATAAGATTAATTTGACATGATCTCCTTGAAGTAAATCCATTTTAAAATCCATGTGATACACAAATCGAATTGAAGGGACTGGAAAAGTAATGTCCTGTAGTAATGCAATATATGAAAGGGCAGCATGACAACAGGTTGGTGATGCAGCCTCATCACAAGTCTGTCAGTCATAGGCCCTCGGCCAGTAATTGCCCTTCATGGGCGGCCGTTCCTCCCCCCTTGGGGGCTGGGCAAAACCTATATAAACCCTTGCGGTGGTTTTGCCCAGCCTCTTTTCCGGATTATATATTATGTGTACTTGAGTATGTCGTCTGCGTGCTTGGGGACTTACACCAGCACTGGGGTCACTGCTGTGTTCTTCTTTCAGCCTCTGCATGCTGCAGAACGTGGATTTTGGGACATTCTTTTGTCTACTGGGCAGCCAGGCGGGCTGCAGTTCGTCCCAATGGGGCTTCCTTAGGTCTCTGTCGTGACCAGGTAGATCTGCAGTGGATAGGCTGTCGCGGCATGCGCTGGAAAACCATGCCTGGATACGTGGCACAGTCAGTTGCTCGCCTTGGGTCACCCCATGTGCTGGTCCTGCACCTCGGAGGAAACGACCTGTGTTTTACACCACTGAGGGAGTTGACCTATGGCATTAAGGCAGACATCCTGCGCCTGTGGCTGCAATTTCCGGGTCTGGTTCTGGTGTGGTCCGACATCATTTCAAGGCTACGCTGGCGGGGCGCCCGGTCTCCTTCGGGGGTGGAGCGGGCCAGGAAGAAACTGAACAGTGCCATCTCACGGTTCATGTTGTACAACGGTGGCCTAGTGGTGCGTCATCCAGTGCTGGACGGTTCCGATGCCTCCCTGTATCGGAGAGACGGGGTCCATCTGATGGATGTTGGCTGTGATCTGTGGAATTTGGCGATCCAGTCCGGTCTCGAAAAAGAGGTAGCGGTGTGGAGGAGCCAATAGAGTGTAAGGTTTCATACTCAGTGGCATTGGCAGGGGGTACCCGAGGTATGACGTCAGTGCAGGGGGTTGGCTGTCTTGGGTATGGCCAACCCGGGAGGCAGTAGCTCTGGGAGCTAGCTGCACGGACTCCCCACGGGCTGGTCCCTGGGGAGTGAATATCAGGTGGCTACCGTGCAGGGGCATTGACGCCGGTAGACTGATATTTTTGATTACGCCTACGTTCGATCCTCGGGTACCCAATCCAAGATATGCTACCGCTTAGTGGCATATACATGTGGTACTCCACAAGATGATATCCTTTGTACATGGTATGTATATGTTATATATGTTATATGTGTTTTCCATGGTTGTATACGTTTTTAGTATACGTTTAAGTTGATTCGTTACTGATAATAATACAAAATCTTTGTTACAGTATTTCTTAATAAATACTGTGACCTTCATATCCAGTTTGTTGTCTGTGTCTTTTCTTGGGGGGAGGTTGCGTTAATTCGCCATACCTTGGTCAAGTAATGTCATGTAGTAATGCAATATATGAAAGGGCAGCATGACAACAGGTTGGTGATGCAGCCTCATCACAAGTCTGTCAGTCATAGGCCCTCGGCCAGTAATTGCCCTTCATGGGCGGCCGTTCCTCCCCCCTTGGGGGCTGGGCAAAACCTATATAAACCCTTGCAGTGGTTTTGCCCAGCCTCTTTTCCGGATTATAGAAATCAGTTCCCTCCCACCCATCCCTCTTTTGTCTTGTCTTTGTCTATGTCATTGTTGTGATGGCAGGGGGTACCCGAGGTATGACGTCAGTGCAGGGGGTTGGATGTCTTGGGTATGGCCAACCCGGGAGGCAGTAGCTCTGGGAGCTAGCTGCACGGACTCCCCACGGGCTGGTCCCTGGGGAGTGAATATCAGGTGGCTACCGTGCAGGGGCATTGACGCCGGTAGACTGATATTTTTGGTTACGCCTACGTCCGATCCTCGGGTACCCAATCCTAGATATGCTACCGCTTAGTGGCATATACATGTGGTACTCCACAATATGGTATCCTTTGTACATGGTATGTATATGTTATATATGTTATATGTGTTTTCCATGGTTGTATACGTTTTTAGTATACGTTTAAGTTGATTCGTTACTGATAATAATACAAAATCTTTGTTACAGTATTTCTTAATAAATACTGTGACCTTCAAATCCAGTTTGTTGTCCGTGTCTTTTCTTGGGGGGAGGTTGCGTTAATTCGCCATACCTTGGTCATGATTAGGAAGATCAAAACACAAGCTAAATTTGGGAAACCAGGAATAAATGGCCAGATGACTCAGACGAGGTATAATGCACTATATCAGGCATGTCTAAAGCACAGACCCACATTCCAGTCAATCAGAAGGTTGCATGTTCCACACTGGTTACCTGACAACCTCCTCTCCTTGGTGCTGGATTCTGCCGCGGCCCTCCTGGATGGCGTATGGAGGTACCGCAGCATCAGACAACAGGTAACAGGAGTGACAATAATACATTGATTGATATGCTTGATTAGAAAGGTTTCTGTTGAAATTGTCTGGAAAGAGTCAGTTGTAGAGTCCAGGAAAGCTGCTAGCACCTTGTCTTCTCACACTGATATCCAAGTGTAATAATGAACTTATCCCATGGTCATCAGCACATTGCTCTGTGCTTGGTTGTTATAAACACTACGAAAATTGTCTTGAGACCAGTGTTAAGTCTATGGAGGCAATAGCATGGGCTGTATTTTTATTTTTTCATTTGTTGTTAAGAAAAAGGTGTCAACCCTAGTCACACAGCCATGTGATGGATCAGTGGATTGGCATTATTCTCAGTGGGAATTATTCCATTGAATAGATTGTCTTACTACGACAGGTACTATACCAGCCATGCCTATCCTACATTTATATTATGCAGGCTTATCCACATGTACGGGATTCCAAAATTGAGAAGCATATATATCAAAATGCAGAATTCCAGGTTAACCAGCAGGGATTGAGAGTTGAAGTATCATTTGAGGTGCAGTGCTTCAGGTCCGCACAGTTGCCATATTGTCACGAATATAGCCCTCACTTTCTTTCCCCTAAATGATATTTTTACATTTGGGTTGCAGCCTATAATAGGGGTTTCAAACTTTGTCTGTGTCTCTCCCCCTTGCCGACACAGACGTCAGTCAGAGCTGCCTCGTGCTCACTATGGCTTGCTGCGCAAGACAGATCTGACTGAGGTTTGTATTTGAAGGATACATAAAGGGAGAAAGGATGGGGGAGAGAGAGAGACAGAGAGAGTGATAGAAAAGGCAACGGAAGGGGGGAGAGAGACAAACGGGGTGTAGCTAGAGAGAGATAGAGAGAGGGAATGGAACTGGGGACAGAGATAGACAAAGGAGAGAGTGATAATGTGCCAGCTTCTGTGAGGGCACAGTGATACTTTTAGATGCTATTGGCAGGTTCTGTTTGGGGCATAAGGACAATGACAGGTGCTGTGGGAAAATGTGACACATTGACGGATTTCCCCCCACAACACTTACTGTAGGTTTTCCTTAAAAATTTATTTTTCTTAAAAATGACATCCAATTATAGGGGTGAGGCCTGTAATCAGGACAATGCAGTAATTCCTGACTTACAGTAATTGACTATTTAACATTCTACTTTAAACCATGAAGATGCAACAGTGTCATTTTAGTATTACTCCACAGTATGCTTTCCATCTTTACACCTGGGCACTTTAAAGTTCAGTTAATAACTTTTTTTCTATAAAGGTTATCTGTTTTTAGGATTGAAAGAACATACAAAGAGCTTCACAGTCCATCAGCATGCATGATATATATGCACGGACAGAATCCATAGTTGCCAACATTGGCCATGTTTCCAGGGACACATATTTTTTCCACATGCTGCAGAAAGACATGCAAAGTGCAGCATGGCAATCTGTGGGATGCATATACACGCAGACAGAATCCAATGAATTAACCATGGTAGGTTCTATGAGATCTCCCTGATTAATTAATTGGAGTGTGTCTGTGCGTATGTGCCTCCTACATACTGCCAGGCTGCACTTTGCATGTTCTTTCTGCAGCACGTGGAACAAGGATGTGTCCCTGAAAACATGGCCAATTTTAGCAACTATGGGTATTTTACAGATATGTGCTTTGAACTTACCCGGCGTACCTCCAGGTTATATAATAAGCCTACAATCATGGGTTTGTGGAAGGGTTGTTTGTGCAGGATCCTTGGTCCTACATACCTGCATTCTGCAAACTAAACTTATTGCTTTAAATGTCCACATTTTCAGTTTCATGTGTTCTTAACAGTTATTTTACTGGTTTACATGTATTAGTTTTAAAGTCATTTATTTATTTGTATTTATAACATTACATTTAAACTTACTATGGGTCCAGGGATTGTGGGCTACAGGTATTGTGAGGCCCCCAGTAAATATAAGATGGCCTTAAAGGAAAAAAAGATTTTCTAGTAAATAATATTTCACATGTAAACTGTTTTGTTTCCATATTTAATAAAACCTATGATTGAGAAACTACATTTATTGTTTTCAATTCCTTTTATTTACCAATCTGCCCCTCCGACTTGCCATTCCACCCCATATTTGCCAATCTGCCCCGCAAACTTGACAATGTGCACCCCAAGACTTGACATTCTGCACCCAGACTTGCCAATGTATTCCCACAGCCAGGTTGCCCAATAATATGACACAGCCAATATGCCCATTAATATGCCACAGTCAATATGCTCATTAATAGACCACAGCCAATTTTAGTCTGCTCATTAATATGCCACTATTAGTCTGCCCACTAATATGCCAGTATTAGTCCGCTCATTATTATGCCACTATGAGTCTGTTCATTAATATGCCACTATTGGTCTGCTCATTAATATGCCCCTATTAGTCTGTCCATTAATATGCCACTATTAGTCTGCCCATTAATATGCCCCTATTAGTCTGTCCATTAATATGCCACTATTACTCTGCCCATGAATATACCACAGCCAATTTGTCCAATATTATGCCACGACAGTTTCCTAAAAAAAAAAAATGTAACCCCTCCCCCAGTACTCACCTTCTTCCTGCTCTCTGTGCCCCTGGGCAGCGCAGAGACTCCATGCTACCTGCCGACAGGGAGCTTTTTTTTTTTTTGCAGTTTTGTTTTCAGTTTTACAGGCAGATTTTTGAGAAGCAAACAAGAAAAACGACAGTACTGATGATACTAATAGACGTTAAAGAGTCTACTCAGTATGCAAAATCCTACATCGGGGACACATCAGGATCTGAATTGTGAGCTACCCAATATGCCCCGATGTGCCTCCAAATAGGTCCCCTGATACCTACCAAAAGCACCCAAAACGCATCAGACCGAAGTGGTAGCCTTTATCCTCCTCATGGACTTTTTTTGGGGAGGATAGAAACTCATGGCTTTGGCTATTGTGA
The DNA here is from genome assembly GCA_036172795.1 of Pelodytes ibericus. Classification (NCBI taxonomy): domain Eukaryota; kingdom Metazoa; phylum Chordata; class Amphibia; order Anura; family Pelodytidae; genus Pelodytes; species Pelodytes ibericus. The sequence continues at coordinate 110,049,068 of CM069860.1, forward strand.
AAATAGCCAACATTCTCCTGAAATAAAAAAAAAATAACCCCCTGGGGCCCCTAAAATATTCTTGGGGGCCAGAACAAGTAGCCCTGGCTGGGAGCTGGCCAAATGGCTCCCAACCCCCATACCATATACATACAGGGCAAGTAGCCCTGGCTCCCCATATAATAATTCATATTTTATTCGCAATATTTTATTTTCACTGCCCACTTGCACCCAAAGAGTGCTTTTGTATTTTTTATAGGTGACTGGTAGATAGGAGGGTAGGTAGGGAATTAATTTATTTTGCATTTATTGATCAGATCTGGGGGCTTTTGGGCAGCCATAATTCTTCCAAAATTAGTGTTTATCCTCATATATTCACCATAGAATCTGGAAAAATTGGATAATTTGACATCCGGGTCCCGATATCATTTGACTTCGGAGGCAACATTGTGGCCCAAATGTGGTGCATATTGAGTAGACCCTTATGTGTTCATTACCTATTGTGATTTAATTTGTATTTGTGCAAGCTCTTTACTGATACATATAGGATAAGATGAAGCTTGGGGAAGGATGGGCAGTATTACTAACTGTATGTGAAAGGTTAGTGGTGTCTTGTTCCTAAGACACAGACATATTAACCTGTTCATTACCAGATTAAATAAAAGTAATTATCGTGACCTGGAACTAATAATTAAAGGGAGAATAGATCTCTTGTTTTGGCTTGCCTACATATAAATTCTGAATTATTTCATTGGACAAATAGCTGGAGCCCAGTTTTATTCCTGTTACATAAGATGTATTTCCATTTTATTTTATAAGAATTGTTTCACATCATGTGAGAAACTATTTATGTGCATGTCTTATTCTTTAAATAGAGCCACATTTACATTTCACATGTTTATGTTTTCATGCCTGGATCAGACATTACAGATTTAAACAATAAAAAATAATATATATGCTTCACTCCTATTAGTGTATCAACACTAGACTCACAGCAACCAGTAAACCAAACAAGGGCAAGTGCACCTTTTGCACACCATAGCATGTCATATTGCCATGAGGGAAGTGTCATTCTCTATTTTGCAATACAGTTGTTATTCCTGATCATACAAAACATAAAAAAAATGTTTTTTAAATAGACATAAATTAGACATTATGAATCATGAGCAGTAATAGAACATATGTAAAAATGCAAGTGGATTATCCTTTCCTGTGTTTATTACTCGTATAAAAAATAAGCATCACACAAAAAAATAATAATATTATTATAATAATTATGTCACACTTAAGTCTGTTATTCTCGTAGTTAAGAATGAAATGTAATATGTACATGGGAATAAACATTCAGATCGGCGGGTTTGTGATTCCTAATTAGAATATACTCAAAAATAATTAAAAAATATTAATGAGAAAAGCAATGAGAGAGGGGGAGAGGGGATGGGAATTATGTTCATGTGATTGATCTTGACTGGGGTAATGTACCAGTGTATCAAGGTTTTGTAGGCCTGTTCTTTTTGTGCAGTACAGATCGAGATTTTTGAGTTAGCTTGCCAAATGTCCGACCAGTCCTCACTGTCCACGGTTTAGCCAATATCATCCTCACATTTTGTAATGTAAAGTAGCGCAGCAGATGGGCTGAAGCGGAGAAGGTGATGGTATAACTGGGATTTTTTGGGAGAGGCCTCGGCACACATACTTTCAAACCACGTCTTAGAATCGTAGACAGTGTGTAGTTGGGGAAGCAGTTGGAACTTGTGGACGTAGGTATTTAGGTATCCAGAAGTAGTGCCACCATATATTTCAGGGATGGAGAGACCATGTTTGATGTCCACCCACATTGGAGGGGGTGAGATCAGTGTTGTGATTTGAGAAAACTGAGTTACTAAATAATACTTATGCAAGTCAGGTAAGCCCAATTGTCCAGAGAGTTTTGTCTGATACATGGTTGCTTTGTTGATACAGGGATGTTTCTTATCCCAGATAAACTGGTCTATTTGATACTGTAGCATTTTCAGATAAGGGTGTCGAAGTGGAACTGGCAATGTTTGGAACAAGTATAGGAGTCTTGGAAGTAGCTTCATTTTTATCGAACAAAGCCGGCCCAGCCAGGAGGTAAACAGTCCATTCTACCATGTAGTATTTTTTTTAACAAAATAGAAAAAATAAAATAACTTATGATGTTGCACTCACAGACCCTTGGGCTTTCTGTGTAATCAGATGCTCTTAGTAATCCAATGGAAGACAGAATAAAGATGTATCAGCTGTTTAAAATTTATTCACAATAAAAAAGCATAAAAGATCTTACATAATGGTCCAAAATATGAGTCATTGTTACAATAAGTTCATTCATTTAATCTATGCTTAAGAGCTTCTGGCAATTGGATACTTAGTGCCATGGCAGCCCTAGGTGTTAAAGTGCCCTTGGTGGGCCACCGCCGTCGCAGGCCCCCCACCTGTCACAGGATGTGGTAAGATACAGTTATCAGATAATAAAATAGTTTTTGAAAAATATGAATTCCTTTTTAAAAAATCTCCTTTCTTCTGCCCCTTTCATAACATTTCTCCAGCCCTCCATACAGGTTTGCACTCATATTTCGTTCTGTAGCACCCACAGCACCTGATTGCACCAATATAACTTGTCACAGCACCACAATGCACCCACACATCTTGCCAAAATTTGCCAAGATTTCACACATAGGACTTGCCCAAAAGCCCCATCTCACTCACAGGACTTGCACCATCACCCAGATTGCACTCACTGACTTGCCCAAGCAAGCACATTGCACTAATGGACTTACCCCAGAACCCACATTACATTAAAGGACTTAGCCCAGCATGCATATGAAATCCAGCACAGATAATTTGATCTCCCCAGTCAGAGGCTCTGGCGCCCCAGCGTGTTGCACCCTTTTGAACACTCCAAAGTGCGTCCCTGCTCAGTGATGGTACCAATCTTTCCCACAAAGCTGTTCACCTCAGTAGAGTCTTTATGTGCATCATAATTGGTAGCTACAAGTATAATGTGTAGAGGCAGAGTCAACTCTTCCTATTATACACTTGAATTAGGGTTCGTGTATATTTGGCTGTTTTTACTATATATTTTAGTTTCAAGGCACAGGTGAAAGACCCCAGCAATCTAGTTACAGTAACTTGGTACCATGCCTAAGGCTCAATGGAATGTAATAGATCTGTTTTCAAACAACTTACTTTAGTCTGGTTTGAACAGGTCTGAGATGGTTTATTGTGTTTTTTCATGCTACTGTAATAATTTAATAGTGTTTATATTGGCAGTATTTGTTTTTTAAAATTAGTCTTTTTAAGTACTTTACAAATGGACAATGGAGGAGTGACAGTTCATAATATGTGTTAAAAAAAAACTAAAGAAACTGAAAACCTACATCAACATACAGCATGTATGGAGACGCTCAATACTAGATGAATATCCTGCTCCTCTTCCATAAACTTCCATCAGGCACTCCACTTCCTCCCAAGCTAAAATCGTTTACCAGATTTTATTATTTTTTATATATAAAATGATATGATCAAAACAAGGGTATCAACGGAACGTACTTCTTATGCCGACAAAACCAATATATAATTTGTCTTGGTACGGTAAATGAGAAAGAAAACAATTGAAACTAAACACCGCAGAAATGTTAAAACAGCCCATGTCACCAAGGGTAAGACAAGGCCAAAAGTCATGTCACTAAGGGGTTAAAGACCCTGATAATAGCACACTTGCAATATTTGGCTGTCTAGTGACGTGAGTTTTAGTCTCAAATATACCGGATATACATAAGTGATGTCCAAACAATAAGGGGCGGAGTCAACAAGACAGCCCATCTCGTGTAGCAAATACTGAGCTGAAACATTGTTTATTCATGGAATAAATCCCTTTAAACGGAGTGCTGAGTTCCTGTGTTTATTTATTGCTGATAGTAGCACAGACTGATATGCAGAAGGGCTGTTAGTTTGAACGCCCTGGAGACATTTTGGCAGATATGGTATATTTTCATAGATTATATGGTATAATTTGGTTTGTGGTTATGGAGTAAGTGTAACATGCGTATGAAACCAGGCTTTTCTGGTTACCTTAACCTTCAATCCTTTATTATTTTTATGTTGATCTTTCCTCCTTCAAGATTCAAGTCCCGCACAAGTGCAATACCAGAAGCTACTGCATAGTGGCATATACTGCTTGGATCAAGGTCTACAGGAGGTTAACAGCTCAGGGCAAAGTGAGGGTTCCACCTTGTGCTATCCGCAATTACTAGTGTACTGTTTCTGGAAACAGTAACTCTAAGCCCTATGGCGACAACTGAAACCTTTGAGGAAAACCTTGTAGAACTGCCCCTGTTGAAGGTGGACGTTCTTTTTAATAAAATCCTAAGCAACTATAAGGAAGTGGTAAATAAAATGCCTGAACAACAATATTGTAGAAAGTTATCCATATTGGGAACATGTTCGCTTTCCATTTAGATTTCAGGTTGTTTACCATTTCTAATAATCGTAGAAACTAATCTAGTTTTGACCATCAGAGACCTGAGAACCAACACCTGTAAAGTGTGGTTTGTAACATGAGGACATAAAACTGATTTGAATAAGGACAAACATGTTTTTAAGTCATTTTTTTTAGTGATACATTATGGTTAGTCATGCTGTGAACGCTGAACACATCACTGCTGTGACCTTCCAAAGTTACTAAAACAAGAAGTCATGTTGCTTTAAATGGTAAGTTTCACTCTTGAATCCACTCTCCAAGGTATGTACAAAATGGAAATATTTCATAGTTGCCAACATCGGACATGTTTGTAGGGAAACATATTTGTTCCACATGCTGCAGAAAGAGCATGCAAAGTTCAGCCCGGCAGTATGTAGGATGGATATCCGCACAGACACAATCCAATTAATGGTGGAGATCTCATAGGACCTACCATCAGGGCCGTCTTTAACGCGGGGCAAACGGGGCAGCTGCCCTGGGCCCAGTTACTCCCGTGGGCCCCCAGCCCCTGCTTGCCATGTACACAGCGCATTGCGCTTGTGAACGTTTATTCCGGCAAGCCACGACCGGAAGAAGAAGAAAAAACTGATGCCGGATGTGACGTCACGTCACATCCGGTGACTGTTTTCCTCCTCCGTGCAGGAGGGAAGACTGCACGGAGGAGACATCCGGTCGGGGACAAGGAGCAGAAGCATTCGGTGAGTACTGGGGGGGGGGGGGGGGGGGGGGGAGGTATTACAGGCATCTGAATGGCACAATATTACTGGGCTCTGACTGGCACAATATTCCTGGTATCTGACTGGTTCAATATTACTGGGCTCTGACTAGCACAATATTCCTGGGCTCTGACTGGCACAGTATTACTGGGCTCTGACTGGCACAATATTCCTGGTATCTGTATGGTACAATATTCCTGGTATCTGACTGGTACAATATTACTGGGCTCTGACTGGCACAATATTACTGGTATCTGACTGGCACAATATTCCTGGGCTCTGACTGGCACAATATTCCTGGGCTCTGACTGGCACAATATTACTGGGCTCTCACTGGCACAATATTACTGGGCTCTGACTGGCACAATATTACTGGTATCTGACTGGCACAATATTCCTGGGCTCTGACTGGCACAATATTATTGGGCTCTGACTGGCACAATATTCCTGGTATCTGACTGGCACAATATTCCTTGGCTCTGAATGGCACAATATTCCTGAGCTCTGACTGGCACAATATTACTGGGCTCTGAATGTCACAATATTCCTGGTATCTGACTGGCACAATATTCCTGGTATCTGACTGGCACAATATTCCTGGTATCTGACTGGCACAATATTCCTGGGCTCAGAATGGCACAATATTACTGGGCTCTGAATGGCACACTATTCCTGGTTTCTGACTGGCAGAATATTACTAGCATCTGACTGGCACAATATTACTGGGCTCTGAATGGCACAATATTCCTGGCATCTGACTGGCAAAATATTCCTGGGCTCTGAATGGCACAACAATTATGGCATCTTAATGGTACAATGATACTGGTATCTTAATGGGCAAATTGGCTGGGGCATCTTAATAGTACAATATTACTGGTATCTGAATGGCACAATAATATTGGCATTTTAATGGGAAAAATGTCTGTGGCATATTTATGGAAAAATAATACTGAATATTAATAGCAAAATAATATTGGCATATTGATGGGCACATTGACTGTGACATATTTAATGGACAAACGGTGTCATATTTTAACAGGCAAACTGTCTGTTGCATATGCAATGACAAAGTGACTGTGGCATATTCTCTGGGGAAAAATAACATGTACTATGGGGAAAAGTGACAATGTGGCTTTTTTCTGCATGGGCAGTTGAGTGGAACAAAGTGAAACTGTGTTATGTTCTGTGGGGCAAATTTACACTGTAGCATGCGAAATTGTGTGGGTTCAATATGAGTGGAAGCCCCTGTGCTGTTGGTGCAATACAGGTGCATGACAAGTGCTGCGGGTGCAATATAGGTGCAAGACAAGTTATGTGGGTACTCTATGAGGCTGTGTTAAGTCCTTTAGGCGCAATGGGTGCAGAAAAAGGGAATAAAAACAAGAAATGCAACTCTTCAATAACATTTTTATTACATTTTTATTACATTTATATAATTGAATATAATATTAAGAAGTCCATATAAGTATAAATGCAACTAGTGGGAGAGAGTGAGATGTGTATAGATATCTATAAATATATATGAACATATGTAAGTGCTCTCTAATATCTGTGTATGTTTTTGTCATTTAGGTAATGAGTAGTGGTAGTGCAGTGTTGCATAGTAAGATGGTATACATATTGCAGCCATATATACACATTTTGTATCCAAATATCCAGTTTATACACTGCAATTATACACGTAATATACACATTTTATTCAATGCAATAAAAATACTCACTGCAAGAAAAGTCCAATTGTGTGTGTGCTTATTTTTATGGGGGGTTTTGTGTGTGTGTGTGGGGGGGGGGGGAGGTAACATTGCAATGGATGGAGTGATTGCATGCAGGGGAGGGGGCAGGGTCCAGGGGGCCCAAGCAAATGCTTGCCCAGGGTCCAATCACTATTAAAGACGGCCCTGCCTACCATGATGTCTGTGTGTATATGCATCCTACAAATTGCCAGGCTGCACTTTGCATGCTCTTTCTGCAGCATGTGGAACAAATATGTGTCCCTGGAAACATGGCCGATGTTGGAGACTATGATATTTACGTTAGTTATTTGTGTATTATGTGGTCCACACAGCAAGCGTGGCACACCTATCCATCACTGGCTAAGGCACTGCAACTGTGTGGACTACACTTTTCAGCACACCTGGAAGGCCACAGTTAGCCATCACTAAATATGTGGATTGGGTTTTGCATGATAGTCAGATGACAGTAAACATACTGAGCATCTTGAGAAATTTCATCCAGGTAGCAGGAGAGCCTAGAATTGCTCCCTTTCCACTTGCATAACTAGGGGTGTAGGTTGAAAGTGGTGGGAATGACCTTGGTCCTCTTATCAGGGTTCAAGCAAAAGGGGGTACAGGCCATTGCTCCCTTGCTGTACTTTGAATGTGAGGCCATCAATAATGGCAGGCCCTGGTGCATTACATCGCCGATACCAGAGCTGCTTGACTTGACAGTCAGCCCTATTGTTTCTATAGTTATTTCTTTCTGTTAAGTTAAATGGCAATTATCTACAGGTCATTTTGGTCTCAGGCAAACAGAAATTTCTGCATTTTTTGTTTCAGAAAATTGAGGATGGACATTAATTGAGTGCATTTTTGAGTTTCTAAGAGGCATGTAAAGATTTGAAGTGAGAGGCTTGGTCAGCATCATTTGTGATATTACAAGCCGGGACTTGCCTGAGTTCAATTTACCTGTAGAGAGTGTTCATAGTTTTAAAAGATTAGTAGATGTCCATTTACCGTACTAGCAATGAACTAACATTTTATAATATATTTATTTTAAAATGTTAATTATTTATCTGGGAAAAATACATTCAGACATTCTCTTATTTTGAGGTATTCTATTGAATAGTATATTCACCAATTTACCTCAGATATACTGGATCAACCCTACCAGGAACTGAACCTGCAATCCCTAGAATTCAACAAATTGTACAGTTGACGCCAAATTTATTTTGCAGCATACATTATGCACTGGAATTAAAGTGATTTTCTGTCACAGTAAAAAAAACACTGAGCTTTATTCATGAAAGAACGAATTGCAGGGATTTGAGAAGGGTATTTCTAACTTAAAGGGACTGTCCATTGCCCAACATGCACATTACAAATGTTAATGCAGAATAATGTGCTTACAAAGTACACTACATTTTGCATTATCTAAAATATAAAATACTTAGACGACTTTGTGAAATGGCAGCAGTTTGCAAGAAACAAGGACTGCCCACACTAGCTGAGTAAAAGTAATTTACTTTTTTGCTGCAGGAACCAATGAGAATAATTTAATTCAAATTAATGGAATATCATGTCTCTCGAGTGATGTCATCAGACAATGTGTTGCATTGTTAAGAGATCCTACTGTGTACAAGAGCAGGTTTATCACTGTCCACACTATGTATTCAATTTCAAGAGCACAGGAAGTTACTAAATTAATTAAAACTTTATATCCTCAGTATCTATATAATCAGCAGAGTAATTACTTGGGAGGGCTTGAGTCAAATATGAAAAATGTGATGTATGCAGAATGCCTGCATCAAATCAAACTGGAAAAAAAGCCTGTGCACTATACAAGCAACAATCTTCATCTTGCACCAAAGTGAGTTTGGGGAATAGACTGTCCCTTTAAGGCAAAAGTAGCACAAATTCTCCCATTCAGATTTCATTAATACATGTAATAACTGTAGACCAGGACTGAGGGTCACAATAATACCACCTAATCCATTGATACTAATGTATATAAAGTATATCATTAACTTCAACGTCAGTACAATACCCTTCAGATACAGTATTGTATCTACTGAACTACAGTATTGAACTGGGCACTTGGGGCATATTATATCTCAACCTGAATCCATGAGTTCAGGGAGTAAAGACCTAAAGTTGTTGAGATGTCAGATTGTGTTTCTCTCTGTATAGTTAAATCTTACTATGGTATTATTCTGTGGCCCTCATTTACTACGATTTGTTTGATAGTGTAGGAAATGAACAACTCTAGCTAAATATCTAACTTTGACTTCAGTAACAGCTGCTGGAGACAGGCATTCGGTGCCTAGGGCTACATTGACAAGTGTTATCAGTCAACTAGATCAGGGGGACAAGAAATAATAGTCTGGAAATACCAAAAATACCGCTAATATTCCCACCATAAGAACACATCATTGGTACATAATCTGTGCCATTCTAAAAAAACCTTTCATTGTGGTTACTCATTGATGTCTGTGCTGGACATGTATTCTGCTGTATAATATTATTTATGTGTTTTTTGACATGGTCATATATGTCCAAACATAATTTTTTTTTTTGTTAGGTTTTCATGATCTAAACACCTCCAATGCTTTATTTTCCAAATGGCCCAAACTGTCGTTTTAGGACCAAAATTCAGGAATATTGGCTGGCCGCGTTTCGGAGATCTGTAAAATTGTCCAACACGATTTCAATTCTGGACAAATTATTATTTTAAAAAGTCACTCTATGTTTCAAAAAAAAGGTGAATGGGAAACAGTTAAATTCTGAATGCTCCCAACACTCACATTCTTTAACATAACCATTCACTGATTCTATGCATTTTCTCTTGGTTGACAAGGGAAGAAAGAACTAGTCAGCAATTCTGGAGGTACAGGGGAGTAGTAATATGATTATCTACAGTCCAAAAGTCCACCATCACCAACTGGTTTTATTTAATCACTTTTTAAAAACATTTGCAATCAATTTATACTTATTACTACAGAATGCATTATTTAACACAAAGGTGTATTATTTTTTTTTATCTCTTTGTTAATTCTTTATGTATAATTACCATTCATATAAACATGCTCTTTACACCAAATTAAGGTCATATAGAATAGTCAACTTTTCTTCCAACAAAATTACTAGCCATGCTATTGCCACCATAAACTTAATATTGGCCTCAAGACAATTTTTTTTAGCAGACTGCCAATAAAATACTGGCTAGGTGGCAACCCTGTAGTCATACCAAATATTGAGATTTTTATTTTCATTTTTTATGTACTAACAAACCTATTTATCACTTTTATTAGAGACAATTATGTAATTTTTTTTTGAGAATGACTGTATATTTTGTCACACACATCGGTTTTATGTGAAATGTTGAAATAAAATAGGATTGTGGTAATCGACTCATCAACTTTTGGACCGTAATGTATTTCATTCTACCTTCAATTCTCTAGTGCTGATAAATATTTTTTGATTAGACGATGATACCCCACTGTGAAAGGGAGACAATTTCCCAGTAGCCAATTTCTTAAAGGGACTTTGTCACCTAAACATTGTTCATACTGTGAATGTAGAAAAGGAAAAGTACCAAAAATATTCTACACATTGTGCTAAATGAATTGAAAGCAAATGCATAAATTAATAAAATAATGTGTTTTTTTTCTGTTTAAAATGCGTCTGTGGTCTGTTTATGACGTTTGTTTATGACATCACCTGTGGTTTTATATGCACACAAACTACTTTCCAATGGGAAATGGGTCATTTGGGATATCAAGCCAAAAAGTGATGTCATAGACAGGAGACACCACCAACACATTTAAAAATATATCCTGTTAATATATGCATTTGCCTTCAATTCTATAGATCTTTATTTATTTAGAAACATCTGTTGGCAGGTAAGAACCATTTGGCCCATCTAGTCTGCCCAATTTTCTAAATACTTTTATTAGCCCCTCGCCATATCTTATATCTAGGATTCCCTTATCTCATGCATGCTTAAACTCCTTCACTGTGTTTACCTCTACCACTTCCGCTGAAAGGCTATTCCATACATCCACTACCCTCTCAGTAAAGTAATACTTCTTGATTTTATTTTTAAATATCTGCTCCTCTAATTTAAGACTATGTCCTCTTGTAGTGGTAGTTTTTCTACTTTTAAATATACTCTTCTCCTTTACAGTGCTGATTCACTTTATGTATTTAAATGTTTCTATCATATCCACCCTGTTATGTCTTTCCTCCTATACATTTTAAGATTGTTTTTCCTGGTAAGGATTATATATTTTATTCTCTATATTCACAGTCTCAATAATTTTTAGGTGACAAGACACTTTTTACAAAGAAGTATAATTCCGATATATGAATAATCTGAAAGATAATTTACCTTTGTTCCCAACCAGAACCCATTTGCATTGAAAAAAACTTGGAAGCATGTATTTCTTTGATCAAATTTTTTTTTTTACAATTTTCAAACGTAGAGATAATCAATCAATTAGTATAAATAATTAAAATATAAATAGGGAAACAGTTTATCTTATCTGATTACAATAAAAATGTCATATATACCATCTTAATTATTAATATTGGTCATAATAATTAAATTAAAACATATTCCCATGTCTCCTGCTCCTTTTAATTTAAATATTCCACAAGAAGAAAACAAATGTCTCTCACCCCCAACACACACAAAAATAACCTCCTTCCCTCTCCTCCATATTATACATCACCTATCAATCCCTCTTACTCAAGATATTCTCGGTATTCATCCCAACCTGGGGTGCGAGATGGAATTTCAGGGAGTGCGACAAAGAGTTGCTTGTGTCATATAAATTCCATCTGACATGATCATTTTATATTGAGAATCTAATTGCTTAATTTATATCTGCATTTTAAAAGCTTATTATTTTAAGTTCAATTTGTTCATCAGTATTGTCTATGGTTCAAAAATTAGAAACTACTTCAAATGTGATTTTACTTTTGTAGGGGGTATGGTCATTAATCAAACATTCACTAAGGTTGTTGTGTGTACAAAAGGTTGGGTCAATCACTTTCTAGATAAATTGGATACAATATTATGTATTCAGTTATTTATTTATAAAGCACCATTATATTCCACAGCTCTATAGGAAAGACAGATAAAACAAAACAAAAAATAAGTTACATAACATTTTGACAAACAACAACAAAAAGACATTTCTCAAACAGTCTAAACATATCATCATTTATTTATAAACACTTCCACTGTACTTAACTTGGAGGGATAAAAATGTCCAGGTTTATTTCAGACTGGAGAGTGAAGGAAGTCTCTAGTTATATTATTTTGTATTTACAATTTTATTATTAGTTTCACCAAATGAAACTAGTTATTATAATGAAGTGATTCGGAGAGACCAGGCATATAAAAATATAAGTTTACAGAATTTCACAATGGCATCATCTTCTGAGAACAGAAAACAACTCTGATTATACTGCTTTTAAAAGAGGACACTGGACAGCTGTATCTGTAAGAATTCAGCGTTATATGACTTGTTTTCGGAACAGACAGTAATTCTGGCATCTAAGACATTCCTTAGTGTTTATCTTCTTTCTGTGGTAACTGCATTGTAAAAGGGTGTTTACTTGTACATTCTAACTTCACCTCTTGCCACAGTTTCCAGTCTCCCTGCCCCAGGATTCCTTCGTCAGTCTTTTTTTTTTTTTTTTTTTGTCTTCTATTATCTTCCGCTATATGAACAAGCCCCCACTCCCCTTCCTCCTGTTTACCACACTGCTTTTTATCCTGTAACCAGTCTGACCAGCTTGAGCCGGTCTTTTCACAAAGAAGGGAGGGGTCTTTCTCAGGACCTGGGGGGGGGGGGGGGGGGGGACTTTGTCCTTCTTTTGGTAAATGCATCCCAAAAATAGTCTCCATTCCCTTTAGATGCCTGTTACCTCCCCCTTACTGTACCCTTTAGGTCTGAGTCATCTCCTTTAGCTGCAATATCTCACACGGTATGGTATAGGGATTGAAAGGGGGTGTGCTAGGGGTGTGTATAATGCTGTCGTCTGATTGGTCACAGAAGTCGGTTTTTATCCTATAAAAGTTGTTGATTCACAGGAGTAAAAGCATCCACTAGAGACCGCAAGACAAGAAGCAGATCCGATTCATCGTTTATAGATAACCAGGTAAGCCGGGTGTGCTTTGTTTTACACACACATGCACATTCTATGTATATTTAAATCCATAAATACAAATCTAAAATAATATGCATGATATTTATAAATAAATGTTTTATGTGTTTTTGCTTCTTCTTAAAAAATACACTTTTACAGATACACTATATTGTGCAATGATTGATTTACCTTTTTGTTACGAAGAGGGGATTTCTAACTGGTTCTATATTTTTAACACTATATACCTCAGCAAAGGATGTTGGATTTCCATTTCGACATCATAAGAAATAGAATAAATAAACTATAGCAGTGGTGGCATTCTGAATTGACTTTAAGGGTTACTAAAGGTATTTATGGACTGTATCACCTAAACATTGTTTTTCTACGAATGTAGAGAATAAAAATGATTGCAAATGCTCTATCCATTGCGTTGGCCAAACTGCAGGCAAGTGCCTAAATTAGTAGAAAACCTGTTTTCTGTGGAGTCTAGTCTCCAGTTTATCAACTGTGGCTCATATGCAAATTACACATTTTGCATTGAAAAGCAATTCATTTGCATATGAAGCCACAGGTGATGTCATAAACTGGAGACTCCACAGGTGCATTTAAAACATCTTTTCTCCTAATTAGGTATTTACTTGCAGTTTTGCTAACAAAAATGTATAGATTATTTTTATGCTCTACATTCACAGTAAAACAATGTTTAGGTGATACAGTCCCTTTAAGTCCGTTATGTTATTATATGACCTTTTCACATTGACCAATGTTACAACTCCACCTTGGCTGGACTGATTTTATGTTTATTATTTATCCATCTTTAATTAAATGTTTAAAATTCTTACTCCAGTGTGTCAAAATGTCAGTTTTGTTTATAATTAGTATGGTGTGATGTGGACTAGACATAGGTGGGTTCCAGGGCTAAAGTTAATTAGTCTGCCTTATCCTCTCATTACGGTAAAAACAGACATCTTATTTGGAACATGAAGAATACAGGGGATAGCTGTATGTTCTTCCTCTTTAATCAGATGGGACCCTTTCAGTGAATTGGTGACTGCAGCCAAAGGGATTCTTGATAAAATGGGAACATAGGTGTCAGCAGATAACTATTCTGCCCAAGAAGTATGGCTTAGGCTGTTAACCAGTGGTGTAACTACAGGAGATGCGGCAGCAACCTGGCACTAATTCCTTCCCTTTTTTTGTACAATACGAACAGGCATTAATGCAGGGCGGCACCATACAAGTAAGGAGAAAAGGGAGAGCTGCTCTAATGGAGGAACAGATCTCCAGCTCCCTCACATTGGAAGTCTGTACATTCCTGTTTTTTGTTATATTTAACTGCATATTTTTGTTACAGGCAAAAATGCCGGAAATGAAGTGCCTTCACCTGGATACCCCACTGAGGGACAGTGTGCCCTTATCTAAGTTATCTGGGACAACAGTATACCTCAAACTTGACAGTGCACAGCCAACAGGTTCCTTTAAAATCCGGGGCATTGGACATTTGTGCAAGACAGTGAGTGAATACTAGAATATCTTCCCTATTTATTCTGTGATGTGCTCTCTATCATGGCAATATATTTAGTGTTTAAAGCTTGAACCTTCCATTGACAAGTTGTGTCTAGTTCTTTTTCATGCCGTAGCTATTTTTATATAATGTTATATCTAGGTGGCACTACTGTATAGGCAGATTAAACCTGTTGAATGTAGTGATGTACTTTCCCCTCACGTGTGTGACATGATGAGGGCTAGTTAACCAAACTGAATTTGCCAACTTGACTACCTTTCCAACTCGGCTAATCATGCCTGATTTTATTTATAGTTCACTTGTCAGTTAGTGAATAGCCCCCCATGTCTTTATGAAGTTAAGTACAATATGCAGTGTTATAAAAAAAAAAAAGTAAATCAATATTTTGTGTAATGTAAGTTCCAGCCTGATTGCCCAGGTAATGAGCTGAATGTCTTTCCTTACAGTGGGCAGAACGAGGCTGCAAGCATTTTGTCTGTTCTTCAGGTGAGTTAATGCTGTCCATCTTCTGTCATGTCTGCTTTATGATGCTGTTCATTCATTCATGTGGTCTGTTGTCATTCTTTGTCTGTCTACCACATTTATTAGGGAAATGTAAAGCTTGTCATATAATGGTTGTCTAATGACTATATACTGCCAACCAGAACACACCTACAGTGATAATGCACTGACATTTCACTGCTAAATAATATTTTATTTAAGATTTAGTTGCTGGACATTTAAAAAATGACACAGAGAATATTCCATACAACTTCACTTTCAGAACAACGGATTCTAACATTAAATCTTTTTTAGTTTTTTTTTTTTTTAAATCCCCATTTTATTTTATTTACTAAAACAAACTGACAATTTTCTATTTTCAGGTGGAAACGCTGGCATGGCAGCAGCTTACAGTGCTCGAATGCTGTCCATACCTGCCACTATTCTTGTGCCAGTCACTACCCCCTCATTCACGATACAAAGGCTAAAAGATGAGGGAGCCACAGTGTGTGTGGTGGGAGAGGTAAGTCCCATTTTTCTTACATCTTTATATCAACAGTACCATCATGTCAAGTTACAAAACAAGCATAGAAAACATGTTTTCATTGCCCAGTACCTGTCTTTCTTCTGTAGATCCTGGATGAGACCATTGAACATGCCAAAGAGATGGTGCAAAATAACCCAGGATCAGTATACATCCCTCCATTTGATGACCCCCTGATATGGTAAGATAAAATAGGGGCTAATAACAGTGTGTAGAACTGGCCATTGTATTGCCTCCCAAGGCCTCAAGCTAATGTTTCACTGGTCTGTCAGTACAATATCGTCTGGCTGTGATTAAAGATTCTTTCCCACTATCCCATAGTCCTGCTGATAGTTGTAAGAAGGTCTTATATTTCAGTGTGAGTACAGCACTATTTCTACACTTTTCAAAGTGACAGAAAATGATCATCTAAACCTGATTGTTGAATCTTCCTGCTTTACTGACCAAGCCGTGCAATGCGTGGCATGATGGCCTGGCAATTGCGGTTTGCTCTTGCTACTTTGAATGATTTCATCAACATTTTGATTATGCTAGTGACTAGAAGTAGTAGGATTGTTTTGCAGTAAGCGGTTAAATGGTAATTACATAGTGGGATTGTTCTACAGTGAGCAGTTGAATGGTAACTACATGTATAGGGAATTGTTCTGCAGTGAGCAGTTGAATGGTAACTACATGTATAGTGGGATTGTTCCGCAGTGAGTATTTTTATGATAACTACATGTTTAGTGGGATATAGTTGTTTAAATTAATGCAATTTTTCAATAAATTACTGCAATTTCTATTTATATAGTGCTGCCTTGTGAAATATCTACTCAAACATATCTAAATATTGTTTCTACAACTTTTCCATTCTTTAGGGAAGGTCATACCTCATTAGTAAAGGAAATGAAGGCTAGTCTACCTTCCAAACCTGGTGCTATCGCCCTGTCGGTAGGAGGAGGTGGGATGCTCTGTGGAGTAGTCCAGGGACTGCGGGAAGTAGGATGGAGTGACGTTCCCATTATCGCCATGGAAACCAAAGGGGCCCATAGTCTCAATGCTGCCATGGAAGCTGGCAAATTAGTGACTTTGTCAGAGATCACAAGGTATGTAATACTTTGCAATGCAGAACCCAAAGAACCAATGCACACAAGCAGAGATTTAAAAAGTAATGGAGAGAAAGGGAAAGAGCTAGAAAGATTTAAATCAAGTACATTCCAAGTCTGGAATCTCTGGATTAACAGTGAGGTTAATTAGACTACAACTCCAGTGCCATCTAGCAAATCAGTATGTTTGGTCTATCATACTTTCTGCTGTGAGGAATGTATGGTTAGCATCAGTAAATTTATGAATTCTTTGTTTTTTTTAAAGAACTCTTCACAAACAACATATTTGTATATGAATATTGCATCAGATATAGGCATTTTAAATAGAAATGTTTGAATGAAAAAAAATAAGGTACCATACTGAATCCTCTTTGCTCCATGTAGCTCTATCAGATGGTGGACATATTGTTTATAATCTTGGGTCAGATGAGTCAAATTTTGCTTCTTGTAACTCAAGAGGTCTGGCCCCTATTATTCAGAGCAAATAGTACTCAGTAAGGTATTTTATCTGTATTATTTTGTTATGGACTTCTTTAAAAAATTACCTATAACAGAAATGTTAACAGATCAGCTTGAGAAATGGATGAAAAATGGAGGAGGGTTATGAGCTCAAAAAGGTTGTAAACTCCTATTTGAAAAGTTACTGATGATTTACTCTTGATGCAAGATTGCTTTTGCATAGGCAAAATTGGTTTATCAATAGATGAACTCAATTAAGATTATTTTGACTTCACCACAAAACATTGTGCTTGTTCAGACTTAATCCTTAACCTCTGGAGGACAAAAGCTGACCAAACCCCTAATTTACTTAATTCAGTGACTACGGTTCTGTGGTATCTCTGCTAAGAAGTTTTGAAAAGGTTTGTTTGTCTTTTTCTTTGGCAGAGTTTAGTATTTGGATGATCACATTTGTTTCTTTGCTCTTCATTTTTAGTGTGGCTAAAACATTGGGGGCCAAAACTGTAGGAGCACAGACCCTAAAATTAGCACAGGAGCATACAGTCTTTTCTGAGGTCGTCACCGACCAGGAAGCAGTGATCGCTATTGAACACTTTGTTGGTAAGTACTTCAATAAAGTATAAGTGTGTCTGCTTCATCGTCCTCTAACTAAAGACCATGAATAGCTCTAACACATGCTGCATTTAAAGTGGACCAGTGATTCTTTTTTTTTTTTTTTTTTACATTTATCACATATGAAATCTATAATTTTTAAATAGATGAGCCTTTTCAACTTAGAACACAGCCCTTCGCATCATATATCTGTGATCTTCCTCATTAGCTGGTCATTTTACACCACATGGAATCTTATAAATTGTTTTATAATCAGAAGGTAGAAGGTAAACTAAAGGGCTATTCCAGTTTTTGGATCCAATTCGGTGATCTGAGTAGCCCACATTTATCTCTAATCGGCACAAAAATCGGGCATTGTGCCAAAATCATAGACTCAGTTTGAGTTCAGCTTATTTTGAGGCCATTTTGGGAGGACCTTGGCTATTAGGGAAATGTTGTTTGATTTATTTATTTAGAAAGTGTTTTACTAGGAATAATACATTGAGATTTCTCTCATTTTCAAGTATGTCCTCCTATAGAAGTCAATGGGAGGACTTTGGCTATTGCGAAAATACCCAAAGTTATCCCAAAATGGTCCGAAATTATTTTAAATTAAACAAATATTAAAAATACAATTGTTTAAAAAAAATAAAAAATTTTTAACAAAATATATTATAAAAAATAAATAAAACACATTAAAACAATGTTAAAAAAGAGTATATTGTTCTATATATTTTTTTTTATTGGCATGGTCAATGTTTTAGTATGCCATAATAGCATTTATTAATAAAGATAATTGCAATTTATTAAAATATGCTATTATGGCATTAATGGTGCAATTACCATGTTAATGAACACATCATGTAATATAAAAACTTAGTAACCCCAATTAAAGTTAGGAAATGGCGACATATACATTCATTAACATATATAATTGTATCTACTGCCATAACAGCTCTTGTGGTATAACAATGCCAGTGATGTCCGATTATTGTTCACCATCAACAGCTGTAAGGTTGTATGTACTGTCCCACCATCATGCCATGTGTTTCACGGTTCCATTTCATGTCCATGGCATGGATGCCACATTGCTTGGCAATGCACCATTGTCTAGTGTGGACATGAAATGGTACCATGATAAACGTGGCATGATGGCAGGAGGGTAGATATTACCTAACAGCTGTTGACAGTGAACAATAACTGGTGATCTGGTGCCAACTTATCGCTGGTATGCCATCATCTGCATTGTTGTACCTGAAGAGCAGTTATGGTGGTGTATAAAATGAAATACATGTTGGTTAGACCAATTTTCGAAGAAATACGATTTTGGGCCAGCTGGGGGCATATTGGTTAGACCCATACATGTTTGCCTTATATTACCCCACAGAATGTAGTCTGCACTACAAGCAGTGTTGAACGTGTGTTGACACTAGATGAACATTCTCTCCAACCAACATAGCAACTATACATTGTGCATGGACAAACATGGTGAGCTTCCCTAATAGTTAAAGATTTAAAAATCCTTCATTCTTTAAAGGGACACTCCCACCAAAAAAGAATAGGTTTTATTATTATTATTATTATTTTGTATTGTTGATTTCAGATAAGTCTTTTGTTTTTGTTATGTGACTGTATTTAATAAAACATGTAACTAAGCAAGTGTGACTGGGTGCCACCATTTTGTAAAACATACTGTTTTTGGGTGCCACCCACCAGAGTCTTTACAGCACAAATTTCTCACTTTGGGGCTTAGGACACAGAATGCAGTCTATAAGTCAGAATTCTGATCATAGACTTGCATTGAATGGGAGGGTAATGTAACTATTACATCACAAGGAGGCGGAGTTATGATCCTGTTTGATCAGGTTAATCTGCTCTTGTTGTGTTGGAAGGCAGGCAAAAAAAAGTTGTACAAACCACCTAGTCCTGCTTACTATGATACACAGGAGCCAGTAAGAGCGCAGGGGAGTATCTTATGACATCATCATCCCAGCTTTGGCAACAGTTGTAAATTGAGACTGGCTGGAAGATTTTGGATGATGTTGCATCATGGGAAATAGTCACAAAATGGAGCCAGGAGATAAACACCTAATTTTATTTTTCCTTTCATATGCAATTAATTCAATCATATGAATAAAGTGGCATTTGATTTATATATGTGTTTGTTTTAAATTACCAGGTTATCTAGTTACATTTTATGGAAGTGGTACTGTCCCTTTAACGATGCATTATGCAGAGCTTTTTTAAGGAGGAACTTACCAGGTTTGGCCCTGCCAAATGTTTAGTTAAGGCAGTGTAATTAACTTAATATACCTCTAAACATTACTGAAACGTTCACAATGCATTAGAGTCTTGAGATGAGCAAGAAACACTCATCTGGGTAGTGGAAACACCAAATTATTGCCCCACCCCTTGGATTACAAGGGACTGTACCCTGCCTTGTGGCAGCCCTTGTTTTCCACATTTTGTTATTTGATGTACCTCAATGGAGGGGTTTAACCATATGTTCATTCAATTCTGTCTAGATGATGAGAAGATGCTTGTGGAACCAGCTTGTGGTGCTGCTCTGGCTGCTGTTTACAGTAATGTGGTTGGGAAGCTGCAGAAGGAAGGCAAGCTGAGTAAAGACCTCTCCTCTCTAGTTATTGTTGTGTGCGGAGGAAATAATATCACACTCGGCCAGCTCTACCGACTTAAGGAACAACTGGGAATGCCATCTGTCAAAACAGCTTAGCTGAAACATGACCTAACATTTGGATTGCTTTGATATGAATGGAAAGAAACTAAGATTGCTACATTTGAGTACTCTCGGGTTACCTGTGGTCTCACAGCGGAATAGGCAGAGACGCGTGGCGACATGTTTACTGTGGGATTCCAGCTCGTGTCCTGGCCTCCAAGCATATCCAGAGCCACAGTTTCATTACACCATGTGCATGCAAAATTCCCCTCGATGAATTGATATTAGGTGGCCTAGCGGTCTGAGACTTAACGTTTAATTTCCTGGTGAAATATTTACATGTCAATAGTTGTGGGAAGTATATTTATCACAGTTTACGCTGCTTTGTACCAGATTTAGGGGTATGCAGAAGGACAGGTTCTTTTGTGTCAGCGTTATCATGTGTTTAGTGTGTGGAATTATCAGTGAATTGGTGATCCTGAACACAGTTTTTAAGGCATTGGGATTGACCAAGTTGTAAAAGGGCATTATAAATAAAAATATTTTTTTTTAAAAAGCAATATCTATGGGAGAAAATAGGAGCCAAAATGTTTCAAACTGATTCAAATGTGCTATTTTCCTTACAAAGGCACCACATATTACCTCATGATAGACGGATAATCACAAGTATCAAACAAATATAAAACACATACAAGCAAACACAGTAAATTAAGTATTTTTTTTTATCTGTTGAATTAGTGGGTCGCATCCTATCTTATCCTGCATCACGTGACTGCAGCCTATAATTAATCTTGCCCAGCAAAAAAAAAAAGGAGTATAATAATTTATTATAATTAGGAATTCAAAGCAACAGGAATAATGTTCCCAGTGTTGTAATATAGTTATTAAGAGTACGTGAAACAGCATGTTTAATAATGGGCTTCAGAAAACCATGAGGGAAAGCTAGAAATGAACAGGATAGCAAAATCTTGTTCCAAGGGCTTGAGATAGGTGAGATGTACATATCTGGGTGCAATATTTAAAATTACACTACCTCATAGGCATGTGGGCATAAACACTGTAATTTTCTCAAAAAAAAAGCAATTACTACTGCAACATAACTTAAGATATTATTAAATGTTATAAATACAAGCAAGAGTAGATTCATAAATGAATCTGGTAGCTACATTTAATCAGGGCTCAATATCATAAAACATATTGAAATACCTGCTTTGTGGTCTTGTTTATTTTTTTTACACTTTGTTTAAAATATATACACACACACATAATAAAACTTGTTATCTAAAAATGTTATGATGGTGTATGTCCAAGTGTGTAACTACCGGTAATTATGACGTGCAGATTGAATTCCTTCATTAAATAGGCAATACATCCAAACCAGTATCTAACCCTGCATGACCATTCATGTATTAGATGTTATATTACATAAGCTTTATCTGATCCCCAATATATTAAAATCTAAAAAGTGATGCAAGACATGATTCATGGTGTGTGACAGTTTTAAAAGACAATAAAGGCATAAAATGAACTTCTGTTTAATTGAAAGATTGCTTAAAAGAATACAAATAAAGTATCTTCTTGGGTCCTCTTTGCTCCATATAGCTCTGTCAAGAGGGTAGACATGTGGTTTAGAATCTGGGCCAGATGAAGGATTCTGACCCAATATTCTAAACGTGTCTGCTACCTGTTAGATCTATATGAAGCAAAGTGAGTGTTCTAGAAGTTACTTTATTTGTAGTCTATTACTAATTTTCTATTGAAACCCTCTTCACTTAATAAAATTTTTCAATTAAAAAGAATTACATATTTTTGCTCACAGTTGTCCTTATTTTAGTGAACAAACCCCATGCTGTAACCATCAGCCTATTGATTTATACCAGTGTTTCCCAATTAGTGTTCAGCGGAACCATATGGAGAACAAAATTGTGGTTCTGCCGCAGATTGCAAACAACCAAGGCTACTAGTGCCGGCTGGGGAAATCAAACTATTTCCGCTCACCAGCCTTCTTTGTACAGGGGGCAGAGGAGAGAAAGCAGCCGCTGTCTGTACGCTGCCCATCATCTGATGCTGCCTCTCACGCTCACCACACAACAGAACGTTGGGGGTTACATGACATCCCAACGCTCAGACTCTACAGAGCAATGGGAAGTGCAGATGCTGGAGGAGAGTGCAGAGTCCAAGGTGGCTGGGCAAAGTCCTGCGATGGCAAACCTGCAGGCAGGGGCAAGTCCTGCGAGGGCAAACCTGCAGGCAGGGGCAAGTCCTGCATGCAGATGAAAAATAAAAACAAGGAATTCATTTTTTTTTTTCAATTATCCGATAATAGACTAGAAAGGCGGGGGAGGGGGTGTTGTGCCGGGTTATTTTGTTATTAAAACTTAATTACTTGCCAACATGGTTAAAAAATATATATAATATGAGGGGTTCCACAGTTTTTTGCCATGGAACCCTTATACTTGTGTACCAATATTATTGGGAAACACTGCTAGAGACTGAGCCGATACAGGTATTCTGCATTAGTTTTCATGGCTTGTTAGCTGCGGTAACGCATGTTTAGGAGGACATTCCATATAGTAAAAAGCTTCTTCATGTAGAAATAGATTGTAGGTAAAATTTATCACAATGCCAGACTGGAATGAAAAATCACATTCAAGTTTTATTGTATTTAAAGCATACATACCCTCAGATCATTTGAGGAGTTCTCGTACAGTGAGGAAAAACAGTATTTCATATTAAAACCAAGAGCTTTGAACCAGTGGTTCTTTTGATAACAAAATAAAATAATATGTTTTATTGCTCATTAATGAGCTTGAAACCATTATTTGCATAGAAATCCACCACGGAAAACAGCTGGCTTCAGTGATGATTTGGTAAGAGCATTCTACGTCACAATACAAGATGATCTTGTTTTACCCAGGGATGTTCAATTTCCCAGTGCAAAATGTATGGCATAAAAATACAGACACCTGCACTCCTTTCAAAGCAAAGGAGGGGGAAACACATGTCTTCGAACAGCAATAATCTTTCTGGTGATATTTTGGTGGGATATACTTTGCATGATTTTATCTTCAGGACTATGGCTCTAAGTAAGGGAAGATTTGTTTTGGATCCAGCCTCATTCTCCTGGAGTGCCAGCATCTGTGTATTTTTTGCCTGTCAGTGGATATAAGGTGATCCCAATCAGATGTATCAGCAACCAGTTAGAGCCTCCCAGCGACCTTTGATACACTTTTCATACGTTTTATAGCCAGAGCTGGGATTCTTTGCATCAAATTTAACAAAATGTTAGGCTTGAGCCAGTTTATCTACTGACTTTAGTCCCCTTTTTTAGTGAGAGAGATAGTGACCTTTTATTAGATAGTGTTACTCGTTTGGGGTTTTTTTTAATTTATTTTTTTAGCAAGGTTTTATGTTTAATGCATTGACATAAATCTACTTCGAGGCATCCCAGACCCCTATGGGTCTAATGCATTTGTACAAGAAATATTGCTAAATGAAACACATGACAGAACCTACCATTACAAAACATGGGGGAAAGTGGACTATTCCTTAACAAAAAAAAAAAAAAACTTTTCATAGAAACTAATTTGCTATTCTTGCATTCTAATATTAAGTTGAATGTGATCTCCATATAAGTCAGCGCAATGGGCAATCACATAGGAACAGCATATCAGCCGTTCCAAACCCTGTATTTAAAGAGAGACTACCTTCAGATTTCACAGCTTTAGAGCATATGTACTATATATTTCCTGAAGGCGCCCTCAAGCACTTTGTAAAAAGCTGGACAATTAGAACAGACTTACTGGACTGCAGTACCATGATTCTATGGCTGGCAGCATTCTGTACAACAAACTATGCTGACAGCAGATTTTAAAAGCCGATGCAGGTGTTCTAGCCAGAAAA